>OY755044.1:93063751-94263751 GCA_963576565.1 Aspidapion aeneum | reverse complement strand
AAACAAACCGCATAATAATAACTAGCTCCGTTTAAAACTTAATTTTTTTGATTTTTTTAACCTCAAAAAACTTCCCTTGGGGTTTGGTGCAGATGCATTTTTATTAAGCTTGGTTAAGCTTGTGACAGAGTGAAAAGTTACTCTTTACAAAAATTCGTGAAAGTCGGGAGTTTCAAAAACCCATCGTACAGACATACATAGGGCATATTCTTAAATTACGTAACCCCTCCTTCCCCCTCCGTAATGCATTTTTAAGAAAAAATATATTCAAGAATCATGACAGTGTAACGCAAGGTTAATAAACCCCCTTACCCCCTTGAGCGTTACGTACTTTAGGAATCGGCCCATACACATAGGTACATGGGATAGGGTGTCTCAGATAAAAGTAACTACAAGGGAGTTTATAAGAATTTAGGGACGGTAAGACATACCAATTTTGGTAAAAAAGTGGCGCAATTCCGACCTGTATCAACGAAAACATTTATATGAGTTTTCAAAATATGGAGAAATAAATGGATCCATGAGGGATCTGATACCATCCTAGCTAGCCTATTAGCACACTTCAAGTGAAGCCATGATAATATATTAGCTTTGAAAAGTTTTTTGTATATATCTGAGAAACTGAAGCTCTTACGAAGTTTTTAGTTATAACACGAATTATTGAGCAAAATATAGTTTACTATATTACGAAAACTGTATATTGATACGATGCTCCGTTAAAAAGATAAATTTTTTTAAAATTTAAATTGTCAAAAATTAGCATTAATAGATTTTGAAATCTAATCAGCTCGTAAGAGTGTCGAGCACTATTTTACTTGAAAATTTTATGAAAATCGGTTCAGCGGTTTAGGAGCTATCGTGTTACGGGCAGAAATAATATACACACACACACAGACAGACATCACGACGATATTGCTAGGAGAGGTCAAAATACACCCAAATAATACATTTTCGGCGTTATCTAAAAAAATTTTTTTTCGTCGAAAATAATACCTATTAATAATACATTGCTATGCGGGCTAGGAAGGTAAACACTAAAAATTGTGACTTTTTTTGAAAAAAAATAAAGTCCTAAAAAAATTGTTAACGTCATTTTATTTGCCTAGTCATATTTATATAGTTTTATTCAATTTATTTAAAAGAAGGCGACAATATTTTAATTTTTCGAATAACACAATTTAAGTTTTTAAGCATTATTTTGAAACCCCCTGAAGATATTTTTAACTTCGACACTGCATCCGATTAAGTTCGCAATAGCGCCACTTTTTTACTTTTGAATGAATATCGTAAGGGTTACCGTTTCTGCAAATCCCACAAAGCCCAATGCACTTACTTTTATCTGGACATCCTGTAGACAAATAGACACATTGACTCATCGTGTTATAGAAAAATGCACGAAGATTGACTAATTTAGGTTAGAAAATCCCCAAAGGGCACATTTGTGAAGGTATCAAAAAGAAAATGTCATTAAACACAAATAATACGTTTTCTATTTTTAGAGTTGCAGGCGAACAAAATAATTAAGTACAAGTTTACCGCAAAAAAAGGACAAAATTTCAATACTGCTTCAGAAAGTAGAGATTTCGGTGAATTAGAAAATAATAAAACTAACATCAACAAATTCTAACAAACTATAGTTTTAGTCCAACAAAAACTATATAAAAATAAAATTTTCCTTACCAAAACACCAGCGAATTCATAAAATCATAGCAAGTAAAAGACTGCAACAATGACAGTCAAAATGCTTCCCTAGTCTTAAGGACATGTCACTCTAAAAATGCCTGGCAAAAGATTAAAATGTCTAAGCAGAAAATTTTTAAGATGCAACTTTCAATGCAAATATCTTGACAACCAGAGGGGATAAAAAAATTATATTTTGGATCTAGGATGTATGGAATATGCTCTTTAATTGTAGGTAGCTGATATGTTAATTTATAGTACCCATGTCCAACTAGATTAGTCAAACGTTCCACTGTGGGCCGAGGCGGCTCAAGTAATTGATTTTCGCCACAAGCGAAAATCGATAAAAATAAGCTGGGGACAGCAAATGTACATTTAACGAAAATTCGCCCTTATACCTCTATAATTGTCACATATATCTTTCCTTCCTTTTTTGTGTATTGTGAATATATATGACGTTTTCCACTCAGTTGGTTCATTTAGAACCTACTTAAAATACAACTTTGCTTAAGAGTTAAGTATCCTCTTTTAAAATTCGTTTTTTATGTAGTCCTGTATTTTTATTCAAAAATTGGTTTGTTAATACTAGAGGCCCTGTATGTGACAGATATTGGCGGCCAATATCTGTCACATACAGAGACTCTAGTTAATACCTAATCTTTTCTCTAGTATTTAATATTATATGTAATTTGGCTTTTTTAGGTGGGCAGTTGCTGATTTCCAAAAACATGAATCATTTTTGTCCAATTGGTCCTTGCATAGTTACAAAAGAAGAAATAAAAGATCCTCATAACGTGTGCGTTAAAACTTGGGTTAATGGAGAGCTTATGCAAGATGGCAATACTAGAAATTTAATTTTTGACATCAAACATTTGATCGAACATTTGTCGAGGTAAAAATTTAAATTTGAAAGATAAAAATTAGGTTAAAAAATTACACTGGTCTGCATGAAAATCAGCCCTGACACCATTCTTGCCGATTCCTATGTGAAGTGACCTGAATCCAAATATGAACTCCGTTTTTCCCCATCACCCCCCACTTTTGGGGAGATCCCCTACCTATTTTTACTGCCTTTCGATAGTTTGGTGGGATAGAAAGGATTATTATGCAAGGTGTTAGGCCTTTTTGGGGGGAAGGGGGGGTTTCCGCCAAAAAAAGTAAATGGACATTGTTGATTTTTCTGTTTTATATGCATTTATTTAATTATTTTGTTTTAAATTTCAGCTTCCAACAGCTTAACATCCTAAGTAGGTAATAAACGTTGTAACGATCCTTTAGTCCTGAAAGATAATATTTACTTGCCACCTTTGCACATCAAACTCGGATTGATCAAACAGTTTGTAAAAGCCCTGAACAGAACAGGTGACACATTTATATTTTTGAAATAGTTATTTACCTAACAAGTGCGGAAAGTGACCCTTTTCCGCACGTACGACAGTTACCCGAACGACGCGAAGCGGAGTTCGGAGAGGCCGTTAAGGGCGGAAAAGACACTTTCCGCGCGTGTTAGGTACAATATTTTTCCTACTTGCGTAAAAAACTTCTTCCTACATAATGTATTTTGTATTTTTATTGACAAATTATGTTTTCGTTTTAGTTTTAAAATTCAAGTTCATTACTATAATTATTTTATTTTTATTTGCTTTCATAAAATCACCAAAAAAGGTAGCGTGCGTAAAAAAAAAATTTACGCAGTGCGCAAAAATTTTTTTTACGCACGCTACCTTTTTTAAAAATTTTGTAAAATAATTCCAAATTGATATTCAGGCACTCTATTATTTTGGTGTCATTTTGACATTAATTAGTGACAAGCTATTTTTTCGGATTGTGTTATTGTTGTTACTATGGGATTAAAAATACAAACATTGCAGCAAGTGTCATTTCAGCGTTATTTTCGGTTTATCTACAAAGTTTTCTTTAAAATGGATTTCGACGACAGCGATATTGAACTTCCAGACAGTATTTTGAATGATGCAGCATCGGCGAGGGAGGAATTAGTTCCAGAAAAGTCCCGTCCGAGATACGAAAAAGAGTACCACGCTTTTGAAGATTGGTTAAAAGCAAAGAACACTTCATCGCTAAAAGAAGAGGTATTTTTGGCCTATTTTTCTTATTTGTCAAAGAGTTTCGTGCCTAGCACGTTATGGTCAAAATTTTCAATGCTTAAAATGTGTATAAGACTACGAAAAAATATAGATATTGGGCGATATTATAACTTAATATCATTTATTAAACGAAAAAATGTCGGTTTTAAACCAAAAAAGTCTCAAGTACTGCAAAAAAATGAGACCGATAAATTTTTGAAAGACGCTCCCGATGAGATTTATTTAATGAACAAGGTGGCCACAATATTCGGCATTGCAGGAGCCTGCCGAAGAGCGGAGTTAGCGAATTTACAAGTATCCGACATCAAAAAGAAAGGCGACATCCTGGTGGTAACAATTTCAAACACTAAGAACCATACTTCAAGGAGTGTTGTGGTCTGCGATCCCAACAAAGACGATATAAGCTATATCAACATCTACAAAAAATACAAAAATTTGCGACCACCTGACACACCGCACCAACGGTTCTTTGTTTCCTACCATACCGGTAAATGCTCGAAGCAAGTGGTTGGTATAAACACATTTGGCAAGATCCCCGGTAACATCGCCGGGTTTCTTAAGCTGCCAAATCCGGAAACTTATACGGGCCATTGTTTCCGACGATCTTCTGCCACAATGTTGGCCAATGCCGGAGCAAATATAACCAATTTGAAGCGACATGGTGGGTGGAAGAGTGCGTCAGTAACCGAATCCTATGTGGAAGAATCCGAGGAAAACAAGAAAAAAATTGCAACGCAAATTTTGCAGAAAAAAAGTGACACAAATCAGGAGACAGGAGAACGCCAACCATCCACCTCAGTACTACCCTCCACCTCAGAACTACCATCCACCATAGCACTTCGATCCACATCAGTGCAAAGAAGCACGAATGCAGAAGCAACGACAGTGTTTCCATCAATGACGACGACTAATACATCGATACAATCTGAAAACCTAACAAAAGTGGCGGCGTCAGCATTAACATTACAAAATGCGACGTATTGCACGTTTAATTTTCACATTAGCGTTAAACTTTTTTAATTTTTCGAGTAGTTTTTATTTTTTTTTCACTGTTTCCGTTACAAATAAAAATATAAAACAAAAAAAAGTCTAAATTTACTTTAATATGCAAAGCGTGCGTAAAAGTATTTTTTACGCACGGCGTGCGGAAAGTTCAACTTTCCGCACGCAAAAGTGCACTTTTACGCACGCAAGTAGGAAAACTAAATTTCCTGCGTGCGTAAAAGTGCACTTTTACGCACGCAAGTAGGAAAACTAAATTCCCTCCTCTTAGTGAGGCTAAAGCCCGGTGCCCACCATGACTTTCTCGTGCGTGCCCGCGCACGCGTCACATGACTGTCATAACATTTCATATTGAGATCATGTGAAGTCGTAGGTGGGAACCGGGTGTAAAACCAAGGAAGGTGTTTTTGTCGGGCCCCAGATTAGACAACTTTTTCAAGATTCAACGTTTATTGAACACCTGAATCAAAAAGAACAACGAGCTTGGTTTGCAGTCAAAACGTGTGTAAGAACTTTTTGGGTAATCCCAAAGGTGATGATTATGTCGCTTAGGTCGAGGAATTGCTCTTAGCCTACAAGGCCATGGGATGTAACATGTCTCTTAAAGTTTACTTTACTTGCATCTGGACTTCTTTCCTGAAGGAAGGAGTCTCGGATGGACACGGGCAACGGTTTCATCAAGACATCGCTAAGTTGGAAAAGAGATTTTCAGGGAAGTGGAGTGAAAGCATGTTGGCGGAGTACTGCTGCCTTTCGAAACGAGAGGGTTGTACCTCAGGGTATAAAAGGAAAACAAGCACTAAGTGAAGGTACAGATCTTTTTATTTGCTATTGTTTATAGCTAAAATAATTCTCTTCTCCTAAAAATTAAAATTTATGTCGGTAAGACTATTATTATTATCGAAGAGTAATTAAAATAGATAAAAGGGCTGCTCCCTCAAAAATGGTGGGTGGTAGAAGAAAACCCAAGCTATATTTGGATTCAGGGCGTCACTTTACATAAGAATCAGAAGAAATAATGTCAGGGCTCAAGAATTTTTTTCTTTTTGCAGACCAGTGTTATATGCACCGTTTTTTTATTAAAAAGTTTGAGTATACATAGAGTATTACAAATCTAATGCAGCGTATACACCAAACAATATCTTATTTAAATTAAGGCGAACCATTAGGCGAACAAAATACAGGCCACGACCCTGAAAAAATCAGCTGTTCTCTGGGTGCTGATTTTTACATTGGGTCTTATGGGAGGTCAGATGTTTTTTTATGTAGTTTCAAAATGGCACTACAGATTTCGGCGAAATTTCAGTGAAATATTCTCAGACACCATTCCCATATGCCACCAAACTTTTGTAAGGATGCAAGATGATTAAAAGGTTAAAATCTTCAAGATTTAGCATTCCTTACTTTGAATTCAAATTACCCGCCATGTACCGCATGCCAACTGTTATATTTGACATGTATTTGACTTTGTCGTTTGTCACATTCGCTTCTGTTTTAAATTTAATAGGCACGATTTTGTCAATTTAATTATACCATTTTATTGTTTATATGCAAAAATATAATTTGGTTAAGATAAACAAGTTTTTTTTTAGTTAACAATTTCTTTTTTACTGTGCACGTGTGAATTTCAAAGAGTATATGCTAAGTGGTGCCCCGGTGGGATCTTCTGGAGCAGCCTATACGTCTGGGTGGATGACTGCAGGAAATTTCGTTTTATTTTTGAAGCCGTCAACTGCTTCACCTAACTAACAACAACTAATACCATAACTGATCAAATTACCAATAAAACCATTTTCGTGAGACCCGAAACTGTGAGGCCGTATCCTAAAGGACAGCCAAGTCTAAATATGAAGACTAAAAGAAATAAAGCTAAATCATGACAGACATGTCCGGAAAACTTATAATAGAGCAACAAACACCTGAGAAAAAACGTAAATTAATAAAAATTCCAAGCTCTAAGAAGGAAAACAATATAAAAAAGTGAAAGCAGAGTGCATCAAGCGATAGTTCACTAGACGAAAGTTTCTCATCGTGCTCTTCATCAGACTGGAATAAGTTTCACGACTAAAGTGAAAATGATGTGGATGAAGATGACATATGCCTCGACCGAAATCTTCAGATAGGAGATTATGTTTTAGTCAAGTTGATGATGAAAAAATCCAGTGTCCATTATGTAGGTCAAATCGAGGATATTGAAGACAACGACTTTACAATAAATTTCATGAGGCTATCAACAGTAAAAAACACGTTCACCTATCCTGAAATAAAGGATGTATCGTCGGTCACTCGAAACGACATAATCACAAAATTACCCACCCCCACTATTTCGACAAGAAGTTCTAAATATCTGTTTGCGAAACCGCTATGGGTTATTCGAAATTTTAAATAGACACCACTTTCAATAAATAAGTATTTTTTTATTTGTGCCAAAGAATAATAATTAATAAAAACACTTTTACAATGAAATTGTTACTGTTTTTTTATCTCATGCCCGAAGCTTCCCACCACAGTGCTCAAGCTTCCCGATGGAAGGGATGCTTGGGCACTATTGCAAGGTCCTAAAAAAAGTACATTTTCTTGTAATCTTTAAAAAATAGAGCTTTTAAAATCACGCCAAGAGTTTAGGAAAAGAACACTCCCAATATAAAGACATGGAGGCAGAAGAACAAGCTGGTTTTAGGGCCGGTAGATCGACTTCAGATCATCTCTTTTGTATAACCCAAGTTATTGAAAAGAAAATGGCATACGGACAAGAGCTGCATCTGCTTTACGTGGATTTGCAGAAGGCATATGATAGTATACCACTAAATCTACTTTGGAAAGCGTTGGAAAACACAAACATAAGCGTACAACTAATTGAGGTTATCAAAGAGTTATACCGCAATAGTAAGTAAGGCAAAAGTTAAAATAAAAGCAAAACTAACCAAATGCTTTCAAGTAAATAAAGGTCTTAAACAAGGTTAATACTTAGGTCTAAAAATTACAGCTGACGGAACACTAGACAAAGCTATAAAAGATCGAAACGTACAAGGAGGAAAAGCAATAACTTTATTAAATGGAATAATTTGGGACCAAAGTATATCAAAACATAACAAAAAGCTTATATATAACACCATTGTAAAAGGTATTATTACATACGGCTCAGAAGTATGGCCAATCAAGGATAGAACAGAAAAAATGCTTTCCGCTACGGAGATGGACTATTGGAGAAGAGCAGCAGGGAAATCAAAAAGAGAAAGAGTTACAAATCAAAGAATAAGAGAAATTATGACAGTGGGTGAACGTACTTTAGTGGATGATATAAGAACAAAACAACTGGTGTGGTACCGACATGTACAAAGAATGAATGATGAAACAAATACTACAATGGAAACCAACTGGGCGAAGAAAACGAGGACGGCCAAGGAGAAGCTGGAGAGAAGGAATAGACAGTGAAATAAGAATAAGAGCCTATATGATGAATTATGGGCAAACAGAAACGAGTGGAGATTGGGTATCGGAAGACGTAGAACGTTGTGAAACCGATAAATATATATACACTCCCAATGCTAATAAAAACAAATAAGCGTTACACTGGGTTGAATTTACTCTATATGAAATTTACTGAAAAAGTGCCCAAGGATCCCCACTCTCCCCTACGTGCGATCTACAGCATTTGTCTCCATCATATCGGAACCTCCCTCGTATAATATACAGTTGACAGGTTCGAGCGTTTGATTTGACGCCACGAAGCGCTTAGCAGCTCTTCCTCTTTTTACCTTCCTAGCCCGTGCAGCAATGGTTAGAGAAGGTTTTGTTTTCACTTATAATCTCCCTAGTGCTCGAATTATTTCCGGAAATTTTAATAAATCCCGAGTCGCTGACGAGGGAAAATTTTCTAGAAAGATGCGTTACTGAGGAAAAATTTCCGGATATTAATTCAAGGACGTGGGGGATTCGGTAAGAAAATTTCACACCTAAAATTTATTTGAAAAAAAAAAAAAAAATCTGACATGTTCAAATTTTTAAATGTTTACTTGTTTCAATCAGGACAAAGTCGTTAGATAGCTGTTTACCTGAGTAGAAATAATAATACTAGAAAAAGCAAATATACCTCTCACTTTAGTAACATAAAAGGCATTCAGTTTTTCAAACAGAATATTATTCCTTTTGTTACATTTAATTTAACATAACTAAACTCTGAGGAAAAAGTTTTTGCTGTGAAAAATGATGCCAATAGATGGTTTGAATGAAACTATAATAATCCAGTTTAGGCTAGTATTATTTGTGAAAAACAAAATGTTCCTCATACTTTAGTAATATAGAAGGCATTCAATTTTTCAACTGAAACATTTATCTTTGGACTACAACTAACTTAATGCTACTAAAATATAAGGAAAGTACGTTTTTGTAACAAGACGATAAGGATATCCGGCGACTATGGCAGTCTTTTAATGATTCCTAATAAAACATTACCACAGTCAAGTCAAGTAGGCTTAGGCCTGTGATGTCAAAATCGTCTCTGCTATACGTCAAGTCGATTGTATTTATTTAGTATTATAAATTGAATAATAGTACATTATACACCTAGTTCCTCATTCTCGTTTTTCTCGTTCTCTCGAGCAAAAAAGGTAGGATTTATAAATTTTTATGATTTACCATCTGTTCGTATTGACCTATGATAGACTTAAGCTGATATTTATGTACTGTTTTTTGAAAATTAAAGCAGGGCTATCAAAACGGACGGGCCACAATCCTCCACTTTGTTGTCGTCACATCGAGGGCTGATGGTCACGTCACGACACAGCTGATTGTCTTTAAAATATTGAAGTTGGAATGACGGTTCATGAATATTTGATTTATTTTTAAATAAAGCAGGCCTTGAGGTTGTTTTTACTATGTTCTTGCAGATTTTTTTTTAATGTATAGTAATCCTTAATTTTTCAGAGCCGCTTCATTAGCTCACACATAAATTAAAGCGGAAGCGAATGTGAAAAACACAGATGACAAAGTCAAATACATGTCAAATATAACAGTTGGTATGCGGTACATGGCGGGTAATTTGAATTCAAAATAAGAAATGCTACATTTTGAAGATTTTAACCTTTTAATCATCTTGCATCCTTACAAAAGTTTGGTAGAATATTGGGATGGTGTCTGAGAATATTTCACTGAAATTTTGCCGAAATCTGTAGTGCCATTTTGAAAATATCCTAAAAAAACGTCTGACCTCCCATAAGACCCAATGTAAAAGTCAGCCCCAAGAGAACAGCTGATTTTATCAGGGTCGTGGCCTCAATTTTTTTGTTGGCCTTGATTAAAGGTATGCAAAAATTGACATATATTCAATGTTCAATGTTCAATGTACTTTATTGCCATAAGATTTACATGGTAAATATAGACAGTGTCAGGTAAAGACCAACATAAAAGAATATAATTCCTTAAACTAATTTATGCAATTAATCTATGTAACATAAATAAAGATAAGTTTTACAAATTATTAATTTTAGAGTATATAGGTGGTGGTATAGGCTTTATTTATAAGCAGTTTTTTAAGTTCCTCTCGAAATTTTTTAAAGCTTTGCAAGCTTTTTATGGTATTTGGAATTGCATTAAAAATTCCTTTCTTGACAACCCGTATGCTCATATAAATTCATTTTTTATGCTATTAATGCGTTATATCTGAAGAAGCTGTAAATTTTTTTATAACAAGGAAGCAAAAATCTTAAAATGGTTTTTTGATTACAAAAAGATCCTCCTATCAAAATTTGACATTTACCAAAAGGGTTAGATATTTTGCCGAGCAAATTCTTTAAAGAAAATTAAGACATGAAACGTATTACTCTTCTTTTATTATCTATTCGAAGAGCTCTTAGGTTGGTTGGCAAAAATGTACGAAAAAACCCTGTAGATAAAACTCTTATATCAGCACTTCTACAGGCCTTAAGAGCAGGTAAAACTTCTTTATGGCTAATGGGTTGTAATTTACATTTACTGGAAAAACAAATTTCGTTCTTACTTGGAAGTTAAATATAATTGCAAAATAATAAAATTAAGTATAATGTGAAAATCGGAGACCGTAATTTACTACGCCTCACAATGGGTTATATGGGAGGATTAGCGCGACACTCAATTTTAACTCAGTCATCGGATCAACTTCAAATTTGGTACACACGTACACCAGTATTTACTAAGACCTTAAGACTTAGTATTGTAGACCGGGTTTAAGTATCAAGTCTATAGACTTGATACCGACCGGTTTAAGTGTATTTTTTTAATACTCACAGGTCAAATAACTGCAAAGATTTGGTTCACCCTAATGTGCAATATGATAGTAAGCATTTCTCAGTGAGTTTCATCTCATATAAATTCAAATTAACTTTAGAAATAAAGAAAAACCACAGACAAATTTTGTAACCAAATGTCATTTTTTGGAAACTTAGTCCGTGCAGTCGTAGGATTCCCGTTAAAAATAGTCTCAAATTGTAGTACCACCCCTGAGAGGTGGTTTAAAGTTCGAAAAACAATAGAAATAATCTATGATTGACAAAAAAACTTACATACAAAAATATTCAAAGCTAAATAATACATAAATAACTTAAAACTATATCTGTAGATGCATTATCGTATTAAATACGTATCAATAATTAAACACTGTAAAAAGCACAGGATATATTAGAATCCCTTTTCAATTACTCATTCACTAAAACAATCGACCATCATCGGTTTAATCGTCGCTAACTTGTCTAAAAAATATGTAAAATATAGCGGACAGCTGACACTGACTTACACCGATTTTTTACAAGCTTTTATTTAGCTTCAGATGTTCTGTCTAACTATCTAACTATCTAACTATCTAACTATCTAACTATCTAACTATCTAACAATCTAACTATCTAACTATCTAACTATCTAACTATCTAACTATCTAACTATCTAACTATCTAACTATCTAACTATCTAACTATCTAACTATCTAACTATCTAACTATCTAACTATCTAACTATCTAACTATCTAACTATCTAACTATCTAACTATCTAACTATCTAACTATCTAACTATCTAACTATCTAACTATCTAACTATCTAACTATCTAACTATCTAACTAACTAACTAACTATCTATCAAATCTTGTGAAGCGTTTTTGACACACTTCCCATTATCCGAATTGGATGAAATTTGGCACACACATAGTGGTCCCATGACAATACAACATTAAGAAAAAGAAATCCTACCACCCCTCCCCCACCCCTTCTATAGAAAAATGTGTTTTTGACACACTTACCGTTATCCGATTTGGATAAAATCTGGTATACACATAGTGATCCGATGACAATACAATATTAAGAAAAAAAAATCCACTTAGCACCCTTTAGTAAATACTGGTGTTTTAAAGTTCCGATGACTATACAATATAATGATATTATAAAGTTCATAGCTCCCCCCCTTTGGGGATGCTGGAGGGGGGCTACTATCTAAGTATGTCCGATATAGTTCAAAATTGGTATGCAGGGACTTTTGGGGATGGGGATCAAGAATTTTTAATTAGATTTTTTAAATTGTCCCTCCCCCTTGGACAATTTTGACCAACTTGTGTACATATCCGATCAACATCAGATTTGTTGTGGAAATATAGTTATGATAAGTTACAGTGCCAACACAATATTATAATGCTTTAAAGTTGGCAACCCCCCACCCCTTTGAAGAGGGTGAAAGGGGACCATCTAACTATGTCCGATTTCGTTTAAAATTGGTATGTAGGGACTTTTGGGGATAGGAATCATGAATTTTTAATTATATTTTTTCTCTCTCTCGTCTCGTCTCACGTCAACACTAATAACTATACAGTGTGTCCGTAAAGTCTGGAAACAGTGTGTTTGTAAAGTCTGGAAATATCGAATTTCCGAGAAAATCGTAACTTTTTTAGAAAAAAGCTCGGATAGGTCGATTTTTATTTAAAAAGGGGATTCAGAAAAAAAATGCGTTATTATACAGGGTGTCTAAAAAAACAGATATGACATAAACTTACATTTTTTCAAATGGAACACCCTGTATATTGCTTGACAAAAAATACTTGAAATGACTTGGGGTATCCAAATATGTAATTATATACAGGGTGTTCCATTTGAACAAATGTAAGTTTATGTCATATCTTTTTATTTGAGACACCCTGTATAATAACGCATTTTTTTTTTGAATCCCCTTTTTAAATAAAATTCAACGTGTCCGAGCTTTTTTCTATAAAAGTTACGATTTTCGCGGAAATTCGATGTTTCCAGACTTTACGGACACATTCTATATATATTTCTTGTTTTAGTGTAATGACACTTCTTCCTGGCGACTTGTTATGCACTGGAACCCCAGCTGGAGTTGGTTCCTCCAAGAATCCTCCACGATTTTTAAAACCCGGCGATATATTGGAAAGCGAAGTGCAGTATGTTGGCAGATTAGAAAACAAAGTAGTGGAGTATGAAACACTTGGTAAATTGGAAGACTTAGAGAGATGAAAAATACAATCGAGTATAGAAAAATTAGAAATATTCTGAAATTAGCTGTAAAATAAATAGGCTTTTACTCATATTCCATTTTAGGCTAAAATTTAATACACGGTTAAAATACTCTGCTAATATATGGGCACCTAAGCTCACACTAGGTACTATAATTATAGTGTACGTGTAAGCTAATATAACTAAAAACTGTAATATATTTTATTAAACTCCAGACTCAAATATCTTTCGTTTGATACCACACAAGCCATGTTTTGACCTAAACTCTAATTTTTTTAATTTTCCCCCACCCTTTTTTTAAAACTAAAATGTATTTTGTTTAACTCCATACTCAATTACCTTTCGTTTGATACCACACAAGCCATATTTTCATTTAAACTCTAATTTTTGACATTTACCCCCACCCTTTTTTAAAAATAAACTAAAATGTATTTTGTTTAACTGCAGACTCAATTACCTTTCGTTTGATATTGTCAGGAATGTAAATTTCCCCTGACTGTGCCACTGTACGAAACCATCTTGGAAAAGCGACAAACACAATTATGGTTCTGTTGAGATAAGAAAGTGGTTCCGCCTCCCTCCAAAATAGAAAACATTTGGTTGCCGCCCACTACACAGCAGATGGTTATGGCGAGAAAAACTATTGAAAAGTCTAGAGTGGGAGTCGTAATGGTTGAGCGTGGGGATACAGCAAGTAGCGAGAGGGTTTTCCCTTTAAAGTGATTGGACATGGAAAAACTGTGAGATAAGAAAATGTTGTCTATTAAATGTATTTTATCTCTGTTTTGGTTTAGCTTATCTTGTTTAGCTCATTAGCTAGAATGTAAAGTAAATTTTAGGATTATCAGCAACGCCACTGACTTGGTTCCTCCAAGCTCTTCAAAGAGGGGATAATGGATTATTTAGGTCCAACCTACCCTTTATAAAAACCCAAACTTTGAGAAGACAAGTCGGTAGTTACATTCTAAGTTTTGTTGAACTTAACTAAAACCTCTAAAATTAAATTAATTGTCAGTAAAGAAACATAAGATTTTTATATTTAAATAATATTTTGCAGTTTGTTATTATGGTAAGTTAAAGTTTTTATTTTAATATTTTGGGTCTTGTTCGTTTTATAGGTCATAAGAAAAGTCTTGTAACAATTTGTAAATTGCAACAGAGTTTTATTTTGTATTCATTAAAGTTTGTAACGTTTTTAAAACTGTTTCATATTTATTTTATACACACAAGAGATCCGTTACGGTACCCTCGTTTAAGGGTTCGATTTAAAATAAAATCGTACCCGACAAGTTGGTGGAGGCTTGAGGCTTGTGTGAATAAGATCTTGCAAATAATTTTGTAAAATTAATTTTTTTTAAAATTATTTTTGCTTTAAAAATTTATAATTTTTTGCTAATAATTTTTTATTTATCAGTTTATTTTTAATTTGATTTTTTTTTAATAAAATTTATTTTTAAATCAATGTTAAGACTATAAGACAAGCAAACCCTGTACCGAATTTCGACCAGGTAAAACTGAACTTCTTCAAAACTTGGAGGGCCCAAAGTTGTGCTACCCCCTGGTCCGAATTCTATTTTTTTTTTTATTTTTTAGAAATTCTAGAGGTTATTTTGATAGGGGTAATTTTAATACGCGTGTTATTTTTTTGTAATAAATAGAAATGTCCAATATTACAATTTGAGATATTAAAAATGAGACCGGGACCCCGGCAAAGCCAAAGTTTGTATCCCCAAATTTATGTGATTCCTCCTCAGAGATTAATGCTCGTGATTTTTTTTTTGGAGCATTTTAAAAGATGTGCAGGTCCAAAGTTTTTGGACAGAAAAAGAAAAATTAATCTATTTGGCACTTATTTAGTATACGTGGCTTTTACTTGGTTTCAAAAATATAAAGAAAAAGTAGAAAATCAAAATAAAAAATGGAAAAATACGCCAGATATGCGATATTTTTAGAAAAATTTGGCTCAGTTTTTTACAAAAGTGAATTAAAAATTTGTTTATTAAATACAAAGCAAAAAGATAATATTAATTATTAACAAACATTTGTGACGAATATGACGAATCTATGACTTTTTCTAATTTTTTGGAATATTTTGAAAGTGGTTTGCATAATGATATACTCACGAGTTATTATATTTTGCGAAAAGAACCTTCGACGGACCCAGATGATGTTTTGAATTTAATAAATCGCTTGAGTTCAACAAAGTTTAATAGCACATTAGTTATTAAATTTTGTTTAAATTTTTTGCTTTATGAACTTTTTTTATATATATTTGTAGTATATATTTATAAAGGTATCAAGCACACCCTAACTTCAAAAATTTTTAAATGTTCAATTTTGTTTATTTTTTCTGTAAATTAAGGTTACTATTTTTAAAATAATTATCTAAGGTAAAATTTTAGATTAGAATACATTGATAAATTTTATTATTTTAGTATTTTTTATATTTTACGCCTTATTGTTATCATGTTGAAAAATAAGCACGCATCTCTTACTTAAATTTCGAAAATCCAAGAACTCTAAAACACCAAAGTTGAATTACTCTTTGTAAAAATTTAAAAAAGTAAAAAAAAAAAATATTTTTTAATATTTAGAAGCGAATGTAAGCACATTTAAAAAAAATGGTACAGAAACACTTAAATTTATACTTTTTATTTATTGAACGCGATTTTTTGTAAATATTTCTTATGCAAAACACCCACTTCTAACTTTGACATTCAGTAAGACAATCTTTCGAAAATACGAAAAAATTATATTTTAAACAACAAAATTGGTATTGGAATGAAAAAGAAAAAATAAGATTTGTCAGTTTATGAAAAACCAAGTACAAGTTAAGATTTCATATTATGTTTTTGTTAGCCACAAAAGACCCGCTTGAGGTCGCATTGGAAAGGCTCTCGATAGCCACTTGAATAAATTAGACTTTCGTGTTCTAATAATTAAACTAGTGCCAAAATAAGAAGTTTTGCCGTATTTAATTATGCTTTCGTGAAGTAAAGTAAACAGATGGAGTGAAATAAAGTGAATAGTTATGTCCAAAGAATACACGACTCTATTTGTGTATTCATTGTTATGTCCCAAAAGCAATGTTTTCCAAAACACGCATTTTTAAAACATTTTTGGTTTCCTTCAATGATTTTTTTCAAAACATAAAAGGTTGAACTAAAGTTCATAAGGAACTGCAGCGCCATAGGCAATACATTTCTTAAAAAGCTCATATAAAATTGTATTTTTAAAAATAGTTGTTTTAGAGTTATTGAAAATAAATCTTAAAAAAGAAATGAAGGATGGATTTGTGAAAAATTGGTAAATAACATAACCTTAAACTCAATTAGTAAAACTTTGTTTTTAATTAGCGCACGGAAAAAGTTTTGGAAAAAACTTATATAAAAATAGAATAGCAATATCTTTTAAACAATTTTTTCTGTTAATGTACAAAACTTTTTAGGTATAAAAAGCGATTTCGTGGAAAATCACAGAATGTTTTTCTTGTTTTAAAATCTGGACATACAAAGAAAGTCACGGTTTTTAGTGACAAGGATAGAAAATATCGGCAAAATATTTATACAGGGCAAATTTATAAAATAGGCCGAAGACCAAGTTAGAAATTTTATTTTATTTTAAAAAAAGATTAAATCAGTCAGTGGGAATTTAAAATTTCAGACTATTAAAAATGTTAAGTGCTTTGAACGTCAATTTTTTAAGTCAGTTAAAGTCGCAACAAGAAAGGAAGGTAAAAACATGTTGTAAATTTAGTTGTTTTCATAACTATTGCTCAGCGCTGGAAAAAATTGAAAAAAAAAACTTGAAATAAGTTATAACTTATTATCCATAAAAAATTATTTTAATATTTTTTCCTACAAAAAATAACATAAAAACGACTTACATCGGTATCTCTAAGAAAAAATGAATTCTTCGATGGATGGTGCTGTAAGTGTAATGTAGAACTTCAACATAATGTTTATCCACTTATTTTCACAATTTTTTTTAAATATTTTTAAATTTATTTTAGCATAAACACAGATACTAATATAATTTTTTTCTTAGGTTGACACGTTTCACAATTTTGGAGATCACACACATTACAGATACATAAATTACCGAACAGGACGATTGACTTTTTTTTTTTTTTTTCACAAACCGACGCGACGAACCTTTAATGCCAACTTTTTGGCAAGACACACGTCCAGATGTTTCACAACGGACGAATAGCGACTAAAACCTATTTAAAACCCACACAAGTACGACGAAACACCCAACAAATGGGTAATCTGTGCAAGTAGGGACTTTTACAGGAACAACGAAATACAGGGCGAGTGAAAAAAATTAGTAATTAAAAAAAAATATATGTTTTTTGATATTTTCTGAAAAACATAAAGCTAAATATACAAAAACAGTAAGATTTAAAAGGGTACGTATTGCGCATGCCCCAATAGAGCATATCTCTTAGCAATAAAAAAAAAACAAATTTTTTTTTAGTGCTACTGTACATTATTTGGCATACCAGTATGAGCAATGGCCAGTGTTGAAATTGGTTAGCTGAACTAAATAAGCACGCAATGACCTTTCAGCTTCACTCGTAGCTGAGAAAACGAACAAGTAATCAGTTTGCACAAAAAGTTTAACAGTTTTATTTAAAATTTTATAATTAGCATAAATTTTGTCTCAAAAGATCTTTTAGAATTTAAATAAATTTTACTAAAAAGAAGAAAAATAATTTTTTTTTTATTTTAATTTCTCGAGAAATGGGCTAAGCAAATTTTCAAAGACACCCATTTAAAACAGGACTATTGTGCCAATGTCAAATTAGGACATTATATTAAAAATTCAAATAGCACATAAATAACTGTGCAGATTTTTTAATACATAATATTAGCTCAAAAGCTATTTAGCTCAACTGTCAGCTTTATTAACCAAAAAGTTAATGCCACTGTACGAAACCATCTTGGAAAAGCGACAAACACAATTATGGTTCTGTTGAGATAAGAAAGTGGTTCCGCCTCCCTCCAAAATAGAAAACATTTGGTTGCCGCCCACTACACAGCAGATGGTTATGGCGAGAAAAACTATTGAAAAGTCTAGAGTGGGAGTCAATGGTTGAGCGTGGGGATACAGCAAGTAGCGAGAGGGTTTTCCCTTTAAAGTGATTGGACATGGAAAAACTGCGAGATAAGAAAATGTTGTCTATTAAATGTATTTTATCTCTGTTTTTGTTTAGCTTATCTTGTTTAGCTCATTAGCTAGAATGTAAAGTAAATTTTAGGATTATCAGCAACGCCACTGACTTGGTTCCTCCAAGCTCTTCAAAGAGGGGATAATGGATTATTTAGGTCCAACCTACCCTTTATAAAAACCCAAACTTTGAGAAGACAAGTCGGTAGTTACATTCTAAGTTTTGTTGAACTTAACTAAAACCTCTAAAATTAAATTAATTGTCAGTAAAGAAACATAAGATTTTTATATTTAAATAATATTTTGCAGTTTGTTATTATGGTAAGTTAAAGTTTTTATTTTAATATTTTGGGTCTTGTTCGTTTTATAGGTCATAAGAAAAGTCTTGTAACAATTTGTAAATTGCAACAGAGTTTTATTTTGTATTCATTAAAGTTTGTAACGTTTTTAAAACTGTTTCATATTTATTTTATACACACAAGAGATCCGTTACGGTACCCTCGTTTAAGGGTTCGATTTAAAATAAAATCGTACCCGACAATATCATACACGCCATATTTTCACATAAACTCCAATTTTTAAAATCTACCCCCACCCTTTTATTTGGCTTGCGTTCGGTGGATTTTGTTCGTTTTTAAATGGGACCATCTCGACGCAAGACACAGCCTATGTACCAAATTTCATTCAAATCGGGCAAGCGGTTTTTGAGTTATGCGCGTTGGTCGTTACAGACAGACAGATGGACATACAGACAGACATACAGACAGATATACAGACAGACAGACAGACAGACAGACGGCGCGACAAAAAGTTTCATAATCATCTGAAACGCAAAGATATATAAACATTTTTGAAATCGGTGCAACTTTTTTTTTCAAGAAAAAATTAGGATCACCATAGCTCACATGACTATAGTATAGTAGTAGTGTGAGCTAAAAATTGTCTTAGATCAAAGCAAATTGGTTTGAAGTAAAATAATTTGTGCTTTCCTATTCACCAAGAGAATATTTTTTTGATTTAGCACAAAAAATATCTTGCCTTTTTATTTTAATGTGAAACAGAAATTGTTTATTATAAATTAAAATTATAAATTGGAACTGAATTAATCTGAACTTATTCAAAACAAAACACTTTTGATTCCAATTCCAAAACAAATAATTTCACTGACTTAAAATGGAATAATACCCCTATTACCCTCTAATACCCACTAATACCTACTCGAGCCTACTAATAAATACTACTAATAATAAAATGAACCCACTAATATCTCTGGAAAAAAATCTACTTTTCGCAGTTAAAAAGTTATTAGAGTGTGTTTGGTCAGCACATGTAGACGTCAATTTCGTTATAATTGTGGTTATGGTAGTGGTTAATAACCATAACTATTTGTTACGAACGACACAGTTTTTGGACACGCCACATAACGAACTGTTTCATTTCATAAAACTGCAAGAAAACCATTTTACAAGAAAAATAGTTTGAAACTTTCATCAAAATAATCAAAAATGTTCAATGTTATACTCCGATTCAAAATAATTGAGACACTTTTTATTGACTGTTTGACAAATGTGACATTACAAATAACATTTAAATGTCAGACTTGTCAAACTCTCAGTAAATGTTGTCTCAATTTTTTTGAATTGGAGTATAGTTCATGGAAATGAGATCCCCGAACCCGCAAACCTCGAAAACAACATATTACACGATATTTTCCATCTCACCACATCCCCACCACTTCTTACCCCCATCCCCAAAGCTAAGTACGTCATGCAGCTTTTGAACAACCTGATTAAAAATTTACATGTGAAAACAGACCCCGAAAACCGTCCTCATTGCATTTTACACCGAAAAATTAATTTTTTTGGCAGTTCAACCCACCTCTTACCCCCTACCCCTGGGCTGATTTGGCTTAAATACAATCCGAACCATTCACCTATGGAGCTCTGTGTGCCAAATTTCAAGTCGATAGCTCAATTCATTCAAAAGTTATCGCGTAAATTAACAGACCGACACACCGACAGACTTATAGACCGACAGACACAAAAAATTTTTTTGCTGAAAATAGTTTTTCTACGCGTTTTGGGCCATTTTAAGACGATTTAGCCAATAAAAACTTTTCAAAATTTTTTGCCGATACTATACTTCCACATCATTTAGGACTTTACAAGTAAAAATGAACGGTAGTCAAAAACCAAAAATTTATTTCGACCCCTTGAAAAATTTAAAATTGAATTTGAAAAATCATATTACTACCTGTATTACACTATTATTGGCAACATTGTAAAAAAAATAGCAATCGTGCTGCACTCGGTGCTGCATGAAAATATTGGAGTTAACATAACCTAACTTTATTGCTCGCTTTATTACTTTAGCCGATTGCCAACTTAAATTAAAGTTTCACAGACATTTCTACTGAACATAACTTACCTTATTCTTTTTCACTGCCACCACAAAAAAACATAAAGTTTACCACTGGATACGCACCTCGATACGCACGGTTTTTTTCACAACAGGTGTAGGCAATGTTGCCAAATCGTTAATATGTATCTACTACTAAGGAGGTTCCCATAAAAAATGCTCATAATCTACTGTAGCATATTGATACGCGTCGAAAGGGACCAGATACCAGGTTACATTGGACTTGTTCTGTGGTAAATAGGGAAATAAGTTTGAAAAATCGTATGTTCTTTTATAATTCTAATACAGCTATTACCCAGACTAATTCCTCTAATACCCCGGCTATTACATCTAATACCCTTCTAATACCCACTAATGCCTACTAATACCCACTAATACCCTAATAATACCTCTAATACCCACTATTTCCTGTAACAATTTCCCTAATACCCAAGATTTGTACACCAAAATACCCACGCGGTTTACCCCTCGGTTTATTTTGCTATAGAGAAATGTTGGTCACTATTAGGTTTTTTGCTAGTTAATTATAACATGACAATTTTTGTTAGTTGACTAATAAATGTATAATTTATATATTTATTTGTTCGATTAGGAGCTTAATGCATACTGACCAATGTCACTCATATATAAAATGAATGAGATAACGAAGAACGCATTTTACGTGTAATTAACAAATTCAATTTGTAAAATAGGTGGAGATAGGTATCCATATCTACCCTTTAATGCTGAAAAAGCATCACCTTTTACAATACAGCACCACTTCACATTATTATTGGTAGGGTAAAACACCCAGTTAGCCGTCCACCCCCAATTGTCGTCCACTTTGGCACTTTCTGCCTAAAAATAAGATAACAAGCACCATATGGCTCCATCTATGGACACTTTATTAAAAAATGATCCTTCCCCCACCAAACGGTAAAGTCGTTTTTTAAATCTCGCCAAAAGTTTAGCCAGTAGTCTTGTAAGGGTGAACGTGCGTTAAACCAAAGTGAATTTTTCGTTATGTTTTTGCTAGTGTAGGTGCCTGCGGGAAATAGCGAGTAAGTATTAGAATTTTATAAAATGTGTTGAACTTTTATGTTTTTTAGTTAGAATGATAATTTTCCCATCGAAAAGTATCACTTTTAGTTACAATTTCTTAGTTTTTCTATCAAAAAATGGGTGGTCGCCGAACTGGATGAAAAAAAGTTCAAAAATAATTATTCGTCCAGGTGGACGAAAACTGGGTTACTGATCCATGTGCTTATAATCTATACTAATCTTTTATTATTAAAATTACTGAAATTCTAAAACACATTGCAAAGAGATTTTTTTTTCTATAATATCATGTCCAGTTCTCGTCCGCATTTTTCTCTTCGTTTACCAGAGTTATTATTGACACCAAATCGGCAAAATTTGGCTGGTCGAAGAAATGGAATTTTTCGACCACCCAAAATATGGCCGGACCAAAAACTGGAATCTTTCGACCAAATCAATTTTTTGTTGATTTTGACGGACGAAAAACAGGTTTTTTTCGACCACTAGCAATTAAGAAGTTAATCCCTGACTGTTTCTTGTTAAAATAGGTAATTAAAAAATGGAAGTAGGTACCTACCTAAAAGTATAGGGCATTCCCAGTTGGAAACTCTTGAAATTTTTCGGGTACTTCTAGGGACAATAAAAAAATGGTCTACATTGCAAAGTTTAAATTTTATAAGAATTTAAATAGTGAAAAATGCATTTTGTTTAATTTTTTTAATAAAAGTTGAAAATTAAATGCTTTGTTTTTCTGTATTTAAAAAATATGGCTGAATTTTTCAGTGAGGATAATGGCGTCAAAACATTAAAAAAAATATTATTTTACATCTGTCGTTACTTTATATGACATCACTGTCCGCAATGAAAAATTTAACTATATTTCATCTTCTTTTTGTAACCATAACGAAATAAAATACTCTGCCAATATATGGGCCCCTAAGCTCACACTAGGTACTGTAGTTATAGTGTACGTGTGAGCTGATATAACTAAAAACTAAAATATATTTTATTCAACTCCAGACTAAATTACCTTTTGTTTGATACCACACAAGCCATGTTTTGACTTAAACTCAAATTTTTGAAATCTACCCCCACCCTTAAAAAAAACCAAAACTAAAATGTATTTTGTTAAACTCCGGACTCAATTACCTTTCGTTTGATATCACACACGCCATATTTTCACTTAAACTCTAATTTTTGAAATATACCCCCACCCTTTTTTTTAAATAAATTAAAATGTATTTTGTTTAACTCCAGACTCAATTACCTTTCGTTTGATATCACACACGCCATATTTTCACTTAAACTCTAATTTTTGAAATCTACCCCCACCCTTTTATTTGGTTTGTGTTCGGTGGATTTTGTTCATTTTTAAATGGGACCATCTCGGCCCAAAACCCAGCCTAGGTACCAAATTTCATTAAAATCGGCCAAGCGGTTTTTGAGTTATCCGCGTTGGTCGTTACAGACATACAGACAGACAGACAGACAGACAGACAGACAGACATACAGACAGACAGACAGACAGACAGACGGCGCAACAAAAAAGTTTCAAAATCATCTGAAACGCAAAGATATATAAAAATTTTTGAAATCGGAGCAACTTTTTTTTTCTCGAAAAAATTTGGATCACCACAGCTCACACTACTATAGTATAGTATATGTGTGAGCTAAAAAATGGATTTCTAGGTATACCAAAAAAAAAGTTCATATATATTTCGACTAAATTTCCTCGACCCAAAAATAATAACGACTGTAACTTATGATGACTAAACTAGTTTACCATCGAGATTTAAGTTGTAGTTGTCTTCAACAAGAAAATTAAACGCAAGAAACTGAATACTCTTTCAGATGTTCCACTATGTTTTTTAAGTACACTAATATGCTTAACGAACTTCGCGGCAATATTGCTCCTAAATCTGCTTAAATCAAGTTTTTCCTTCTGAATTTTGTCCAAAAAACCCCAATTTTTGACCAGTTTATTTAGCGTGTGGTCGATTAATTTCTATTTTTCATCCTAAAATGGCCGAATAATACCAGTTTTCGACCGCCAACAAACCAGTTGTTCGAACCACCAAAACCTAGTTTTCGTCCGGTCGAAAAACTAGAAATTTTTGGACGGAAGGAGGGAAGGCCGTGGACGGAAACTGGGCAAAACGAATTTTTTTTCAATTTAATTGTCTGCAACGGCAAAAAAATCTAAATTAATTATTTTTGAATTCTTAAATCATCAAAGAATGGAAATTAGCCGCTGATAATAACAAATGATGTAAAATTCACAAGATATCCAACCATCCATTCTGTATTTACTACGTAGGTGATTTGATGTGTGAGGATTATAAAATGAAGCAAATGCAATATATGTATGAAAATAAAAAAATATTTATTTTTATTCTGTTCGAAACGCAATAACAACAACATACTTAAAAGTACTACTACAATCGCGAACATAATATGTATACTGCCTTACATTCTAAAAGTATGAAGAAAAAAAAATACTCTGCCAATCTATGGGCACCTAAGCTCACACTAGGTACTATAGTTATAGTGTGAGCTAATATAATCAAAAACTGAAATATATTTTATTCAACTCCAGACTCAATTACCTTTCGTTTGATACCACACAAGCCATGTTTTGACTTAAACTCAAATTCTTTAAATCTACCCCCACCCTTTAAAAAAAAACTAAAATGTATTTTGTTTAACTCCAGACTCAATTACCTTTCGTTTGATATCACACACGCCATATTTTCACTTAAACTCTAATTTTTGACATCTACCCCCACCCTTTTTTTTTTAATAAACTAAAATTCATTTTGTTTAACTCCAGACTTAATTACCTGTCGTTTGATATCACACACGCCATATTTTCACATAAACTCTAATTTTTGGAATCTACCCCCACCATTTTATTTGGCTTGCGTGCGGTGGATTTTGTTCATTTTTAAATGGGACCATCACGGCCCAAGACCCAACTTAGGTACCAAATTTCATTAAAATCGGACAAGCGGTTTTTGAGTTATGCGGGTTGGTCGTTACAGACAGACAGACAGACAGACAGACATACAGACAGACAGACAGACAGACAGACAGCAAAACAAAAAAGTTTCAAAATCATCTGAAACGCAAAGATATATAAAAATTTTTGAAATCGGAGCAACTTTTTTTTTTCTCAAAAAAATTAGGATCACCATAGCTCACACTACTTATATAGTAGTAGTGTGAGCTAATATTCTAATTCTGTCGTAAACATACCGCAATAACAACAACATACTTAAAACTACTACGAACGGGAACATCTTTAAGAAACATAGATATAGAACATAAACATTATCCTGTTGGAAACATAAAAAAATGTCACCTATATTTTCCATATTTCTATAGACGTTCAAATCAATCTTATTTCCGTTTCAGACAGACTTATTTGCTTTACATCACGTTAATAACTAAGCGCGTAAACGCGTGTTAAAACTTGTCCAAGACAAATATTAGGAAGATGTACACAGAAAAGAAAATGTCTTCAGTCAATGCAAATTGCGATAATTCAAGAAAAAATCATGATATTTTCTTAACAAAAAAATCTATTCTCTTGAACTGCTGGTTTCCGTTGAAAATAAAAGTTGCCTTTATCCAAGAAAATTGATTTGTTTTGAATGGAAGCGGCAACCTTCTTGTTTTCTAGTATTAACCAAGACATAATTAAAAAATATATCTTGGTTTAAAACAATGGGTTTGCGATAACATCTTGCACCAAAAACATTGTTATCTTGTTTTAATATATAATTTTTCAGCCGAAGAAAAAATAAGTTTTCTTGATTGAATTATAATTTGTTTTGCTTTGAATAATCTTTTTTTTAAGAAAACAATTAAATGCATCGAGTCAAAAGCATTTTATGGTCCATCTCACCGACTTTTTTTTCGTTACTTAGCCTAAAGCGTTTCTTAATATAATCATATTATGACGTAATAAGGAACACTTGAGGCTAAGTAACGAAAAAAAAAGTCGGTGCGATGGGCTATAAATGTCTCAAGTCAAGACGAAATTAAAGAAAGAATCTTTTGATAAAAAAAAACGTTTAGATACATTTTTTTTTATTTCAAAATAATTATTTGTTTAAAATAAAAATCATTTTCGGACTTCCATTGACATTATTTGATTTTATACACAGCCTAGTGAATTTTTTTTATATTTTTTACCTACTCGCGTGCGGTAAAGTAATTACTTTACCGCACACTGTGTGGTAAAGTTACTTTACCGCACGCGGACCACTTAGAAACCTTAGCAACGCATCAATAAGACAGCTTCAATATTTGTTTACATTTCAATTCCATCTAATTTGACATGTTTATTTATAAATTACATTCAAGTTTTTGAAAGAAAAAAGGTACTCATAGGTAAAATATTGTACCTAACACATGCTGAAAGTGTCTTTACCACCCTTGACGGCTTGACCGAACTCTGCTCCGCGTCGTTCGGCCAACTGCCGTCACGGTGGTAAAGTATCACTTTCCGCATTTGTTAGGTAAATAACTATTACAATTGATCAGTTAAACAAATAATAATAAATGCAAAGAGAAAAGATGGAAAACGTGCTGTGTGTTTATCGATAAAAATCAAGAAGAATTTTATACTTAACAAAAAGTTTCACGGGCAAGACCTCAGAGGTAAAGGTAGCGACGGGGACGCGTTTCTGCCTCATTAGACTTTATTCAGCCCGAGCATAACCATAAAATGGAAGGAGATGAAATGATGATGTGGCTGAATGAATCCTAATGAGGCAGAAACGCGTCCACGTAGCTACCTTTACCTCTGAGGTCTTGCCCGTGAAACTTTTTGTTAAGACTTTATACCTCGTGAACTTCCTTCAAATTTAAAAAAATCCAGGGCTCAGGCTGTTTTCTGGGAGCAGATTATATCTGTCTCCGTGGCGACGTCAAAATTAGCCTCAAAACTGAGGCAACCCTGACCGAAGCTGCAAATTGACAGTTGGTCTCTCCTCAGTAAACACCATATTTCATATTTCTTTTTCAGTTACCCACATCATCATTTCATCTCCTTCCATTTTATGGTTATGCTCGGGCTGAATGATGCCTAATGAAGTAGAAACGCGTCCCCGTAGCTACCTTTACCTCTGAGGTCTTGCCCGTGAAACTTTTTGTTAAGACTTTATACCTCGTGAACTTCCTTCAAATTTAAAAAAATCCAGGGCTCAGGCTGTTTTCTGGGAGCAGATTATATCTGTCTCCGTCGCGACGTCAAAATTAGCTTCAATACCGAGGCAACCCTGACCGAAGCTGCAAATTGACAGTTGGTCTCTCCTCAGTAAACACCATATTTCATATTTCTTTTTCAGTTACCCACATCATCATTTCATCTCCTTCCATTTTATGGTTATGCTCGGGCTGAATGAAGCCTAATGAGGCAGAAACGCGTCCCCGTAGCTACCTTTACCTCTGAGGTCTTGCCCGTGAAACTTTTTGTTAAGACTTTATACCTCGTGAACTTCCTTCAAATTTTATACTTCACACAAAGGTGTGTGTGCCTAACTCGCGAGTGTCAGAAAGAGAAGGAAGTGTTGGTTTTGGTTGTTTTCCTACTTACACAAGGTGGCATCTCTAGACGTACGTTTCTGTGTATTTCACATCATCAGTGGAGAACAGCACACCTAGGCAAGCCAATACTCGCGTCTGTGCAATGCGAGTAAACTCAAAGGTGTAGCGCCATCTAGTGAACTAGCTCGAGCACTCGAAAGTTTAAGCACACTGGCATCGTCTTGTCTGAGACGCACCTGCGCCATCTATGACAAGTTTCGTCCATTAAATGTGGTTTTAAACTACGTATCAACTAAAAGGCCGTACTGCCCGAAGCATATGCAAAGAGAAAAGATGGAAAACGTGCTGTGTGTGTATCGATAAAAATGAAATAAAGTTATTAAAATTTAGAACTATTGCTGGTATTTTTGTAATATATTTTGGTTTTGCGAGCCTAAACATAGGGTCAATTGATTTTCGGAAATAGTCCTTTGGGTAAAATTTTAATCATTAATAAGTCTTGAAATAACTATTTTAAAAAAAAATATTTCATTTATTCGACAATTGCTATAAACTAGACTTTTTTAAAGAGATTTTTTGTAAAATTGAAATTATTCCACAAGTAAAAATCACGAATATGGTAAAAATACAAAAAATACGGAATTGGGAGCCTTGCATCAAAATAGAAAAATAGAGGAATCTACAGTGCTGCAGTGTTCCAGAAATGGGTGATATTACCAAAAAAGCTTTTTATATGCTTTAGAATAAAATTTTTCATAATTTTAAGTTTTGTTAACGTTTTTCTAAATGTGCATAGCTTTGAGTTTTTTTAATATTCAGTTTTAAAAAGTTTTTCTGCCTATTTTTTTAAAATTAAAAAATATATGCTTTAATTTAACTAGTTTTTTGTAAATCAAAACTTTTTGGTGTCGCGACATATCTTTTCTTCTGTATCTTTTTGTCAGATTTTCTTATATGTGTTATCAGTGGACGGAATGCGGTGCTTTTACGTTAATTGCTTGCGAAAAGTATTACTTTACCTCTCCTTGTGTGTTAAAATATTCAGCGTACGCTGTTTTGGTTTTTGCATGGTATCCTTAAAGTTGAAAATATAACTATTACAAAAATGCATTTTAAAGAAATCGGCACCAAACTAAACAACTATGTATTTTTAAATCGCTCTGAATGGGCTTTATGGGGATTTCAGAAACAATAGGATTTTGTTAAAATGGAAAGACAGTGGCGTTATTCCAAGCTCAATCATCCGATACGATTGGGCTTGGAATGCCGTTATTTGTGTCCCATTGTCTAGAATTGTATGTTTGTCCGGTAACAAATCCCCATAAAACCCAATGTAGTTATTTTTTTTATCTGGAATACCTGTGTGTCAGGTTCATTTTATTTGTATTTTAATTTTCGAGTTGTTAATAACAAATACTATTTTCTTTCAATTAATGTTTACATTTAAATATAATTGATGTGATAATGAGGCCTTTCTTTAGCTGATGTGTACAGAATACACCGTGCGTATAGTTACGTAACGGACTAGGGCGCGTGTAGTTATAGTTATCAAGCAAAAAAAAATACAGTCGAACCTCTATAACTCGAACTTAAAGGGACAACCAAAACAGTTTGAGTTATGGAAAGTTCGAGTTATAGAAATTCGAGTTGAAGAGGTTAAAATACATATAAAAAGTGCAGTTCGAGTTATAGAGGTTCGAGTTAGAGAGGTTCGACTGTAATTTAAATCTGAGGGCACGGCAGTGCCTCGCCAAGTTCGCGCGCCGTAACCATCTTTTCTTAAAACATTTCAGCCGATATTTGACCTACCTAAAACTCTACTTCGGAATGAGCTACGAATCTCAAACTTTGCACAGTCGTAGATCTCCATAGAGTTAACAACCCCTCCAAGTTTCATGGAATTCCATAAAGTACTAAAGTAGTTACGAAATTTCAAAAAACGTCGAAATTGCCACTCGCTCACTCACTCACTCATGTATAGATCATCAATATTCTACTGTACTTCCAGACATGCTACAAAGCTGAAATTTGGCAGACTGATAGAAATTATGACAAAACCCCTGGAAAAAATCAAAAAACCCGAAAATTTTCATTTACTCCCCTCCCCTATACATTTAAAGTTATGTAAAAGTAGCATCGCCCACTTCGAGAAATGCTAGAGAGTTGAGCTTTGGCAGACTGATAGGAACTATAATAAAACTATAGGAAAAAATCAAAAAACCCCAAAATTTGAATTTACTTTCCTCCCCTATACATTTAAACTCATGTAAAAGTAACATTGCCCACTTCCAGAAATGCTAGAGAGTTGAGCTTTGGCAGACTGATAGGAACTATGATAAAACTATAGGAAAAAATTAAAACACCCCAAAATTCTAATTTACTTCCCTCCCCTATAAATGTAAAGTTAAGTAAAAGTAACATTGCCTATTTACAGACATGCTAGAGAGCTGAGCTTTGGAAGACCGATAGTAACTATGATAAAGTTATAGAAAAACATTAAAACACCCCAAAATTCTAATTTACTTCCTTCCCCTATAAATGTAAAATTATGTAAAAGTAACACTGGCCACTGAGCATTGGAATGCTGATAGAAATTATGATAAAACCATGGGAAAAAATTTAAAAAGTCCAATATTTTCATTTACTCTCCTCCCCTATAAATGTAAAGTTATGTAAAAGTAACATTACCCACTTCCAGAAACGCTAGAGAGCTGAGCATTGGAAGACTGATAGGAACTATGATAAAACTATAGGACAAAATTTAAAAACACGACAATTTTAATTTATTTCCCTCCCCTATACATGTAAAATTATGTAAAAGTAACATTGTGCACTTTCAGAAACGCTAGAGTGCTGAGCTTTGGAAGGCTGATAGGAACTACGATAAAACCATGAAAAAAAATTTAAAAACCTCAAAAATTTAAGTAAGGCATTGCAAAAGTTTCGAACAATATTCCGCATATTTTACTACTTTAAAAATTAAGTATTATCCAATTCCTTTAAAAAAGAAGTGAAATCATAACAAAAACATTTCATGTAAAAAAAGCCAAGTACGCGAAAATGGCATTCCGTAAAAAGAATTGAGATAAAAGTGAAGCCAAGTTCTCCAATACAAATTTCAAAATGAAAGGTTCTTACTAGTTTGGAAATATTTTTCTAAACTTGGCTATTACGACTGTAAATGACTCTTAGGCACAGTGCTAAATTGAACATAAAGAAGTTTGGCTGTAATAGCAAAGTTTAAAAAAACATTTCCAAACTAGTCAGAACCTTTCATTTTGAAATTTGTATCGGAGAACTTGGCTTTACTTTTATCTCAATTCTTTTTACGGAATGTCATTTTCGCGTACTTGGCTTTTTTTTACATAAAACGTTTTTGTTATGATTGATTTATTTGATCACAAATTGAATTTTTAGGCTTCTAAGTTATGTCAGAACCAAAAAATAAGTTTACTATGAAGGTAGGAACACTAGACAAAGCTATAAAAAATTAGGCACAATAGACAAAGCTATAAAAAATCGAAAAAAATCCATTTATTTATGTTTAAACTTAAAATAAACAAAAAAAAGTTTTGAAAAAATCATCACACAGCATGATTTCCAATTAAAATTTTTTAACTTATTTTTAGGTTCTGACATTAAAAGCAATATTTATATATGTATCGGTGGAACGAAATAGGATCTAATCTTAAATACAGGGCAGCGAATTCAGTCCTGTGATGAGTATAAATACTTAGGTCAAAAAATTACAGCTGACGGAACACTAGACAAAGCTATAAAATATCGAAACGTACAAGGAAGAAAAGCAATAACTTTATTAAATGGAATAATTTGGGACCAAAATATATCAAAACATAACAAAAAGCTTATAATATAACACCATTGTAAAAAGTATTATTACATACGGCTCAGAAGTATGGCCAATCAAAGATAGAACAGAAAAAATGCTTTTCGCTACGGAGCACAGTGGGGCAGAAGCACAAAAAGATGCGATAAAGTCCCACAGTGCAATGGATGTATTCTTTTATAGTCAGGAATGTTTAAAATGAATTACTTAGTGATCCAAAATAAAAAGAAAGTGACCCCGAGCTGTTAGTCGAGGTATAAGTGGTCGAATAAGCTTCAAAATATTTCCTAAAATACTATGTACGACGGCAATGTTTACAAAATATGATATTATGTTGTCGACCCTACAGAAACGGAAAGGCCAAGTTTGCCTCCTCCCCAATGACTAATCGTCCCCCAAAAAAATGAAAACACCTAACCCCCCCCCCCAAAAAAAACTTTACAGAACCGACATAAAATTTTGCACACTTTCCTTCTGACCGACTTTCGCCATTTTTAAAACGACTTGACAGAATATTTCAATGCAATGAATCTGATATTGAAACTATTTGGTTTATAAATAATTATATTTATATATTATACTAAACAGAACAAAAATAATTTAACTATATTAATAAATCAAATAAATCAATCAAGTACAAAAAAGATCGGTCTGTGTAAAATTAACGTATAAACCTCGTTATAAAAAGTATTTTTATGCTTTAACGAATTGTAGCTTTCGCTACGCTCGTGCTAAAAACTTTTTACCTTGAGATACAAAACTGTCACTTTTATCCCTTGGTATATATTATAAGAATAGGGGCCCTCCTTAATCCTTATTTTAGCGATAAAACTGTGACTTTTTATCCTTAAAATTCAAAATAAAAGGCTCTATCAGACATTATGTTTTTAATAAAGCAGCTGAAAACCACATTATTTTAATTATAATTTAATTTTAGGGCAGAAAAATCCAAGAGTCCAAAAAATATCTCCTAAAATGTGTAATTAGTGTCTTGTTAGTTATTGGCCAATTATATACCTCGCTACGCTCAGGCTACAAACTTTTTGCCTCGGGATTTTTTTATTCCTGAATATATAATGGGTATTATAATAATAATAATATGTGTAGATATATATGTATTTAGTACTTTATATTTTAAATACCTATACTACAATTTAAACACATATTTCGCTTAAGTTTGGAGAAAAATGTTAATATTTAAAAATTAATTCCGGCCTTATGGGCAAAAATTAGCAGCTAAATGTGGCATCGTTTTAAAAAGGAAGTTTCAATAAAAACTGATATGTTAAAACTGGCCCGCAACTGCGGGCGACAAGTTACTTTTTGTCGACGTATATTTTTAAGATTAAAGAAAATAAAAAAAAATTGAAAGATTTTACAAAAATAGCAGTTTGAAGAAAAACAACAAAAAATTTCGCATTTTTTTTATACGAGAATAATGTACTCACCATAGTAATTATCTGACATAATTAAAATTATTTTAACCAAACTTGATCAACATTAAAAATTGTGGCAAAGTTGATTCATTTGTGTTCTTAAAACAACTACGCAACGTCAGTTTTCAAAACAGGCTAACTTTAACAAGGTGTTTTATTCATTTGTTTGACGTTTGACTACCCGAAGCTAACTTGCTATGGTAAAGCGATTATTAATAAATAGTTTTCAATAAAAATATCTCCCATATTAGATAAATGAGTTCTGCACTAAATCGCATGTTTTCTTGATTTTGCCCCTCTAAACTCACACACGCAAGCACACATTTAAAGATTAAAAATTTCGTCCAACTGCTGCATGTCGGGAATGGTTCCTATGACTGAAGCTGCATTTCTCCTTTGAATGGCAAGGCTTAACATCTGAATCAAAAATGAGGTTGATCTAGGTTCGTGGGACTTACATTCGATTTTGGCACCAAGTTCTTTGACAAAATTTTTAGCTTTTTCCCAAAAGTCTCTACAGAAAAAGGAACAAAAATATAATTTTGAGATAATTCTGAATACTTGTTTATTTTAATTTGTTCCCTTATTTTTGCCGCTTTTTTTGTTGTTAAATTTATGTATGAATCGGAGCAAGTGGCGTCCCATACTAATGGCCTACCTCTATTCCAAGGAACTAAGGTTAGACCATCAGCTCTTTTTCCATCATTCCTGCAAATTCCTGAATGCTCCAGGATAGCTGGAACGTCCGCGGAAACAAGTGCCCTTTTAATAATGTCATTTAGGTTGCTGTGGCGAGACCACCTACCAGCGCTCTTGCGGCAAGAAAGGCCGTGATGCCCATTTGAAAGAACAGATTCACCACAAGAGCAGGTATGGGTCTCGCATACAGGTTGATCAGTGCGAAGAGCTATGGATATTCTAAAAGTTGGGTCATCTAAATGTGTTCCCAGAGCGGAAGAAGTAAGAGTATTGAGCCATGCCCCACTTTCCTTTTCTTGAATTGCAATAAGACGAACCTTTTTCAGTGGGTCACTAGATTCGGTTAAAATTTTATCTATAAAAAAACTACATAATTTATACTTTTATTAGTCGACCGCGAAGGAAAAAAAAAAATATATATATATATATAAATATATATATATATATAAATATATATATATATATATATATATATATATATATATATAAATATATATATATATATATATATATATATATATATATATATATATATCACCTTAGAGGTCAAAAACACAATAGAAGCAATTAACACAACACTCAAAGGAGAGTTTACAAGATCTAATGACCTAGAAAAACTATGTCATAACGTATACTGCGCTGCTAGCGTTGCCACTAGCATACACGCGCAAACAAAAACCGCGCCTTCTACAACAACAAACGAAACCCAAAAACAACCTCCATGGGAGAAAAGGCTTGAAGAAAAAATCTCTGCCTTCCGGCGGGAGATTGGTGTATTACACTCGTATCTTACGACCGATCAACCCAAAAAGAAGCTAGAGAAGAAAGTTTTAACCTATGCAAAGAGCGCAAAAATAAAGAAAAACGATGCGCAGTATCGGGAAAAACTACTCCTTAGGGTCGAGGTGTTAAAGCAAAAGATAGCAGCACTGGGAAACAGGATAAAAAGGTATCATAAGAGAACGCTTAGGCGGAAACAAAATGACCTTTTTATCAATAACCAGAAATTGTTCTTCAGAAATCTTAACGAGGAGAACCAAGGCCAAAATACAAACACAATACCCTCTAAGGAAGAAATGACTGAATTCTGGTCCAGCATCTGGTCCCAGAGAGTTGAGCATGACTTCCAGGCACAATGGATCGCTGCTGAAAAAGAAAGCGCGGCAAATTACACAGAGATGCCAGAGGTTACTGTCTCTGAAACAGACGTTAAGGAAACAGTAAAGCGACTCAAAAACTGGACAGCGCCTGGACTTGACGGAATACACAATTATTGGTGGAAGCGATTCTCACACACACACAAGATCTTAGCGAACCTGATTCAAAACGCATTAAGGAATCCACGCGAAATCCCCACATATCTCACGCTTGGGCAGACACACATGCTGCCTAAGAAAGGAAATTTACAACAGGCCAAAAACTATAGACCAATAACGTGTCTTCCGTCGGCTTACAAGATACTGACTTCCATCTTAGGGCACAAGCTTAATGGTCACCTTAAAGTGAACAAAATCCTAGCATGGGAACAGAACGGATGTAAGCAAAAAGCTAGATAATGCAAGGAACTCTTGGTGATCGACAACGTCATAACCAAACAGGCAAAAAGACGCCAAAAAAATGTTTCCATGGCATGGATCGATTACCAAAAGGCGTATGACTCGGTACCACACTCATGGCTGATAGAAGTCCTTAAAATTTACAAGGTTGACCAAAATCTGATAGGTTTACTACAGCATTTAATGTCGACATGGAGGACGACTCTGACAGTCAGGGGGGGGACCAACTCATACAGCACAGAAGAGATATCTGTTCGCCGAGGAATATTCCAAGGCGACAGTTTTAGCCCACTGTGGTTTTGCCTAGCCCTTAACCCACTAAGCAACATGCTTAACAGAAGTTCATACGCATACACAATCGATGACCATGCAAAAATATCGCACGTCTTTTATATGGACGATCTGAAACTGTACGGAAGAGGACAACAACAGTTAGAGGGAGAGCTGGAGCTTGTTAGAAGCTTCAGTGAAGGCATACAAATGAAATTTGGACTTGACAAGTGTGCGGTCGTCCATGTAAGGAGAGGTAAACTGGTGGAGCAAGGCGATATCACACTGAGGGATGGAGGTCGGATCAAGGAACTAGGGATAGAAGCCACTTACAGGTATTTGGGTATTCAACAAACCTACGAGATACGACAAAAGGAAAACAAGGAAGGGGCAGAGCGCGAACTGATCCGGAGGGTACAGAAGATACTAAAAACGCAATTAAATGCTAAAAACAAGATAGCAGCAATAAATACCTGGGCAGTACCAGCTTTTACATACACCGCCGGAGTACTTTCATGGTCAAAAACTGACCTGGAAAGATTAGATCAGAGGATCAGAAAACTCCTCACTAAGAACGGATTACTGCACCCTAACTCAGCAATCGAACGACTGTACCTATCTCGTAGGGAAGGAGGGCGTGGACTGAGCAGTCTGCAAGCCTCAAATATCAAGGAAAGAAAAATTCTCAGAAAATACTTTAATAAACACAATCAGCCAGTACACAGAAGTATACGAAACTGGGATAAAAAGATCACTCCACTGAACCTGGCAAATCCGGAGGAGCCAGAGGAAGATAATCTTTCTGAGCAGCTTAAATCCAACTGGCAAAGAAAAGTGTTGCACGGGAGGTTCTACACAAGTCTGCACCAACCTGAAGTAGATATTGCCGCATCTAACTCCTACCTAACAACAGGGTACCTTTTCCCAGAGACCGAAGGAGCTCTCCTCGCGATCCAAGATCAGGTCGTTAAAACGAGAACATATACCCGACATATCCTCAAGCAGGACGTAGAAACAACCAAGTGCAGACTTTGTAATATAGCTGAGGAAACCGTACAACACTTGGCATCGGGTTGCTCTGCCATTGCTAACACCAAATATCTGGAAAGACACAATAACATGGGTAAAGTGGTTCATCAGATGGTCAGTCTAAGTAAGGGTTTGCTGGAGAAATTCACTCTTCACCATATGTACAGTCCACAACCACTGCTTGAAAATAAGACCACGAAGATCTACTGGGACGTTACCGTAGAAACAGATAGAGCAGTGGAGCACAACCGACCGGATATGGTTGTGTGGAACAAAACGGGAAAAACGGCAATTATAATTGATTTTACTGTTCCGCAAGATTATAACTTGGCTAAAGCCTATGGAGAAAAAATAACGAAATATCAAGCATTGGCTCAGGAAGTAAAAACCATCTGGAACTTACAAAAGGTGACAATAATGCCAATAGTCATCAGCGCCAACGGCTTGGTACACAGAAAAACCATGCAACATATAACAGAGCTTAGCATGCCAAATAGTGCTATCACATGGATGCAGAAAGCCGTTGTACTTGGGACCGTTGGAATTATTCGACGGACTGTCTAGCCGTATTGACACTAGCAGTGTCCTTGGCGACAATGAGCGCCCGGACACTGTTAGCCAAAACCACGTATGTGTGAATTAAAAAAAAAAAAATATATATATATATATATAAATATATATGTCTCCTAGGAAACTAAACCGATTTTAAAAATTTAAAATGTGTTGTATAGAGAATCAAAACACATGCCCTCCCTTCCAGTTTAAAGATTTTGATATTATGTCAAATTTATGACATTAGGTTCGTTTGTTTAGCTCAAATATCCTCAAAAAAACTCCCATTAAAAAGACTTTTTACCGAAAATCTCTTTTTGTTCAAAAGTTAGAAGGGGGGGTCTATTTAGGTCCGCACTGTATACTGGTAGTACATTTTCCTGTATGATAAAATGGTGATCGTGGTATGGTGTACACAAATACGTTGGGGCATAAATATGGGGCATTCCCATGCATTCTCACTTGCGATGCTTGAAGCCAGGGGTACGTTCAGATAGCACATCGGATGTGGTCGGGCGCGCTTAAATCCGTTCAGATTGAAATCTAGGTGAAAGTTACTCTCGTTCATATTGGTCGAAAATAACGTCGGGCGAATCGCCTTTTGTACCCTTCTCTATGAGGTGGGTGACAAACGCTCGACTTGCGCAGTAGGTATACAAACCAACCCACCCAATTTAAAAAAAAATATATATATTTTCGAAAATATTATATAAAAGTGGCATTTTCCATAAAAAAATAATCAATTTTTACTTAAAAACACTCTTTCAGATACAATTAAATGGATCCTTTACAGAATTTCATTTTGACCGTTTAGTTTCTACTTAGGAGAATGTAGAGAATGGATGTTTATTTTTATTTGGACAAGTTGTTATAGGAATATAAATAATATTATACCTAGATATTACTTTGTGCTTTCAAATTAAAATAAAATACCTTTAAACCATTGACTTCTATACCCTACGTGTAGACCCGGCATGGGCCTAAATTGCCATTATATCAAGCTTTTATCGCAATTGACCAAATACAAGTAAGAATTTAATGAGCAAGATAGGGATGAAAATAGAATTTCGGTTTGGTGAGTCCGGACACATGCAACATCGCAAAAATATTCTATTTGCTTGTCTTGGATAAAAAAGGGCAGTGGCGGCGCAAAATAAAAATTTTGAATTCCACTAGAATTTTTTTATCAACAATTTTCTGCTTGAATAATAAATAATTCATGAATACTTACTTGTGTATACTGTGTTTACAAAATTCTCTTCAGTAAAAAAAAATGTAAAAAGAATTTCTAAGCATGCTAAGTGCAGTGGATGTATTAAAATTATTGTTTTCATCTTAGAACTTTACAAATGTTGTACCTTCCAGGTAAAATATTTTCTTTTTTTGAACAAAGGTCTTCAACTCTTCTCTTCTTGGGTGGACTACAAGTTATGCTCGAGTCAGATGAAATTTCGGAACTAAAAATTTCAATTCGGAATGGGACAACTGGCGCCGGGCCAACTCGGCGCCGCCAACAGGGCGCCACGCCGGGCCTAATGGGCGCCGGGCCAACTCAGCGCCGGACTATTTTTTTTTCGATAAAATGTGCAGATAAAAAACAAAATAAATATGTTATTTATACAAAAATTTCAACATCTATTAAGTCGAGTGTTGAAATTTGGTAGGTGTAGTGTTCTGCGACTTGAAACACCGCCAAGTTCCATATTCGATACATATCGATGCATAAATAAGAAAGTCCGCCACTTTGGATCCGCCATTTTAATTTTTTTAAGTTTGTTTTTCATCTGCACATTTTATCAAGAAAAAATATTTTAGTCCGGCGCCCAGTTGGCTCGGCGTCCAGTTGGCCCGGCGCCCAGTTGGCCTGCCGCCCAGTTGGTGGCGCCGAGTTGGCGGCGCCCAGTTGTCCTAGACTGCAACACATTTCAGGGGTCTGGTACGTTTTACCACCTTTCTTAAAACTACGAAGTTTTTTGAAAAATGATAATTTTAGACCATTTTATAGTGATTTCTAAAAAAAAAATTGCGGAAAATCGTTGATTTTGTTAAAAAAATTAAAATTGAAAAATTCTTAAAACCCCATTAAAACCCATACAAATTGCTACAAAAGAAGCATTTTCTCATTTCAAACTGAAACAAAACGGTCCCTGACGTCTATCAGCTGTTAACAAAAACTTGAAATAACTAAGGTCACTGATCGAAATCGGGTCAGTTTTTTTGGTCCTTTTATGAAAATGCACAATTTTTAAAAAAGCATGAAATTCAAAACAAAATCCAGAAAATTATGATTCCTACATTTTTAGAATTAAAAATTAGTTTAATTGAACATTACATCAATTTTTATTCCTTAAAACCCACTAAAAATTAATAATTATTTACTTTTTTAAAATTTATCGAAGGTCTAACCGAACAAAACCAAACTGAACCGATCCGTATCGAAATGAACCAAATCAAACCGAATCTAACGGTTCGGTTTGGTTCGGTTCGATTTGGTTAAACTAAACCGTACCTAACTGAATGTAGCTAAACCTAACCGAAACAAAGTGAACCTAGCGGAAGCTAACCAGACATAATCAAACTGAACCTAACCGAATATAGCTAAACCTAACCTAAACACTCCTAGCGGAACCTAACCGAACATAATCAAACTGAACCAACCTAACCCACCTAACCCAACCTAACCCAACCTAACCCAACCTAACCCAACCTAACCCAACCTAACCCAACCTAACCCAACCTAACCCAACCTATCCCAACCTAACCCAACCTAACCCAACCTAACCCAACCTAACCCAACCTAACCCAACCTAACCCAACCCAACCTAACCCAACCTAACCCAACCTAACCCAACCTAACCCAACCTAACCCAACCTAACCCAACCTAACCCAACCTAACCCAACCTAACCCAACCTAACCCAACCTAACCCAACCTAACCCAACCTAACCCAACCTAACCCAACCTAACCCAACCTAACCCAACCTAACCCAACCTAACCCAACCTAACCCAACCTAACCCAACCTAACCCAACCTAACCCAACCTAACCCAACCTAACCCAACCTAACCCAACCTAACCCAACCTAACCCAACCTAACCCAACCTAACCCAACCTAACCCAACCTAACCCAACCTAACCCAACCTAACCCAACCTAACCCAACCTAACCCAACCTAACCCAACCTAACCCAACCTAACCCAACCTAACCCAACCTAACCCAACCTAACCCAACCTAACCCAACCTAACCCAACCTAACCCAACCTAACCCAACCTAACCCAACCTAACCCAACCTAACCCTACCCAACCCAACCTAACCCAACCTAACCCAACCTAACGCAACCTAACCCAACCTAACCCAACCTAACCCAACCTAACCCAACCTAACCCAACCTAACCCAACCTAACCCAACCTAGGTTTATGTCCAGGGGGTAACCATTGTCCATAATCGTCGAAAATCGAGTTAGGATTAGTGTATGCGACCATAAACATTGAGTGGCGCGTGAGTGTTTGGTCTTCAAATTTTTTAGGGAAATTTTTCAAAATCTCCGCACTGGGCACCCTAATAAACCGTAATCTGGTCACCCTAATCCATCGCAATCAAAGAAAATCGGTAATCGAAGTGTCACAAATTTTTTGTTGGTTTCTATTCTTTTATATTATGTAGGACAAAATTATTAATTAAACTAAGTGACCTTATTAAGTAAGACAGCATGATGGTCCAATGACATTAGAAGGACATACACATATGATACCGGTCTGTAGACAGGTCGCGGTGGCGTCATATAATAATAAATATATACTTTCGCGATGAAAGACCAAAATTTAACTTAAAATTACTGTAAAGTCCGCAAAAACATTAAATTTATCGAAATTTATAAAAACATAGATCAGTTTGTCTAACAATTCATCAAGATGTATGAAACTCGACCGTGACATGTCAAAAGTTTGGTTCGAAAAAACAAAAACAACTGGATAAAAATCGGTATGTAAGCATTTAAAAAAAATCATTTTTAAGAAAATCAAATACTTTTTGTTAATTTTCATGCAATGCAAAAAAAAGTGCGGCGAAGTGACACTTTCTGAATCAAAATGTGTGAGAGTAAAATCGCACGGTCGCAGAAAAAACTATCTATCGTGACGCTACTGAACTTTCTCGTGTTTTAGCAAAAACTATCCGTCAAGACGACTTACCCATGAAATGTTGTTTTTTTATGGATTTTTTTTCTTCTTTGGCACAAAAAACAATTTCGGACCATGTTTGAACTCAAATAGTTACTTCTAAACTTGTTTTTAAACGTTTTAAGTATTCTTTTTGTAATATTCCCGCACAAAATTCAAAAAAATTCAGTTCCGTACTTAGACAACATTGTCTATCAGTTTTCCCTGTATAAACCGACTTAGCAGGTAGAATCACTTAAAATACGGCAGGTGGATTAAAGGTAGCCAGCTGCTTTTCTGTCGCACTTATGCCGTCAGTGTGAAAGAGATAAAAGTACCCATATAATATCTAGGGTATTATTAGCATGCAAAATCACCCTATCTTTGTCCGTTTCACATGTTCAAGAATGTCTATCTCTGTTTTTATTGTAAAAGAAATACCCCCCATAGGAACCAAATTGGATAGGGTCAATAAAAAATGCCTTGTCTTTCCGTCTCTAACGCCCTTTCAGGGCGTTATAGAACTCAATGCTTTAAACTATGTATATTTGTATTCTTTATTTAATAGTAGATAATGTAACCATATAAAGAGGTTTGACATAATGTTAAAATTCCACACCAAATTATGTTTAAAAATTGAGATCAATTTAATAGTAGTTTACCTAACTAGTGCGGAAAGTGCCTCTTTTCCGCACGAGATTGCAGATGGCCAAACGACGCGATAGCGGAGTTTGGCCAGCAATCAAGTGCGGAAAAGACACTTTACGCACGAGTTAGGTACATTATTTTTTCTATAAGCGTGAGGAAAAAACTAAAAATTAATCAGAAAATTATTTATATCCAAAACATTTTAATCAAATCAATTATTATTATTAACATTAATATTAAAGGTGCAGTTTGTAGCGTGCTGTAAGTTGATAGCAGAGGCAAGTGTTTTCTCAAATGAAGTGGCAGATTTGAAACTTGGGTTTTGGTTCTCCACTGCGTTCTCCAAGTTTTCGGAAACATCTGTTGCAACTGTGGTCATGCATTTGGGGCTGGATTGAGGCACTTTGGAAGGTTGTATGGTAGAAGAAAGTTGCTGACTAGTTGAAGGACCAGGGTGGCTGAACTTCAAAATTTTATTCGAAATATTTTTTTGGAATCCAGTTGAACTGTCAAGGTACCCTTCTGCGACACTTGAAGATTTCCATCCACCGAGTCGTTTGATATTGGTTATTCCTTCGCCTGAATCTGCCAACATTGTTGCGGCAGAACGTCGGAAGCTGTGGCCCCTGTATAATTCTGGATTTGAAAGCTTCAGATAGCATGCGATATCTGATGGCATTTTACCGAATGTATTAATTCCAATGCATTGTACCGTACATGCTCCTTTTTTGTAGTTTACGAAGAACCGTCTATGTGGGGTCTCTGGTTTCCTTAAGTTGACATATTTTCGGATCAATTGGAGAAGTTTTCCATTCTCGGCTTCTTCTGAAATAGCAAAACTTCTAAATGTATGGTTTTTTGAGTCAGGAATTTTTATAATGATCATATTTCCTTTTTCTTCAATGTCATCTAGGCACATTTTTGCTAGTTCTTCACGGCGACATGCGCCCGCCAAACCAAAAATCGTGGCAACTTTCATATGCAAATAAACTAGGTCAGGAGCTTCGCTTAAAAACTTGAAAATTTCTTCTTTTGTGAAGATTTTTGCCTTCTTGGGTCTGAATCCAACGTTTTGTTTTTTCAAGTAGGCCGTAACTTTAAAAAAAATTGCTTAAGTCAACGTTTTTTCTGAGTTTTATTACACTTTTGAGCATAGAATACCTCGACCAAAGGGTATTCGGTTTGCACGTTTTGGAAATTTCAGAGAAATATGCCAAAAAAACAGCTTCTTGAAGGGATTTGATGCCTTTAGCGTGGCACCATCTCTCAAACAAACTATATTCCTTCTCATACCTGTGACGAGATTTTGAAGGAAGCAGGTCCAAATTAGCGATTCTAGCGGCTTCTAGAACTGACTGGGGTAGATCTTCGTCCGAAGAATCCATTGAAAATCTGATTTTTTTGTTTGAAAAATTCAAAAGACGCTTGTATCTGCAAAATTGGCTTTGTTTTGACCGTTTGTTTGTACTTTGTTGCTATGGTGATTTAAGATGCCAAATCTAAAACCACTAGTGTTCATTGTTGTTTGACATTGACAATGACGATATTTATACCGGGGAGGTTAAAAACTTATAATTTGAACCTATTTTACTGAAAACTTTATTTTATCGAAAATATTGAAAATATAGCAGAATTTTAGTCAATTTGAATATTTTTAGGATATTTCGTGTGGTAGGAAAGATACAAATGTATTTTGAACGGTCTAAATGTTATAGAACACCTCAAAATCGTAACAAATTTACTTTTCCGCACTAGTGCGGAAAAGTGGCACTTTCCACACTAAAATGCGTGCGGAAAAGTGGACTTTTCCGCACGCTTATAGAAAAAATTTATTTTTTGACTCACAACGCCAATTTTTTCTTCGACAAGACGCCAGCAAAACATAGACAGTTTGATTGACTTAATTATTTTAGTTACTATGGCAAATCATATTTTGTCATTCTATCTATCTAATTTAAAAACTAAAAGGTGATTTAATATTTTTATGACTACAAGAGGAAATTTTTCCTAATTTCATTTTCATATACTTTGGTTCATGAATATATGTATTTTCGTCGCAGTTTCAGCACCAATTAGATTAATTTCTAGTTATTGTAGTTTCATGAAAATACCAGTTTAGAATATAAAATACTTTATTCTCTTATTTCATATCAATTTTGGGTTACTACAAGTGGTAGAAAATTATATTTTTATCAATTTTTCAATAGGTACAGTCGGGGACTTAATAAATGGCCGCTGCCGTTCTCAGAAGAGCTTGGATGAGAATTCCAATACCGGGCGAGGTTTATAAATGAATGAATTATTGAACATCGTGTCGCGCGCTTTCATTCCCTCGACTCCACGTCGATCGGCTGTCGCTGTGCACTTTTGTGCAATGCAATTTTTGCTATTAAAATTAATAACTATTTGGAATATTGGCTGATAAACGGGTGAAGCCATACACGTTTTTTGGATACATACATTTCTTTTTTAGCTGATTTCTTGTTTATTAGCATAGGATGTGTGTATTTTGGCGGGATTAATACAGACTTATACAGAGATATTTTTATTTAATACCTGCTTTTTTAATTGTTTAACAGAAAGGATGGCCCACAGGAAACGTAAAGTATTACTTTTCGAAAAAATCCAAAAACTAAAGTCGGGGCAAATTTTTGAGGATGGGACAATTCGCCGCGGCCAATTTGTTGCGGGACAATTCGCCGCGAGATTTTTTGTTTGATGAAATTACCATTGGCAATTGTTTAAACAGTTTTACTTAATATAATATATTTGTTTATTTGTATGTTTTTTAAACTTTTTCAAATAGGTATTTGGTGGTTAGTATACAATCCAACATTTTTTTTTATTAGAAAAATAAATAAAATGGGGGATCCAAAATGGCGGATTTTTTAATTTATGAAGCGATATGCAACAAACTCGGAACTTTGAGACCTTTTAGGTCGCTGATTATTATTTTGAACTTAAAAAAAAATTTAAAATAGCGGATACAAAATGGGATACAATATGCATCCAATTCGGAACTTTGGGGTATTTTAGGTTGCTTTAAAAAAATAAAATGGCGGAACCACAATGGCGCACTTTCCTATTTATAAACTGATTGACTTAAATTTTAAAACATGAAAATGGCGGATCCAAAATTGCAAATTTTCCCATTTATGAACCGATATGCATCAAAATCGGAACTTTGGGGTGTTTCAGATCGCTGAATATGATTTGTAACTTTAACTTAAAAAAAAGTCAAAATGGCGGATCCACAATGGCGTACCTTTTTAGTTATAAACCGATTTGCCTCAAACTTAAAACATCGCGGCGCTTAAGGTAACTCAATACAATTTTTAACTAAAATTTAAAAACAGAAATGGCGTATTCAAAATGGCGGATTTTCCCATTTATCAACTGATATGCATCAAACTTGGAACTTTAAGATCTTTCAGGTTGCTGATTATTATTTTTAACTTAAACTAAAAAAAAATCAAAATGACGGATCCAAAATAATGGATTTTTCCCCTGGGATGTTTTAGATCGCTGATTATGATTTTTAACTTGAACTTGAATAAATGGATCCATGATGGATCTGATACCATCCTAGCTAGCCGATTAGCACACTTCAAGTGACGCTATGATAAAGTCAGCCTTAAAAACAGTTTTTTGTGAATATTTCGCAAACTAAAGCTCCCACGAAGTTTTTGGTTATAACACAAATTATTAAGCAAAATGTGGTCTACTATATTCCGAAATGAGAGGTTCTCACTGATTTGGAAATGTTTATTTAAACGTGGCTATAATAATTAACTCTTGCCATTAGCCATTTGTAATTTGCCATTTGCAATTTGCCATTGGTGCCATTGGCCATTTGTCATTTGTCATTTGCCATTTGCCATTTGCCATTTGCCATTTGCCATTGGCCATTGGCCATTGGTCATTGGGCATTTGCCGTTTGCCATTTGCCCTTTGCCCTTTGCCATGTGCCATTTGCCATTGGCCATTGGCCATTTTCCATTGGCCATTTGTCATTTGCTATTGGTCATTGGTCATTGGCCATTGGTCCTAGACAATTTGTCATTTGCCATTTTCCATTTGCCAATTGCCATTGGATATTTGTCATTTACTATTGGCCATTTGCCATTTGCTTTTTGTCATTTGTCATTTGCCATTTGCAATTGGCCATTTGCCATTTTCCACGTTCCACTTTCACTTTTCTTTTTCCATTTTCCAATTTCCATTTTCCAATTTCATTTTCTATTTTCCATTTTCTATTTTCTATTTTCCCTTTTCCATTTTTAACTTTCTTAAATTTTCAATTTTCAATTTTCAATTTTCAATTTTCAATTTTCAATTTTCAATTTTCAATTTTCAATTTTCAATTTTCAATTTTCAATTTTCAATTTTCAATTTTCAATTTTCAATTTTCAATTTTCAATTTTCAATTTTCAATTTTCAATTTTCAATTTTCAATTTTCAATTTTCAATTTTCAATTTTCATTTTTCATTTTTCATTTTTCAATTTTCATTTTTCATTTTTCATTTCAGTGTTTGACACTGTAACTTTGTATTGTATTGTATTGTATTTAAAAAAAAACTGTTTTTAAGGCTGGGGTTGACTTGGAGTGTGCCTATGGGCAAGGTAACCGTGGACTTGGCCCACTTAGGTTATACATCGTTTAAAAGATAATTTAATTTTCTACAATAAAGTTAATTAAAAAATTGCTTTTGAGAAAATTACATAAAACTGAATAATTTTGTAGGAAATTTTTTGTCTTCAACTTTTGTTTAAAACTTTTTTCTAAAACGTACAGTAACCAAGTAATTTTAAAAATACCCTTTTTATGCACACTAAATCCAAGATGGCGGGGGGAACCGGCCGCCCCCAAGGTCGAAAACTCAAGTTTATTTTTGCAAACTAAAATTCTATACAATTAATGACTGGACTATTTAGCCACCCCCAAGAATAGTGTTCTTGTGCGTCCAGAAGTCGGGGTAGTTACACATTTACAACAATTCAAATCTTAAAGTAAAGGCTGTCATCACAGCTCTTTTCGAATCGCCCTTAGTCAAATAACCAATTTTTGCTTGTATTTATTTTTTTTAGCTTTACACTTTAAAAACTTACCATTTTAAAAATGGCTAAAAATACAAACATGTTGCATTTGTGTTTCTCTATTTAAGTATGTAATAAAAAACATAACAATAAAAATTAAATCCTGAAAAATCACTATTATGTGTATTTTTGTATCCGAACATTCAAACAGACCGCAATTATGTGTATTTTTTTAACCGAACATTCAAACGGAATACAGACCGAAGAGAAATTTTTCATGATTGAATTTAACCCAGAAATGCGAATAAATTATATGTATTGAACGTCGCGCCACGAAATCCGGTCAATAACCTCGGCCGGTATTGGGATTCTTATCCAAGCTCTTCTGAAAACGGCAGCGGCCATTTATTAAGTCCCCGACTGTACAAAGATAAATTTAGGGTGCTTTGCAGTTTGGGCAGCAATGACTTCTTAAACTTTTAGATGTTATTTATACTTGTTGTAGTTACACAGAAATATCATTTTACAAAGAAGAATATACTACTACAAGTGGTAGAAAATAAAAAATGTATTAGTTTTTTATATATCTACATCACGTTCAGTTCATTATTCACTTCTTCGTCACCAATGGATTGTTAGCCTCTATATTGATGATTTCTACTCATTGTAGTAACACAAAAATACCATTTTCCGGTATAAAATATTATATCTTCCATTTTATAGTTACTTGTGGCTACTACATGTGGTTAGAAAAGTTTAATTTTTACGATTTTTCATAAAGGTACATAACCAGATTTAGTTTGTGTTTCGCCAGCAATTTTAGCCATATAAATTGTTGATTTCTACCTGTTGTCGTTGCGCGGATATAACATTGTAAGACTCAACACAATACATTATTCAATTTAACATACGTTTTGTGTTACTACAAATGGTAGAAAATTGCTTTTTTGCGTTATTAGCAATTTCTTATACGAGCTTTATTAGTGTATCATTCATAACCATGCTAAATGCAGAAATGGTGAATAAAATCGTGTCCAATACCATATTTTATTAGAAATAGATATTTAATTCATTTCATTCAAAGTCCAGCTTTTTGAAGTGTCCGAAGAATACAGAAAAAATCTTAACTATGTACTTGAAATGTATAAAAATCGAATAAATAAATTAAAATCAATACCTACTGTCAATAACATTATCCTGTCATAAAGACGTCAAAAAATTTCTGATTTAATTCGCTGTTGGGTACCCACATCCCACGAGGATAAAATTTCCACTAAAATTTGTGGGTTGCTATGGCGATATGTAAAAAAAACTCATTTTGATTGGTTAAAAAATACTGGTGTGGAATTTTCAAAAGAATCTTTGCAAGCTTGGCCTACCTATAAATACAGGTTTGGCCTCAAAAGTGATGTCGTGCATATACCAAAGTTTGTTTTAGATAGGTAGTTTAGAGACCGAAAAGTTTTCCAAAAGGATTTGCCTGTAAATTATAACTTGCCGCACAAAAAAAAATTACGTGAAGTGCTTGGTTTCCGGTCGGTTAATTTTTTTTGTCTAAGACCACATATAAATATGATGGATTTCACACGATTTGCATCCTCAGCAAACGTTAAATTTCAGCAGTGTGCAGAAATTTTTCCGCACATGTGTCGAAAAGTACTTTTGCGTACAGGTGTGGAAAAGATCTTTTGCGCACATGTCCGGAAAAGCAGTGTCATTTGATTTGTGCAGAATTAAAGACCAATTCTTACAAAAATTAGTATAGTTTAACAGTGTTCGTAGGAAAAAGAGCGTACACAACTCGATAGTAACTTTCTTCTTAAACTCGCGTCTTGTTTCACTCGGCTGGCGCCTCGTTCAAAACATTCACGCTCGTGTGAAATTTGTCACTTTCTTTTCTTGTTATGTAATATACTATTACCTCCCGCTGTTTTTGATTTTAGTGCCATTTAACATCAAAATATGACAATTTTTTCCAGACCTGACGTTAAATAATTTTTTACCTACCTACCTAATTTGAAGCACATTTGAAGATTCTTATCATTAAAGCTATAACGGTGTTTCTTTTTCAAAACTGCTGAACCAGAAGTTCCAAAAAATATTCTAGAAGCAACCGGTACCGCCAGCTTAGAACTTCTACCGAATAAATCAAAAGAGGTACGCAAAAGCCTTTAATTATTTTAAAAATTGGTGCAGTGAATTGAAAATTTTTTTAAAAATATTTTTGACTTACGCACGTTCGTAAGAAAATTTTTCTACCTAGCTTGTGCGGAAAGCATCTTTTCCGCGCTTACAGTTTGCTCGCACTTCGCTGGTTTATCGTTTAGAACAATGCCAATAACTGCTGAAATTTTTATTTAATGCACTTGTTAGGTAAATAACTAATAAATCTGAGGGCACGGCAGTGCCTCGCCAAGTTCGCGCGCCGTAACCATCTTTTCTGGAAAAATTTCAGCCGATATTTGACCTACCTAAAACTATACTTCGGAATGAGCTACGAATCTCAAGCTTTGCACAGTCGTAGATCTCCATGGAGTTAAAAACCCCTCCAAGTTTCATGGAATTCCATAAAGTAGTAAACTAGTTACGAAATTTCAAAAAACGACGAAATTGCCACTCACTCACTGACTCACTCACTCACTCATGTATAGATCATCAATATTCTACTGTACTTCCAGACATGCTACAAAGCTGAAATTTGGCAGACTGATAGAAATTATGACCAAACCCCTGAAAAAAATCAAAAAACCCCAAAATTTTAATGTACCCCCCTCCCCTATACATTTAAAGTTATGTAAAATTAGCATCGCCCACTTCCAGAAATGCTAGAGAGTTGAGCTTTGGCAGACTGATAGGAACTATGATAAAACTATAGGAAAAAATCAAAAAACCCCAATATTTTAATTTACTCCCCTCCCCTATACATTTAAAGTTATGTAAAAGTAGCATTGCCCACTTCCAGAAATGCTAGAGGGTTGAGCTTTGGCAGACTGATAGGAACTATGATAAAACTATAAGAAAAAATTAAAACACCCCCAAAATTCTAATTTACTTCACTCCCCATAAATGTAAAGTTAAGTAAAAGTAACACTGCCTACTTCCAGATATACTAGAGAGCTGAGCTTTGGAAGACCGATAGTAACTATGATAAAGTTAAAGAAAAAAATTAAAACACCCCAGAATTCTAATTTACTTCCTTCCCCTATTAATGTAAAGTTATGTAAAAGTAACACTGCCCACTTCCAGAAACGCTAAAGAGCTGAACTTTTTAAGACTGAAAGACAATATGAAAAAACTATATGAAAAAATTTAAAAACACCAACATTTTAATTTACTTCCATCTCCTATAAATGTAAATTTATATAAAACTAACATTGCCCACTTCCAGAAATGCTAGAGAGCTGAGCATTGGAATGCTGATAGAAATTATGATAAAACCATGGGAAAAAATTTAAAAAGTCCAATATTTTCATTTACTCTCCTCCCCTATAAATGTAAAGTTATGTAAAAGTAACATTACCCACTTCCAGAAACGCTAGAGAGCTGAGCATTGGAAGACTGATAGGAACTATGATAAAACTATAGGACAAAATTTAAAAACACGACAATTTTAATTTATTTCCCTCCCCTATACATGTAAAATTATCTAAAAGTAACATTGTGCACTTTCAGAAACGCTAGAGAGCTGAGCTTTGGAAGGCTGATAGGAACTACGATAAAACCATGGAAAAAAATTTAAAAATTTCAAAAATTTAAGTAAGGCATTGCAAAAGTTTTGAACAATATTCCGCATATTTTACTACTTTAAAAAAGAAGTGAAATCATAACAAAAACATTTCATCTAAAAAAAAGCCAAGTACGCGAAAATGGCATTCCGTAAAAAGAATTGAGATAGTAGTAAAGCCAAGTTCTCCACTACAAATTTCAAAATGAAAGGTTCTTACTAGTTTGGAAATATTTTTCTAAACTTGGCTGAAATGTTTTTGTTATGATATGTTTTTTGAAAACAAGTACAAGTATCCTTTTTTTTCATACAAATAATTTTTTTCCATTATCAACCACGTATTTCTTTGTTTAAAACTCGTAGACAATGATTGTGTAGAAATAAAATTTCGGACTTCCATTGTCTTTATTTATTTTAAAACACGACGTTTCGGTTAGTAAGTATCTCTAACCATTATCAAGTGTAAACTAAACAATCTAGTCTTTAGGCTACTACTTATACTACTTGGTGTGCAGTCAGGTGTGACGGCCCGCCCCCTTTTTTAATCCTAAGACGCCTGTTTTCCTTAAGGAGTGGTTTCCATATGTTTGGTATGTCCGTGCTTGGTTGACTGAAAATTTCTTTATTCTGCATTATAAACGCAGCTTCAATAAACTTTCGTTTTCGCCAATGCGACTCCTTATGTAAAACTTTAGCTTCTGACCACTGAATCCTGTGATCATTTGACCATGCATGATCTGCTAAACCGGATTTTTCTCAAAAAATAATAATCTGTTAGGTGTTATTAACATTCCATATGTTCAAGGGATTTCAGAAAATATAAGACGAATAGCTAAACACTATAATATAAAAACAGTATTTTATTCGGGAAATACGATAAGAAGTTTTGTAACTAAAACAAAACCAGACAATCCCTCAAATAATAAGGAATGTATTTACCAAATCCCGTGTGAGTGTGGTAAATCATATGTAGGTGAAACGAAACGCCCTCTTCAGGTTAGAGTAAATGAACATCTAAAAAGTACCCAATTAGGGGATATTGAAAAATCCGGTTTAGCAGATCATGCATGGTCAAATGATCACAGGATTCAGTGGTCAGAAGCTAAAGTTTTACATAAGGAGTCGCATTGGCGAAAACGAAAGTTTATTGAAGCTGCGTTTATAATGCAGAATAAAGAAGTTTTCAGTAAACCAAGCACGGACATACCAAACATATGGAAACCACTCCTTAAGGAAAACAGGCGTCTTAGGATTAAAAAAGGGGGCGGACCGTCACACCTGACTGCACACCAAGTAGTATAAGTAGTAGCCTAAAGACTAGATTGTTTAGTTTACACTTGATAATGGTTAGAGATACTTACTAACCGAAACGTCGTGTTTTAAAATAAATAAAGACAATGGAAGTCCGACATTTTATTTCTACACAATCATTGTCTACGAGTTTCAAACAAAGAGTTGAAGAACGGTACGGACCCGGAATCAACAATCTATTCAGAGGCTACGAGAAGACCAAAATTAAAGTGATAAAGGAAGAAGAACACATTTCATCCTTGTGCGAGGCGCGCGACAGTGGTGTCATTCCGGTTGGTTTCCGCCTGAAAGCCAACTTTCCGGGAGTGAGAACGAAGAAGATCTTAGAGAGGACCAGCCAGGCACTAATCCGATCCCAAATCAGTTACCATCGATGGAGAAAAGCCAACTTCAACACCGAAATGGAGGAGCGTTTTGACGAAATTAGACGACACACATGGGAGGAAGACTACGAACCAATACTGAGTAAAATTGACAGTACGTGCAACAGAGAACTTAAGAAACTACAGACACGTACTCAAGATAGAACAGACGCAACGACACCAAGCACTATAGTGAACATCTCCAAACGGACTCTGAGCATCAACGAAGAATTGGTACTCAGTAAGGGACTTAAGTTCGCCATTGCACCGGCACAGACACCGACACTGGAAATTATTGCGGCAATAGAAACCGTTAGTCTACCTCAACCCGAAGCTGATGAGTTTCGCCATAAAGTAAGAACAACGCTGGAAAGAAAGAAACAACAAAAGACAAACATCACCAGTCAAGAACAACGGACAATCAAGAACCTGCAGGCTGACAAATCAATCAAGATTCTACCGGCCGACAAAGGAAACGCGACGGTGATCATAGATGTCGAGACTTACGACAAAAAGATCCAAGAAGTTCTGGAGAAAGGAGACTACAAGCAACTACCCAAAGATCCAACCACCACCATAGAAGGACGCATCTACAGGACTTTGAAGAAGTATGCTGAAAATATCCCGGACGCTGTTAGATCCCGCCTGACTCCACACCACAGTAAGGCACCACATTTTTATGGATTACCAAAGATCCATAAGAAGGATATACCACTGCGACCAATCACCAGCTCCAGGGACTCACCGACCAGCACTTTGTCGAGGTTTTTGTTGGACATAATTCAACCACTACAGGGTAAGTCCGAATCTTTTGTCAAAAACTCGGAACATTTTGTCGAGGTTTTAAAAGGTATCGAATTAGATCCCGGCGATAGATTTGTAAGTTTTGATGTAGAAAGTCTCTACACCAACGTGCCAATAAATGAGTCACTCAGTATCATCAAAAACAAATTACAAACTGATGATACACTTCACGAGAGAACAACGCTATCGGTGGAGGGGGTGATGGATCTTTTGGAGCTCTGTCTCCGTTACTCTTACTTTCAAGTGAAAGATAAGTTTTACGCGCAAAATGATGGACTCCCAATGGGTTCATCTCTTTCGCCAGTGGTAGCAAACATCTACATGGAGTGGTTCGAAGACCATGCGATCAACACAGCAAGAGTCAAACCAAAACTATGGCTACGATACATGGATGACACATTTATTATATGGCCGGAAAATGAAGACGAACTACAGAATTTTCTACACCATTTAAACGGTATTCGACCAACAATCAAGTGCACCATGGAAATTGAAAAAGATTCGGCCTTACCTTTTTTGGATGTTCTTGTCAAACGACCAGACAGAAACATTCAAACCACTGTATATAGGAAACCTACACACACGGGACAGTACCTAAATTTTAAGTCTAACCATTCTGTTGCTACAAAACAAGGAGTTATAAGAAGTTTGTATTTAAGAGCCATAAATATTTGTAGTAATATTGAAGAATTAACCACAGAAATTAAAAACATTAAAAAGGACTTACAACAGAATGGTTATTCCGAGAAATTAATAAACTCAACGATATTTAAAATTAAAAACAAACTAAATGTACCAACTTCTCAAAATAATAATCCGTTAGGTGTTATTAACATTCCATATGTTCAAGGGATTTCAGAAAATATGAGACGAATAGCTAAACACTATAATATAAAAACAGTATTTTCTTCGGGAAATACGATAAGAAGTTTTGTAACTAAAACAAAACCCGACAATCCCTCAAATAATAAGGAATGTATTTACCAAATCCCGTGTGAGTGTGGTAAATCATATGTAGGTGAAACGAAACGCCCTCTTCAGGTTAGAGTAAATGAACATCTAAAAAGTACCCAATTAGGGGATATTGAAAAATCCGGTTTAGCAGATCATGCATGGTCAAATGATCACAGGATTCAGTGGTCAGAAGCTAAAGTTTTACATAAAGAGTCGCATTGGCGAAAACGAAAGTTTATTGAAGCTGCGTTTATAATGCAGAATAAAGAAGTTTTCAGTCAACCAAGCACGGACATACCAAACATATGGAAACCACTCCTTAAGGAAAACAGGCGTCTTAGGATTAAAAAAGGGGGCGGGCCGTCACACCTGACTGCACACCAAGTAGTATAAGTAGTAGCCTAAAGACTAGATTGTTTAGTTTACACTTGATAATGGTTAGAGATACTTACTAACCGAAACGTCGTGATTTAAAATAAATAAAGACAATGGAAGTCCGAAATTTTATTTCAACCACGTATTTATTTGGATAAAACATATATCCCGTTAAACGAATATCTTTTTTTTCTGTATAAGTTTGTTTTATTTTGGCATTGTTTTTTAGGCCAAGCGTACGTAAATGGACATAATGGATGGACGTGAGGTACTAATGCAATTTTTTACGCCTCGATGCAGTAAAAAGGCGTTTAAAATTGTCGCCGTTAACTCTCCAATGCATTGCTGTCGACACAAACAGTCCATTGGAGCGAACAAATTAAAAACGGTATTTGAGTAAAACTGGTTGTGACAGGAAATATTGCTTTGGAAAGATACAGGATGTTATATAATATACAGTGAAAACGAGCCGGTTGAAATAAATTCGCTAGTGGGTTAGATTAATGTAACCATTCGTCCCGAATTTGACGCGACTGTTCCGACTTCAAAAGGCTGCCCCGTTTCGTGAAGTATGCTGCGAAAGCCGATTTTTATCAACAAAATTTTATTCCACTTTTCGCCGGCTGGTTTTTTAAGATTTGCTTACAAAATTCAAAATACAAGGTTTGGTAAAGTTACCTAATATTGAGAAAATTTAGTTTGTAAATAATTCTGCTGATCGGGAACTAGTAAAGATTTTTGGCGCTAAGGTCCTATTTTTTGGTGGTTTGGGTGAACTTTGGAAAAAATATGTATCATACATCGCAAAATTAAAAATGGAGAAAAGTTTAGCCAATTTTGCAAAACTTGACCAGGTAATTTTCGTCCGCGGCGCTGGAATACTATTTTATTTGGTCATACTTTCATTTTTTCTTTATTTTTGTTTGGAGTGTCTTCATGGTTTCTCGCGATGGTTCCCTTTTTGTTTGGTATAATTCTGTATAGAATAGTTGTATTATATTTATGATATCCACTTTAACGTTAGTTTCTATGTCTTTCATATCGTTTATTTTAATTATTTCCTTTGCACCTAGAGTCGTTTCCTTAGACATTTCATATTTCTGTTATTTTCTATAACTATCTCAAATTTTTTTGCTTGGCCCTTTCTTTTACTTTCTTTTATCATTTTTCTTATAGTCTTATTTATCTTTGTGTATTCTATAGATGTTCAGTGCCGTCTTTTTTCCATCAGTTTCCTTATTTCTTCTGATTAAACAATTTTCTTTCTTTTTATCTTTTTCTGCGATAAACTTTCCTACTTTGGTCATAGCTCTTGTCAGCGTTTCATTTATTTCATCTATATTTTCATTTTCGCATCTTAAGTTTTGGGTTAGCTATTCCTTTAGCCTTTTTTTATATATGGCTTTCTTTTGTATAAGTTTATTTATGTCAAGTTGTTCATTGTTATTATTAATTTTTCTTTTCATTTCGAAATTGCTATCGATGCTGATTTTTGTTCTGACCATCCTGTGATCATTGCCTGATGTAAAGCTGTTTGGGATTGTTACATTTCTAACGATGTTTTTCTCAGTTGTTAGTCAGTATGTAATCAATCAATCAATAAACTCAGAGCTACAACCTGAAATAAGCAAAGCGAACATAAATAGATCATTAAAGAAAATGAAAAATAATAAATCACCTGGAAAAGTACAAGTACGGTGGTAAAGCTGTAGTTGATGCCCTCCAGATTATCCTGAATAAAATACTAAAAGAAAAAATAATCCAAAACAACTGGAAAGAATCGATAACCATTATTCTATACTCATATTCACTTTTACCTAAGCATTTATTTTTTAAAAACTTTTACAAACCGTTTTAGCCATCAAGTTACCTCGATGGTTTTAGCTCTCCACGACTCAATACTTCTAAATTCACTGGGCATACAGACAAACTTTAAACCAAGATGCTCGCCAACAACTCAATCACAATTCTGCTACCTAAAGGAATTATCTAGAATATTCTAAACTTGTTGGCACCGGTTAAAAGGTATCCAACGTCCATCCGGGGTGGTAATAAGTTACCGAAAGAGGCAAAAAAATGGGCAAAAGAATTCCTTATTTTTATAGCTACCCAATGCAGGCCGGGCAAAGATGAGTCATCCTTATTAAAAATGATGCTTTCTTTACACCACGGTAGGTAATCCATCCCTCAAACAGTGTGTTCCCGAATGGAGTTGACAAGAGGAAAAAATTCTTTATTTTCGATTTTACGAAAAAACACCTTCTTTATAAAAAATTCTGCTTGTTAAAAAATTAAGATTACCATAATAAAATCTTTGATTAGATGTACAGAAAAATCTTTATTTTAATTTCACGAAAAACATCACTCTTTATGAAATATTCCGCTTGTCAAAAAACTGAGATAACAATATTAATCTTTGATTAGAAGTACAGGTGTTATCGAATTAAGCAACATAGAATAATCCCAGAAGAAGAGGACCGTATTTATTCAGCAAAGCAAAATGTTATGTAAACAAAATTGCTTGTATCACAACATAAAATGAGAGTAAAAAATCTAGGAAAACAAAATCTAGCCCAGGTTCTAATTAAGTTAAGCATTTCATTTAAAAAAAAAACAATATAACATAATATGGAACAAAATGTAAAACAGCTATTCTACAATCAATATGACAATCAACAAAATAATTCTATCAATGTCACATTATAAAGAGTGATGTTTTCCGTGAGAAAAAATAAAAGATTGACCACCTGTACATCTAATCAAAGATTTTATTATGGTAATTTCACGGAACTGTAACATAAACTGGAATGCTAATGACGTGGAAAGAAAATGACCGCTACATGTACTTGACAGTTGGTGGATGTTAAATGGGTTGGTATTGCCAAAATATCCCCAAATCGGCACCAACCTTTAGAAATTCCCCAAAACTGAAAAAAAGCTATGAAAGAAACTGGGACTGTTTATAAATTATGTAAGAAAGATATTCAGATTGAGGCGGTAAATCATTCATACAAAAATGTGCCCCTAAACCCTATATCATTATTTTTGAGACAACTTTTGACAACTTTTTTTCGTTGGCCTATGCTATTTGTTATGGTAAACAGCTGATAACTGTCAAAAAGTTATCTCAAAAATTATGGTATGGAGTTTAACTGAATAACAAAATGGCAAACCTGGGAGGTGTTATCGTGTTGGCTGTTTCTTAGCACTTTTGAAGACAACTTTAGTAACTAATATCCACTGTTCATATTTTATCGAATTATATTTTATCGAATATCAAAATCTCGAACTCTTTAGAATGAAAATTAAAATTTAAAGTTATTAAAATGTCGAATATCTAAAATATGGAAAATTAAAATATTTAAAATCAAAATAGCAAAATTACAAAATATTGAAAATCGAAATATTGAAAATACCACAACTACCCAACCAACCTAAATAAATAACATAACCAACCAACCTCACCAGCCAATTTAATCAAATCAACCAAACGAATTTTGAATATATTTAATCAGCTTTTAATTTTGCGATATTTTATTAGATATTTTAGTTTCGAGATTTTGATTATATGAGATTTTTATTATTCAAGATTTTAATTTTCGATAAAATGTATTTTAATATTTTGAATGTTACCCAGTTTTAAGAAATGTGTACACTGAAGAGTATACTGCCGTCCTTAGTAAGACCCACCTATCTACGTTTGCACTTATTTCGAGAAAAGCGAGTTTAAAGTTTAAATGCTTGCTAAGAGTACATAGTAATATATTTTTTTTGTTTTTCAAAATAAAATACTTCCGAACAAAAATTTGGGTATTTTTCTTAAACAACACATGAAAGTAACCTATTTAAAGCCATTTTCGGTCATAACTCATTTTTGATTTTTTTGCAGATAGGTGGGTCTTACTAAGGACGGCAGTATAAGCCTTAGATTTTTTTACATATTTTCCACATATTTCAGGAAAAAACACAAAAAATAGCTTTAAATTCGACATCATGAGGCTTCGCCCCCCCTCCCCCCAAGAGGCCTCGGGCCCCCAAGACATATTCCTGGGTGCGCCACTGTCAAATGATATACTACTTTTTTTTTTAATTTTTTTTTCCGGAAACTGTGTTACGAATTGGAATAATCTGGTTGCGAAACAGCTATTTTTGCCTTAAGTGGGAAATTAATGGTACAAGAATTTTTTTTACAGATTTTGTTAGTCAGGATGCTCTATATTATTAATCCGAGTGATGTCACTCTGGCACCCTTAAACATTTTTAAAAATCCAAGATAGCGGCCATTTTAAAGTGAAAAAATTAAATAAGAAAATATCTAAATCAAGCATAGGTGTGTGTGGTACAATAGAGAATTATTAAAATAAATCAGGCTATAATAGTGCCAGGCACAATTTTGACACCTTCACATTCTAATATCAGCTGTGATCTTTCAAACCGGAATAAATAGTGCCTTCTTTTATTAATTGAAAATAAACGACGAAAGTTTTAAATTCGACTTTGGTATGTCAATTTTGAGGGATCAACGGTCAGTTTTCAATGTGAATGTGTCAAAATAGTGCCTGGCACAATTATAGCCTGGCTGTATTTCAATAATTCTCTATTATTTCAGTCGGCCTTTGGTCGCCAGAATTGAAATTCGACACTATTTTTTCTGGGGGTTACCCCAACGGAGGGAGAATGATTTTATGAAAAAAATCGACCTGTTAACATAGGCAAGCGATACACCGATTCTAGGGTATTTGGGTCCGCTGAATTCAGTTAAAAGGAGTAATTTAAAGAAACAGGTGATAGCCGGGAATTTATGGTATTACGGTAGAACTGTTTATGTGGAGACTTAGCGAACAAACTTTAATTAAGTTATTTTTGATTTTGAAAGCTTTGCTTAACCCTATTTCAAAGCTTACCAGTGACTTCTGGCTATCAGCCACCATTCAAATAAAAAATATTCAAGATGACGACCGTGGGCAAAAATTTAGAAAATGAGCAAATGCATGTGATACCTTACTTATAGGGTTCTTGGGTACGCTGAATTCAAATATTATGTTAAAAAAAGATTCAGGGGTAATCTGGTTTATTGTATAAACAATAAAACTGTTTATATGGAGATTTAACGAACAAACTTTATCAAATAGTTTTAGAAAGTTTGATAGATCTGCTCAACCCTATTATAAAACTAACCAATGACTTTTGGGCATCAGCCATCAGTTTAAAATATTTAAATATTCAAGATGGTGCCGTGATAAAAATACAAAAGAAAAGCATATGCATGCGATACATCAATTATAGGGATTTTGGATTCGCTGAATGCAAACCTTTTGTTAAAAGTAGATTTTATATATTCCGGAGGAGTGGGGGTATTTTTGGGTTAAACCGTATGCGAAGTCTTAACGAAAATACTTTAATTATGATTTTTCTTACAGATTTTGAGAGCTCTGCTCAACCCCATTATAAAAGTAGCCATTAACTTTTGGGATTATGGCGACCGTGGAATAAATTCAAAAAGAAGCATATGCAGATTACTCCAAAATCTTTTTTTAACAACATATTTGGATTTAGCGAACCGAAAAACTCGCATGTGTATGCTTTCCTTTTGTTTTTTTTTTCTCAGACATCATCTTGAATATTTCAAAATGGTGGTTGATGACCAAAAGTCTTTGGTTAGTTTTATAATACAGTTGAGCAGAGCGGTCAAAATCTGTAAAAAACCTTTGATAAAATTTGCTCGTTGTCTCCATACAATGCCTTCAGATTACTCCAAAATCATTTTTAACATCAAATTTGGATTCAGCGAACCCAAAAACCCTATAACTGATGTATCGCATGTGTATGCTTTCCTTTTGTTTTTTGTTTTGTTCACGGTCGCCATTTTGAATATTTCAAAATGGTGGCTGATGCACAAAAGTCCTTAGTAAATTTTATAATAGGGTTAAGCAAAGCTGCCAAAATCTGCAAAAAAACTTGATTAAGGTTTGTTAGTTAAGTCTCATAAACATAGACAGTTCTATCCTAATATAATAATCCCCCCCCCCCCCCCCGCTTTAATTTACCCGAAATTTTTTCTAACTGCAGATTTGGATTCAGCGGACCCTCTTCTTTATATTAAACCTGATAACTATCACTATGTATGTATATGTATATCCCAGTAGCAGTCCAAGAGTTAAGGCGGCCCCCTTTTTCCAAAGAATTTTCCAAGAATTATTCTGGTGTATTACACACCGGAAAAAAATTAGATTTTTTCTAACCACATGTTTTAAACATCTAAACTGCCCTAATTTTTGAAAGTCTGGGACCAGTCCTGTATATCCCCTGATAAAAATCCTGACTGACAGAGAGAGATTTAATAAAATTTAATTAAAAAAACACAAAACTTGTGTAAACTAATGCCTGATTTACCTTGCAACATTACTGATTTACCCAGCAACATAAAGCACAATGGATACATTTGGTGCTTAGTGCATCTTACCATACTAAGCAGGAAGCAAAAAGACAGTCATTATGCAAGAATAAGGTTTGTCCATTGTGCAATATGTTGGGTACAATGATAGCCCTTAATGTACTAAGCACAACAGGGATTCTGCATTAACCCAGCTTCAAAAATAACGCAACTTACCGGTGAAAGGAAAACAACGGCAAATCGTTGCGACTGTAAGAAGCAGACCAAAACAAAACAGTTAATCATGTATAAAAGGCAATATTTGCTATTTGCTTTGAAAAAAATAACGCACTATTTAACAAATTAAACGAACTCGACCCGGTAGAACTTCGCAAAAATAATCTGGGAATTTTTGTGTTTGTTATCATTTCTGTCAATCTGCGTGCGACTAGTAAAAAACCAGGTAAAAAATTTTACTTATTTACATGCTGATTTTAGACCAATCTCAAAAGTTTAGAACTTGAATTTTTTACATAAAATATCAAATATGTAATACTACATGGCAACCATGAAAGTAATAAATAATATGGAAAACATATAATTTGTGGGTTATACAGGCAATACTTAAAATTTTAAAAAAAGTTAAGTTTATTTGATTGACGTGACTACGTTCTTTTAACATCCAAACTGTCACCTACATCTAGCGATCATAATTGTATGATTTTCTGGGGCCAATTCCGTGGGTAATCTTAATTTTTCAACAAGCAGAATTTTTTATAAACAGTGAGTTTTTTCGTAAAATCAAAAATAAAGGATTTTTTCCTCTTGTCAACTCCATTTGGGGACACACTGTATATATGTTTTTAGAACAAGGTATTTTCAGAATTTTAGCGTTAAATTCGAAACGAGCAAGTGGTTTTAGGGGATAGGGTAAATCATTTTTAAAAAAGATCTACTAGAGCAAGACACGTTTTGTTCAGTTTAAAATATAAGCCGCCACCTTTTTTATCTAGCTCTACAACAATGCTATGGCGTTATGTTTCTGGGAAATTCTATTTTCCATTTTTAACAGCGTTTACTGTATGAACTATTGTACTAGTCCCAGAAGCTAAACTAATAAATGCTGATAGGGTTGCAAGAATAGGTATAATCAGTTAAATTCCGTCAGTCTAAGGTATGGGTAAAGTTCTAGGTTTTTAAAACATTCTTATTCTACCGGATTTTTTAACTGTCTGCTGAGCTAATTTTAGAGCGAAATGACCAAGTGTTTTATCAGAGATTTTTATTTCATGTTCCAAAGTTATAAACCAAACGAATTTTTTTTATTCCTTTTTTATTTTTTTGTCCTTATTTTAACCCGCAGCCTGCTGTGAATTTTATCGGTAACATCGATTTTTTATTTTCTTATTGCCTAGCTTCTTCTTGGTTTTCAGGCCTAACCCCATTTTTCCTTTTTGCTTTTATAACGAATGTAACCAACTAGGCCTTAGAATTTTCCTTAAAATTGGGTCCTTGAGATTTAACGATACTCCACGCGTTTTTTCTAAAATCAGATCTGTCTTATGTCATTCTTTTAGGTTATTACTGTTAGCATGGGCTATCGTGCTATGATCATGCTCTCGTGCGTAAATATCTATTTAATTCACAGGTTTTCCTCTACCCAAACGTTTTTTTAAACTTTTTGCCGAGACCCATGAAGTTGTGGCCTAGTAGGTGACATTCAAATGGTATTATTAATATAGCGAATTAACAAAACCTCGCTTTACAAAACTCAGGATTATAACTTCCTATATGAAACTGTTTTTATACGAAACTATTTTTCCAAGGGTGGGTACAAGTGTATCAGGTCCTTCTCACTCTAATCTAATCCAAGTCTTTTTTTGGCGAGGCTATGGTAGAAAGTCTGATGTCTGGATGTCCCTGACGTTTTGGATTTTTTATTAATTTCATATACTTTAAATAAAATTATTACGGACAAAGGCGGAATCTAGCATTACTAATTTTAATGAATGCAGAAGAAATGGTGAATTATTCCCGTCTGATATTACGGCAATTTCCATAGGTTCTAGCAGATCAGGTATATGAAACACCTAAAGCGTTCGGCGAATTCCAAAATTAAAATTCGTAAATTAACCGATTTATTCTTGTATTAAGAAAAACGAATGTGCTCTTTTCAATGACTACGCACTCAAAGGGACTAAGGTTTGAGAATTTATAAATATTTTTCAAGTCTCTTCAACTAGGGTTACCAGACGTCCGGATTAATCCGGACATGTCCGGATTTTTACTACGTCCGGGTGGGTCCGGGCGGATTTTTCATAAACGTCCGGATTTTAAAGTAACCGCCTTTATAAACATCAAATAATGCAAAATAAACTAGTTTCAAAAAATGTAATTAAACAATAATCGTCGATAAATTTAGTAGTGTGAATTCATCTTTAAGCGGGGTCTTTACATAACGTTTTACCTGTTCAGTCAAAACGCATCAAGTAAAACTTTGTGTGTAGACGGAAAAACGGACGTTTTACTTGAACTGATTTAAGACGGAAGACCGCCTAGAGAACTGACCGGTTCACGCATTGTTTTCCAATAAAACCATCGTTTTGTATCAAAAACTGACCTAGAAACGTACGTTAAAACTATCAAGTCTCTACGCTAGTCTTTCAAATGTCATACTTGACCCTTTTGACTGACAGGCAAGACGTAAGGTAAAACGTTATGTGAAGATCCCGCTTAAAGTAGTATTATTAATTTCGCCTTGTTGAAGTTTACACTTCTGCCGTGTGGTCTTAAGCACACACAATTTTTTTGATGAAGTTTGTAATCTAAAATAGTAGTTTACCTAACTAGTGCGGAAAGTGCCTCTTTTCCGCACGCGATTGCAGATGGCCAAACGACGCGATAGCGGAGTTTGGCCAGCAATCAAGTGCGGAAAAGACACTTTACGTACGAGTTAGGTACACTATTTTTTCTATAAGCGTGAGGAAAAAACTAAAAATTAATCAGAAAATTATTTATATTCAAAACGTTTTAATCAAATCAATTATTATTATTCACATTCTAGCGGCTTCTAGAACTGACTGGGGTAGATCTTCGTCCGAAGAATCCATTGAAAATCTGATTTTTTTGTTTGAAAAAATCAAAAGACGCTTGTATCTGCAAAATTGGCTTTGTTTTGACAGTTTGTTTGTACTTTGTTGCTATGGTGATTTAAGATGCCAAATCTAAAACCACTAGTGTTCATTGTTGTTTGACATTGACAATGACGATATTTATACCGGGGAGGTTTAAAACTTATAATTTGAACCTATTTTACTGAAAACTTTATTTTATCGAAAATATTGAAAATATAGCAGAATTTTAGTCAATTTGAATATTTTTAGGATATTTCGTGTGCTAGGAAAGATACAAATGTATTTTGAACGGTCTAAATGTTATAGAACACCTCAAAATCGTAACAAATTTACTTTTCCGCACTAGTGCGGAAAAGTGGCACTTTCCACACTAAAATGCGTGCGGAAAAGTGGACTTTTCCGCACGCTTATAGAAAAAATATTTTTCCGCACTAGTGCGGAAAAGTGGCACTTTCCACACTAAAATGCGTGCGGAAAAGTGGACTTTTCCGCACGCTTATAGAAAAAAGTACATATCAGAAAATTTTACTTCTGATGACCACAATCTGCCTACCCACGAAAAATGGGCAAAATATTTTAATGCAAGTATTTCTACCCAGTGGACCAAAGAAAGAAATAGGCTGCTTTTATCTTCTGTAAAAGGAATACTCATGACTTCATACAATTTAAGAAATATGAGCTGCTCAGAATTTTACGATTTTGTACTTCTGCCTAAAATTTCAACGCTGTTGAATAAAATACAAAGCAGTGAAAAGTACCTATAAAATAGTAGGTATATTATGTTATTTAATAGTTATTGTTTCAATAAAAAAAAATGTAGATTTTTTGTGTGTGGCATTGAAAAAATTTTGACGGCTGGTCCTGGTTAGAGACGTTTTCATCTGGTAACCCTATCTTCAACCGAAGCATCAATACCTAAAACCGATTTTAGAACCTATTAAAGGAGGTAGTGAAAAAAATATATCTATCTTTATATTTGATGACGTTATCGGTGAATGGCAACTTCCTATATGAAACTGTTTTTATACGAAACTATTTTTCCAAGGGTGGATACAAGTGTATCAGGTCCTTCTCACTCTAATCTAATCTAATTATACCCTGATTATTTCAAACTAGCATGTCCAATTCCAATTTTGAAAAATGATGACCCAAATTATTTATATGATTATAGACCAATTAGTCTACTTTCTTCATTTTCAAAGGTATTTGAGCTTCTTCTACACAACAGACTTCTTGGCTTCTTTCTTTCCAACAACTTTATAAAAGACTTTCAACACGGTTTTGTTCCAAAAAAATCTACAGAGTCAGCAATACTAAAATTCAACAATCAAATATTAAAAACACTAGAAGATAAGGCCACAACTTGCGAAATCTTGCTTGACCTTTCAAAAGCTTTTGATACGATCAATCACACAATACTCTTAAAAAAGTTTGAAGCCTACGGTGTTAGGGAAATTCCTCTTTAATTATTTAAATCTTATTTGTCAGGTAGCACGCAAAAAACAGTAATTAAGTCTGACAATGGAACTTTTGAGTCTAAAACAAATAATATTAGTATCGGCGTACCTCATGAAAGTATTTTAGGTCCACTGTTTTTTGTGATATATCTTAATGACATGGATACACTATTTAATAAACCTGATATAAACATAAATTACGCTGACGATAAAAATGTTGTTGTTTCAGTATCATAAGGCGAAAATCTTGAAGAAAGATGCTTGGATGTGCTTAAAGATACCAAAGATTGGTTAGGCCAATTGCTTTTGAACGAGGAAAAAACAAAAATCATATTGAATAGTAATCAAAGTACTACTCAATGCAAATCTATAATATTTCAAAACAAGGAAATAGAGTTTTTGACTAAAGCAACGGTGCTTGGAAATACTTTTGATAATAGTATGAATTACTCAGAACACATTCAGACTCTGTGTGCAAAGCTTCATACGCATTATGTATTCGTTAAAGTTTAATGAAAGTTGTAGAGGCATTTTTAGACGGAACCGGTATCCCGGGAGTTTATGTTTAGGAATGTCTTATGCACATTGGTAATATGAATTTTAACAAACTCTAAATGTAATTATTTTGCATTCTGACAACTATGTAAAACATTATGCGGCTTAGTTTTATAGGATATTTGTTTTTTAACTTTTTTTTCCTAGCAAATAGTGATTATTCACGCACTATTTCTATATAAATTGTATTTTTATAATTAATATGGTGATATAAAATCTATCTATCTAAAAAAAATCTAACCCAACTTAATCTATGTAATAAATCTATGATTAAAATTTTTTTTCGCTTACCCTCTATGCCCAGTGATTGGTATTGGCACACTATAAGACATAAGCCATCGGCGTGAAAAGCAAGAGTAGTAGGGGTAGGTCCACCAGCCGCGATACGAGATGTTTGCCGGGCTATCCACGAATTTGGGAGAACGCAACCCCGGGCTACTATCTGCGTCCTCGTACCTGTTAAGCAAAAATAAAATTTTGACGAAAAAAGTCACAAGCATTGCGACTAGTAGGTACAAGTAGATTTAGCAGTTGGGTGTTTTTTTTTAAATTTAAAAATGTTTTTAATTGATAGTATTTTGTGGCATATTTTTGATATTAATTTTTTTGCTTCGTCACCCCAAGGATCTAAGGCCTTAACACTGAATGGGACAAATTTAAATCGATCTTGTAGTTCTTTATATTTATATTTTGACCCTCTAGAGCAGCTTCGCCAGCTTTTTTAGAAGTTTTGGAGACTCCGCCGACAAAAGAGCTTTTCCCGGTGGCCACGGGACCAAGCATGTCCCATCGACCCTTTTTCTATCCTTCCTACAAATACCAGGCGGCTCGAGATGGGAAGCAATTCTAATGATTTGGTTGATCTGGCTGTGCCGAGATAACCTGCCTTCACTTTTTTTTGCAGCAAAGCCCGTGAAGGCCATAACTGTCTATTATTTTGCAACAGGAGCAGACATGTTGCTCGCACACAGGTCGACCAACCCGTAAAGAGATGAAAATCCGGAACGATTAATCATCCAAAAGGTTTCCAAGGTAGGAAGCGCGCAAAGCTCTACGCCACGCGTAGCTTTCCTCCTCCTGTAGAGCCAGCAGCCGAGCTTTACATATAAGATCTTCTGACTTCAACAAAATTTTGTCAAGAAAAACTTGGCACATTTTACTGTTGAAATCTTTGTGATTTTTGAGATGGGAACTGTTTACCGAACCTAGAAAAGCTGGAAAACATAAAGTTGAGAAGTCTCTGATCCTTAAGCTCCCTCCCAAATTATACTGTTTCTAAGTAGTGTCATTCAATTTACAGTTTGTCATATTTTCCAGTTTTCAGGTTCTGAAAGTTTAGTCATTATGTGAAAAGCAAAGCTTACGAAAACAAAAACCTAACCATTCAACAATTAAAACAAGAAATAATAATTTCGAATAATTGGTGACATGGCTCCAGAAATGTGTTTAGAAGTAATGGAATTTCAACAAGAATTGTGTGCTGCCGGAGGAGTTATGGTGGTCATTTGGCAGATATTCTATTCCATGTATAATTGTACACTGTCCAGCTACGCACGGTCATAAATAAATTTCAAGTACGCTATAAAACTTTTATTTTATTCGTTACCGACACACATAAGGACAGAATAACAAAATCTAAAGTTTGATTTTATGTGATAATATGATCAGAAATGCTTCATTTGATGCTTATGTTGCAAAAACATGCACAATTAATGTTATTTGAGTTTACGTATTTTAATTAAGGTAAACAATTGCGTACTTGTTTATTACTGTATTTAAAATTAGCAAAATTTTTTCATTAAGATTATTAAACATCAATATGTACGGTATCTGCATCTTCTTCATTATTCATATCATCTTATCTTTACCATCTTCATTACCTTTCTTATCTCCACCATGGAAGATTGGCAGCCTTGGCATACTTAACACCACTCTTTTTAATTATATTTCTTGTTTTTTTCGCTTATTGGTCACAACAGGGTCACATGATACTAGTATCCAGTTAAATATATCGGTATTAGTGTTAATTCTTCAGGTTTTCCTAGAGTTATATTGTCGAAATTTCTTATACTCTTTTTAGCCCATCTCAGTTACATTATCTGACAGTAGCCCTACTGGCAAAGGTAGCGATTTTATTATATCAGCTCCATGCAGCAATACTTATGAACGCTAGCACTCATTTTATATCGTCCATAAAGAAAAATTGCTATTTCTGCTGTTTCAAAACCATACTCTTAAATTTTTCCTCGTTGATGTAGTGCCCACAAGAAGTGATGGAAAGTATATTTGCAAATCTTTCTATTAATCCTTTATCGATACCGGATATTTTGGAAACAAACTCAGATTTTTTAAAAACTTTGACTGCTGTATCATTGCTATTGCCTCCACCTTGTTTAGGTTGATCAAAAACGAGACCCATTTCATCATAAAACTGAGTTGTTATTTTACGTTTTTTTCTTTTACTTTTGGATAGTCTCCTCTTGCTTACCGCTGCTGTAGTTTCTGATACATATCGACTCATAAATTAAGGAAGGAACCAAAAATCATATTGAGTGACCTTAAGCAGTGCAAGTTTTTGAATTTGAAGCAAATTGGTTTACAAATAAACGTGTCCGCCATTTTAAATCCTATTTTTGTTTTTTAATAAAAAAAATTCAAAGTTATATTGTCTCCGAAACTCAATAAAAATACCAAGTTTCAAGTCTAGCTCATCCGAAAGTATCTGAAATAGCTGTCGCAAGATTTGAAACAGAAATGGGTATGGAAACCAGTATACGGAGTCAAGTAAAATAAAACCATTTAAAAAAAGAGGGAGAAAGAGGGGACGTAAATTATACTTTTTTAAATTGACTATAAGATATGTTTACCAGGTAGAAAAGAAATTAACTTAAAAATTTTAATATTTTTTAAATCAAAAATACTTTTCCATAAAACCTTGTATTATGAGAAGTCTACAAATAACTGGTTTATTAACAATTATTTGTAAATTTGTGCCACCCTTAAAAACGGTATTCTTGCCTGTTTCAGTGGCCTACTGTAATAAAAAAAAAAAATTTTTTTTAAATTCTTGCAAAATAAAGTACCTACCTGGTGCCTTAATATCCATCTTGACACCGTCTAAAGTTGACGTCTGAGAACAAATAACAAATAATAGTTTTTAAACAACAAGGTTTGAAAACGACTTTTTGCACACGATCGAGACAGTTTGGTAGACCGAGCCGAACTAAGTTGGTTTTACTATTATTGGCGCCCCAATGTAGCTATTTGTCCTTATGTGCGACACCCGAAACCTCTTAATGAAACACCCTTTATTTATTTATAAAATTTGCTATTACCATGGGAAATCCGCACTCGGCCTACTGCCGATCTCCATGTTTGTTTCCACAACTTTCTTGGGTCCGTTCATGTCCATCCCTTGACGTTGCCACCAAGCACAGTTGACTAGTGTCCCAGTGGTACTATTGATTGACAGCACACGTGCACACAGGACATTGGAATCGGACACTAGAATGTTTTTCGCAATTGCGTCTTGCAAGCCTGAAAGTAAAAAAAAAAATGTTTTTGGTTATGCCAAAATAATTAGGTTTTAACATAATATTTTCTTGACAATTTTTTTTATAACAGATTTTACAAACCAAACGTTACGACCAAAATCTGGCAACGTCGAATTATACGTTATAAACTTGTGTATGGTATATAATGAGCGTGAAAGGATTTTGAAATAATAGTTTTTTGGGAAAATTATTTAACATTAAAAAAAAAACTTTTGACAATTAGTAAAGAAAAGAATTCCTTAAATCCTCAATAAAAAAAATAAATCCCATCCTCAAAAAACCTAGATTACCTAATCTTTAGTCATTTTTTGATACAGTTTTGATCAAAAATGTCTTCTATACAGCAAAATATTCTCCCAGTTAACATATATCAATGTGAATAGTACTACGGTACACAGGGGCGGCTCGTCCATAGGAGCGTTGGTGCGCGCGCACCCCCAGCAAAAATAAGAAAAAAAATAAATACAAACTATTATCAAATAATTACTATTTTTTTTTTTTTAATAATCCCGATCCCTCTATCGGCCATTAACGGAAGTAATTAATATCTTTTCGGCTTGACGCTTGCTGCCGCATAAGGTGGCCTTCGATCGCCTCGCCTCGCTTAAATCTAGAGATATGAGAGGGCGGGCTTTGAATCTGGAGGTGCGCGTGGATTCGGCGTTCCTCTTTAATCCAATTTTTGCCACGCAATTGGATCGGAAATGCTCGGGATATCGGCCGAGAAAAGGGCGAGATGGTGCGCTAAATCAATACACACTTGCATCGTTTTTTTATAGTTCTCAGCCGATTACTGTTTATATTATCGTTAGTATGCGTGTATTGGGCGTAATTAAAATTTATTTACGCAGTTTTTAAGTGAATTTTATGCTGTTTTCGGCTTCTTGTTTGTAATTTTTGGGTTAATTATTATCTACTAAGTGTCGAATATGTCTGAGGCAGTTATAAGTTCGGGTTCGGGTAATCCTGGAAGTAATTCAAGACTTAATTGTGTACAAAACATTATAGCAAGCTTTTCCTCCTTTAATTTAAATAAAAAAATTGAAATTAAAAGATTAGGAAGGCCGACTCCAGAACTAGAATTATCACAAACTTGCGCCAAAAAAAAAGAAGGTAGGAATTTTAAAAGATACTTTAGAAAATATATTTACCAAAAAACAACTGGATTTGTGGATGTGATGTTACAAACTCGTTATTTTGTTTTCCATTCTTAGGGGTAACTGACTTAAATCATCTACTGGCAAAAATGAAAAAGCATGAATTTTTTAACCAACGTATGCGAACATTACAATATGAAATGGTATTTGAATCAAAAGTCAAGATAAAACGGTTTTGTACATTGAATTAATCAGTGGCGGATCCAGGGGGGGGGCACTAGAGGCACTTGCCCCCCCCCCCCGAGAATTTTTTGAATATACAAAAAATGAGTAAAAAGTAATGTTTTTGCCAATAAAAATTTAAAATTTTTGCTTGCGGCGCATGAAAGTGTCTATTGAAATTACAACCACTGACTAATTCAATAAAATGCTGCTTAAAAAAATATATACCGTTTTTTATCAACAGAGAACCGAACCGAACCGAACCGAGTTAAACAGTTTTGGTCTCTTTTTGAACATTTTGGTAAAATGGATTTGGCGCAAGATGCTCTTGATTTCGTTTTGATGATTGGCCTAATTTGAAAATTTGTTCGTCCATATTTGAAGGATTGGTAAAATGTTTAGAGTTTCAATTAATTTATTACACTTTCGTAGCTTTTTTTATTTTCGCTGATGATTATTTACTCTTGCAACAAATTGAATGCTTCTCAGGAATTACTGTTTTTTCTCGCCGGCATCAACTTGATATTTTTTTACACCTCATATCTATTACTGTAAGGTGGAGCATTGTTCGAAGTGACTGAACAAAATATCTTAGTGAAACGCAAATTGTAAACATTTTTAGTAATATAAAATATAGAAACAAATTATACAAAAACTATATTTTTTTAAATTTTCTTAAATTTTACTGTCCCACATATCTGGTTTCAAAACTTATTATTAAAGCCGAAGAAATTTCCTTTCCAATAATGTACATCACTCCCCCCTCAACGCAGCAGTAAATCTTGCATAGACGCCCCAATAATGGTCAAATTTGATATACCAAGTAATAAAAAATGTCGAAAAAAACATGTAGGGGGGAAACACCCCTCCATCAAGAGTGGGTATACTGTATATTCATACCAAGTGTGTTGCTTATCTCATTAAACGCAGTGTGTGTATTGTTACTGTTGCAACATGGTTGTCTTCATTGTATACCAAATTTGACCATGTTTGGTATGTCTATGCTTGATCTACCGCTGCCCTGAGTGAGATATATCGTTGGAAAGGAAATTTATTCAGTTTTAAAAGTAAGTTTTAAAACCAGACATGTAGGACAATAAAATTCAAGAAAATTAAAAAAAAATAGTTTTTTCCACACTTCTCATTTATTTAAATGCCTATGGAAGGTGCGCCACTGATATAAGGGGGGGCGTGTTCTAAATCGTTAGAAAGGACTTTTGGTCAGCCTCAATAACTATTACTTAGTTGTTTTTGGCCAAGTTAAACGTTTGCAAATAATTAGAAAAATATTGTAAAATATCACTTTTGAGGGGGCGAGAGGGGGGATGCCCCTCCCCCCAATTTAAATGAATTCAATCAGAAAAATTAGGTTTTAAGTTATTACTAGTCAAAAATATTTTTTACTCACCTTGGGTATTATTTACTGAGTTACAAAAATTAATGTTCAAAATTTTTGTTTGATTTAAGGATTTCTACAAACACATTTATTTTTATTTCAAGGGGACTACTTTAAAAAGTTATGTCAAACTTATTAAATATTTAACTGAATACAATGGGTTTTTGAACAAACATACCTTTTTGAAGAAAACAATGTGTTAAGGATACAAAATGCCACAAGAAAAATAAAAAAATATATTTTAAACATTTTCCCCATTTTTCGTACGCCTATCGAACGTACACCACTGCCTTTAGAAGGTACTAAGGTACATGCTTAAAAAGGAAATTTTATCCACTTGCAAGCTGATATCAACAATATTTTTAGAAAAGTTTACCGTTTTTGAGTTATTAGCAAAAAACCGTCAAAAAGCACGTTTAAGGGGGGGGAACCACCCCCCTTCCAGGGTTGGAGTGGTATTTCCCTTTCGTAAAATGTTCGGGCGAGTCTTATGTCTATCCAGACCAAGTGTGTTGCTTCTATCATTAATCGCTGTATCGGACCCCGTAGGGCCTGAACTATTGTTTTATTTTATCACTTTTTAGTAGCTGCGACAGAAACTTCAGGGATTTTGTTAAATTACTTAAGGTGATATTGCTTTTGATGATTGAACCTTGCTAAAATAGCCAAAAATCTCAAAACCCAAAAGAATGACAAAATACTACTTGTTTGTTTTGGACACGGCAGTTTTTTTAGAAAATCGTCTCGGGTTGAAGGAATTTACCAATGTAAGGAGATTGGTTTTAAAAAGAACACATATAATATGATTTACATCAATTTCAAAGAAACATTTATAAAAGCATTCATTTAGATCAAACCAAAACGTCTAAAAATGCAAATAATAAGAATTTTGATATATTTTTGGGCTCAGTAATGAAAGCGCTAGTGACAAAACCGCGAGTAACAAAAACACGAGTAACAAAAGCGCGATGTAACAAAAGCGCGATGTAACAAAACCGCGAGTAACAAATGCACGATTAGCAAAAGCCCGATGTAACAAAAGCGCGAGTGATAAAACCGCGAGTAACAAAAACGCAAGTAACAAAAGCGCGAGTAACATATCCGCGAGTAACAAAAGCACGATGTAACAAAACCGCGAGTAACAAAAGCCCGAATATAAATAAGTGGAGATACGTTTATTTCCATAGTTAATAGCGCATAAGTTCTTTCGTTCGGTTTGGATTCACAAAAAAAAAGAAAATATAGGGTGTCCCAAATTGCACACTTTTAGGGTGTTTAAGGTACTTCTAGAGGAGACAGAGAAAAACTGACCACGCATTGCGAGGCTCAAATTTCAAGAGAAGACTTATAGTGAAAACCGGATTTTGAAATATCGTCTCGTCTTTGAGCTACGGGGGCTTTTTGAAAAGTCTGCATTTTTGAAGGGGGTCTATAACTTCGTTATTAGTGGAAATTTTGATTTAGAGTAAATTGCAGTTTTATAGTCTTTGTCACGAGGAATTCATCCGCTAAATTATATTTTAACTGTCACTTTTAGTTTTTGAGATATGACATAAAGTTGCATTTTTTCTTATGGAATGGCCTACATTTTAATTAATTTTCGAATTCGTCATTGAATTCTTTTCAAAATGATGTATCATATGTCATAGTTTGATTGAGCGGTTTAGGAGATATTCAGCTTTTTCACTTATTTCTAGTGCGCTATGATTTCCTGCTGAGGCAGGTAAAGGCACTCCAGTATTTTTGTTATTTTACACAGTAACAAATATAGTAAGGCTGGTTTGGAAAAATTATAATTCAGCTGACGGCCCTCAAAGCCTAGTTATAAAAAGTTTTAAAAAATGATACATATTTCAAAATAAAATTAAAACGCTTTTGTGCAAAATAATTTCATATCAAAGCGTAATGTCAAATTGTTTAAACAATTGAAAACAATGACAAAATGCCAAGACGCAAGGCCAACTTGATTTGCATAGTATAAGACAACAAAACTATAGGAGCATTGAATTAGGATTTGACCGCAAGGCTTTCACGTCAATGGCGCATAACGTCATTCAACGCACACTAGACAAAAATAAAACACTTTAATTATCTCCGAAACCGCGCAATTAAACTATGACATATGATACATCGTTTTGAAAAGAATTCAATCACGAATTCGAAAATTAATTAAAATATAGGCCATTCCATAAGAAAAAATGCAACTTTATGTCATATCTCAAAAACTAAAAGTGACAGTTAAAATTTAATTTAGTGGTTGAATTCCTCGTGACAAAGTCTATAAAATTGCAATTTACTCTAAATCAATATTTCCAATAATAACGAAGTTATAGACCCCCCCCAAAATGCAGACTTTTCAAAATGCCCCCGTAGCTCAAAGACGAGACGATATTTCAAAATCCGTTTTTCACTATAAGTGTTCTCTTGAAATTTGAGCCTCGTAATGCGTGGTCAGTTTTTCTCTGTCTTCCCTAGAAGTACCTTAAACCCCCCAAAAGTGCCCAATTTGGGACACCCTGTACTTTTTTTTGTTACCGATTTAAAACTTAATCATACACTAAAACAGCCAAAAATCTGATAACCCAAAAGAATAACTAACAATATAAGGAGATTAGTTAAAAAGAACATTATATTAATATGATTTTCATGAATTTCAAAGGAACATTTTTAAAAAAGCATTCTTTTGGATGAAACCAAAACGACTAAAAATAGCAAATCATAAGAATTTTGATATATTTTTGAGCTCTGTAATGAAGCGCGAGTGACAAAACCGCGAATAACAAAATCACGAGTGACAAAACTACGAGTAACAATACCGCGAGTAACAAAAGCGCGAGTATCATAACCGTGAGTAACAAAAGCGCAATGTAACAAAACAGCGAGTAACAAAAGCCCGAATGTAAATAAATGGCGATACGTTTATTTTATATTTAGTTAATAGCGCATGACTTCTTTCATTCGGTTCGGATTCACACCCTCTAGGTTCTCGGGAAAAAGTCGGCGTAGTTTCTTTTTTTAATACGCTGGTTCGGTTCCGTTGGGTTCTTTTCGGTTCGGTTCGGATTCACACCCTGTAGGATTACGGGAAAGAAGTCATGCGCTATCAACTATGAAAATAAACGTACGGTCAGTTATACACATTCGCGCTTTTGTTAAATCGCGTATTTGTTACTCGCGCTTTTGTTACCGCGCTTTCATTACTTTGCGCTTTTGTTACTCGCTCATTTGTTACTCGCGATTTTGTTACATCGCGGTTTCGTTACATTACGCTTTTGTTACATCGCACATTTGTCACTCGCCCTTTTGTTACCGCGGTTCTGTTACCCAACAAACATTTAAAGTTGTAACGACGAAACCCCAACTAGAAACAATTTCTTTAAAGTAACCGCGACGTACTCCCTCTACGTCTCAGTATACCATACAGCGACGTTATAATTCCCTAAGTGGGGAACCAATTTCTGGTTATAACTACTTGGCCAAGTGTTTAAAGTCACTGTAGTAACAACTACATTACTACGTCGTAGAATCTACTACGTCGTATAGGCTGTTTTTTTTCTGTAATGGCATAAAAGTTGCGATGTAGTTGCAAATAATATAATCGTTTCTTTTTGGTAGAATTGTTACACAATATGGTGGACACAACAGTAAACAGACTCGCTTAGTTTTTTTGTTTGGTTATGGTTATAATATGTACTCTGTTATCCAAAAGTGTGAGAATTTACGAGCAGAGGATCAAAATTCGAGTGCGACGCAAAGTTTTTTGTATAACATGCATTATATATTGCAAAAAACCGGTGCGCCCGTAAAATTGAGCCGTTTTCGGGTAGCTGATGGAATTTTTGTGTTGTGATTTTGGAGGTTATGTTTTCATAATCGACAGTTAACTCCAACAAATGGTGCTTAAGAAAAGCATTTTTGGTAAGCTTCAACTAATTTGTTTATAAAATAGTATAGCTCTTTAATATGAGCTCATCAAACGACAACAAAAATATTAAATTTTCTTTTTTACATACAAACATGGCGTCCCAAACTATATTCCCTGATAGTCGAAAGGGTTACTTGAAAGTGAGCCTAAGTTACGGCAACGTGTCACTTACGACTTTTATGTCGGCATTCCTTTTTAGTTCTAGATAACACACTCGAATTTCTACTCCTTCGTTGCAGAAACGTATTGTTAACTAGCTTTCGCCACTAGAAAACGTCTACAGAGTGATAGGAACCACGCGATAAGTATAACTACTGCCCTCAAGTTATTGGGGTGTCGCCACTTGTCATTTGCCGTTTCTGTCAACAACAGCACCACTGCTTATAGGTTTTGTACCAGCGTGAATTTGTGGTAGGTTTTAAAACAAAAACAAGATAAATTAAATTACATTTGAACAATAAATGAAGTGCCAATAAAAAGTGTTTTTTAAAAATGTATGTTGCAGTCGAGAGCATGATCCCTATTCTAGAATTTCTAGGAAGTGTTGGTCAAGGAACCAAAAGAACGTAGTCACATCAATGAAATCAACTTATTGTTACTTTTTTTATTTACACATTGCTCTCACAATTATTATGTAGTATTTTTTATTGTTTTTAGATATTTTGGCATTGTCAATATTCAGTAATTCTTATTATTATAAGCCCTATAAGTAAAAAAACAATCGCTTAGAAATCCGCATGTAACCACGATATATCTAACTTGTTTTTTTATTAGCCGCTAACAGCGCAAAAGTTCCTAGATGAAGTCTAGCATATCCCAGGGGTTATTTTAGGGGCCGTGCATAAATTAGATATTAGGGACCTATTGCAATAAAGCCTGGCACAAAACACAGCAAAAATTTAAGTTTTCACTTCAAACCAAGCTTTAACAACAGCACAAATTTGAAGAAAACCAAAAAGAATTATTGACCCTAGCTCAACACATAAAATGAATCACAGTGAGACACGACACGTCAGCACAAGAAGCATAGATAAACAAATTCGGTTTAGTCCGCACAAGAGGGTTACGATGGCGATAGGGTGGTGCCACAGCACAAACCACGAACGACCGTAAAGACAGTAGATAGTTTAAGTTGTGCTACGTATTTTTACGTAAGCATGAGATTTGACAGTTACGCAAGCGCACTTCGTCACACCATCGTCAAGGTCACGTTAGGAGCTTACGTAGTTACGTTAGCTTACGGCAGTCTGCGTGCACCGTAACGTTACCAAAGAATAGAATTGGTTGATTGACCGATCGAAAAATGAGGCCTAGACGATAATTTCCGCTTCCAGTATAAACGATTCTTTGCAAATAAATTCCTGATGTAGTTGAAAAGACGAAAAACAAAATTGTAACATCAAAAAAACACAGTGCCGAATTCCATATTCTCTGCTATTTGTAGACTTATGTTATGGTAACGTAAAAACATTCAACTTAAACTTAAATTTGGAACAAAACGTAGAGCGCTTAACGTGCAGTTTTACGTAAAAATACGTAGCACAACTTAAACTATCTAGTACAAGAATAGAACAGCAACAAGTAGCGTAAAAGATTAAGGATGGAGATTAAGCATGGACCAGGGAATTCTTAAAATCCGTGTGCGGTACTCGATACTTTGGATCAATATTTTGCATTTTGATTGTTTTGCAAAATGGTCAAGCAATGAGCATGATAAAATGGACTGCTCAAGGTAGTTAAAAAAATATTTCCTAATATTCCCATATTATAAAAGGAGCCACAAAAAGTAGGGTTAAGAATGTGTGCGACCAAGATGCGACTTCAAAAAGTCTACGTTTTCAAAGTAGAAACAGGAAGGAGAGATTACTTTAAAAGATCGACATTAAAAAAAAGTCAAAGTAGTTGCGGCTTTAAAGTTGATCCAAAAAGTTATTTTGTCTACATTGTTACATCAGATGTTACTATGACACAAACTTTTGTGGTAAAAATTAAAGTTATAATGTAGTTGTCAGATACACTTGTTTGGTACTCCAATGAAGCTTAACTTTCTAGTGGTAATTAAGTAGGATATAATAGTCAGGGCGACTACGAAATAACGACTAAAAAGAAAGTAAAACTTTAGCAACGTGCTATTGTGGTAGAGAAGACTATCAGAATCGACTATCAAGAAACAATCCTAAGAAGTAGTGTAGAGGGTCGTTTTTACGAAACATCTACTATTTCCTGATACTAAATAGTAGTTAGAACTAAAAAGTAACAAATTTTGGTTGGGATCACCACATTTCTACTATAAGAAAGTAGCAAAGCCTTTAGAACATGTAGCCGCTACTATAAATGTTAGTTGGGTAGTCGCGATTTTGTCACTCACGCTTTCATTACAGAGCCTTATTTTTGATGCGTTACCTTTACCCACCACTTCGAAACTGAATGGGCAATCTCAGTCTATGTTTTTTTTCACATTTCGTCTTTTGTCTCTTTTGCCTTATCCTAATTTTTTTTACGTGCACACGCTCGTCTACTTAAACCCAGAACATAAAGTTTCAGCATAGGATGATAAACGAAATTCGTTTGCATATTAATAATGCAAGAATACTTTTAAATGGAAAACTGCGAAAACTTTATGGAAATCGGATAGGACGGTAAACTTTCAGGGTGTTTTCCAATAAATAATTCATGCGATATTCGGCGGGTAATATTAATTTTAAGCAAAATTTTAAGGAAATACAAAGCAATTACAACTTGTAACTTTGTTAACGAACAGCACACTCTGGCGGGCGTGCGTTAGTTTCACAGCAGATAATGTCGTACCACCGCGACAAAAGTGAAGTCAAAATTCTCAGTTTTTCAGAAATTGCAAAAAACGTGTTTAGACAATATGTTTTGCTTGGAAGAAATTTAAAATACAGAGTCTACATTCGGTTTCTTCTCTTAGTCCCATTCTGTGCATGGGTACTCTTAGTCGAGAGTGATCCAAAAAAGTCTATCAATCACTATACATAATAGTAATCCTTTTCTTAGAATTAGTCATCTGCCTCTAAGAAAATGTGACGCGGAGGTATGTTTAGTAAGCATTTAAGCACAGTCAATGGGCTACAGCTCATTGGACCTCATGTGGAAAAACTGGGCAGTTGTTGTAAGCTGGTTAGTTTGGCCCTTAAGGTTCTTTGATGTCCCTTCTCGAACCAGACTATTGCGCCGTACGCAATCATTGGTCTAATGTTATTTACAGCCAGTACATTTGTTTGGGGCCAGTGCCTCAGGTTTTTCCGCAAATTCTTTTGCATGTCCACAAGGATAGTGTGACTTTGCGGGTTACCTTTTCCAAATGGGCATTCCAGGTAAGAGTTTTATCTAGGGTGATCCCTGGGTATTTTCACTTTGACGCAAATGAAATTATTTCTCAAGTTTCGAGGGAGTCAGAAAGTCTATCTTCCTTTTACAGGTACACGGTAGAATAACTGTTGGGCTGAGACTAACAGACATCTGTTTCTCATCACACTAGTATTTTACCCTATTTAGTACTTCTTGTATGTTTCCAGAGAATTCGTCCTCTGAAATGTCTCGAATGTATGTTTCTATGTTATTCGCGTAGCCCAATACCTCTACATCCAGCGATTCTAAGATGGCAAGAAGATCATCGACCAGTAGAGACCACAGAAGAAGAGGCAGAACTCCTGGCTGTGGACTAGCTCTAGCACATCTGAAACTTACCATCTCATCGTTGAGAGTGGATTTAATCACTCAATTTTCAAGTGTGTACTTGATGAACCCTGTAATGGTGGATTCACTTCCTCGGGCGCACGCTGATTCAAAGAACGAATTGGGTAGTGCATTGTTAAATGCCCCTTGTATATCAAGAAAGATGCCCACAGACGCTTTTGGCATCAATGGTTTCCTTGATTTTTCCAACAACGTTGTTTAAAGCTAGTTCTGTTGACTTGCCTACTTGGTACACAAAATGGTTTGCATTAAGTGGACGAACCATTAAGGCACCGCCTCTACCGAACCGAACCGAACCGAACTAAACGAAACCAATCCGATTTTTTCCAAAGAAATTTCATTGTCGGTCATTATTTTGGAAAGTGGGAGTCTATGTTATTCAAAAAAAATTCACTAAATTTCTAACCCTTGTCAATTAAGCGCAAACGTATCCTAGCCTGTGACTTGGAGACATTCTTTTTAGTAGAAAAAGGTCAGGGAGTATCTGGACCGGTTAGAATACGTTTGCGATCAATTGACAAAGGAACACTCCAATTTCGACCACCCCCCCAAAAGGAGGACAGATGAGCTAATTTAAGAATTTAAGAAAATAATTGTTTGAGAAAATGTTTCGGTTTGGTTTGGTTCGTTTTGGTTCGGTTTGGTTACAACCTCCCTCTGGGATACTGGGAAAGAAGTCACGCAATTTTTTTTTTTAAATTTCGTTCTTAAATTTGACAAACGGGCTTATATGAAAAAATATGTAATGCTCCATTTTGATATTTTACTGAGACGAACTTACAAATATACGCCCGAGGTGATATTTCTTATATCAGTGATGTATCTTAGAACTACATATACGCCACATTGTGAGTTGAAAGAGCAACGCATTTAACCCGAAAAAAACCGACAAAAATTAAAAATTGTTTTGCTAAATTTCATGATTATTGCCCTTTTGTTAAATTAGGGACGATATGAGTTGTATTTAAGGTCACTAGATCACAAAGTTCCTTCTAAAGGACTTGGTGATCTAATGACCGTAGTTGTGTTAAGTATTTGACTGATGTTGCCTAAACTCTTTAGGTGAATATTGTAGACGCGCTATTTTGATACGAGCGATTTTGATACGCACTATTTTGATACGCGCTATTCTGATTACGCCTTATTTTCATCACGTGCTATTTTGATACGCGCTCTTATGAACACGTGTTATTTTGAACACGCGCTATTATGAACACGCTCTGTTTGGATGCGCGCTATTTTGTACCCGCAATTTCGTTTCAAGTTCAGTCAATATAATTTTTTTTCTGTGTGGTGTATTATGTCTAAAGTTAGCATTTATAAGTTTTCAATTATTTACCTATGAGTAGATAGATAGCGAGTTAAAAAATCCCAGTACGTATTTCTATTAGCAAATTATCTTTTATTATTATAGGTACCTTCAGTTAATAATAATTACTCTTAACTGATAAGCTTGGCATATCAAATAAAAACGTTTGCATGGCAAAAAATAAAAATACCAAGGCACATGTATTTTGATAGTCAAAATAATAGATACCCTGACATAAAACTTATTTTTACCTTCCTAGCCCGCGCAGCAATGGCTAGAGAAGGAATTCTTTTCAACATTTTAGCTGACACATATACTATACTATAGTAGTGTGAGCTATGGTGATCCTAATTTTTTCGAGAAAAAAAAAGTTGCTCCGATTTCAAAATTTTTTATATATCTTTGCGTTTCAGATGATTTTGAAACTTTTTTGTTGCGCCGTCTGTCTGTCTGTCTGTCTGTCTGTCTGTCTGTATGTATGTCTGTCTGTCTGTATGTCTGTAACGACCAACGCTCATAACTCAAAAACCGCTTGGCCGATTTTAATGAAATTTGGTACCTAGGCTGGGTCTTGGGCCGTGATGGTCCCATTTAAATGAATGAACGAAATCCACAATATGAACTATAGTATCTAGTGTGAGCTTAGGTGCCCATAGATTGGCAGAGTATTTTTTTTAATAACGCTAAAAATGTGTTAATTGGGTGTATTTTGACATATCTTAGCAATATTGTAGTGACGTATGTTCATGTGTGTGTGTATGTGTGTATATATGTCTGTTCGTAACGCGATAGCTCGTAAACCGCTGAACCGATTTGTATGAAATTTTCATGTTAAATATTGTACAATACTGTAAAGAGTTAATTAATGCTAATGACAGTTTTCTGACAGTTTAAAAATGAAAACTATGCTAACTTAATAACGGAGGATCGCACCATAATGCTGTTTTCGGAATGTAGTAGAATAAGTTTTTCTCAATAATTCACGTTTTTACAAAAGCTTCGTAGGAGCTTCCGTTTCTGAGAAATTAACAAAAACTATATTTTCAAGACTAGGAAGGTATTAGATGCATCATGAATCATTTCGAGCATATTGAGAACTTTGATTGATCCATTTATTTCAAAATTGCGCAAATTATTTTTCCTACTTGCGTGCGTAAAAGTGCACTTTTACGCACGCATTTGCGTGCGGAAAGTTGACCTTTCCGCACGCCGTGAATTTTAGGCCTAATTAGACTTATTGACCCATTTATAAACTCAATTAAATTAAAAATGAAAACAGAATTTGTTTTTTGCTGTTTTAATGTAAAAAATACCAAATATATTAAAATGTAAAACCAAGCTTTTATGCAACTAGGAAAAATTTTGTACCTAACTCTTGCGGAAAGTGCCTTTTCCGCCCTTGACGGCGTGCCCGAACTCCGCAAAGCGTCGTTCGGGCAACTGCCGTCGCGTGCGTAAAAGTATCACTTTCCGCACTAGTTAGGTAAATAACTATTCCGCACACTTTTGTATAGCCAAACTACCATATTATAGCTGAGCTTTTGTGTCAACTACTGTGTGTTCCCTTAGCAACCTACATAAATACACAAAAAACTGTTTTGTTTGGAAGTATCTGTCTATTCTATCTATTTAGCCTGCTGCAATCCATCTTTGGACATGTGCCTCCCCCGGTATCTTCCACTCTTCTCTGTCTGTCGCCGTGCTCATCCATCTAGTTCCCGCATGTTTCTTCAAATCGTCCTCCCATCTGATTTGGGGTCTTCCCCCACTTCTTTTATTTTCCCAAGGACTCCATTTTCGATTTTAATTTTGCTACTACGGTTGTTGCCATGTAGTAGATTGAATTATGTTTAATATTTTGTGTTATTTTATTAATATGCCCAATAATTTGTGTTGTGAGACAAAAAACTGTTTTCAAAGTGTGCTAATAGGTTAGCTAGGAAGGTATCAGATATTTTCATCTGTGTTTGCTAAGATTTTTGGTTTAGTGTATTTCATACTCAAGCCTATATTATTAGCTGCTGTATAGAGTTCTTTCAGCATCTTTATCATTTCTTCTTTCTTATCTGTTATTAACGCGATATCGTCAGCATATTTATGTCGTTCAACTATAGGGTGTTTGACAGTAGTAAAAAATAAATATACAGGGTGTCTATACGTTCAATTTCCTAAGAGTCATTTGCAGCCGTAATAGCCAAGAAAAACATTTCCAAGCTAGTAAGAACCATTCATTTTGAAATTTGTATTGTAGAACTTGGCTTTACTTTTATCTCAATTCTTTTTACGGAATACCACTTTTGCGTACTTGGCTTTTTTTTCATGAAATGTTTTTGTTATGATTTCACTGCTTTTTTAAAGGATTTGGATAATATTTAAGTTTTAAAGTAGTAAAATATACGGGATATTGTTCAAATTTTTTGCAATGCCTTATTAAAAATGTTGAATTTTTTTATATTTTCCTATGGTTTTATCATAGTTCTTATCAGCCTTCTAAATCTCAGCTCTTTAGTGTTCCTGGAAGTAGGGAATGTTAATTTTACATAACTTTACATTTATAGGGAAGGAAAGTAAATTAAAATCTTAGCGTTTTCATCAAAAGCTCAACTTTCTAGCGTTTCTGGAAGTGGACAATGCTAATTTACATAACTTTACATTTATAGGGGTGGGAAGGTAATTAAACTTTGAGGTTTTTTAATTTTCTTTTATAGTTTTATCATAGTTGCTATCGGCCTTCCAAATCTCAGCTTTCGAGCGTTTCTGGAAGTGGACAATGTTACTTTTACACAATTTTACATTTATAGGGTAGAAAAGTAAATTAGAATTTTGGGGTGTTTTAATTTTTTTCTATAGTTCTATCATAGTTACTATAGGCCTTCCAAAGCTCAGCTCTCTAGCGTGTCCGGAAGTGGGAAATGTTACTTTTACATTACTTTACATTTATAGGGGAGGAAAGTAAATTATAATTTTGGGGTTTTTAAATTTTTTCTATAGTTTTATCATAGTTCCTATCAGTCTGCCATTTCTGGAAGTGGGCAATGTTACTTTTACATAACTTTACATGTGTAGGGGAGGGAAGTAAATTAGAATTTTGGGGTTTTTTTATTTTTTTCAGGGGTTTCGCAGACTGCCAAATTTCAGCTTTGTAGCATGTCTGGAAGTACAGTAGAATTTTGATGATCTATACATGAATGAGTGAGTGAGTGAACATTTCGACGTTTTTTGAAATTTCGCAACTACTTCGGTACTTTTGGGAGTTCCATGAAACTAAACATGAAGGGATTGTTAACTCCATGGAGATCTACGACTGTGCAAAGTTTGAGATTCGTAGCTCATTCCGAAGTAGAGTTGTAGATAGGTCAAGTAATGTTTCAAGAAAAGATGGTACGGCGCATGAACTTGGCGAGGCACGGCTGTGCCCTCAGATTTACCTCCTAAATAGTCAACCACACCGTCAAATAAATGAAAAAACGCGAAAAAACGGAGGTAAAAACGTCAAAAACACCTTAAAATCACACGAACTCTGAATACAAACAAAGCAACTGGTCCGCTGGTGACGTAAGCAGACACTTCGTCTCGCTGAGCGACTCTAACATTAGTTAAATGGAAATAAGCAATCCTGTGTGTTTATAATCGTTGAGCTGTGTCTACATGACAAGAGACACGCTTGCGCACTTGAAGATTCGCGTCGGCGAATTTAAATTTGCCATTGTTTCCAAAGTCAGCTATGAGGGCTTCCCTTTTCGATTCTTTGAACATGTATTTATGCTAAAACGTATTTAGGTTGAAACAACAAAATTGATTTTAATTGAAACGTAGTCACTTTTATCAGTATTTGCGTACAATTTCTATCTCAATTATGCGCTAGTCTATCAGATTATAATCGGCGAAATACTTTTTTAGTAACAAATGAACTGGATTACCCCTCGATTGTGTATTGTGTGTTGTACGTGACTTTTTTCAAGTGGTGAAGATTTAAAAAAGCACAGACTGAATATTATAAAAAGTAAGTGTTTTCTTTTGCGTTTAAACATGAAACAGGTTATAAAACTGACAAACAAAAATTGTTTACGTACCTACAATGCGTCTGTTCCAACCGTACAAAAAATCCAAATTGTTTCAGTAGGGAGTGTACTTAAAATTTGATAGTAAGGTTCTTTCACCCAACGGATCCTCAAGAGATATTTTATAAACTCCATATCATAATTTTTGAGATAACTTTTTGGCAGTTATCAGCTGTTTACCATAACAAAGAGCATAGGCCAACGAAAAAAAGTAGTCAAAAGTTGTCTCAAAAATAATGATATGGAGTGTATCATAATCGGCAGGGCAGGACGAAGTTCCTGTGTTCATGTTAAAACGAGTAGCTCACACAATTAGTTTACCTCTGAGCGAGGTGGTGAATGAGTGTTTTATAACAGGGGATTTTCCTTCCGCATTAAAGCTAGGGAAAGTCATACCTGTCTTTAAAAAAGGAGACCCCCAATTACTAAAAAATTTTAGGCCAATCACAATCCTCTCTTTTTTTTCAAAAGTTTTTGAAAGGGCAATATATAACAGACTAATGAGATTTATTGAGAAGAATAATATTTTAAGCCCTACCCAATTTGGCTTTCGACCAAAAAAATCTATACAATTGGCAATTTATCAGGCTATCAAATATATTCTGGAGGTGGCTGACAGGAATAAAAGAGTTGCTGGGCTTTTCTTCGACTTATCAAAAGCATTTGATACCATTGATCACAAGACACTTTTGAAAAAGCTTGACAAATATGGTATGAGAGGAACTTGTAATAATCTTATCAATTCTTATCTTTCTTCACGAAAACAATTTATTAGTATTTCAACTAATAACATAAGTTAGGCTTCAAAAAAAGCTCTAGTTGAGGAGGGAGTACCGCAAGGGTCAGTTCTTGGCCCCCTGCTTTTCGTTCTTTATGCTAACAGTTTATGTGATGGGTTTGTCGTGGGACTGGTCTGCTGTAAGTACTCCTGCTGACGACAGTACTGCTGTCGGGTCGGTCTGCCGAGGAACTATCCAGACTCTGTTCGCAAGCCACACACGAAATGGAAGAATGGTGTAAAAAGCACAACCTAAGACTGATATTGAAAAAACGGAACTCCTGAGTTTTTATTTTTATATGTTAGGGGTAGTCTAAGAACGATACCAATAGTAGAAAATGTTGACTTTCTTGGAACACAACTTGATCAAACACTTGGGTTAAAACAACTGAGAAACTAGTATCAAGATTAAGCAGCAGCTGTGCTGTTATAAGGAGATTGCGAGATAAGTTATCTCATGAAACAATTCAACTTTTTTACAATGCAATGGTACAATCTGCAATAAGCTATGTTATCCTCTTTTGGGGCTCCTCGACCGCTGCAAATCGTGTTTTTATAGCGCAAAAACACATTATAAGATGTATCTATAATTTGCATCCCCAAGTGTCATGCTTGCCCTACTTTAAAAAGCTTGGAGTACTTACAGCTCCATCTTTGTATTTTCTAGCTAAGCTAGTAACATTGGTTAAAAAAAACCCAGAATTATTTGTAAAAAACTCCAGTCAATATAATAATATGCACATTTCCACAAGATTCAGAGATAACCTACGAATTCCAGCACTTTCTTTGAAGAGGGTTCCCAGTACAGATCAATAAAAGCTTTTGAAACTTTGCCATCAAATATTAAAAAAATACAAGACCATCAAAAATTCAGAAGGGAAACTGTTGAGTACCTAAAACTTAAATGCTATAATGACATTACCTTAAATTGAAAAAACAAAAAAAAAACACATTATTTTATTTAATTTGTATTTACTATTTTAATCTGTCTTTTAACCTGTTATTTATTTGTCTATAAGCCAATATTTTAACAATAGTGACATTTCATACATTTTATTTTGTGTCAACATAGAATAAATAAGCAAAATGACACAATTATTTTTTCTAGATTAGATTTAGGCTTAGATCCTAGTTTTAGACGTTGTCTGTGTGATTGTATTGATCATCTTTTTAAACAAGAAAGAAAGTAAAGTAAAGGTAAAATGGGATACCGGCACACAAGGATTTGTTCATTGGGATCGACATAGGCAGCTTCTTTTAATTTAGTCATTAGATGGTTACAAGCTCGTGCAGTAATTTTTTATATTTTTTTGTGTTCCGCTTGCAACTTTTTATTTAAATGCTGTAAGAATTGACTACTGAATAAAGTAAGATATTATATTCTGCTATTGATATCTGTAAAGTTTATAATATTGGCTACCATCAAATAGGTATGCTGTTTTTGGCTAAATGAGAAACAATTAAAAAGTAGGAATAGTTTAAATATTTTGAGAGTATGAGATTGACGTAAAATGGAGAATTGCTAAAATAGCTAAAATGTGATGAAAACTAATTAATTTTGTGTTTTTTTAGATACCGCCTATTTACGAAGGATGTTTTGTTTTCGTCTTCTATTATAATAAGCATTATTTGAATATTTTACTGGTTTTTATTAGGTTATTATTTAACCAAGATAAATTTGTTTTAATTATACCTATCTTTGTGTCATATTAAGAATACAGAGCATATTATTGTTAAGATACCTACTTTGTTTTCTAAAGTTCCCCTTGTGGAGCATGATGATATTTTGGAAAGGGAGGAATATCCTTTACTCCACACTTTTGAGAATTGTTTATATTTTTGACAAAACGAAAAACTAGGGGAGAGCAGGGCTAGTTGAGCCACTTTTTACATAAATGCAAATAAAAACATTGCTATATTACTTACAGTTTTACAATTATAATATGTTTAACGCAGGGCCCTTAGGTAGACAATTCGCAAAGATTTGTTTTTAAAACTATGCAACTTAAAAAACAGTTTTTTCGAACACCCTTGCAAGCGGCGTAACTAACCCCACCCACGGGGTAAGTTGGGCTATACGATGGGGCAAGTTGGGCATGGTTGAATAATTAGGAACTGTATATATGCAACACAAAATAACATGAAATTCTTAGGATTTTATTATTGATAATAATAAAATAATAAACTTTAACTTTTTTAAAAAACAAAAATTTTACAAGCAAAGAACAAAATCATCAAATCTGAGGGCACGGCAGTGCCTCGCCAAGTTCGCGCGCCGTAACGATCTTTTCTTGAAACATTTCAGCCGATATTTGACCTACCTAAAACTCTACTTCGGAATGAGCTACAAATCTCAACCTTTGCACAGTCGTAGACCTCCATGGGGTTAACAGCCCCTCCAAGTTTCATGGAATTCCATAAAGTAGTAAAGTAGTTACGAAATTTCAAAAAAACGTCGAAATTGCCACTCACTCACTGACTCACTCACTGACTCACTCATGTATAGATCATCAATATTCTACTGTACTTCCAGACGTGCTACAAAGCTTAAATTTGGCAGACTGATAGAAATTATGACCAAACCCCTGGAAAAAAATCAAAAAACCCCAAAATTTTAATTTACTCCCCTCCCCTATACATTTAAAGTTATGTAAAATTACCATCGCCCACTTGCAGAAATGCTAGACAGTTGAGCTTTGACAGACTTATAAGAACTATGATAAAACTATAGGAAAAAATTAAAACACCCCAAAATTTTAATTTACTCCCCTCCCCTATACATTTAAAGTTAAGTAAAAGTAACATTGCCTACTTCCAGACATGCTAGAGAGCTGAGCTTTGGAAGACCGATAGTAACTATGATAAAGTTATAGAAAAAAATTAAAACACCCCAAAATTCTAATTTACTTCCTTCCCCTATAAATGTAAAGTTATGTAAAAGTAACACTGCCCACTTCCAGAAACGCTAGAGAGCTGAACTTTTTAAGATTGAAACACAATATGATAAAACCATATGAAAAAATTTAAAAACACCATTTTAATTTACTTCCCTCTCCTATAAATGTAAATTTATATAAAACTAACATTGCCTACTTCCAGAAACGCTAGAGAGCTGAGCATTGGAATGCTGATAGAAATTATGATAAAACCGTGAGAAAAAATTTAAAAAGTCCAATATTTTCAGTTATTCTCCTCCCCTATAAATGTAAATTTATGTAAAAGTAACATTACCCACTTCTAGAAACGCTAGAGAGCTGAGCATTAGAAGACTGGTAGGAACTATGATAAAACTATAGGACAAAATTTAAAAACAAGACAATTTCAATTTATTTCCCTCCCCTATACATGTAAAGTTATTAAAAGTAACATTGTGCACTTTCAGAAACGCTAGAGAGCTGAGCTTTGGAAGGCTGATAGGAACTACGATAAAACCATGGAAAAAAGTTAAAAAACCTCAAAAATTTAAGTAAGGCATTGCAAAAGTTTTGAACAATATTCCGCATATTTTACTAATTTAAAAATTAAGTATTATCCAATTCCTTTAAAAAAGAAGTGAAATCATAACAAAAACATTTCATGTAAAAAAAAGCCAAGTACGCGAAAATGGCATTCCGTAAAAAGAATTGAAATAAAAGTGAAGCCAAGTTCTCCAATACAAATTTCAAAATGAAAGGTTCTTACTAGTTTGAAAAAGTGTTTTTTAAACTTTGCTATTACAGCCAAACTTCTTTATGTTTCAAATTTGTATTGGAGAACTTGGCTTTACTTTTATCTCAATTCTTTTTACGGAATGCCATTTTCGCGTACTTGGCTTTTTTTTACATGAAATGTTTTTCTTTGTTTCTCCTGCTACAATGTCTTTATCAATAGTCACATAATCGTTAAAGTCGAAGTCACACATTTTTCTCTTAGCTTGTTCGTCTACTAAATTAAGCATATCATTATCGAATTCATACTCGTGATCATATTCTGGGTCTTGTGCATGTCTTTGCAACCATTCGTGTCGTTGCCGTATCGTCTAGTGTGAAAACGCCCATTGTCTGCTTATATAAAGTTCGTTTTAAAAGAAAAATACATATTCTAGATTATTAAAATTAGGTTCGCTATATCCGGAAGTTCGCTATAAGCGGGATCGTTATAACCAGTAAGACAATACATGAGTATTTATGGATGACGTTTCGTATAAAGAAAAAAGGTTCGTATTAACCAGAAGTTCGCTATAAACGGGTTCGTTATAAGCGGACTTCACTGTATTCCATTTTACCGTATAAAAATTCAAATGCGCGCGCAGAATACACCGAGACTTTTTTAAACTAGGGTTGGTCAGATGCAACAACCAAAGAACTAGAATGCTTTTCGTTTTAGGTGGCGTACCCCTGGTTCGGAAAAAAATAAATACGACTTTTCGCCACTTTCGTGCAGTTTTCTTTCTTCTCCCATTTCACGAACAGGAGGTGCCTCTCCGCCACTGCATTTGTAACAAAAATTGAAACATCCTGTTCGTTGGAAATAGGTAACTATTTTTTGGACTGTGCTACGAGTTGGAATTTCATTGGCCTCAAACGCGACAAGAAAAAAATTTGCCACATCTTGACAGCTAGTATCCCCAAACTTCCATTGAACCATCTGTATTTTTTGCTGAACGCTAAATGTAATACGCGGCATAGTTTGAGCTAGAATTTGCGTGAAAACAAATACCCACTTCTCGCCTGTTTCGCTGCATACGACGGAAGTTTAAAAAACTTCATGAAGACGAGAGGTCAAGATGTATTCGCCTAGTTTCCCACTAACAGCCCGAATCCGGGTCTAAAACACAGCAAGCAGACTATGAATCCTATACTGCCGTCAAAAGAAAAAATGACGTATTTAACTAAATCGCTATTTTGAAAAAATTGGAGAGTTAAGTTTTGAATGGAAATAAAACAGAAATTTATTTTCCGGAATAAAATCTTATGTTGCACAAATTTACATATTAAAAAACGCAACTGATTATTTGTTCATAAAGCAATAAATATCTGTTTATTATGACTTAAAAAGGAAAGGAAAAATATAATTAAATAAACACGTATACTTACATTTCCATAAGCTTTAGTCGAGCAGTAGACAGAGAAAAGACGAGAAAATACACATTAATCGTAAATAAAGTAATAAAGGCAGTGGCGCACCCAGGAATATGTCTTGGGGGGGCCCGAGGCCTCTTGGGGGGGCCCGAAGCCTCATGATGTCGAATTTTAAGCTATTTTTTGTGTTTTTTTCTGAAATATGTCGAAAATATGTAAAAAAATCTAAGTTTTGGGGGGGCCCGGGCCCTGCCCCCCCCTGGGTGCGCCCATGATAAAGGATTTAATTGCTTAAAATTTACAGTGTTAGGACCGCTCTTGGTACTCCTTAAAAAAAACATATTGCTCTGCTGGCTTTGGCAGAGCACCAAACTTTAGAAATTAAACAGGGATGATAAAAAAACCATCTACAAGGTTTTGAAATTTAATTGCTCTATTTACCGCGTCAGTACCAACCTTGGTGACATTTTCATTTAAACGACTTAAAATTCCGTATTGACTGATCTTTAGTATTATTACTAGTATTATTTGTATCACTACAAGCAATGGAGTTTGCATAATCGTCATTTTGTTCACACTTATTTAGTGCTAAACTCACTAAACGTCTTCCGCGATTCATTGCAAAAACGCAAATGCTTTCGATGGATCTTACTGTGCTAAAAAAGAGTTACGTAAAATTGCCGCTGCTAAGAAACAACCGCGTATATGATTCGTTTTTACGTGGTTTATTCTTAGTACTGTGCAGTGGCGGCTGGTGATGTTATAAATTGGGGAGGCATAAATATAAATTGCGTGAAAAATGAGATAAAAAAACTTACCAAAACAATTTTATTTTAGTATTTTCCAAACAAGCATCTACTTGGTGTAGTTTTTAGTTTATTTGTTTATAGATAAAGTCCATTCGTCTTTCTTTTTTTTGGCCACGTAGAAAGTAAACAGTCTATTAATCTACTAAGTATATGTCCAATTTTTGTATCATTTTCATTATGTTCGGTAATGTTTTGCGTATTGGAACTATTCAATTGGCACCTAATATCAGTCTTCTTTGTGTGTGTAACCTTTCACTAAAGTGCTTGATATCACACGTTCCCTTTGATAACACACGCAGGATCACTTTGTGGATTGTCCATAACAAGACAAATAAAGCAAAAAAAAAACATTTCGTTTTTCACAACCGCACAACCAGTTTTCAGCACTGTATAGTTTTTTATTAAATTTTCTATCATAAGTTTTTTTAAAACACCCCTCTGCATTACTTGGACTAAAATTTTGGTTAATTTTTTAGTCCGGTCTATTTGGCCCTAAAGATTTTATTTGTAATCGAAGTTTATATGTCATCGTATTTAAATTTGCCCAGTTAATTATGTAATCGGTGGTATTCATTTCCATTTTATAAACAAACAATAACAAAAACAAACAATGACACGCGACCGGCAAGGCTTTTTACCACTGATATATCCCAAATCAAAACAAACTCATACGTCTTCACTAAGAATAGAACCGGCAACACACAGAAAGGACAACGAACGTTTTCGCACGATGAATATGGCCGACGTCAACAAAACAAACATTCCTCCCGCCCCTTTCGAGAACAACCACCCATACACCGCTGAAAAACGGGTGAAATTGAAACCTTGCCCCGCGCGGCGTTGTCGGCTTGTAATTATTTACGCTAAAAAAGTTCACCCAATTAATTACTTGTTGTTAACCACAGATAATAAAAAGAACTAGACAATCATGTCGTAAGGAAAGATTTAACTTTTTTTTAAATAAATCAATTAAAAATACTGTTTATTTTTGTCTAGTTTTGGTAGGGCCCTCCTGTAGCAGCCGCTGGTACTGTGTAAGTACGTGGTTTATACCTCGTATGACTGGTTAGTGTGGTGCAAATACGAGAACCACGAATTTACGACTAAATCTGAAATACATACCGGGTGGGCCAAAAAAAACCGGACAATTTTTTTTTATTATGAACAATACCATCGATTTTAATGGGACAAACCATGGGCGTAGTCAGGGTGGGGCAATTGCCCCACCCTGGCTTGTCACCTGCCCCATCCTGGCTTTAGCTCATTTAGTAATACGAGAATTAAAGGGGAAATAAATATTTGATTGTACATTTTTTGCTTTTTTGCCCCACCCTGAGCAAGACCCTGACTACGCCTATGGGACAAACTGCACTTGGCAGATAATTAATCAGAATTTTGACTAAATATATTTTTTTGTCCGCCATCTGAAAATTCAAGATGGCGGACGAAATTAAATTGTACCCTTCAAAGATGCTCGCTTATTCTTGTGTTGCGAACATGTTTTTATTATTTATTTAGATTAATAAAAAAAGGTGCATTCTTGCCACGCACAACAAGGTATGAATCAGCAAAATCGGTTAGATGGTTCTAAAAAAAATACGATTGCCTTGCCAAACATGTCTGTACTTATTTCCTTATAAATTCATTACTACTAAACCAATTTTGATGAAATAAAAAACATCTTGGTGAGAATTGATTGCTTTTTAAAGATCATTATCAAAATCATCATCAAAATGAAGTGTTTTTTCTTATTTTCTGAAAACGTTTTAGATTTTTTTTAGTCTACAAGTTTGACAAGGTACAAAACAAAAAACAAAATCGATTTGGTTCTCACAAAATCTTATTTTGTTTTAACCATTGTTCTACAAATTATACGATTGCATTGCCAATTCTGTCTGCATTCAGTTATTTATAAAATTTTTATTATTCAGCAGATTTTAGTGAAATAGAAAATGAGTGGCGGAACAAAGATCGAAAGACAAAAGATCGAAAAACAAAAGATCGAAACGGCAAAAGATCGAAAATACAAAAGATCGAAAAACAAAAGATCGAAAAGGCAAAAGATCGGAAATACAAAAGATCGAAAACCAAAAGACCGAAAATACAGAAGATCGAAAGTACAAAAGATCGAAAGACAAAAGATCGAAAGGCAAAAGTTCGAAAAACAAAATATCAGAAGACAAAAGATCGAAAAAAAAAATCGCAAGTAAATAAGATCGAAATAGGTATACAAAATGACGCGTATCCTAAATATAAGTCATGGGAACACAATATCTCGTTTTTGGAAAAATTTTTGAATACATGCTTTTTTTTTATGACGGCAGTCTAGCTCTTAACCATGCTGTGTAATTCGGGCTGGGTAACTTACGAGCTATAAACTTAGCCTAATAAAATTTATTATGGAAGAGCAAACCGCAAACGATAACTATAGTTAAATACCATAAATTAATTTTTATTGAAAAGTTAATGCCAAATTTAATTTTGCAATATTTGTACATATACCAAAATATATTGTTTTTTTTATTGTGTTACCCATACTCGTTTTCTACTTGATATTCTTTACGCATCTTCCTCTTCAGGTGCTGGCTCTTCATCTTTACTTCCACCTTCACCACCTTCATCATCTTTACCACCTTTGTCTTCTTCACCACCTTTGCCTCCTTCACCACCTTTGTCCTCTTCACCCTTTTTGCCACCTTCACCTCCTTTGCCACCGTCACCCCCTTTGCCGCCGTCACCACCTTTACCACCTTTATCACCTTCACCACCTAAATAATAATATATTTTATAGTTATAACTACAAAACTAAAAAATCAAGAAATTGAAATTTAACCCGCCAGCATACGCAACTCCCCACCTTATGCTTTAAGCGCTAATTATATAAAATGATCCGACGGTCAAGATTTTTGATGTTTTTTCGAAAAACTACTTTTTAAAAAATCAAAATTTTTTTTTAATTTTTTTTTAATTTTCAAAAAAATGTTTACAATGAAAAAAATTTTTTAGCTCACACATATACTATACTATAGTAGTGTGAGCTATGGTGATCCTAATTTTTTCGAGAAAAAAAAAGTTGCTCCGATTTTAAAAATTTTTATATATCTTTGCGTTTCAGATGATTTTGAAACTTTTTTGTTGCGCCGTCTGTCTGTCTGTCTGTCTGTCTGTCTGTCTGTATGTCTGTCTGTCTGTCTGTCTGTATGTCTGTCTGTAACGACCAACGCGCATAACTCAAAAACCGCTTGGCCGATTTTAATGAAATTTGGTACCTAGGCTGGGTCTTGGGTGGAGATGGTCCCATTTAAAAATGAACAAAATCCACCGAACACAAACCAAATAAAAGGGTGGGGGTAGATTTAAAAAATTAGAGTTCATGTGAAAATATGGCGTGTGTGATATCAAACGAAAGGTAATTGAGTCTGCAGTTAAACAAAAACATTTTAATTTATTTAAAAAAAAGGGTGGGGGTATATTTTAAAAATTAGAGTTTAATTGAAAATATGGCGTGTGTGATATCAAACGAAAGGTAATTGAGTCCGGAGTTCAACAAAATACATTTTAGTTTTTGTTTTTTTAAGGGTGGGGGTAGATTTAAAAAATTTGAATTTGAGTCAAAACATGGCTTGTGTGGTATCAAACGAATGGTAATTTAGTCTGGAGTTGAATAAAATATATTTCAGTTTTTAGTTATATTAGCTCGCACGAACACTATAACTATAGTACCTAGTGTGAGCTTAGGGGCCCATATATTGGCAGAGTATTTTTTTTAAATATTCTTTCAAAAAGATATTTACAATATAAAATTAATAAAATTCAAACTTTAACCACGGCGCACAGTGAGGCTGTGTATTAGTCTAGAGTGATTTATTTATTTAATTTTTTTAAATACATTTCAAGGAATAACTGCCCCTTAATAGTTAAATACCTCAAAAATAAATGTTGTTATAAAAACGGTAAGCGAAGTTCGATAAAAATATTTATAATCTTTTTTATTTTTATACAGACATACGTTTACTTTTTGGTCAATTCAGACTGACATACTGACACATCTTTTTAACCATTACACCATTAAGGTAACGTATGCACAGTAAAAATTTACTACTTAACAAATGGGATTTTCTTTAATATGTTGCGTCTCTTAAATCTTAATCAACACCCATCAAATTAAAGTTGACTTACACACAGTATACAGGGTAGAACACAAAACAGATATTTTTTTATAAGAGTTTAGTTCCCTTATTTAAATAAATAGAAAAAAATGCACAAAAAGAAGCTGTTTAGAATCAAAGTTAAATGCTCAGATACGAATTTTTAGGCTTTTGTGACGACATTTTTTTGAGGCTTTTTCTAGAATGCATAATACCTTGTCAAACTGACAAAAAACATACTTGCAGCCTTAGATGCTAATTATTATTATGTAGAATATAAAAATCCTTGAAAAAATCTCGGAAAGTTTAAAAATTTTTAAAAATTTTATTTTTAACCATTTTTTTCAGTATAATCTCTGCAAATAAGAGTTCTTTCCTCCGGTGCGAAATATGTGTTTTGTGTTCTACCCTATATACTCTACAACTGCCGTGCAAAGCAGAAACCTAGTAAGTCAAAAACTAGTGTTTTGGGAAATAGAGTTTGAAGTTTATTTAACTACATAATAACTATAGCTTATTTCACTACATTCTATCTACATAACTTCCTTGTTTTTCAAGTCACATTCTAGAAAAACTGGCTGGCGCCGTTTCTTACGGCGATTTCAATGATATAAAAATCTCAATTTCGAGTAAGTCGAGTTACTAGGTTTTTGCTTTGCACGGCAGACAAGTTAAAATTCATTTGATGGATGTTAATTAAGTTTTAGTTAGGAAGAACAAAACTTATCTGCAAAAATAATTTTTCTATTAACGTAATATTTAAAAAAATTCTCATGTGTTAAGCAAATTTTTACACACATTGTTTTGAGAATACTATAATAAATATTAATCAATGATCCATTTATTTTAAAATATATTGTAAGATATTTTGATCTAAACTTGTCAATATTTTTATGGGTTAAAAGCACTAATAGATAAGATCTTAATGAAGCAATAATGTGTTACCAATATCTTAGAAAATATTTACCAGAGCATAGAAATATTATATATTTTTGAAACCAGAATTAATCAAAGAATTTTAAATTAATAAATATAGGATTTTGTTTAAAATAAGAAAGTTTCTGTTAAAATTTTACATTTCTAAAATTTTTGGATATTTAACTCTAAAATACTAAGCATCGTAAATTTTATGATGGCCGCATTTTGTGGTTTAAGTTATAATCGCAAAGCAGGAAATGCATCTAATCTTAAGCCAAGGCCAACACAAAAATAGAGGCCACGACCCTGAAAAAATCAGCTGTTCTCCCGGGGCTGAATTTTACATTGGGTCTTATGGGAGGTCAGACGTTTTTTTATGATATTTTCAAAATGGCACTACAGATTTCCGCAAAATTTCAGTCAAATATTCTCAGACACCATCCCGATATTCCGCCAAATGTTGGTAAGGAAGCAACATGATTAAAAGGTTAAAATCTTCAAAATTTAGCATTCCTTATTTTGAATTCAAATTACCCGCCATGTACCACATGCCAACTGTTATATTTGACATGTATTTGACTTTGTCATATGTGATTGTCACATTCGCTTCTGCTTTAAACTTAATTTTTGTGTGAGCTAATGAAGCGGCTATGAAAAATTAGGGCTTTCTATACATTAAAAAAAAATTGTTCTGCCAGAATAAAGTAAAAACAATCTCAAAAACGGCTTCATTAAAAAAAAATCAAATATCCATGAAACGTCATTCCAACTCAGCTGTGTCGTAACGTGACCATCAAAAAAAAATCAGCCCCGGATGTGACGTCAACAAAGTGGAGGATCGTGGCCCGTCCATTTTGATAGCCCTGCTTAAGCACAAGCCATGGAAGAGCATTTAAATCCAAATTGTAAATGCTCTGTCGGAAAAATTACGAAAGCTTAGTGTTTGCGTAACTTATAAAATACAAGTTGCATACCAGTTTTTGTTCTTTTTTCCAGTTTGCATAAAGTATATTTGTGATTTCATATACAGGGTGTCCCAAATAAAAGCAACTACATGGCAATTTCGGAAACGGTAAGAGGTACGAGTTAGTTTAAATAAGAAAAAAGTTGCGCTATTCTAAGCCCAATCAGATGCCATATCAAAATTAAAAATATCTACAGTGATTCTTAAAATATAGAGCAAAAACTAAAAATTGTGTTTTTTGAAAAATTGAAATATCGCCGCCATCTTGCAATCAAATTTAATGAAGTTTGGTAGTTTTTTAGAAGCAACTACGGCCAATTGAATGAAACAATTTTTTTCTGGGCCTTCTAGTTTTTTTGAAACCATAGCCAACTTTGTTATTTCTTGTGCCCGCCATATTGGATTTATACTTTAATACATAGAGCATAAAAGGAGCTTTTCAACCGTGTATTAAAAATTTTATTAAAAAAATAGTTTTCACTTAGTTGGCTGTGAAACTTTTCCATTTATTTGGAAGCCCTTATTTTTTAATTTTTCTCTGGCTAAGAAATAATACAATTCCTTAAAATCTAGATTTTATTTCTGAAACAAAAGTTTGCATTTATTATTTAATTTAAAATAAAAATAAAAACCGATAACAAAGCATTGAATTAAATAAGCAAATGTTTCCACCGTTGTTATTCATGCAAATCCTGCATCGATGAATTAGAGACATGGATGCATCTTTAACCATTTGTTCAGGAATTTCTTCTATGGCTTGAACAACGGCTACCTCAAGTTCTTCTATCCTATTATGAGTAGTAGAATAAACTTTATCCTTTAAGTATCCCCAAATACAAAAATCAAGAGGCATGAGGTCCGACGAACAGGCAGGCTTAACCTCGATTTCCGATCCAGCTATTTCCATTTTTCTGATTCAAATAGTCGGTTATGATTCTTGCATTATGTGAAGGTGCTCCATCTTGCTGGAACCACATGTTTGCTACATCTTGAAGAGGCATATTTGTTAAATAGTATGTGTCCTTTTATAACTCCTAGCCATACATTCAACGACACTGTAAAACCAATGCTTCAATATTTTCACCAGGTTGTCGATTACGATTTTGTTTTTTAAAGGAACCATTATTAAATTAAATTATTTCTAAGGATTCTGAAGATTGACAAACCTAGTTGTCGTCTTTTTGGATATCTCTGAAAGTACATATCTCGAGCTCTTTTTGCATTCTTATTACACAAAATATAACATTCATACATATCTACTCCCATTTGAAAACCTTTCCATGTTAAATTTGATTGATAATGTGACTCAAAAAAAAAGTAAGTTAAGTAATTTAAAAACTAACACATAAATCAAATAAATGATAAAGTTTTGACAGATAGTTACGTAGGTATGACAATAAACGCAACTACGGCCTTTGTTTCACAGCCAACCAAGGGAAAAACAGTTTTTTAAATAAATTCACATTTTCCGTCATTCAAAGATAGGCTTATTATACATGGTTGAAAAGCTCTTTTAATGCTCTCTTTATTGACGTATAAAATTCAATATGGCGGTCATAAGAAATAACAAAGTTGGCTATTGTTTCAAAAAAAACTAAAAGGCCTAGAAAAAAATTGTTAACGTCATTCGATTGGCCGTAGTTGCTTATAAAAAACTACCAAATTTCATTAAATTTTTTTGCAAGATGTTGCTTTTATTTGGAATACTCTGTTTACGCTTTTTTACGAGCTGAGAGTTAGCTGCTAAGTTTAGCTTCATAATTGTTGATGATGCTAATGAAATTAATAAAAGTTGTAATAAGAGTACCCACCATATAAAATGATAACCCAGAAAAATAATCATTATGCGTGGTATATTCTCCATATTTTATAAACAGTAAAAAGGAAGCATTTATACCCCAGAGAAAGTAAAAATCAGTTGATTTTGAACAAAATTTGGTTAAAAAGAAAATGTTCCAAATATACATCGCTTTATCCTCGAACACCAATACTATGTAAGCTCAACCACATAGAGAACGTAGCTTTGGTATCTTTGACTAAAACGAATAATCATTTTTCGATATTTTATGCTGTCTAAAGGCATGCGTAAACTGGTACTTTTACACGCTAAAGGCCGTAAACATGCTTTTGTGCCCTGTAGAGCGTAAAAGTATATTTACGGCCTCAAATACAGGGTTCGTCAACGATCGTTTGGCCATTAAAAATATGTGAATTGAAGTAAGATCGCTATTTAAATAAATGGCACTAAGAGAGATAAATAGTTTAGCGCTGTTGTCAAGTTAGCAATTCAAGAAAATGGTTTTCTTTTCGCGATCTATTGACATTACTCTTACCGGCTGAATAGGCTCAAGAAGAAGGACGGTTTGAGCATCTAATAAATAAAAAGTAGAGCTTAAACTGTATTGAAACCTGCTTCGTAGGGTTTACTGGTGTTTCATTTTTGAAATGCCAGATTTTTGTTACCGGATTGGAATAGTAATACTCGGAATGTTATTAATTTAAGAAAAAAAAGTTAATAAAATCCTTAAAACCCCTTGATTTTAATTGCTGTAGCGCCATTTCTTAGATATCATTTGAACTGTGTGACTAATAATCAATACTGCGAATCCGTAATAATCAATACTGCGAATCCGTAAAATGTTAAAGGAGGTTACTACACACACAAAAAAAATATTTAAGCGCGACTTTAATAAAAGAGCAAGGTTATTGGTAAGAAAAAATTATTAAAAAATTTAATTTTTCTCGATTTAATGTTTCCTTATTAAAGCTAAAATAACGAAATATATAATAATGACTATTTCTTCGTCTTTTAAAAGTAGAAATCTTACTGTGGTTGCTCCAGTTTAGTAACAAAAAACTATTAATGAATTTTGAGTCACAGCAGCAAACGCTCATGAATATGCGCGTCTTTGGTCCCTCACTGACTTGCTTTCCATAAGTTCATCCTTTTTTATACGCTTTTCATAAAGGCTAAACGTTCGAAGTCGAGTCCTGTATATCGATAACAAAATTTGTGAAAACTGGATATGGACTCAAGTAAAGTTTTGTACATTCAAAATAATATACAATAAATAGACTTTTAACATATGCTATTAAATGCAAGGTAAAGTTTACCATGTTTTAGTTTTTTTTGCAGTCATAAAACTTACGAATGCTTATATTACTAAGCTATATAAAAATACTCTGCCAATATATGGGCCCCTAAGCTCACACTAGGTACTATAGTTATAGTGTACGTGTGAGCTAATATAACTAAAAACTGAAATATATTTTATTCAACTCCAGACTAAATTACCTTTTGTTTGATACCACACAAGCCATGTTTAGACATAAACTCAAATTTTTGAAATATACCCCCACCCTTAAAAAAAACTAAAACTAAAATGTATTTTGTTAAACTCCGGACTCAATTACCTTTCGTTTGATATCACACACGCCATTTTTTCACTTAAACTCTAATTTTTGAAATATACCCCACCCTTTTTTTTTAAATAAATTAAAAAGTATTTTGTTGAACTCGAGACTCAATTACCTTTCGTTTGATGTCACACACGCCATATTTTTCCATAAACTCTAATTTTTGAAATCAACCCCCACCCTTTTATTTGGTTTGTGCTCGGTGGATTTTGTTCATTTTTAAATGGGACCATCTCGGCCCAAAACCCAGCCTAGGTACCAAATTTCATTAAAATCGGCCAAGCGGTTTTTGAGTTATGCGCGTTGGTCGTTACAGACATACAGACAGACAGACAGACAGACAGACAGACAGACATACAGACAGACAGACAGACAGACAGACGGCGCAACAAAAAAGTTTCAAAATCATCTGAAACGCAAAGATATATAAAAATTTTTGAAATCGGAGCAACTTTTTTTTTCTCGAAAAAATTAGGATCACCAAAGCTCACACTACTATAGTATAGTATATGTGTGAGCTAATATGCTTAGTATTCTAGGGCTAAATCGTGAAACTTTTTTATTTACCATATCTATTTAAAAAGATCTATTAAAACATAAGATCTTAATAAAAAAATTGTTACCTTCTTTGTCTTTAGAATCTTCCTTTTTTCCTCCAAAAGCTACATTATGAACAAGAACCACCAAAGCACATCCCACGCAGATACATATCAAACCAAAGGGGTGGATGCTTACACCTTGATGCACTGTCTTTGTGCTTTCTTTTAACAGGTCCTGGCAGAATCTGGGATTACAGCTCATGATTTTGATTTTTTGTTGGAAAAAAAAATATTGAAATAAAAAACTTTTGTCAGATCTTTGTCATTTTTGTTTAAATACTGACCATAGGCAGTCACACCTTTGTGACTTTGCTTTATATAAACATTTCCTAAACAAAAATACATTAAATAATATGTCATGTTTATGTCATGTCATGTATAAAATTAAAACTTAAACGTTTAGTCCCAGTTGCACTAAAATATATTAATTCGTTAGTTATTTTAGATGCTGGGAATCGATCAATAAAAATCTCTCTTTTTGGTTTGTGACGTTTAAAATAAAAAAAAAACAAAAATTTTTATTTCACACTGTAATATAAAACTTTAACATAAAAATAGCAAAGCGGAATTTTCAAGAAAAGAAAATTTATAATGAATTTAATATTTTGCAGTATGATAAAAAGTTTAAAATTTTTTTTCCCTTAATTTTTTCATTTTTGCTTACCATTTTAGTACATTTTGTCTTGCCATTTATTTATATTTGTATTTCTACTTTTATTGTTAAAACTTTTAAACAATTTTTGGGTATTAATGGGTATATTATCAATTCTCTTTAAATCTACGTATTCTCTTTGTGTTTCTTTTTATACTGGTTTGGTAGAAGCAATTTAAAAAATTATATAAATTTCAAGTGTAGAACTTTCTATTTTAGAATATGTCTGATGCTGAATATGATTTCCAGGATCTAAAATAATCAACAACTTCTACGGTCAGGAATCTGAGGCACGGCAGTGCCCGGCCAAGTTTACGGTGTAAACTGCTGTACCATTTTTTTTGAACAAAACTCTACTTCGGAATGAGCTACGAAAATCAAACTTTCCACAGCCGTAGATCTTTATCGAGTTAACAACTCCTTCGTGTTTCATGGACTTCCATAAAGTAGTAAAATAGTTACGAAATTTCAAAAAACGTCAAAATTGCCACGCACTCACTCATGTATAGATCATCAAAATTACTACTGTACTTCCAGAGATGCTACAAAGCTGAAATTTAGCAGACTGATAGAAATTATGTCAAAACCCTTGGAAAAAATTAAAAAACTCCAAAATTCTAATTTACTCCCCTCCCGTATACATGTGAAGTTATGTAAAAGTAACATTGCCCATTTCCAGAAGCGCTAGAGAGCTGAGCTTTGGCAGACTGATAGGAAATATGATAAAACCATAGAAAAAGATTAAAAAACACCAAAATTTTAATTTGCTTCCCTCCCCTATAAATGTAAAGTTATGTGAAGTAACATTGCCGACTTCCACAAACGCTAGAGAGCTGGACTTTGGAAGGCCGATAGGAACTATGATGAAACTATAGAAAAAATTAAAAAACCCTAAAATTTTAATTAACTTTCCTCCCCTATAAACTTAAAGTTATCTAAAAAATACATTGCCCACTTCCAGAAACACTAGGGAGCTGAGCTCTCCCATAAATGTAAAGTTATGTAAAAGTAACATTGTCAAAAACCTTAAAATTTTTAATAAATCATTGCAAAAGTTTTGAACAATATTTCACATATTTTACTACTTTAAAACTTAAATATTTTCCAAATCCCTTAAAAAAGGGGTGAAATCATAAAAAAAAACATTTCATGAAAAAAAAGCCAAGTACGCGAAAATGGTATTTTGTAAAAATAATTGAGATAAAAGTAAAGCCAAGTTCTCTAATGCAAATTTCAAAATGAGACGTTCTTACTAGTTTGGAAATGTTTTTCTAAACTTGGCTATTACGGCTGCAAATGAATCCACAGTGCTAAATTGAACATAAAGAGGTTTTGGCTGTAATAGCAAAGTTTAAAGAAAACATTTCCGAACTAGTAAGAACCTCTCATTTTGAAATTTGTATTAGAGAACTTGACTTTACTTTTATTTCAATTCTTTTTACGGAATGCCATTGTTTAAAAAAGTTAATCCGTTAAGTTTAATTTTATTTCGTTCTTCCAAAATGTATAAAATCTGTAAAATATTATTGAAAAATTGCAGGAATAAAAACTTATATATTTTATAATATTATAATTATATTTTTATTTTATGTTTAATAATACGGGCGGCGGATAAAAGGTCGAAAGTACAAAAGGTCATAAGTACAAAAGGTCGAAAGTACAAAAGGTCGAAAAAATAAGGTCGAAAATACAAAAGGTCGAAAGTACAAAAGGTCGAAAGTACAAAAGGTCAAAAAACAAAAGGTAGAAAATACAAAAGGTCGAAAATGCAAAAGGTCGAAAATACAAAAGGTCGAAAATACATAAGGTCGAAAGTACAAAAGGTCGAAAGTACAAAAGGTCGAAAGTTCAATAGGTCGAAAGTATGAAAATAAAAGAGAAAACTAACCAAGTCGAATTGCCCTGTCCAGCCGAGCTAGTTCAGAGGTCGAGGATAGTTCATAGTTAACCCGGTTAGGTTACTAACCCAACCTGACCAGGTTAGGTTTGTTTACTAAAAAAAGTTTTTTTTGTGATATACTAACCTAACCTGGTCTGGTTGGGACAGTAACCTAACCTGTCATCGGCCCCGGGTCCACCTTGACTGGACCGGTCAATTTGTCTTGATAGAGTAAATTGGTATTTTTAGTATTTTGTATTGTAGATCTTTTTTCGACGTTTTGTACTTTCGACCTTTTGTACTTTCGACCTTCTGTACTTTCGACTTTTGTACTTTCGATCTTTTGGACTTTCAACCTTTTGTACTTTCGACCTTTTGTCCTTTCGACCTTTTGTACTTTCGACCTTTTGTACTTTCGACCTTTTGTACTTTCGACCTTATTTTTTCGACCTTTTGTACTTTCGACTTTTTATCCGCCGCCATAATAATACAGGTTCATTATGCTGGCTTTCAAAATTTACCCAGGGATCTACAGACAATATTAATGTACGAAAAAAATTGTTCAAATCTATTTTTTGTGTAAATACAATTTTTGAGCATTCAGATAATAGACAAAAATGACGCCAGTAGGCACGTACAGCCATCTATAAGACTCAAATGTTCAGCGTCTTTATTTTTGTTAAAACTAAAAAATTTAATTAATTTGTAAAAACTACGTTACTCTAGTTCTAGTCTTTTTATTGAGATAATAAATATGTATGTTACCGGACAAACCCGATTTTAGCATAAACTAGTTTTTCCTAGGCTAAATCAGTTTATCCGAAGAGCGATAGGAAGAACTAGTTTATCCTAGGCTAAACTGGCTTTCCTAAAATAAATTAATTATGATTAGAAAAACTGATTTGTCCTTTGGTGGGTGTGCTTTCGGGCTATTCGGCCGTCGTCGTTGGAAATTCGTTCTCGACGTTTCGCCATTTTGAGTGGATGGCATCGTCAGGAGATGTTGACTGTTTGTCGGCTTCTCGAAGACTGGTGGTTAGTCTGTCGCGGGCGCAGGTTATATACGCTATGGTGGGCGGGGCGTATATCAGAGCTGGTCGGTGATTGGTCACTTTCCCGATATTTAGTTTTGTTGTTGTAAGCGAGCACTTTAGTGTTTTTAAGAACCGGTACCCATGTTCTGTTAATTTTAAGAGTTTCTTCAGATCTGTTGAAGTTCTGCTGGTGTTTATGAATTTCGATTGCTTCTCTATAGAGTCTTGGATAGTATGAAGAGGAGGCGCAGAGAACTTGTGTGTCTTCGAATTTTATTCGGTGGTCTTCATTGTTTAGTGTGTGGTCTGCAACTGCGGATTTTTCCGTATGTCCGAGTCGACAGTTGGCTTTGTGTTCTTTGATTCTTGTGTTTACGGACCGTTTGGTTGTTCCGATGTAGACACTTCCACAGATACAGGGAATGCGGTATACCCCTGAAGGACTTAGTGGGTCCCTTATATCCTTCGCAGATCTGAGGTGGTTCTCGATCTTCTTAGATGGCTGGAAGATCGTTTTTATGTTGTGTTTTCCCAGAATACGTCGGACTTGGACACGTCGATTTTATTTGCGAGGAGGACACTTTTTGGCTATCTAAAAAGTGTCCTCTCGCAAACAAAATCGACGTGTTCGAGTGTTTCTTCAAATTCGCACTCTAAATACCTAAAATGGCCTCTGTAACAAAGCCATACTCATAATAAAAATTCAAAATTTAAAAATATAAAGTTACTAATGTACAAATAAAATGGGACAAAATAGTTAAAAATAGTTAGGCTTAGAATTTTCTAATACGCTTTTACCCTTTTAATGATGTAACCCAAATCAAAGACAACTGCTGAACCGTTAGTATTTAATTAAATTCACCTCAGGTCACAATGGATTCGTAAATCTCACGAAAACTGCGCCAACAACCTTCTACATTAGACATCGTGTTTTAGACAGACAGCCCCACAGATAGTAAAATAAAATTAAATTAAATAATAGCAAGACAGCCGTAAATTGCATTAAAAACTTTCTAAATGGCAACAAAAACATTTCTAATTAATTATAGTATAAAAAGAAGTTTTAATAAAAAAATTGTTAAATACTAAAAAATATACAAGTGTTATATAATATAATAAAAAAAACATCATAGAACGAAATACCGTACAAAATAAAAAAATGCTACATTAAGCGTTCCAAAACTCTAGTCAAAATCGCGCAGTCAATAACAGCGCTGGACATAATAGCGCATGGTCAAAATAGCGCGAGCCAATATAGCACATTACCCTAATAGCGCAGGCTACAATAGCGCATGGCCATAGAAGCGACGGCCAAAATATCACATTACTATAATAGCGCAGCCTAAAACAGCGCAGACCAAAGTAACGCATTACCAAAATAGCGGAGAGGTCTCTTTCTAACATATTACCGAACCGAAACCAACCTAACATATTTTGTCAAAAATATATTTCTTAGATTTTTTTCCGGATATCAAGAGGGTGTAAAACCAAACCGAACAAAGCTGAACCGGATCAAACCGAGTTAAACCAAACCGAACGAGCCAAATCAAGCCGAAATGCGCTATTATGGCCTGCGCTATTCTGAGCATGCGCTGTTTTGGCCTGCGCAATTGGCCTACGCCATTTTCACCTGGGCTATTTTGGCAATGCGTTATTATGGCCTGCGCTATTTTGACCATGCGCTATTTTGGCCTACGCAATTTTGGCCTACGCCATTTTGACCTGGGCTATTTTGGCCATGCTTTATTATGGCATGCGCTATTCTGACCATGCGCTATTTTGGCCTGCGCAATTATGACCTACGCCATTTTGACCTGCGCTGTTTTGGCCATGCGCTATTATGGTTTGCGCTATTTTGTCAACGCGCTATTATGGCCATGCGGTATTATGACCTGCTCTATTTTACGTACGTTGTTTTTGGAAAAACCCTCGAACACATCTACTTTAAGCACGTATCTGGGTCAAAATCTAGGGGGGAGGTAATAATTTTTTTTTGCAAAATCATTTTTTTTTTCTAGGGGGGGGGTCATTCTACTGTTTTACGTTTAATTATTAAGAAAAAGTATATATTTTTTTCTTCTAGGGGAGGGTAATTACCCCTTTACCCCCCCCCCCCCCAAATCTGCGCTTGATCTACTTTAATAGCGAGGGGGACACTTTTTGTCTTTTTAAATTTTTTATGGCATGCATCCCCTTAGAGGGTTAAACTTTTACTCCTTTATTTTAAATATGGAAAGCATGGATCACCAATGGTGTTTATGTCATATACGTAATACGTATATGTTTATGTATATTGCACGCCTCCCCTTCGAGGGGTAAACTTTACCCCTCTATTTTGAATAGAGAGAGTACGGATCACCATTGATGGGTCCTGTGAGAACTTGTTTTAAACTCTTGAATGTATTCACAACTGTGTAAAACTTTTTAAAATGTATCAATTCGACACGACCTATATTGCCTATTTAAAATATAGAGAGCTAAAGTTTACCTACCCCTCGGAGGGGATTCGTGCCACAAAAACTTCAAAATGTCTCAGTCAAAATCTAAGTGTGTTTTACTCGCAAAAAAAATCCACGTGTTTTAGGGTGCTTTCAAAAACATACGATAAATAGGTAAAAAGCCTATGTTATGTTTAGAAAAATACTCTTTATGTATTTTATACTTTTTGCAAATAAAACCCTAAAAACGCGATATCATCCCTGTTGTACAAGCATTTTAAAATATCTTTTACACGTTTGGAATTTACAATTTTTTAAATTGTTTTCTTTCAGGCGTTTTGCGATGTTAATAGTTAATAGGGACTTATCGCAATAAAGCCAGGCAATAATTGTGCCGGGCACTATTTTGACAGTTTCGCATTATAAGAACAGCTGTCTTCTTTCAAAATTAGGTTTTTGTGTAATATAAGAGCCGGAATTAATTGTGCCGCCACTATTAATGGAAAATAAACGACGGGATTTATAAATTCGACTTTGGTATGACAATTTTGAAAGATCAACTGTCAGTTTTCAATGGAAATATAGCACTATTGTTGGCTGGCTTTATTGCAATAAGTCCCTATTATCGAAAATGTTTTTTAATTTAATTTATATTTTAGACCGATTTTAATAAATATTAACCCATTCGTTAGAGTATTTAAGTTAAATTTAAAAGTAAACTGACAAATTATATTATCGTAATGTTGAAATTGAAGTTGTAAATGTTTATAGCACAAACTCCATTTTTCTATTACGCAAAAAAAACTAATATTACGGGCCAATAACTTTTTTATCTCTTGATTAATTTTATTAAGTAATACACTACCGTACGCGGTAAAGATTAGAATTTTTTTCTGGCGTTTATGTTTTATTACAGTGGCACACTTTAAAAAAATTTTAGGGGGGTTGAAAATATTTAGTTTAAAGTAGTATCTGATATAGAAACATAAGATCATAGGTTGTCTTTTTTAACAACACACAAAAAAATATACATTTTGGACAATCTTTGAGGAATTTATACTTAGTTACAGTTTTGGAGTTATTTAAGGAAAAAATTATAGTTACAGTTTTGGAGTTATTTAAGGAAAAAATTAAGCTTTGTTTATTTTTGTTTATTGGGAGGAAACTATGAGTTAAAAAAAAGTTTATATAACATTTTTTGCTACGAAATAAATGTTCTATATAACTTTTTTAGTTTTTAAAAAAATTTGTTTTTGAAATTTAGCAAAAAAAAAGAGTGACTTTTACCTGACAGATTTTGCTGAGCTACAAACTCGGGTCGAAGCAAGAAATACATTTCTAATAAAGACATTGACAAAAAAAAATTCACTATCCTGAATAAAAGAAGAAATTTTCCTGTGTATACCAGCAGAAAACTATTTTAGCCGTCTCTGCAATTATATATTTGTATTCCAAAAACTACCACGGTGAATTTGATGAACAAGTGTGAAAAATTTGTTAATATAAAATTATTTGATTTTATTTCATTGCCCACACCGCACCATTTTCCATTTTTTCTTTTGCATTTTTACCCAACTGCAGCACGGCGAAAGGAAGGGTAATGTTTGTGTTAAGCTAGAGGCTAAACGGCTGAACCGATTTTGATAAAAAAGGTGTCGTTAAATTGCTACTGATTAAAACAGAAATCAACATGGCGTTCTTCAGACGCCATTTTGTCACATGATGTATGCTGTAAGGCATACAAATTATCTAAATTTTAGGCGATTTTATTGAAATTTCTTTAAGTACCCATTGCAAATGTCCTCTAATTTGTTGTAGTTACTTTGTAGTCCTCTCCCTGCTCCCACCCATCTCCCCTCCTGTCATTCCCCCCACCATATACAGCGATTTCAAAAATTCTTTCTGCATACGCTTTCAGATTTTTTTTTCAACACTATTTTACCAGTCCCCCCCCCCCGGCCTCTCTCTCCTCCACGCCATCATTATTAGTAATAGTTATAGCTATAACTTTCACAAATATAAAGCGATTTCAAAAGTTCTTTCTGCACACGCTTTTCCCCCTTCCTCTTCCTCTCTTCTCCCCACCCTCCTTATTAGTAATAGTTGTAGCTTTACCCATTTTTCTTTTTCAGAATGCAGAGTCCAGTTATATCGTTCTCTCATTTGCGAGACTTCACTTGTCGACATTGCGAAAAAATCATTACTTGTGGCCCCGTCTACCTTCTAAACGATTCCAGTTCAATATGCGGAAGATGTCGAATGTTGGCAAAAGATCATTACAGGTCAGTAAAGTGTAGAATGTAGTCCGAGGCAATAGCGTCAAAATTTAGCCTCCGTGGGCTTTTTGATGAAGATTTTACAACACCTTTTTTAATCGATTATTAATGATCCCACCAACACTGCCTGACCTGTTAATTGATCCAAAATTATCTGAGTCAAAAAGTAAGATATATATATATATATATATATATATATATATATATATATATATATATATATATATATATATAAATATATATTTATCGGTTTCACAACTTTCTACGTCTTCCGATACCCAATCTCCACTCGTTTCTGTTTGCCCATAATTCTCCATCTAGGCCTCTTATTCTTATTTCACTGTCTATTCCTTCTCTCCAGCTTCTCCTTGGCCGTCCTCGTTTTCTTCGGCCAGTTGGTTTCCATTGTAGTATTTGTTTAGGTAGTCTTTCATCATTCATTCTTTGTACATGTCCGTACCACACTAGTTGTTTTGTTCTTATATCATCCACTAAAGTACGTTCACTTACTGTCATAATTTCACTTATTCTTTGATTTGTAACTCTTTTTCTTTTTGATTTTCCTGCTGCTCTTCTCCAATAGTCCATCTCCGTAGCGGAAAGCATTTTTTCTGTTCTATCCTTGATTGGCCATACTTCTGAGCCGTATGTAATAATACTTTTTACAATGGTGTTATATATAAACTTTTTGTTATGTTTTGATATACTTTGGTCACAAATTATTCCATTTAATAAAGTTATTGCTTTTCTTCCTTGTACGTTTCGATCTTTTATAGCTTTGTCTAGTGTTTCGTCAGCTGTAATTTTTAGACCTAAGTATTTATACTCATCACAGGACTGAATTCGCTGCCCGGTATTTAAGATTAGATCCTGTTTCATTCCACCGATACACATATACTCTGTCTTATTGAGATTAACCTCTAGTCCCCACTTATTGTACCCTTCTATTAGTTTTCGTGTCATATATTCGAGGTCGTCATAATCCTGAGCCACTACTATCTGATCATCGGCGAAACATAAAGTATACAAGGTGGTTTCGTCCAACGGAATTCCCATGTTTTGGCATTTTCTCTTCCATACTTTAAGGACCTGTTCCAAGTATATCTTGAAGAGCGTAGGCGAGATACAGCAACCTTGTTTAAGACCTCTATTTACTTGAAAGCCTTTGGTTAGTTTTGCTTTTATTTTAACTTTTGCCTTACTATTTCCAACGCTTTCCAATGTAGATTTAGTGGTATACTATCATATGCCTTCTGCAAATCGACGTAAAGCAGATGCATCTCTTGTCCGCATGGCATTTTCTTTTCAATAACTTGGGTGATACAAAAGAGATGATCTGAAGTCGATCTACCCGCCCTGAAACCAGCTTGTTCTTCTGCCTCCATGTCTTTATATTCGCTCTCCATTTTATTTCTTATTATTTTACCGTATATTCTATTAGCGTACTAGTCACAGATATACCTCTATAATTGTCACATATATATTTCCTTCCCTTTTTGTGTATTGTGGATATATATGACGTTTTTCACTCAGTTGGTACTACAGTTCCATTTAAATATTTTTGGAAAAGATTCCGTAATCTCCAAAACAGTTCTTCAGTGCCATATTTAATAAAGTCGGCTGGGATGTTTCCGGGTCCGGCAGAATTACCGCTTTTTAAGGTTGTGAACACGTTTTTGACCTCAGAGATTGTGAGGGATACTGGAGATCCCAACGTTCTAATTATATTGTCTCTTACGTCTTTCTTGAATTCTGCTCTATCTTCAGTTAAAAGTTTTTTAAAATGCTCATCCTATTCTTTGTCTGGTATTGGTGAAATGATATCTCTGCATGTTTCTTTTTTAATCGATCTCCAGCTTTCGGAAGGTTAGGGTGTTAAAATTCCTTTAAAATTTTAAATAGATATTATTTTAATATGCTTTTTTTTTCTTAGAAATGAATGCTTCGAAGGACTAGCATCGGTTTTTCGATATCCCTGTACGAATTGGCAAAATCACTGTTCAGTAACCTTACAGTGGAACGAAAGCCTGACCCACGAACAAGAATGTGGCTATGATGGTGGCTGTTGCAACATTTTTTGTTCACATCCTGGTGCTTTTTTTAAAGGCAAAAGGGAGTATCCCAGTGAAGGTGAGATATTACACTCTTTTATACAGGTGTTTAAATATGTTGAGTGATTTCAAGGCAAAAAGTTTATATAAACATAGGTCCGCAAACACTTAGTTTTCGAGATACAGGGTGTTAAAATTTTGTTTTCTTTTATAGCTCCTGCAGTTTTTGAGATATTTACCTCAAATTTGGCATCTATATTTACTTATAGGCACTACAATATTGGGCATGCGAAAGAAGTTTTAATTAATTTAGATATTTTGATATACTCGCCATACTACACTGGAGCATTTTTTTTATTTCATGATAGGAGCCTTTGGTTTAACAGCAATTTTGCTAAATCGGTTTAAGTTGCGAAAAAATAGCAAAAAAACAAAAAAGTTTGCAAATAAAACTAGGATTTTATTTCATGTTTCAAAATCTACCAGTGGTTTACAACAAAAAGAAATTCGTGGAAAAATGTGACATGACCCCTGAAAAAGTATCGCCCTGTAGGTTCGTACTATTATTTCGCATGTCTTATAGTGAAGTGCCCATAGCTCAATATACGTGTCAAATGTGTGCTCAATATCTCAAAAACTGTACGAGCTATAAACAAATTTAAAAAAAAATCAACTTTTAACACTCTGTATTTCAAAAACAAGGCGCTTGAGGACCTATTTATATGAAGGTTATGTTAAAATCACTTAAGAAATGTAACACTAAATTTATGTTATTGAATTTTGAAATACAATATTAGGCCTGTGGGCCAATTGTTAGTTATATTAGGGGTTGCAAAAGGTCCGAAAGCTTTGAAACTTGGCACGATTATAGGGCTGATGGTCCTTAATATCCCAGTAAGTTTGCGACCTCGAGCCATGTCGGCTCGTGCCGCCATCTTGGAATATCTTGGTTCCGTGGCGGCTCGTGGGGTAGTGCCGCGGAGCCATGGCACTACCTTATATTTATTTAGTAATTCTTGTGTAAGTGGGGAGTGGAATGTGTGCCGCTTGTCTGCTGGCGCCGTCGAACAGAGAGAGATTTTTACCAGTATAATGAAAATATTCAACTTAAATTTGTGCCAGGCACGCCAGCCAGTTAGTGTGCAGTTAGTTATCTTGTTCTTGTGTGTGGAGCATGTATGCTTTAATTTACGCCCTCGAAATTACGTAATAAAAAAGAAATCTGTATACTCTGCATATTGTTCTATTATTTAAGTGAAAATGAATAAAATTAGCGTCCTTAAAAACTCTTTTGGTGGTTTTTCGCTAGAGAAAAACTAATAATTAAAGAACTAGGCCGGTCACTAAAAATGTACAACAATCGCGTTGTCGTAAATTGAATAAAACTATTTGTGATAAAAATAATGTAACTTTTTTGTAAACAACTATACCTAAAGACTCCCCATGGATCAAACTAAGGGTAAGTTAAGTTATAATTTAAATTAATTCAGCAAAATTTTTGATAAACTTTGAGTCATGTTATGTGGTAGTTTGGGTAGGCCTGGGTTAGTTTCTTTAAAAAACTAGGGTTGGAAATTATGCGCTCTTGGTTTTGTGCCACTCAAAAAATTGATCGAGGCACGTTTAATTTGAGCACTCCGGATTTTTTTTTGAGTGGCTATCAAAATTCTGGCACTACCATATTGAATGAGCACGAGCCGCCCAAGCGCGGATTTGAGGGTAACGGGGTACCCCCCCGAGAAAACGAAATATGCACTTTTTCCTAATAAAATATGGGAAAACAGGAAAATTACCGCCCATAGAAAAAAAAATTATACTACAAAAAAAAATACGTCGACTATTACCCCCTCTCCCTCCTACATTTTGAACCAGATCCGCGCTTGGAGCCGCCAGCCACTCACTTGGTTTGTGTAGATTGTAGAAAAAAATGTTTTAAATAAAAATTGAAGACAATAAAATTACATGTTTTTTTGTCACACTAATAGTTTTCAAGTTATGATATCAACTATTTTGCCGCCATTTCGGATTTTGCCCAATATTTTTTCTATAGTAGCCTACCACTTAACAACTACTTCTTTTTGAGAGTAATTGTAATAAAAAAAATCAGTTAAAATTTAATAATTTCGGTTTGTTATAAAAAATATTCTTAATGTTCGGACGCTTCTAGACTATTCACCGCGGCCTTAAAACCACCTTGTGATATATCGTTTACAAGAAAAAAATTTTTTGTAAAAAAGTGTTTGTGACGTTTTTCTCTAAATTGCTTAATTTTTCAGAAAATTAAATAAAATAATTTTTTTGCGTGATTTTCAAAAAAATACTCTGCCAATTTGTGTGCACATAACCTCACACGATTAATGTATAATGTAATTTATACCCATTTTGATCCAAGAAAATCCGCCACCCTGGTCGCGTCCGGTTAGATATTTCCCCATCCCCCTTCAATCACAATTTGTTTGACTTAAATCGATTTAGATAATAAAAAAGTTACGCACATTTGATTCAAACTCCTTTTCGCCATTTTTAAACAAAGTTTATGCAGGATTTTTGCCGGTACCTCCATTTTTTTTGGGACATGGTCTTATGACCAATCGACTAAAATATAGGTTTGAAATTGAAACCCAAATTCCTAGTGGGCTCTTAGACTATTCTATTTGAATCTGTGGTATAGTTCAAAATTTATAACGAAATAGTTATTTACTTAACAAGTCCGGAAAGTGGTACTTTTACGCACGCGACGGCAGTTGCACGAACGACGCGGAGCGGAGTTCGGGCAAGCCGTCAAGGGTGGAAAATATAGTTTCCGAGTTAGGTACATTGCTTTTCCTACGAGTGTTTTTGTCCTTCTTCTTTATCAAAAAAACATGTTTTAATTCGCAAAGATTTTATAATAATGCTAGAAATTGATACATAAGATAGAATAGTTATATAAATCATTTAATTAGTCCTAAATATCTTTATTTTTAACAAAACAAAAATTGTGTGGAACAGTAACTTTTCAGCACTAGTGCAAGTTACTTTTCACGCACGATTTTTTTATATTTCTACACGATTACGGAAAATAATGAAACAGAATTTTTTTATCATGATATATTAATAAGAAACTTTATGTAAAGAACATTTAATTAACAATAACGAAAAAGTTAACAATGGTAAATATTGAAATTGAAAGTGCACTTTGTGTTTGTTGCATGCTGCAAACCCTGAACCGTGACAATATAGCAGTTGCCGCGAAATCTTGAAGAACGTCGTTTCTCCGCTCATTACAGAAATGCCTTGAGCAGTTTGCTGCTGAGAATTACTAGTGTAGTGAATGGAGGAAGGTATATAGGTCTCTAGAGGCTGTAAAACATTACAGGATTCTTCCTTCGGTGCTTCTGGTAGCATCGGTACAGCAGCAATTCTTGAAAATGAAACTTGTGTGTAGGAGGACGGGTTTTTATCTCGTAGGAAAAAGATATTGTCCGGTCTATTTTTGGCCCACCTGGTATATGATTTTCATATCTATTAAATATTACCGAAAATCCGAATCTTAACTTCGTGTGTGTGTCGATCGTGCTCTATTGAGCTTTTTAAAAGTAATTAAATAATATTTAATAGATTTGATTCTTTATTAGATATATATTATCTAGAAAATGTATATAATTTATTTTTAAAGGGATTCCTACATTAGGTACATGTTTTGTGTTTTAATAAAGTAGGTTCAACACAAAAGCAAAAAATACATAAAAAAGACAATGTTCCGCTCATAAAAAGCTCGAAAAACAAGAGCGTGTACCGTGGAGCACACATGCCCCACATATTCATGTTTGTTTCCTTACTAAACGCAATGTTGACATATTTTTTATTTTAAAATATTCTGGATTTTCCAACCTCTTGTTAGATAAGCAGTTTATATTTAAAACAATTAAGTACTATGCCGTATTATCTCAAAGGGGTGTATCTGATTTTACAAACATTAAAGTAGGACCTCGTTATAATATTCATGAGATAAACCAAAATAAAATTAAGTTCAGAAACATTTTAAATATATCTTTAAAAGGTGTCGATAGAATGTCTTTATTACCCTTGAAGAATGGTAAAGCATTTTTATGGGATGCTACGTGCCCCTACACTTTATGTCAAAGTTACGTCTCCCATACATCGATTAAAGCTGGCGAAGCTGCAAGGTACGGAGAGACACAAAAAAAGTTAAAATACAAAGAATTACAGGACTGTGGTTTTCTACCTTGGAGTAGCGAAGCTAAGAACCTAATGAAACAAATCTGCCAAAAATAAAACATCCTAAGGCACTTAGCTTCGTTACTCAAAGGATAAGTCTGGCAATGCAACGTGGCAATGCCGCATAAATTCTCGGGACTTTTCCAGCTAACACAGATTCGAATGAAATTTTTTACTTATAATAATCATTAGGTGGCCATACACACAGAGGTTGATCCGCCGGTTTGGAACGGCGCGGTTTAAACTGGCGGATTTGTCTTTCAATTAGTGGACATTCCACGCGCCAGTTATAGCCGGCACAGATTTATCTGTGAGTTCAGACCGGCGGGCGAAACTTGTGGGTTCCGCGCTCACAGATATTTTACCCGGCGCAGACTTCTCTGTCGGTTTAATCGCTGTTCAGGCCAACGGCTTCTCTAATTTGGATATCTTGTTCCGTAAGATCCTCTCTTACCAAATTTATTTAAAAAATCATACATATTAATAGAGAATTATTGAAATAAAGCCAGGCTATAATAGTGCCAGGTACAATTTTGACACCTTTACATTGTAATATCAGCTGTGATCTTTTAACACACGGCCTTTGTTTACTATATGAACCGGAATAAATAGTGCCTTCTTTTATTAATTGAAAATAAACGACGAAAGTTTTAAATTTGACTTTGATATGTCAATTTTGAAGGATCAACTGTCAGTTTTTAATGTGAATGTGTCAAAATAGTGCCTGGCACAATTATAGCCTGGCTGTATTTCAATAATTCTCTAATATCCATTCTTAAATTATTTTTAAAATCGTCTGGATCATTTTCTCGTAACTCTTTTAATAGAAGGTCATGGCTAAATAGTTTCCTCTTAAGCAAATAAGTTTTAACCCACTTGGAACGTCTCTCTTTTACACCACTATGCACTATTTTCATATTAATAATCATTCCCATACACAGAGCCTGCTTATATTTAGCACTAAACAATTTACATACGCTACGCTTAAAATACCGTGCCGCATAAAACTTTCGACTTGACGAAATTCCACAGTTTTGGTTAAACCGGCAGATAAATCTTGAGTTTTAGCCCACTAACGCGCGGTTATGTCTGCCACAGACCGATATGAAGGATCGATTCGAAAGATTTTTTTTTTGTGTTAGTGGACTGCAGCAGTTTTAAACCGTTAGGGACAAAACGGTCAGACTTATCTGTGCCGTTCCAAACCGACGGATCAACCTCTGTGTGTATGGCCGGCTATTGTGTGGATACTGGATATATATTTTGCTATATGTGTTGTATATTTTTATATTTTAATTATTTATTTATTTCAGTTTTTACAATCTTGAATAAAACCGAAATGTTAAAAAATTTCATAATAGCTAATGAATTAACTTTAAAATTTTAGTTTAGGTGTAATGGTGTAAGGGTGTGTGTTTTATTTAGATTTGGTTAGTAAAAAATGTTAAAACGTTGCGTATTATGGAAGATTTTCACTAAAGTATACTTAAACGGTTCTTTTCACAAATAAATATGTAAACCAATGTGGGCTTCTATTTACCGGGTTGGCCAAAAAAAACCGGACATTTTTTTTCATTGTAGCTTTTGAACTATTTAATCGATTTTAATGGGACAAACTGCACTTGATAAAGAATTAAATAGAGTTTTGACAAAATATATTTTTTTGTCCGCCATCTCAAAATCCAAGATGGCGCACGAAATTAAAATATACCCTTCAAAGATGCTCGTTTATTCTTGTGTTGGGAACATGTTTTAATTATTTTGTTAAATCGGTGAAAAAGCTGCATTTTTGCCACACACAACAAGGTATAAACTAGCGAAATCGGTTCAGTGGTTGTAAAAAAATATTTTTGTTTCAACCATTGTTTTGCATATCATACGATTGCCTTGCCAATCATGTCTGCATTAATTTCCTTATAACTTCATTACTACTAAACCGATTTTGATGAAATAAAAAACATCCTGGTGAGAATTGATTGCTTTTTAAAGATCATGATCAAAATTTATCGCCACCTTAAAATTTAAGATAACGGACAGAATCATACTTGATTTTTCAAAATGGCGTGTTTATTCTTATTTTCCGAAAATGTTTTAGTTTTTTTTTTAATTTATAGAAAAGCACTACTTTTTCCTCGCACAACGGCATACAAACTAGTAAAATCGGTCAGGTGGTTCTCAAAAAATCTATTTTTGTTTCAACCATTGTTTTACAGATTCTACGATTGCATTGCCAATCCTGCCTGCATTTATTTCCTTATAAATTCGTTATTACTAAACCGATTTAATCGAAATAAAAAAAACTGTGGTGAGAATTGATTGCTCTTTAAAGATTCTTATCGAAAATGTCTGTCATCTTGGAATTTAAGATGTCGGACAGAATCATAATTGATTCTTCAAAATGGCGTGTTTATTCTTATTTAACGAAAATGATTTAGTTTTTTTTATTTATAAAAAAACACTACTTTTCTCCTGCATAAAGATTCAAACAAACTCGGATTTTGGTTTAACCATTGTTTTACAAATTATACGATTGTATTACCAATCCTGTCTGCATTTATTTGTTTATAAATGAATTATTACTGTACCGATTTTAGCGAAATAAAAATCAGCAAGGTGCAAACTTTAAAGATCAATGATGTTTTTTTCTAAAATCGGCTCAGTAATAATGAATTTATAAAGAACTGAATGCAGACAGGATTGGCAATGCAATCGTATAATTTGTAAAACAAAATCCGATTTTGTGAGAAGCCCTTAACCGATTTTATTACTTTGTACCTTGTTAAGCGGGAGAAAAAAGTGCATTTCTAAAGATTAAAAAAAATAAAACATTTTTCAGAAAATAAGAATAAACACGCTATTTTGAAGAATCAAGGTATGATTCTGTCCGCCATCTTAAATTATAAAACGGCGATAAATTTTGATCATGATCTTTAAAACGTAATAAATTCTCACCAGGATCTTTTTTATTTTATCAAAATCGATTTAGTAGTAATGAAGATATAAGGAAATAAATGCAGACATAATTGGCAAGGCAATCGTATAATATGCAAAACAATTTTTAAAGCAAAAAAATTTTTTTTTTAGAACCGCTGAACCGATTTTGCTAGGTCATACCTTGTTGTGCGTGGCAAGAATGCAGCTTTTTCACCGAATTAAAAAAAATAATTAAAACATGTTCGCAACACAAGAATAAACGAGCATCTTTGAAGGGTACAATTTAATTTGGTCCGCCATCTTGGATTTTCAGATGGTGGACAAAAAAATATATTTAGTCAAAACTCTGATTGATTCTCTCTCAAGTGCAGTTTGTCCCATTAAAATCGATGGGATAGTTCAAAAGTTAAAATGAAAAAAAAATTGTCCGGTTTTTTTGGCCCACCCGGTATATACAAAGAAAAGGAATCCCTGTTGTTAAGTTTTTAATAAAATTTTAGGCCAAATACCACTGTATACAGGGTTTTCCAACTTAAGTGCCCCCATTGCTAACTTTGTTATTATTAAAGATAGAAGAGAGTTTAAATTGGCAAACTAGTAGAATTTTAGACGCTCTTTAAGATTTCTAAATAAAAAAAATCAAACATGGCGTTTTCTATTTTTCGAGTTGTTTCAAAAAACAGAAAACACATTTTAATTGCACACCCTGTATTTTAAAATTTTTTCTGATGGGTCTTTCAATTCTAAACAAAAATTGTCTTTTAATTTTTTTCCTTAAGCTAAAAATAACGAATAAATTCCAAATTACGCTACTTTTTTCTGCCAAATAAAATTTCATTCAAGACATTTTTTGTTTAGAATTAAAAAATCTATCAGAAAAAATTATAAAATACAGGATGTTTTAATATTTTTTTATGTTTTCTATAAACTCGAAAGCTCCAAAAAGCAATGTTTATTTATTTTCTTTTTTGATTTAAAGTATCTTAAAGAGCATGAAAAATTCCATTAAATTGCCAATTAAAACTTTTTTCTATCTGTAATAATAAAAAAGTTAGCAATGGTGGACACTTAAATTGGAACACCCTGTATAATACCTGCAACTCGTTTAAGACTATATACATTGTTATATTGGCATTTTAAACTTTTGCGACTTAAACCTGCCTATCGTTCGGTTTTAAGCTTGCTTAAATATCTGTCAGTTTCCTACTTTTGTTTAAGCTACAGCAGGGACGGAGTTTTTACTGAAGGTCTTTTTAATAAAAAAAACTGCCTTTATAACATTTTTCTTGAAGTTTGAACATGACCCGACTTTTTCGTGTGTCGGAAAGTGCGTAAAAAATAAAAGTTTTTTTTATATGCTCCTTTTAGCAGAAAATAAGCCTGTAATAATATTGGATAATATGTTTGCTCTGGCTCAGTAGGTACAGCCTGTGCAGATCTGGATTTTACGTTTGATAATCTGAGGGCACGGCAATGCCTCGCCAAGTTCGCGCGCCGTAACCATCTTTTCTTGAAACATTTCAGCCGATATTTGACCTACCTAAAACTCTACTTCGGAATGAGCCACGAATCTCAAACTTTGCACAGTCGTAGATCTCCATGGAGTTAACAACCCCTCCAAGTTTCATGGAATTCCATAAAGTAGTAAAGTAGTTACGAAATTTTAAAAAACGTCGAAATTGCCACTCACTCACTCACTCAATCAATCACTCACTCACTCATCTATAGATCATCAATATTCTACTGTACTTCCAGACATGCTACAAAGCTGAAATTTGGCAGACTGATAGAAATTATGACCAAACCCCTGTAAAAAATCAAAAAACATTTTAATTTACTCCCCTCCCCTATACATTTAAAGTTATGTAAAAGTAATATTGCCTACTTCCAGACATGCTAGAGAGCTAAGCTTTGGAAGACCGATAGTAACTATGATAAAGTTATAGAAAAAAATTAAAACACCCCAAAAATCTAATTTACTTCCTTCCCCTGTAAATGTAAAGTTATGTAAAAGTAACACTGCCCACTTCCGGAAAAGCTAGAGAGCTGAACTTTTTAAGACTCAAAGACATTATGATAAAACTATATGAAAAAATTTAAAAACACCAACATTTTAATTTACTTCCCTCTCCTATAAATGTAAATTTATATAAAACTAACATTGCCCACTTCCAGAAACGCTAGAGAGCTGAGCATTGGAATGCTAATAAAAATATGATAAAACCATGGGAAAAAATTTAAAAAGTCCAATATTTTCATTTACTCTCATCCCCTATACATAAAAAGTTGTTAGAGTAACATTGTGCACTTTCAGAAACGCTAGAGAGCTGAGCTTTGGAAGTCTAATAGGAACTACGATAAAACCATGGAAAAAAATTAAAAAACCTCAAAAATTTAAGTAAGGCATTGCAAAAGTTTTGAACAATATTCCGCATATTTTACTACTTTAAAAATTAAGTATTATCCAATTCCTTTAAAAAAGAAGTGAAATCATAACAAAAACATTTCATGCAAAAGAAAGCCAAGTACGCGAAAATGGCATTCCGTAAAAAGAATTGAGATAAAAGTAAAGCCAAGTTCTCCAATACAAATTTCAAAATGAAAGGTTCTTACTAGTTTGGAAATATTTTTCTAAACTTGGCTATTACGGCTGTAAATGACCCTTAGGCACAGTGCTAAATTGAACATAAAGAAGTTTGGCTAGTAAGAACCTTTCATTTTGAAATTTGTATTGGAGAACTTGGTTTTACTTTTATCTCAATTCTATTTACGGAATGCCATTTTCGCGTACTTGGCCTTTTTTTACATGAAATGTTTTTGTTATGATAGATATTTTACGTCCAAATTAGCACTGTGCGAAGACCTTAAGGGGCGCAAATATAGGTATGGTAGTCAAATAAAAAACTATAAGATCGATCAAAAAAGAAACATGCAGAGATATTATTTCACCAATATCAGACAAAAAATGGGATGAGCATTTTAAACAACTTTTAACTGAAGATAGAGCAGAATTCAAGGAAGATGAAAGAGACAATATCATTAGAACGATGGGATCTCTAGTACCCCTCACAATCTCTGAGGTCAAAAACGTGTGCACAACCTTAAAAAGCGGTAAGTCTGCCGGACCCGGAAATACCCCAGCTGAACTTATTAAATATGGCACTGAAGAACTGTTTTGGAGATTACGGAATCTTTTTCAAAAATATTTAAATGGAGCTGTAGTACCAACTGAGTGGAAAACGTCATATATATAAAGATATATGTGACAATTATAGAGGTATATCTGTAACAAGTACGCTAAGCAGAATATATGGCAAAATAATAAGAAATAAAGTGGAGAGCGAATATAAAGATATGGAGGCAGAAGAACAAGCCGGTTTCAGAGCGGGTAGATCGACTTCAGATCATCTCTTTTGCATAACCCAAGTTATTGAAAAGAAAATGGCATACGGACAAGACCTGCATCTGCTTTACGTAGATTTGCAGAAGGCATATGATAGTATACCACTAAACCTACTTTGGAAAGCGTTGGAAAAGACAAACATAAGCGTACAACTAATTAAGGCCATCAAAGAGTTATACCGCAATAGTAAGGCAAAAGTTAAAATAAAAGCAAAACTAACTAAAGGCTTTCAAGTAAATAATGGTCTTAAACAAGGTTGCTGTGTCTCGCCTACGCTCTTCAAGATATATTTGGAACAAGTCCTTAAAGTCTGGAAGAGAAAATGCCAAAACATGGGAATTCCGTTGGATGAAACCACCTTGTATACTTTATGTTTCGCCGATGATCAGATAGTGGTGGCTCAGGACTATGACGACCTCGAATATATGACACGAAAACTAATAGAAAAGTACAATAAGTAGGGACTAAAGGTTAATATCAATAAGACAGACTATATGTGTATTGGTGGAATGAAACAGGATCTAATCTTAAATACCGGGCAGCGAATTCAGTCCTGTGATGAGTATAAATACTTAGGTCTAAAAATTACAGCTGACGGAACACTAGACAAAGCTATAAAAGATAGAAACGTACAAGGAAGAAAAGCAATAACTTTATTAAATGGAATAATTTGGGACCAAAGTATATCAAATCATAACAAAAAGCTTATATATAACAACATTGTAAAAAGTATTATTACATACGGCTCAGAAGTATGGCCAATCAAAGATAGAACAGAAATACTCTGCCAATATATGGGCCCCTAAGCTCACACTAGGTACTATAGTTATAGTGTAGGTGTGAGCTAATATAACTAAAAACTAAAATATATTTTATTTAACTCCAGACTAAATTACCTTTTGTTTGATACCACACAAGCCATGTTTTGACTTAAACTGAAATTTTTGAAATCTACCCCCAGCCTTAAAAAAAACAAAAACTAAAATGTATTTTGTTAAACTCCGGACTCAATTACCTTTCGTTTGATATCACACACGCCATATTTTCACTTAAACTCTAATTTTTGAAATATACCCCCACCCTTTTTTTTAAATAAATTAAAATGTATTTTGTTTAACTCCAGACTCAATTACCTTTCGTTTGATATCACACACGCCATATTTCCTTATAAACTCTAATTTTGAAATCTACCCCCACCCTTTTATTTGGTTTGTGTTCGGTGGATTTTGTTCATTTTTAAATGGGACCATCTCGGCCGAAAACCCAGCCTAGGTACCAAATTTCATTAAAATCGGCCAAGCGGTTTTTGAGTTATGTGCGTTGGTCGTTACAGACAGACATACAGACAGACAGACAGACATACAGACAGACAGACAGACAGACAGACAGACGGCGCAACAAAAAAGTTTCAAAATCATCTGAAACGCAAAGATATATAAAAATTTTTGAAATCGGAGCAACTTTTTTTTCTCGAAAAAATTAGGATCACCATAGCTCACACTACTATAGTATATGTGTGAGCTAAAAATGCTTTCCGCTACGGAGATGGACTATTGGAGAAGAGCAGCAGGGAAATCAAAAAGAGAAAGAGTTACAAATCAAAGAATAAGAGAAATTATGACAGTGGGTGAACGTACTTTAGTGGATGATATAAGAACAAAACAACTGGTGTGGTACGGACATGTACAAAGAATGGATAATGAAAGACTACCTAAACAAATATTACAATGGAAACCAACTGGCCGAAGAAAACGAGGAAGGCCGAGGAAAAGCTGGAGAGAAGGAATAGACAGTGAAATAAGAATAAGAGGCCTAGATGATGAATTATGGGCAAACAGAAACGAGTGGAGATTGGGTATCGGAAGACGTAGAACGTTGTGAAACCGATAAATATATATAAATATATATAAATATATATAAATATATATAAATATATATAAATATATATAAATATATATAAATATATATAAATATATATAAATATATATAAATATATATAAATATATATAAATATATATAAATATATATAAATATATATAAATATATATAAATATATATAAATATATATAAATATATATAAATATATATAAATATATATAGTCAAATAAATTACAAACCTTCTTTTAAAATAATAACACTATTAATTCTATTTTTTTCTCAAATGACGCCAGGGGCGCCAAGCGCAGAGGGACGAGGGGGGGGCGTTCGCTCCCCTGGCCCCTTATACGACACGCCACTGGCCAAACTTAAAATAAATTATTTGTAAGATTTGTAAAAAATATCATTAGGGACTTATTAGAATAAAGCCATGCAATAATAGTGTCAGGCAGTATTTTTACAGAATTACATTGTATGCTGACAGTTGATATTTCAAAATTGACATACCAAAGTCGAATTTAAAACTAATTCCTTTATTTATCTATAATTAAAGTCGACTGTATTTATTTCGGTTCGTATAGTAAACAAAATCTTTATGTTGAAAGATTAGCTGTCATATCCCAATGAAAAACTGTCAAAATACGGCCGCCTGACACTATTATTGAGTGGCTTTATTCCAATAAGTCCCTATGGTCTCAAGCTTTAATCATTAAAGCAGTATTCATTCTTTACAAATAATACAAAATATTCCGGTACAAATTAATACTTACGACGATTCCGTAAATAGAAGGTTATAAATGTAATTTTTACACGTATTACCAAAAAAGTTTATGGGACTGTAAGTTTATAACTGATCACTCTGTACATATAGGGTAACATTATGATTATTCAAAACTATCCGTTCTGTTTAAAACAAGCGAAAAAGCGAGAAAACGTGAGATTTTTCCAACATATAAGACGCTTTTAAATAATTTACTCGTTCTTTTAAACTTTTCAAACTTTTTAAAAGATCTCACTGTGGGTATTACGTTACTAGAATGTAAAGTTATTTTCGAGTGTAAAGTGCATTTCTGACACAAAGTGCACCATCGGAAACTTTTTGGACTTTAAAATTGAGTTTTATGTTTTTTTCTAAAAACTTATAATAATCACAATTTATTTAGTTTCATTAAAAGTGCGTATTAAAGCTAGCAAATTATATACTTGGGGTTTCGAGTACTTCTTAAGGCCGCTTGACATGGAGCAATAAACTTGCAGTTGCGTGCAAGATTAGCGTCCCCGAATAAGATATATTTCTTTGTTTATAGAACAAATGGCATTTCAGTAATCTTGCATGTAACTGCAAGTTTATCGCTTTATATCAAGCGGACTAAAGGGTAATAACCACACATTTAAAAATGATACTCATTTGCGAAAGAAACAGGGTAAATGAAAGTACAAACATTTTCAAGATCATGTCATAGATATATAATAATATATCATATATTCTTTAAAAAGAGCTTTATTGGGGGACATGGCATGAAAACTGCAACATGGTTTTTGAAGATTTATAAAAAATTTAAAAGCTTGTTCCTTGGGAAAAATGATTTTGCTGGTGGAACAAAATCACCCGTGAAATATACAAATCCCAAAAACATGACTGAAGCGATGCCACAATTGACTCAAAATTCAAAGGTTATTCAAGTATCATTTCTTGTGTTTGGATTAATTTCTTAAACTCCCTGATTATTATTTTTTACTTTAATATATTTTTTAACATAATAATAAAGACATAAACACAAAATAGTTCAAAATAAAGTTAAGTACAAGGATGCTTTTGTTATGAGCAAAATACCTGTATTTTATTTTAAAAAAAACTGACTTTACCAACTTTAAAAAATTTTTGCATCATTTTGTGCAACGAAAAAATTATAACACATTCTTAATGTCAAATCAAAAGGAACCTTAGTTTGCAAAAGCACCCAAAATCAGCCTTCAAACCACTAAACTGGATCAAATTTTTCCAAAATTAAAGAAAAATACTAAATTTTAAAATTTGATAAAAAACTAAATCTAACAATTTTTGTTTAAAGCAACTTAATCACGCTTCTAAAATGTGATATGTCGTTAGAAATTGATACTCATTGCCTGCTTAAAAGTGGGATTAAAACTGTCCTGGTTCATATACATAGTTATTTAGATATTTTAAATAAATGGATTCATGACGGATCTGATACCTTCCTAGCTGGCCCATTATACACTTCAAGTGAACTCCATAATTTATTAGGCTTGAAAACAGTTTTTTATAAATATCTCAGAAACGAAAGCTCCTACAAAGTTTTTGAGTATAACCTCAGAGTAATAAAATATAAAGAGAAGTAGTAGCCCCGTTTTCGGCGGTCATTCATTTATTTGTTGGTGAACAATGTAGCTTTTCCGCTGTTGCCGCCTCCTTTGCCTCTGCAAAATTTTATAAATATAAAGTAAGGTTTAACTTCTTAGCTTACCAAAATATATAGTGCTTTGAGTTGGTTAGGCTATTCAAAACGTGCGATAATTTGTCATGCGCTTATTAGCCCACGTCGCGTCGTTTTATGCTGTGTATTTCTTATTACATCCTGCGATAAAAGCTCATTTAGACAACATAATTTGTGAACGGCCCCTTTTCCCACAATTTTTTCAGGACGTGGCAACAGGTGTATGACATCATATTACGGATTTCGTGTTAGCAGGGCCGGGTTTCGTTTTGAGTTGCTTGGACTAAATCCCCAGGTAAAAAGGGAATCCTTTTTTCTATTGTAGAGGACGATTAACTATTAGTCATTGTTCCAACAGTTTTAACCGGTATTAAGGATATTCTATTTGGAGGGTTGAAGCTGAAATGTTTCAAGAAAAGATGTTACGGCAGCGCGAACTTGCCGAGGCACTACCGTGCCCTCAGATAAAGACAATGGAAGTTCAAAGTTTTATTTCTACTCAATCATTGTCTACGAGTTTCAAACAAAAGATTATTTTTTCACTTATATAATGGCAACAAGTTTAATTAGGTGGGTCCTCAAGTCGTGAACGGTTAGCCCAGATTTTCCTAAGCTCTAAGGTCGACACTGACAGTAACATGTGTTTGTATTAAATACAGTGTTGTCTTGGCCGTCGGACCCGGTGTATTGAATTTTTGGTGTTTTTTTACTGTGTGTGGAGTTTTATTTTTGTAAAAAAGAACTTAGTTGGACGTAAAAATAATCAAAAAGTACTGTTTCTGAAAATATTGTAAAAATTCAGCCCAGTGTGGTTTTTTCAAGATGATTCCAGTGACGCAGCTATGTTCATTGCCGGGGATTCTGCAAGTTTTCAGGAATGACCGCCACGAAAAGGGAAAATTTACACGGGGCCGCTGTTGACTTCTTCTCTTTATATTATTATTACTCTAAGATTATAACACAAATTATTGAGAAGGATGTGTTTATATTTCGAAAACCGCATATTGATACTCCGTTAAAAAATAGCATTTTTAAAAATTTTTAATTTTTACAAACCTCTCATTAGCATTAATGGATTTTGCTCAAAATCTCATCGGCTCGTTACAGTCTCAAACGCTATTTTACCTAAAAATTTTATGAAAATCGGTTATGTGGTTTGGGAGCTATCGTGTTACGGACAGACATATTACGACGAAATTGCTAATATAGGTCAAAATACACCCAAATAACACATATCTGGCGTTATCTACAAAAAAAATTTTTGGTCGAAAATAATATCTTCTCTAGCCATTGCTGCACGGGTTAGGAAGGTAGAAAGGAAGATATATCAGCACATCGGGGTTGACAACATACTCGAATTCGATTAAATTCAAAAAAATTTCACATAAGTGTGCATGGTCCTTTCACGAAAGATATAAAAATAAATGGATCCATGATGGATCTGATACCTTTCTAGACATTTAGCACACTCCAAGTGAATTCCATGCCATATGAGCCTTGAACGCAGTTTTCGTAAATATCTCAGAAACAAAAGCTCCTACAAAGTTTTTAATAATAATATAAATCGTTGAGAAAAATGTGTTTTATTATATTCCGAAAACCAGATGTTGATCAGATGCTCCGTTAAGAAATTACCATATTAGTTTTTGGTCGTGCCAAATTTAGGCCCGATAACTTCACCGACAACGATAACTTTAACAATATTTGACAGATCGAAAGAGCATTTTTGGTACCGGTTTTAGTCGACGCCGACGGTGCGGTTATCTGTCGTTTGGCGTGCAAGACTATTAAAATCGTGATATTCATTAGGGGAAGATGGGGGAGTTTTTGTCTAAAGGAAAACTTTATTTGCAATTTTAATACTTTGTTTGTGGTTTTTCTTGTTATAAACAAGTCTAGAATGGAAATGTTTCGTATTACCCCTCCGTTTTGTCTATCGTGGGAGTAATAGGAAACATTGTAATTGGGTAATAAGAAATATAATGTTTTTTGTTGCACTTTGATTTGAGTAGTGTTACCTTAAAATTTCACTAAAGTGCCTGATGTAAAGCTGTAAAAATGGCAAGTTACACAGTACACCGGTGTATTTTTTAATTGATGACTAACAGTCTGAATTCTCGTAAATAGCTTTATTCGGCCGAGACGCCTAACTTTCTCCTCTGCGAAAACTTTTAAGATCTTAATCGTCTCTTGATTTCAGCTGTTTGGTTTTCGTTTTTTAGTTTATTAATTTGTCCCAGCCTAGGTATATATTCCTGTGCTTGTTCTATTTTCTCTTGGTTTAGTCTGATCGTGATATCAACATCTGTGTTTGTTATGATTTTAGTTTTATTGTAGTTCATACTCAAACCTATGTTTTTAGATGCTGTATCCCGTTATTCCAGCATGTTTATGAATTCTTTTTTCTTATCTGTTATTAAGGCTTTATATGAGATGGTTCAAGTATTGTCCGTCTACTTTGATGCCTATTTCTTCCCAATCTAATTTTTTTTTAAAGATCTTGTAGGGCCTGGTTAAATAGTTTAGGGGATATTGTGTCACCCTAGCTTACTACACCTCTTCTTATGCGGATTGGCTTGGTTCCTTCGTGGATTTGATTGATGTTATTGCTTCGCTATATTGACTATTAAATCTGTGTATTCGGCTATTCATTAAAGATGCTTTTACTGCCCAGTGCTCAATGTTATCGAAAACGTTCTCAAAGTCTATAAACGCAATATATTGTTGGCTCGTTCTATTAAAGAATTAATATCAAGGAATTTTTTTTTTAATGTGTGAAAGTTAATGGCAATAATGTTCTACACATCATATGCTTGGTTTAGTCAGCCCGATGCACGAAGCATGTGTACGCCTGCACAGCACACTCTGTTAGGAATCTTTTTCAAGTATTTTTGCGGGGGAAAAAGTTAGGCGTCTAAAAAATAGACCGGTGTGCTGTGGACTATTTGAGTTAGATGCCATTTAATATTTTTGCAACTTGCCATTTCTAAAGCTTAACATAGGTCACTTTTGCCAAATTTGAAGACAACTTCACTAAGTACTCAAATCAATATACAATAAAAAGTAATATATTTTTTATTGCCTCATTGCGTTGTTTTTTATTACCCCATGATAATCAAAACGAAAGGGTAATAAGAAACATTTTCATTCTAAACTACTTGTTTAGTCTTACATTTGATAGCAAACTTAAGTATTAAAACGGAAAATAAAGAGTTTCCTTTAGATATAAAAAAATATTATTTGAAATGGTTTGCTTGTAAAAAACAAAAGTACTAAAACTTTATTAATATTGTAGTACAAAATTTGAAAGGTTTTTTTGATATCTCAAACGACAAAAGACAAACTGCAAGAGTAGCAAAATAAATATTTCCTATTACTTATTACCCCATTATCCCCTATGTGAAAGAAATGGGATCCGAAAGAGATTGCTTAATGTTCTTCCATCTGCCCTGGAGCCGCTCAACACACGGTATATAGGGACCGTGCGCTCAACACTGCTATGACCTGTGCAGCCTGCGCCACCAATAGGGGCGGAATTTTATAGAAGCTTGCTAAAACACAATTGCGCACGTTCTACGTATGTCAAGAATCCTATGTTAACCGTCCGTGAGTTTGCGGCGTTCCACGGAAGCCGGTAACGACATGTGACGTTCAAATGTCAACAGTGTCAAGTTGCGTTAGTCGTCGGTCGTTTTTGGCATGACCAAAAACTATCTATTTTCAATTTTTAAACTGTCAAAAAACTGTTATTATTATTAATGGATTTTGACGAATATCTAATTAGCTAAAAAAAAATTTCGTTGAACACTATACCTTTTCTAGCCATTTCTGAGAGAGAGGTATAAACAAAGAAAATATATCAACAAGAAGCGACAAAATTTGAATGGCAATAACGCAGTCTTACTACACTCAGAGAAAAAATTGTGCAATTTTTGTTTTACACGAAAAAAAGAACAAGTTTAAAACTTTACTAACAAAAATATTGTCAGGAATCCCTGTAATTTACTTTGTTTGAATGGTAGCGTTATTTGTTTATTTGCATAATGGAACCACGTGCTGTATACAGGGATGCATGTTTCACTTTGGCCTATAAATAAATCAAGGCCAACAAAAAAATAAAGACCACGACCCTGAAAAAATCAACTGTTTTCTGGGGGCTTTTACATTGGGTTTTATGGGAGGTCAGATGTTTTTTTAGGATATTTTTAAAATGGCACTACAGATGTCCGCGAAATTTCAGTGAAATATTCTCAGACACCATCCCGATATTCTACCAAGCTTTTGTAAGGATGCAAGATGATTAAAAGGTTAAAATCTTGAAGATTTAGCATTTCTTATTTTGAAATCAAATTACCCGCCATGTACCGCATGCCAACTGTTATATTTGACATGTATTTGACTTTGTCATCTGTATTTGTCACATTCGCTTCTGCTTTAAATTTAATTTTTGTGTAAGCTAATGAAGCGGCTCTGAAAAATTAAGGATTACTATACATTTAAAAAAAATTGTTCTGCAAGAATATAGTAAAAACAATCTCAAAACCGGCTTTATTTAAAAATAAATCAATTATTCATGAACCGTCATTCCAACTTCAATATTTTAAAGACAATCAGCTGTGTCGTGACGTGACCATCAAAAAAAATCAGCCCCCGATGTGACGTCAACAAAGTGGAGGATTGCCCGTCTGTTTTGATAGCCCTGAATAAATATATTTGTTATCCCTTTCTTTTCCAACATGTTCTACGAGTTCTAGGATGTAACGAGTTTTAAAAGAGAATAAGGTTTGGACCGGTATTGACAATGTGCGTCTTCACCTCGGCACCGGCACGAGCCGCGGCTGACTTCCCAAACGTTTTATTAGACTAATCCTTTTCTTTAATGTCTAGTGGAAATTTTCTTTATGTTGACATAAAAGAATTGCAGGTCTTAGGGGTGTAATATTCCAGAATGTGCCTCTTATTTTTGGAGTTCTCTGGAAAAAAAAGGAGCGATTGCCTCCGCCTGAGACCACCTAATTTATTTCAATTTTAGTTAAAAATTGTTTCATAAACACAATTTTTTGCATATTTTAGCTGTAATCAATTTTTTTTAAACCGAATAGGAAACAAGTACTTTGCGTCTATTTTTTGTTCTTTTTGGAAAATTTTCCGTTTTCAAAAGGCATGGAAAGAGAACAAAGGGACCGGAAAATCTATATCACTGTCTCTTTTTTAAAAATGATCTAAAATATAAAGTGACAATATTTAAAATTAGGCATAAATTAATTGGGTTTTTTGATAGTTTTAAATGTAAGAGCTGTTGAGTAAGTATTTTAATATTTACAGTATGTTTGTAGTGTTTCATCTCGTTTTAAAAAAATTATTATTTACATGTTGGTTTTGTTTGTGCTGTTTTATACCGGTTTAAACTAAAATACGTACAATACACGACCGGAAACTATCTTTACAGCTCTAGTAACGTAAATAGCTATTCATTTATTTTCTCCAAATTGTGGTTGAATTTGTTCCTATTTTTAAACCAATAAAAACATATAACGGAGATTCAAACAGTTTTATAAAAACCTCTACTTTAACAAAATTTGTTTTATTGTCAATCCCATTTTTTTTTCCTTTTTTCATAATTTTTAAATTTAAAATGGCCGGAAAAAATCTTATAACAATATAATATTACTTAGATTTTTATACATATTACAATATTTATTGCTTATTTTTTAATTATTAATTTTTCTATTGAATTCCGTAACCAATTTTTCTTGATAAAAATATATAACCGTTTTTTGCAAAGGTAAAAAGGGTCGATTTGATTATATATATTTAATTATATGATTATATAGGTGTAATGGCCCTCTTGATTTATTGTTTTTTTTTCTTCGTGTAATACTAATCGTCCCCTATCTCACTTACCGACGTAACTGACAAAAATCCAAAAAATGAGATACGCTACCAAAATGTTTTCCATAAGTACGACTTTTTGCTCACGAAGTGGCGTAACCGTATCTTTAGCGATAGCACGGCAGTAGAGTTGTTTCTGTTCGACGCACAGTGGAACGTTTGACTAATCTAGGTGGACATGGTTAAGTAGTATAAATTAACATTTCAGCTACCTACAATTAAAGAGCATATTCCATACATCCTAGATCCAAAATATTATTCTTTTATCCCCTCTGATTGTCAAGATATTTGCATTGAAAGTTGCATCTTAAAAATTTTCTGCTTAGACATTTTAATCTCAACAATATTGTTTTTTCCCGTGTAGTAGGCGGTGGAGGAAAACAAGTGCCAGGCGTTTTTAAGGTGACATGTCCTTAAGACTAGGGAAGAATTTTGACTGTCATTGTTGCAGTGTTTAACCTGCTATGATTTTATGAATTCGCTGGTGTTTTTGTAAGGAAAATTTTATTTTTATATAGTTTTATAAAATTAAAATCCACATATCTCTTAAATTTTCTCACATTAAACCCCTTTAAAGATAATGCCATACGATGAACAGTTCCCATTATAATTTTAGGGGTTGGTTTCACCCCGGGTAAGGGGTGAGAGATTTAAAATTTTTAATGCATTTATTTTTCATATAGTGACAGATATAACGTCTTTATTAAAACAAATTTGAAACACCTTGTATATTGCAAAACTGTTTTATTTAAATTCCTTCTTGCAAAAACTAAAAAAAATATATATCGTTACTTCATTGTTATAAAATTTTCGTTAAAAACATACAGTATGACTACAAATCTCTCTATATAAGAGGTAGGTAATATTGCAAATACTAAATGATTTTAAATATTTTATGTTATTTTGAAGCTAAAAAAATTAATCATTAAAGAGTGTTAATGTTGCTCAGGGGTTGGCCACCTAGACCTTCAAAACGTTCCACTGTGCGACGTGTTTACAATTTTAAGACAGCTGATTTTTTAATTTTCGCTCTCTTGACAAATTCATTAAATGCTAATTACGTCGGTGCGTGAGATAGGGGACGAAATGCACCATTAACCATAGTTACACCAAATTTTTCTCAGTGTAGTACAACTGCATTAGTGTCATTTAGTACAAGCGTGACGTCACATATTTCTTTCCCATATGAACACAAGGCCAACACAAAAATAGAGGCCACGACCCTGAAAAAATCAGCTGTTCTCCCGGGGCTGAATTTTACATTGGGTCTTATGGGAGGTCAGACGTTTTTTTATGATATTTTTAAAATGGCACTACAGATTTCCGCAAAATTTCAGTGAAATATTCTCAGACACCATCCCGATATTCCACCAAAGGTTTGTAAGGAAGCAACATGATTAAAAGGTTAAAATCTTCAAGATTTAGCATTCCTTATTTTGAATTCAAATTACCCGCCATGTACCACATGCCAACTGTTATATTTGACATGTATTTGACTTTGTCATATGTGATTGTCACATTCGCTTCTGCTTTAAACTTAATTTTTGTGTGAGCTAATGAAGCGGCTATGAAAAATTAGGGCTTACTATACATTTAAAAAAAATTGTTCTGCCAGAATAAAGTAAAAACAATCTCAAAAACGGCTTTATTTTTAAAAAAATTAAATATCCATGAACCGTCATTCCAACTTCAATATTTTAAAGACAATCAGCTGTGTCGTAACGTGATCATCAAAAAAAAATCAGCCCCGGATGTGACGTCAACAAAGTGGAGGATCGTGGCCCGTCCATTTTGATAGCCCTGATGAACATTGCCTTGGGTGACAGTATTTCGCTTCTTGTTGATATATCCTTTGTTAGGTGATCCGTGATATATCTTCTTTGGTATAAATCCCAACAATACATACGAAAATATAACTTTATTTTTAATGTCAAGCCAAACGATCATACGATTTATTTAAAAATTACTTGTTATACAAATTTTTCCTGTTTGTTATTGAGCATAATAGATTAGACTTTTTCAAATTATCTGTTGTATCATGCAAAGTAGTTTTTATTGATAACTGATCTATATTGTTATAATCGAGCAGGGAAATTTATGACACTATTTTTAAACAGATAACCTGAACACAATGCCGCACTACGATTATTAGATTATTTTAAGAATAAAGGTACAGGGTGATTTTTTGCAACTGCAATATTTCTGTAAGTCGAGTATTATTTGAAGAAGAAAGTTCACACAAAACCTGGTCGAGTTGGTATGTTATGGCCACTTTAAGCGCTGCAATTTTTTTTCAAGCTTATTTAACTTCACCTGTATGTATGTATGTGTGTGGGTATGTACATATGTATGTAATCAAATCTTGCAACTCATTTTTGAAGAACTTCCAAACATCCGATTGACTTCAAATTTCGCATAGCGTCTTAGTTCCGATGGCAATACAATCATAATAATGGCTCAAGATAAAAAACAGAAATTCACTTTTTATATGTAATTTGCGTATTAAAATATATGTGTGAATTTGAATTTGTATTAATGTTCATAATTTATGTTTGTCCTTATCTATGTGTTTAAAATTATTAAACATTGTATATTTTTAATTTTTAAATTCTACCCCTATGCTGAACTACAAACCTATGGTTAGCATTAAAAGTTGTTATGAACGATAAGTCTTCCTACAAAAACTTTAAATTAATATTATACCTATAAAATTTTTAAGATAAAAATATTTTTTAAACTCATGTTTTAAGATTTTTTAAGTGTATGATTTAAATTAAGTGTATGACGACTCCATGTATCTGTCCATTTCTATGAATATTATGGTAATAAAGATCTATCTATCTATCTATCTATATATCTATCATATGGTTTCATCGGGTACCTACCTCCCCCGTAACGTGGGGGTGGAGAGGGGGTAAAACTTTAGTTTGTCCGATTTCAACTAAAATTGGTATCTGGGGGTTTTTGAGGATGAGGATTACGAATTTTTGATCAGATTACTAAAATTCAATTTGGCAGATTCAAAATGGACGATTTCATATGAAGTTTTTCTGATTACTTTCAACTGACATCCACGTATCCGATTGACTTAAAATTTCGCATACCGTTATAGTTCCGATGACAATCCAATAATGTGGTATCACTGACTGCCTACCTCCCCCCTAACGTGGACGGCGGAGAGGGGGTAAAATTTTAGTTTGTCGGATTTCCACCAAAATTGGTATCTGGGCGTTTTTGAGGATGAGGAATACGAATTTTTGATTAGATTACAAAAATTAAATATGGCGGATGCAAAATGGACGATTTAATGACGAGATTTTCTGATTACTTTCAACTAATTTCCACGTAGGTATCTGATTGATTTTAAAATTCGCATGCTCTCCCACTAAAAGGGTGGGGGGGCGTAGAAGAGGTAAGGCTTTAGTTTGTTCGATCCCGACCAAAATTAATTAATCCTTGCGTATAATGATCATAATAATAACGAACCCTCCAATATCGATGCGCTAGCTGAAATGCATAGACTTAGATAAATCTAAAAATTAAAAAATAAATTTAGAAAAAAAAACTTTTTGAAATCAAGCTTTTATAAAATTGACTAAAAAGCATTTTTTGTATGTTCTGATATCATAATAATAAAAGCGATGGGAGTATTTAATATTAGGTAAATGCCCGAATGAACCGAACCGAACCATGCGCATATGGTGGATCGTCCACAACAGATGATGGGCCGACTCTTCTTCTTGAATGTGACAAAATAAATCGACACACTGCTGGTCGCGAATGATCTGCCTAATATGAAGCAGGCGTAATAATGTCCATCCATATCAGAGAAATGTAAGGGTAGATTGAGTAAGGTTGGTTTGGGTTGGGTTAAATTGTCTAGTCCACCATTACATTTCTCTGCTATAATATAATGAATTTGGACTTTCACTAAACTTCGAGTTAACGAGGCTAAAACAAAACCGGGTACATTTCCTTTAATAGGCCCATCGCTTTTATTATTATGATATCAGAACACTCAAAATATTATTTTATGCTTTTTACATGGGCGCACCCAGGGGGGGGGCCCGGGGCCCGGCCCCCCCCAAGCCTTAGATTTTTTAATATATTTTGTACATATTTAATGATAAAACATGAAAAATACCTTAAAATTTGACATCAGGAGGCGTCGGGCCCCCCCCCAACCCCAAGCAGTGGCGTAGTTGCGAAAACACATGATGACCTTTTTTTTTTGGTCGCAAGTTTTCTGAGGGCGCCCTTCGTAGCTGTCGGCCCCCCCCCCCCCCAAGACACATTCCTGGGTGCGCCACTGCTTTTTAGTCCATTTTATAAAAGCTTGTTTTCAAAAAGTTTTTTTCTAAATTGATTTGGTATCTTACTTGTTGAGCCCCTTCATTTCATTTTTGTTTATCCTTTATCCTAGATGACAAAAGAGTAATCGTAGAAAGATCAAAAAGGAAAATGGTATAACAGTCCAATCTTAAAAACGGAATTATTAATAACTGGACCAGTGGCGGCTGATGACGTTATAAATTGGAGGGACAGAAATTTAAATTGCATGAAAAATGAGATAAACAAACTTACCGAACCAATTTTAGTTTAGTATTTTCCAAACAAGCAGCTACTTGGTGTAGTTTTTAGTTTATTTGTTTATAGATAAAGTTGATAAGCCTTTGCCGGTCCCGTGTCATTGTTTATTTTTATTATTGTTTGTTTATTAAATGGAAATAAATACCGTCGATTACATAATTAACTGTGCAAATTTAAATACGTTAAGATATCAACTTCGATTACAAATAAAATCTTGAGGACCATATAGACCGAACCTAAAAATTAACCAAAATTTTAGTGCGGTGTTCCAAAAAAACGTGTAATAAAAAATTTAATAAAAAATTATACGATGCTGAAAACTGGTTGTGTCGTTGTAAAAAAAGAAATGCTTTTTTTTTGCTTTATTTGTTTTGTTATGAACAATCTACAAAGTGATCCTGCGTGGGTAGCAAAGGGAATGTGTGATATCAAACACTTTAGTAAAAATTTTAAAAGACACAAAGTAAGTGGTATTTATTTAAATAACGACATAGAATTTTTTATGCTAGGCAAGACTGATATTAGGTGCCAATTAAATAGTGCCTATAGGTAAAACATTACCGAACATAATCAAAACGTGACAAAAATTAGACATAAATGTACTTAGTAGGTTAATAGACTGTTTAAAATTTTGTGGGATTTTTGAGGTTGCTCTACGGGGCCATAAAAAAGAAAGGCGAATGGACTTTATCTATAAACAAATAAACTAAAAACTACACCAAGTAGCTGCTTGTTTGGAAAAGACTAAAATAAAGCTGTCTGTGAAAAAAGCTTGTTTGTGAAAAACGAACTGTCAGAATCAGGGCCGTATCTCGACCAAAATTTTAGGGGGGGTTAGGCCAGTGGAATTTGAAAAATTGTGGGTTTCAAAAAGAACTACAATTTTTTAATGGGTTTTAATGAAAAAAAGGTTAAACTTAAAAAACACATTTCAACGACGTTAAATTCAAAAAATCATAATTATAATAATAACTGAATATTTCTTTGCTTTTCCCTCGCAAAATGATTTAAGACCTCTGTGGTATCAATTTTAATGTTTCTATGCACGCTTAAAAGGGCAAGACCTGTTAGCCGCTCTTGACTAGTTGAATTGCGCAAATAATCTTTTAGTCGTCTCAGCGTTGAAAATGATCTTAGGCTGTAGATAGGTAATGTACGAAGAATTTGTAAAAGAGTATGTATATTGGGAAACATACATTCATTACATGCTGATAATGAGTCAATAGCATTTTTTGGTCTTCCAGCTTGAGACATCTCAGTCCATTTTTGTTTCCATAACAGTAATTCTGCAGATAACGTATCGAGATCCAAAAATTCTTTGTATAAAGACAAGTCTTCTATTTTTACTGTGTGTGTAACGCTCATAGTTGGCACTTAAATATATAAGTGCCTTTTAAAAGTAGCCCCCCCAGTAGCTTAGGCCACGAGCCGCCACTGTTCACTGTTTTAGTGCAAAAACGCGGAAGAATAATTTACAATTAGTGATGGGTCTGATCGGGGGTCCCAGAATAAAAAATCTACACTTGATTTTTGAATGAATTTGTTTCATATTTTAACCGTTCACTCTAGATATATATATATACATATATATATATATATATATATATATATATATATATATATATATATATATTATCTTTTGTCCTAATGCAGTTATAATAATTGCAGTGTCTGTTTACACAAACACTATTATTAGTCTAATCTAATAATATATTAGTCACTTTATTCAACAAGTTAATACACAGTACATTACATAAAGAGATTCTGGGAATCCCCTATTTTTAAATATGCGGAGCAAAACCAGGGCAAATTTTACTGCTGTCTGTTGTCCAGTGTTATGTGTTATATTTTTTCCTATTTATTTTTTCGGAGGGGGTTTGAACCCCCAAAACCCCCCCTCAGATACGGCCCTAGTCAGAATAATACATTGAAATTCGGCGTTCCTAAAAGTAAATAATTTAATGAATTATTTTAATTAAAAAGTAATAAATTAAAATAATGTTTTTCAGTTTTAAAGTGTTATTCTGGTTATTAAATTTCGTCAAGTATTATTTGTGGCCCCCAACAATTGTTTCAGGTTGTTACCCTTGGCAATGCTGGAACGCTTTCTACGGGAATCGTGCTTATCGCGGTCTCTTATTAATCTATGCTATACCATATCTGTTATGCGTTCGCTCATAGAAATTGACCCCCCCTAGATTTGGACTTGTTCACGCGGTATAACATACTGTTCTAGCTAGCTTGCTCTAGAGTCCCTGTATGTTGACATATTAATATATCCAAATATGTCAACATACAGGGACTCTAGCTTACTCTATAGATTTATTTAAAGAACTGAATAAAAAGTACCTGCTTGCCACATACTACGAGATTAAGCATCCTAGACATAATGACATAGCAGGTGGCAATTAGGTATTTTCTTTCTCTTTGAATCAAGCTATAAAACCAATAACACTCCTATAACTTGTTTTAAATTCACCGATTTTTAATATTGACTCGTAAAAACTAATTTTTTCCCAAAAATCAAGAATAAACTGCATCTCTCTTCGCTCAACCACTCCCCTCAGGATCAACTCTTTTGTACTTTACCAAATATCAAGGCAAAAACGTATCGATCCTTGCTCAAGCAACTGCCCAGGATCAATTTCCGCGTACGCTACTCTAAGAATATCACTCTTTATTTTTAAATTCCAAAAAAGGAGAGATAGATTTTCTTTAAGTATTTTTTGTTTGTCCTTTTAGATTCTCGACTGACCATCCTGCCAGAATATATCCTTCAGCATATAAAATGTATCCTGTGTGAGTCCTACTTAAACTGCGGGCCAGTGTTCACCCAGGTCAACGGAAAAAGCATTTGCCATAGATGTGTCAACTCAAATGGCACACCTCCCAACTCCAGAAGAAACATGCCCTATGAGGCATTTGCTGCAGCTTTTGTTTTTCCTTGCATTAACAAAAACAAGGGTTGCGTTGAAAGAAGTGAATTTGGAATTCGACTATGGCAGCATGAATCCGAATGTCAATACAATCTTCAAAAATTTGCAAACTACGAAGAAGACGAAGAAAGTGGTAACAACAATAACAACCAATTAAAGTATGAAAAAAACAGTCAAGGTATAAATTTACCCAAAGAAAAAATCAGAGGTGTGGTAAAAACACCTCGAGGCCACATAATTGCAACGATCACTCCAAACTCACAAATATTATTCGCCCCTCCCGAAGATCCAAACAACGATATTAATAAGGCAATGATGAAATCAGCTAAAGTAAAGAAACAACAAAGAGATATTAGGCGAGCTGATCAAATCACAGATGATTTTAGACGAGGTAGAAGAGACTCGGATACAGATAGTGCTTATTCAAAAGAATCACAAAGTACCAATAACTCGGTATTTCAAGCTAGTGAAAGAAGCATCGATTTAATAAGACATGTATCACAAGACAATCAGTCCGACAACTTTTCAAGAAGTAGTTCTTTTAGTAATCGCCCTAGTTCTAGAGAACCCATTGAAACAAGAATAATGCCCCCAGAAGGATATTTACCACCGATTCACGGTGAGCAAGGGGCATATTTAGGAAGAAGGATTTCAACAAGAGAAAGTTTCAAAGGAAATTCGTTATTAATTACCGAATTAAAAGCAAAGCAAAATATGATTAAAAAGACTCATTCCATCAAAGGAAGAACAGATTTGGACCCTAATAATCCTTACAGACAATGCACGAACTTGGAAGATTTGGTCACTGTTCATAGACAAATTTAGAGAATAATTATGAAATATTATAAATAACTTATTATTATTTTTGATAAAATACTTTAAAATATACTGTAAGATAAACGAAGTATAACGGATATATTAGGGACATTTTAAAACGCTTATTTGACAATTCGTTATTGTTATCGTTATTTTTGACGCTGCGAAGTAGCAACTTGACATTCCTTTATCTTTATTAAACAGAACAAAGTCGTTTAATTTACGGTATGTTTCTTTATTGTAATGATTATTTTCTACAGATAACCAGTAAGCTTGTCTGTGGGTTTTACCAATTTAAGGTAAAAATTTACCAAAAGAAAATACCAGTGGTTAACAAAAACAAAGGTTGAGTTGAAAGATGTCATTTCGGAATGCGACCATGGCAGCATGAATCCGAATGTCAATACAATTTTCAAAAAATCACAAACCATCAAGAGAATGAAGAAACTGGTAATAACAATAAAAACCGTTTAAAGTATGAAAAAAACAGTCAAGGTAAAAATTTCCCCAAAGAAAAAATCAGAGGTGTGATAAAAACACCTCAAGATGACAGATCTACATATAAAAGCAGCTGCGTTCTTTCAAAATTCGACCTTTGTGTATTTAAGAATCGGATTTATAAGTGTCTTGTTTTACTAAATAAAAGTTAGCGACTTTATTTTTAAATTTTACTTTGGTATGTTAATTTTCAAAGGTCAGCTGTCAGTTTTCTTTGTAAATCTGTCAGAATAAAGCCGACTCTAAAATAAAGTCAGGTTTTATTCCAATACGTCCCTAATATCTGCTCTTCCCAAAGATCCAAACAACCATATTAATAAGGCCATGATAAAATCAGATAAAGTGAAGAAGCAACAAAGAGATATCAGGCGAGCTGATCAAATCACAGATGATTTTAGACGAGGTAGAAGAGGCTCGGATACAGATAGTGCTTATTCAAAAGAATCACAAAGTACCAATAACTATAATATATAACAAGACAATCAGTCCGACAACTTTTCAAGAAGTAGTTCTTTTAGTAATCGCCCTAGTTCTAGAGAACCCACTGAAAGAAGAATAATGCCCCCAGAAGGATATTCACCACCGATTCACGGTGAGCAAGGAGCACATGTAGGAAGAAGGAGTTCAACAAGAGAAAGTTTCAAAGGAAATTCGTTATTAATTACGAAATTAAAAGCAAAATATGATTAAAAAGACGCATTCTAGCAAAGGTAGAACAGATTTGGACCCTAATAATCCTTACAGACAATGCACGAACTTGGAGGATTTGGTCACTGTCCATAGACAAATTTAGAGAATAATTATGAAATAATGTAAATAACTTATTATTATTTTTGGTAAAAAAAACGAACCGAAGATAAACAAAATCTAACGGATATATAAGGGACATTTTAAAACGCTTATTTGACAATTCGTTTTTGTTATCATTATTTTTGAGGCTCCGAAGGAGCAACTTGACATTCCTTTATCTTTAATAAACAGAACAAAGTCGTTTAATTTACTCTATGTTTCTTTATTGCAATGATTATTTTGTATAGATAACCAGCAAGTTTGTCTATGGGTTTTACCAATTTAAAGTAAAAATTTACTAAAAGAAAATACCAGTGGTTAACAAAAACAAAGGTTGCGTTGAAAGAAGTCAATTCGGAATGCGCCTATGGCAGCATGAATTCGAATGTCGAACAATCTTTAAAATACTCTGCCAATCTATGGGCACCTAAGCTCACACTAGGTACTATAGTTATAGTGTGAGCTAATATAATCAAAAACTGAAATATATTTTATTCAACTCCAGACTCAATTACCTTTCGTTTGATATCACACAAGCCATGTTTTAACTTAAACTCAAATTTTTTTAATCTACCCCCCACCCTTTTGAAAAAAAACCAAAATGTATTTTGTTTAACTCCAGACTTAATTACCTTTCGTTTGATATCACACACGCCATATTTTCACTTAAACTCTAATTTTTGACATCTACCCCCACCCTTTTTTTAAAAATAAACTAAAATTCATTTTTTTTAACTCCAGACTTAATTACCTTTCGTTTGATATCACACACGCCATATTTTCACATAAACTCTAATTTTTGGAATCTACCCCCACCCTTTTATTTGGCTTGCGTTCGGTGGATTTTGTTCATTTTTAAATGGGACCATCACGGCCCAAGACCCAACTTAGGTACCAAATTTCATTAAAATCGGACAAGCGGTTTTTGAGTTATGCGGGTTGGTCGTTACAGACAGACATACAGACAGACAGACATACAGACAGACAGACAGACAGACAGACAGACAGCAAAACAAAAAAGTTTCAAAATCATCTGAAACGCAAAGATATATAAAATTTTTTGAAATCGGAGCTACTTTTTTTTTCTCGAAAAAATTAGGATCACCATAGCTCACACTACTTATAGTAGTAGTGTGAGCTAAAATTACAAACCACCAAGAGGATGAAGAAACTGGTAATAACAATAAAAACCATTTAAAGTAAGAAAAAAACAGACAAGGTAAATTTTTCGTACTTTTCAACGTCGAAACATTGGGACCCTGGGGTGAAGAAGCTAAATCTTTTGTTCAAAAATTACTCAAATTAATAAACAATAAAAATGCAGACTGCTTCATTAAGCAACAAATAGGTCTTGCGATTCAACACGGCAACGCAGCTTCCATTCTTGGAACAATCCCAGACGATACTGGATTAGAGGAAATTTTTTATTGTTGATGTATCCTTTTTTAGTTTTTTTTAGTTTTACAATTTTATTTATTTCTTTGATTTTATTATTAAAATAAGCAATTGCTGTACATTAATTATACCTTATTTTATGTAATTAATTCGCCAAAAACTAAAAGTCAAGGTAAAAATTTACCCAAAGAAAAAATCAGACTCAAAAATCTGTTTGCTTCTGCCGAAGATCCAAACGTTCATATTAATACGGCCATGATAAAATCATCTAAAGTGAAGAAACAACAAAGATATATCAGGCGAGCTGATCAAATCACAGATGATTTTAGACGAGGTAGAAGAGACTCAGGTACGGATAGTGCTTATTCAAAAGAATCACAAAGTACCAATAACTCGGTATTTCAAGTCAGTGAAAGGAGCATCGATTTTATAAGACAGGTATCACAAGACAATCAGTCCGACAACTTTTCAAGAAGTATTTCTTCCAGTAATCGCCCTAGTTCTAGAGAACCCATTGAAACATGGATAATGCCCCCAGAAGGATATTTACCACCGATTCGCGGTGAGCAAGGAGCACATTTAGGAAGGAGTTCAACAGTAGAAAGTTTCAGGAAAATCGTTATTAATTACCGAACTAAAACCAAAGCAAAATATGATTAAAAAGAACCATTTCATCAAAGGAAGAACAGATTTAGATCCTAATATTCATTCAGACAATGCACGAACTTTTAAGATTTTTTTACTGTCCATAGACAAATTTAGAGAATAATTATGAAATATTGTATATACCTTATTATTATTTCTGATAAAAATATACTGTAAGATAAACGAAGTCTAACGATATCTTAGGGAAATTTTAAAACGCTTATTTGACAAAAAGTGACATTAGGATACGCAAAGTTTTATTAAACTGTCTGCATACTTGAATGGAGCTTCGTTTATTTTGAAAATTTTATTAAAATTCTTTTAATATTTGCCAGAAATGGTCAGAATCCTTAAAAACACCTCACGACTCATTTAATGTATTAAATTAAATTGCTGCAACTTAAAACCTTATTCTCCAAATGGTGGCCTAGAAATTGAAGTGAAGGGATTCATTTTAAACCTCAAACAGGCACAGGTATTTCGTTTCAAAGTTCGCCACTCCATTGGAATCGAACAAATCACCTCAAACTCCGCAAATATTAGCTTGCAAACAACGTTTGTGCGATTTTAATAAAATGGGTTTAGGGGTGCGCTTGAAAATTGTTACCCTACGAAGTCGTCATTATAGAATTTTAGCTAGCAAAAGGTAGTGTATATCGCGATTTTGACATATGTTGTTGACATTGGCTCCCCCGCCATCTAAATGGTTTGTTAAATCAGGGCTATCAAAATGGACGGGCCACGATCCTCCACTTTGTTGACGTCACATCCGGGGCTGATTTTTTTTTTGATGGTCACGTTACGACACCGCTGATTGTCTTTAAAATTTTGAAGTTGGAATGACGGTTCATGGATATTTGATTTTTTGTTAAATAAAGCCGTTTTTGAGATTGTTTTTACTTTATTCTGGCAGAACAATTTTTTTTTAAGTATAGTAAGCCCTAATTTTTCATAGCCGCTTCATTAGCTCACACAAAAATTAAGTTTAAAGCAGAAGCGAATGTGACAATCACATATGACAAAGTCAAATACATGTCAAATATAACAGTTGGCATGTGGTACATGGCGGGTAATTTGAATTTAAAATAAGGAATGCTAAATCTTGAAGATTTTAACCTTTTAATCATGTTGCTTCCTTACAAACCTTTGGTGGAATATCGGGATGGTGTCTGAGAATATTTCACTGAAATTTTGCGGAAATCTGTAGTGCCATTTTGAAAATACCATAAAAAAACCTCTGACCTCCCATAACACCCAATGTAAAATTCAGCCCCGGGAGAACAGCTGATTTTTTCAGGGTCGTGGCCTCTATTTTTGTGTTGGCCTTGGTTAAATCAAGGCTATCAAAACGGAAGGGCCACGATCCTCAAATTTGTTGACGTTACATCAGGGATGATTTTTTTTTGAAGGTCACGTCACGACACAGCTGATTGACTTTAAAATATTGAAGTTGAAATGACGATTCATGAATATTTGATTTTTCTTTAAATAAAGAGGGTTTTGAAACTGGTTTTACTATATCCTTGCAGAACAATTTTTTTAAATGTATAGTAGTCAGAGCCGCTTCATTAGCTCACACTAAAATTAAATTTAAAGCAGAAGCTAATGTGACAAACACAGATGACAAAGTTAAATACATATCAAATATAACAGTTGCCATGCGGTATATGGCGGGTAATTTGAATTCAAAATAAGGAATGCTAAATTTTGAAGATTTTAACCTTTTAATCATTTCGCTTCCTTACAAAAGTTTGGTGGAATATCATTAAAAAAACGTCTGACCTCTCATAAGACCCAATGTAAAAGTCAGCCATGATAATATATAGCATAATATACGCAAATTAAACCGAAACTATCCAGCTTTTTTCTTCTCAAAAGGTATGCATTTTAACTGTATTGTAGAAAATTAAATTATCTTTTAAACGATGTTTCACCTAATTGGGCCAAGTCCACAATTAGCACTTAGTCCATAAATTGGGGTTATTCTTTAGGATCACGAAAAAATTCATGTTTTTTAGGTTTTATTCAGTTTTCAAAAAAACTAAGCATTTTAGGGAAAAGTTAAAATACCTTTTTTAGAGAAAATAAAATGTTCTTATAAACGGCGTATGACGAAGTTGTGTTAAAGCTATTATTGACACTCCAGGGGCGTCCGCATATTAAGACAAGGCCAGCACAAAAATAGAGGCCACAACCCTGAAAAAATCAGCTGTTCTCCGGGGGCTGAATTTTACATTGGGTCTTATGGGAGGTCAGAGGTTTTTTTATGGTATTTTTAAAATGGCACTACAGATTTCCGCAAAATTTCAGTGAAATATTCTCAGACACCATCCCGATATTCCACCAAGGGTTTGTAAGGAAGCAACATGATTAAAAGGTTAAAATCTTCAAGATTTAGCATTCCTTATTTTGAATTCAAATTACCCGCCATGTACCAAATGCCAACTGTTATATTTGACATGTATTTGACTTTGTCATCTGTGATTGTCACATTTGCTTCTGCTTTAAATTTAATTTTTGTGTGAGCCAGGGCTATCAAAATGGACGGGCCACGATCCTCCACTTTGTTGACCAAGGCCAACATAAAAATAGAGGCCACGACCCTGAAAAAATCAGCTGTTCTCCCGGGGCTGAATTTTACATTGGGTCTTATGGGAGGTCAGAGGTTTTTTTATGGTATTTTCAAAATGGCACTACAGATTTCCGCAAAATTTCAGTGAAATATTCTCAGACACCATCCCGATATTCCACCAAAGGTTTGTAAGGAAGCAACATGATTAAAAGGTTAAAATCTTCAAGATTTAGCATTCCTTATTTTGAATTCAAATTACCCGCCATGTACCACATGCCAACTGTTATATTTGACATGTATTTGACTTTGTCATCTGTGATTGTCACATTTGCTTCTGCTTTAAATTTAATTTTTGTGTGAGCTAATGAAGCGGCTATGAAAAATTAAGGATTACTATACATTTAAAAAAAATTGTTCTGCAAGAATAAAGTAAAAACAATATCAAAAATAACTTTATTTAAAAAAAAAATCAAATATTCATGAACCGTCATTCCAACTTCAATTTTTTAAAGACAATCAGCTGTGTCGTAACGTGACCATCAAAAAAAAAATCAGCCCCGGATGTGACGTCAAGAAAGTGGAGGATCGTGGCCCGTCCGTTTTGATAGCCCTGTGTTGACGTCACATCCGGGGCTGATTTTTTTTTTGATGGTCACGTTACGACACAGCTGATTGTCTTTAAAATATTGAAGTTGAAATGACGGTTCATGGATATTTGATTATTTTTAAATAAAGCCGTTTTTGAGATTGTTTTTACTTTATTCTGGCAGAACAATTTTTTTTAATGTATAGTAAGCCCTAATTTTTCATAGCCGCTTCAATAGCTCACACAAAAATTAAGTTTAAAGTAGAAGCGAATGTGACAATCACATATGACAAAGTCAAATACATGTCAAATATAACAGTTGGCATGTGGTACATGGCGGGTAATTTGAATTCAAAATAAGGAATGCTAAATCTTGAAGATTTTAACCTTTTAATCATGTTGCTTCCTTACAAACCTTTGGTGGAATATCGGGATGGTGTCTGAGAATATTTCAGTGAAATTTTGCGGAAATCTGTAGTGTCGTGGCCTCTATTTTTGTGTTGGCCTTGTGTGAGCTAATGAAGCGGCTATGAAAAATTAGGGATTACTATACATTTAAAAAAAATTGTTCTGCCAGAATAAAGTAAAAACAATCTCAAAAATGACTTTATTTAAAAAGAAAATCAAATATTCATGAACCGTCATTCCAACTTCAATTTTTTAAAGACAATCAGCTGTGTCGTAACGTGACCATCAAAAAAAAAATCAGCCCCGGATGTGACGTCAAGAAAGTGGAGGATCGTGGCCCGTCCGTTTTGATAGCCCTAATTAAGATTATTTTTTTCTAATAATTAAAAAAAAAATATTTGTTTTATTTAATTTTTTTAAAAACTAGGCTTTTAAAAAAAGTCTTGTTTAACTTATATTTTGTTAAAAATAAAATTATATTTAAAGCAATATGTATCTAGAGGGTTCATTCATTAACGGAGAACACTAAAAAATATACGCATTTTTAGTGATTTTTTCAATTCAGTTTTTGGTCGCCCCTGGTGTATTAACGGTTTCCTAAATATTATAACTATACATATCGTTCGGAAGAAAATTTATTTGTCCATGACACGGATAAAAATGTTTTTCCCGGTAAGGCATGATTTAAAAAAAAAATGATAAAATACATGACAACAATACTTTTTTTGTGAAAAAAAAATCACTAAATATGCGTATATTATTTGAGTGTTCCCCCATTATCAAAAACCCAAAAGATACATATCGTTTTGAAGATCATTTTATTTTTAACAATTAAGAGTTAAAGAAAACTTTTTAGATAGTGAAAAGTGGCACAGGTTACAAAAAGGTTGGCCACCACTGCCCTACGGTAAAACTTGGGCTAGCCCAAAATCGTTTGAAAATTAGAGTTCGCGCGGCGAGAGTTGAAGCCACCCACGTCACGGCTGAGGGGGATCTACTGGCCGCCTCTAGCTTGTGATTGACGGTTTCGAAGATCCATAGGCGTAGTGATTTATATTGGGAATTAGTTTAATAAATTATTATATGTAATTTATTGCGTACGGCACTATCCGACCGCAAGTAGTAGTCTACTCTACCACTGCAAAAACGATGTGCAAGCTGTGCTTGACAATTACACTTGCTTAATTCGGCTTGGTTAAGCAGCGGGACTAAAGTAAAAGTTTACTGCCAGGGAGCAGCCTCACTCCCTGCAATGACCAAGAAGGCTTATATTACAGGGTGTCCCAAATTGGGCACTTTTAGGGGGTTTAAGGTACTTCTAGGGGAGACAGAGAAAAACCGACCACGCACTGCGAGGCTCAAATTTCAAGAGAAGGCTTATAGTGAAAACCATATTTTGAAATATCGTCTCGTCTTTGAGCTACGGGGGCTTTTTGAAAAGTCTGCATTTTGGAAGGGGGTCTATAACTTCGTTATTAGTGGAAATTTTGATTTAGACTAAATTGCAATTTTATAGACTTTGTCACGATGAATCCACCCGCTAAATTAAATTTTAACTGTCACTTTTAGTTTTTGAGATATGACATAAAGTTTAATTTTTTCTTATGGAATGGCCTATATTTTAATTAATTTTCGAATTCGTCATTGAATTCTTTTCAAAATGATGTATCATATGTTATAGTTTGATTGAGTGGTTTCGGAGATAATTAAAGTTTTTCATTTTTGTCTAGTGTGCGTTGAATGACGACCTTGCTGCCAAATCCTACTTCAATGCTCCTATAGTTTTGTTGTCTTATACTATGCAAATCAAGTTGGCCTTGCGTCTTGGCGTTTTGTCATTGTTTTCAATTGTTTAAATAATTTGACATTACGCTTTGATATGAAATTATTTTGCACAAAAGCGTTTTTAATTTTATTTTTAAATATGTATCAAAACGATGAAAAGTATGACATGCTAAAATGTTACTGGGAAAGTAATGATAATCGACAGGACGCTGGAAACTTATATCTTTAAAGGTATCCCCAAATACGTTAATATGCTTTAAGGTATTTGGGTATCCCGAACGAAGACAAAGTTTAAAAGGAATCTTGTTCAGTATGGCTCTTTTTCAAAACTGCGGGCCAAAATATATGACGTTAGGAGGGACTGTGAGGTAGAGGAGATAGGCATTAATAATAATAAATAAATAAATAAATCGAGGACGTATAGTTGGCCCCTATATATATATATATATATATATATACAGTCGAACCTCTATAACTCGAACCTGAAGGGACAACCAAAACAGTTCGAGTTATGGAGAGTTCGAGTTATAGAAACTCGAGTTAAAGAGGTTAAAATACATGTAAAAAGTGCAGGGACCACTTAAAGGGTTCGAGTTATAGAGAGGTTCGCGTTATAGAGGTTCGAGTTAGAGAGGTTCGACTGTATATATATATAATGAAAATTTAAATCAAGAGCGGTATTTAGAAAACATTTTACAAGATGTGGTTGAGCCATATATCGAAAACTTGTGGCTAGTAGCGAATATGCAGTGCTACTTCCAACAAGATGGAGCACCACCGCATACGGCTGGAATTATTACCAATTATTTGAATAATACCTTTCACAACCAGTGGATTGGATTAAGAGGCCCAATACCATGGTCAGCAAGGTCTCCAGACATCACCTTGTGTGATTTCTGTTTTTACGTCAAGATTTGAAAAGCGATGCCCTCTGTGCTTGAGGCAAAACGGGCGCCATTTTGAACATAGGTTGTAAAATAGTATGAATATGATATAAAAATTATTTATTATATATTATTTATAAAGGTTAATTAGTATTAGCTTAAGTTACTATAGGTATATAGTAGGTTGGTTATTTTTTCTGTTGATCTATGACGCAATGATTATTGATAATTTTTAATAATATCGAATTTCTATTGAGTCTGTAATTTTTGTTTCTTTTTATAACTAGGCTTTGAAGGCCGTCAGCTGAATTATAATTTTTGACTGTGTAAAATAATAAAATTACTGGAGTGCCTTGACCTGCTTCAGTAGAAAATCATAGCGCACTAGAAATAAGTGAAAAAGCTGAATATCTCCGAAACCGCTCAATCAAACTATAACATATGATACAGCATTTTGAAAAGAATTCAATGGCGAATTCGAAAATTAATTAAAATATAGGCCATTCCGTAAGAAAAAATGCAACTTTATGTCATATCTCAAAAACTAAAAGTGACAGTCAAAATTTAATTTAGCGGGTGGATTCCTCGTGACAAAGTCTATAAAATTGCAATTTATTCCAAATCAAAATTTCCACCAATAACGAAGTTATAGACCCCCTTCCAAAATGCAGACAAAAAGCCCCCGTAGCTCAAAGATGAGACGATATTTCAAAATACGGGTTTCACTATAAATCTTCTCTTGAAATTTGAGCCTCGCAATGCGTGGTCAGTTTTTCTCTGTCTCCCCTAGAAGTACCTTAAACCCCCTAAAAGTGCCCAATTTGGGACACCCTGTACAGTAACTAAATAGGTATAGTGAGAACAACTATCAAATGTTGAATCTGCTTTATTGGGATAAATCCTCTCTTTTTATATTCAAAAATTGTTATGGTTCGTGATAAATTATAAAATTCCATATAATGTGTTGTTTTATAAACTAAATAATTTATATAATTTAAATAGGTAAACTTGAGAAGGTTAGTTTATGTTATTAAAACCTCATTTCTCAAGATCACCTGTGTTTAAATAATAAATTAACTAAAAATGAAAAATGGTAAAAAAAGAAAAATCTGTTTAATTTTGTAATTAAACAAACGATGACGTCCTTTACCCACGTTCTAAAATAAAAAAGGTAATGACCCAGGGTGCCCCAAAATCGCCGCGTTTCCACCTATGCGTGCCCACCCCGATTCAAAAAATGGGCCCTGGATGGACCATGGATTTACCACCTGATGCGTTTTTTGAATCAAGGTGGGCATGCATAGGTGGAAACCGGGTGTATGAGAGCGCGGCCAGAATCTCCCGCTACTGCGCAGTTGGGCTTAGGTTAAAAGGATTATTTTTATACATTTATTCCTTTCCAGAAAAGTAAAAGGACCGCAAACAGATAAAATTCTCAAACTAAATTGAAGTGGAAAAATCGAGATCATGTGTTAATCAAGTCAAGTTTTACCCAGGATAATCTTCGCCCTTTACCTTACCTTACCAAATCCTCGACTTTTATTTTCAAGCGCACCCCTGTTGTAGAAACAAAAGGCATAGAAGTCAATGCAAGGCTCATATTGATTGTAAATGTGGCCAAGGTGGTTACAAAACATCTGCAGTATTTAGTTGATTAAATTCCCGAATAAGGACAATAGGATATGATTTGTATAATAGCAAAAATTTATGTAGGTATGGTCTTTATTTTGTGACAATTTTCAAAAGTTAAGAGTTTTATTCTTTCTTCTTGTAGTCATCCTCGCTTGAGTGTCTTTATCGAGCATTGTCTGCCTTGGACCTCGAAGTCACGAATAATCAGGTGATTAGTAGTAAAATTACTAGTGTAATTAAATAATAAGTAATTTAAAAAAAAAAAAAATTAATTCTATAAAAAAATTTCTAATTACTGCCCCCTCTATAACAAGCCTGATCCTAATTTGAAATGCAACATTATCGAAGGCTGACAGATCTAAATTTCGTCTATTCGTCGTCAAAAAATCTATTAGTTTTTGAGATAATTGCCTTCAAACTTTCAAATTTAACATGGACTGATAAAATAAAATTTAATCAGAATTTTATATTTTTTGGATTTTATTTTTACTTTATCATTCCATGTAAAATTTGAAAATTTGAAAGCAAATATCTCAAAAACTATTCTATGGATTTTCGAAATTTTTATCATTCCATGAAAATATTTAAAATTTAAGAGCAAATATCTCAAAAATTATTCTATGGATTTTCGAAATTTTTACACGGTTGTAAAGATATTCAAGAGAACTTCAAAACAAGGTATCACTAGACCCATTTTCCCTATTCAGGGGTAAAGTATACCCATCGAAGATGGTGCGTGCTACAAAAATTTTAATATAGCCAAAAAGTGTCCCCCTCGCAGACAAAATCGAATTGTTCGAGCGCTTCTCGAAATTCCCAAAAACTGTTCTGTTACCTTTTAGTTGGGACACCCTGTATATACAGTGTGTCCACGTAAGTTGGCGGCATATGGGAAACTTTTTTATTATTAGCTTTACGAAAAAAAGGAATAAAAAGTTCTGCATGGTCCAAATCCTAAAATGCAACCATCAGATGTTAAATTTTTTAGTCATATTACGAGGTTTGTCAAAAAATGTGATTTTTGCTCTAGAGTAAAGTACCTTTCTTTTTGACAATATCGAAAATTGTTATAAAGAAAAGCTGTTTAGAATTAAAAATAGCTTTCAAATATTCAACATTGTTTATTTACATTATTATTATTTGCATCCTAGATTAATTATGCATTAATGTGCAAACTTAAATTTCCAACGTAATCGCAGAGAAAATGTAGAAAAAAATATTTTTTTAATGTAAATAAACAATGTTGAATATTTGAAAGCTATTTTTAATTCTAAACATCTTTTCTTTATAACAATTTTCGATATTGTCAAAAAGAAACGTACTTTACTCTGGAGCAAAAATCACATTTTTTGACAAACCTCGTAAGATGACTAAAAAAATTTAACATCTGATGATTGCATTTTAGGTTTTGGACCATGCAGAACTTTTTATGAAGAATAACTTTTTTTCGTAAAGCTAATAATAAAAAAGTTTCCCATATGCCGCCAACTTACGTGGACACACTGTATATATAGAATCCTAGGATGCGTTTAGATAAATACGTGCTGCCAATTCAAATAGCGAATATTTGGAAGATTGGCACGCACGTATTTATCGAGGTCTTGGAAAAAATGATAAGTAGACTCAAGAAGGTTTTTTAGGGCACGCTGTAATTGGGGATTTTGGGGGGATTCACAAGTCTGTGAAACATGTGTAGCGGCTGCAGCTTTTGCATGAGAGACTATTATTGATACAGGAAGTGGTTGTAGACTGATCTAAGGGTACGTGGGTGGACCAACCTCCTCTCAAAGTTGCCATAGTACTTTAAATAAATAAATTGTAGCCCTCTTAAACTGTGTTCATTCTTAGCCTTGGTCTTGATCCATTCGCCAAGTAATTTCCCGGCGGACACCAAGGCTAATATCGCCCTTATAGTTCGAAGTCTAAGGCGGAAATTTAGGGCCTTTTCTGCATTTTCGCGTACCGTGAAGAAATTTGGCAGACACCTAGAAATGCCATTTTAGAAGTGGTGCTCTGATCTAACCCAGTGCAGGGCCAAGATACAGGGGCGTAATTGAGGTGGGATAGGAAAAATTTATAAATTAAAAATTAAACTTATTTCGCGTACAGTGTTTTGTTTGTTTTACCTTGCAGCTTGTAAATCCAACAAATGTACAAAAATAAAGTTGAGAAAACGGTTTCTTTGAGAGGGGGGAGCAAAAGGAAGGATGATACATTGTTAAAATCTTATTTCATCTAAAGTGGTCATGTGGGGTATCGATTTCTAGGTAATTTAGTATTCTAAACGAAAATAGATATAAATTGAGTTAATACATCAAACTTTTCACGTGATATGTCTAAAACTAACATCCTAAAAGTACCTGTTCTGAAATCTACACGAGAGAATATTAAAAACACCTGACCAAGCCTAATTTAATAAAATTTGATAAATTAGGTAAAAGTAGACTCTACTTTCTAAAATTTTTGAATTTTTTTTATACAGGGTGTTTAAAGTTGAGTCCGAGTCAGCACTATTAATATTAGAGCTACAGGGTCGGTTAAATAAACAAATGAATTAGTTGTGGTATTTTTCCTCTGATTACAATGGTGATCCGAAAAAAAATCAAATGACGCGTAGGAGAGTTATAATAAAAAAACACATTTTTTTAAATGAAAATCCAAAGTTATTTTATGACTTTTTTTCTTAAAACCAAAAATAACGGAGTTATTAACAACTCTAGTCATAGGGGATATGGGCTGTGGTTTTTAAATCTATCGGAAGCTGTCTTTGTTTAGAAAATCGTTAATATTTTTTGTATTTTTGCCTTTAAAAGAAAACGTCCAAGGACAACTTTTATTTAAAATTAATTTTTTTATCGATTAAAGGTACTGTATAACGGGTGTTAAAGTAAAAAAAAACACTTTAAAATTTTACTTTTTACTGTAACTCATGTACATGTTTTTCGACTTTTCTTTTGTTTCAAACATTTTATTGTGTTATTGTGCAATTAATATTTTATTTATGTCTTAGAGCAAGTAAATGGTGTCAAAGAAAAAACTATAAATTTTATGTGTTTACGTTATTTATATTAACAAATTTAAAGTTAAGTAACACAGTGTACACCACGTTCAAAAGACGTTCTTTTAGTTATAAAAGTAGTAAAATTAAAACGGTATCTTAAACTGCATAACCAGTATGAACATAAATTTTAGACTACTACTTTTTATCACCCTGTATTTTATAGCATATTACAAAATTACCTTATAACTATAAAATAAATAAAACTTAAATAGAGTAGAGCGCCTAGGTAGCTATTCTGGGTCTTGAACGATGTGACCATCCACATCACACTCTTTGACCAATAGCAAACTCTGAGCGGTCGCGTGTTGTGCGAAATGACTTGTCTCGACCAATGGCATAGTCGTTCGGTCTTCAGAGTTAGTGAATTTTATTCATAGCAAGTGACGGCTCAGAGCTAATTAAAAGCTTGCCATTGACAAAAGCGTGTGATAGCAGCTATCAAGAATGGCTACCCTGAACGTATTTGGTTCGGATGGTAGGAGAAGCTTGCGCAATAGAGGTGTTAGGAGATTATTTAAAGCTAGCTATTGGCCAAACACAGGGCCGGACGCGTATTTACGTTTCCGTGTTCATTTTACGTCGGCGCGGTTTTGAAATAGACACGGAAATGTTACAATATATTTCGGTTCAAATACGTGTTGATTCTAAGAGTTTTGATCTCGAAATTAGCACGGATCTGTAAGAGAACATCGCTCATTAAACTATTACAAAAGCGTATTCAACTGTCAGTTTAAAACGCTAACATAACGAAAGCTAATCAATCAAATCTAACCGAACCGAACCAAAGCAATCTGAACCAATAATTTTTTTCAAAAAAAAAAACTTTCCTGACTTCCTACTCAGGATTCTAGAGGATGTGAATCCGAACCGAAAGGAACCGAATTGAACCAAACCGAACCGAACCAAACCAAAGCAAACTGAACCAACAATTAAAAAAAAACTTTCCTGACTTCTTTCCCGGGATCCTAGAGGGTGTGAATGAATAGTGTTGTAGTTTAGTTTGGTTGGTTAGGTTTGGTTCGGTTTAGTTAGGATCGGTTCGGTTCGCATTCACATCCTCTAGGATCCCGAAAAAAATTATTGGTTCAGTTTGCTTTGGTTCGGTTCGGTTAGATTTGATTGATTAGCTTTCGTTAGGTTACGTTTTTAAAACTTTCTATTTTCATGTGGTTAGAAATCAAGTGAAAATCATTTAAATCATTAAAATTTATTAATAGCACAACAACATCTGTCGTCGTAGTTGCCGGTGTAAGACAATGAACACTGAACTTTGCAGGTATAGTTAATGGAAGAGTGCTCTTCAAACTTCAAAGAATTTCAAAATCTTGAGTAATATTAGTACAAATACTTTTAAACTGCTCCATAATTTTAATAGTAACAAACATATAACCTCAAAATCAAACTAATAAACAACGTGAATCCAATTTAAGTTTCAAATGTGCTGCGGAATTCAATACAAATCCGTGCCTTTTTCGAGCCTCGGCGCCTTAAAATCAACACGCATTTGTAACCAAATATGTTGCAACATTTCCGTGTCTATTTCAAAACAGCGCTGCCGTAAAATCAGCACGGAAACGTAAATACGCGGGCCAAACTGGGTACTTAGGGGCCCCGCCGGGAGAGAAGAGCCAAGGGCCCCGTAACCACAAAAGCAAGGTGTATTTTCTTAAGTTATTCTAAACTGCATGTGATTTAGTGCCAAGGAGGCAACAAAAACGATTTTTTTTGCGATTTCAAATAAATTTATGCTCTAAAGTCGGCCATTAGATTAAAATAATAAAAAAATTTAGTCTTAATTTTTGTGATTTTTTGTTAAATGTTATGTAAATTTTGTCAAAAATTGCATTTTATGTATTGGTTATTTTTTACTAGAACTAAAGATTACATACTTTATCTTAAGAAGGAGGGTCCCAGGCCCCTCAGGCCCTCCCTGGATTTCGCCTTTGATTGGGCTAGATACCTAGACTTTCGACGGCACGTATTATTGAATTTAAACAGATAGGATTTGACCAAAGTTGAAGTGGCGACGTTTAAGTTTGACATTTCGTTATCTGGCTTAGAAATCGTAAGTCTTGTCAACATTGTTTTTCTTTATTTGTATTTTTGCCATTTTTTTTTAATTAAATTTATTTATTTTTATTTATAAAATCTAACTTTTAAAAACTTTTCAGTCTTAAAACATTACTATTTTTATTAGAGTAGGAAAAGTCCAAGCATTTCTTTCCTTTTTATCAAAAACGTAACAAAAATAACTACAACTTCTCCACCATTCTGATAAGGCCGCGCTAACATCAAAGTATAGTAAGTTTGGTTAGGCTACCTAACGGGTTGCCTACGAGTGCCATTCTACTTCAGCCAAATTTTCAGCTTTTTCAATGGTAATGTCAAATGCATTTTGTACCCACTGTATTTTGGATGGTTGTGAAATCGGATCTCAAGATGTTCTATTATCTTTGAGTAGGGGCCATCTAAAAAAATGCCACGTAATCACTTGATGGGAATAAAAACGAACACAACCACAGATTACTAACCACAGAAATAGATTGGTCACCCCCATGTTAATCTCTTAATACAACTAATGAAATTTAAACAGCGCCATCCCATAGCTGTTTGTTTGAACTAATTTTTGCGCTCTGCTCCTTGTATATTATTATACAGGTCAGTTAGTTTTGAATTTTTTGTTGGCATTCTTTGTTTTTTGGAAGATAATAAAATTATGTCAAAAAAATAAAGTTCAAAAAAATGTTTTTTTGCATAATAAAATAACAATTTATTTTAATCATAATTTATATTAGTATACAATAAAAATCAGTTACTATTACACTTACACCGAACCGTACCACAACAAGCACCTCGGGTCTACTACGATATACCTCGATGCTGGAAAATGCGTGTTTTTTTTTTAATAATAAGTTTAGGTCTTTTTATACCGTTTTCAAGAAAAAAAAATGCGGATTTTTCACATTTTTTTTAGAAATTTCAAAATTAAAAAATTAGTAAAAAATTACACAAAATGCTATAGAAAGAGGTTATTTGACGTTTGTGATGTCGAGATAAAAACGGGCGGCTCACAATCCACTGAACTTGATCTAAATGGTCAATTAGCCAAAATAAGGTGACCAACTGTCTGGCAAGGGACGAAAAAAGGTAATTGTGTTTTTAGAAATGTATTTACGCATAGAAATATGGGTACACCATATTTTTTAAATCTAACGTTCTAACTGACATCTGGCTCCAACCATTTAATTGGTCGCGCATTTTCGTCCAAAATCGTCTATTGAGTATTTATAATGGAAAAAATGATGCAGAAAGCTATATAGTTTGTTATTTATCATAAAAATGATGTAAAAATCAGCACAACCGAACATTCTAATCAGCCTAACCTGACCTTACATAAAGTAAACCACAAAAACGGTAATTCAGCAGTTCGGTTTGGTTTGGTTCGGGTCGGGCTTAGGTAAGGTTTGTTGCGTCTTAAAGTAATTCAGCAGGAGTCGGCTGCGCCGACTCCTGCTGAATTACTTTAAGACACAACAAACCTTACCTAAGAACAAGTCAAACCGAACTTAACTGAGGCAAACCGAACTTAACTGAGGCAAACCGAACCCAACCGAACCGAACCGAACCGAACCGAACCGAACCGAACCGAACCGAACCGAACCGAACCGAACCGAACCGAACCGAACCGAACCGAACCGAACCGAACCGAACCGAACCGAACCGAACCGAACCGAACCGAACCGAACCGAACCGAACCGAACCGAACCGAACCGAACCGAACCGAACCGAACCGAACCGAACCGAACCAAACCAAACCGTACCGAACTGAACCGAACCGAACCGAACTGAACGGAACCGAACCGAACCGTACTGCACAACCAATAAGCAAGAATCGGCTGCGCCGATTCTTGGTGAGTAGTTCTAAATAAATAATTTCCTATAATTTGGGCCTTTAACCCTCAGATGCCCCGTAACAAGGCTTTGCTAATCCATTCTCAATCTTTGTTGTTTTGTATGTGAGCAACAAGGACTTAATCGCGATTAAACCCATGATCGCGCTTAAGTGCTTACGGTGCATCTGAGGGTAAGTCAGCGTAAGCAAATCGAATTGGGAAGTTTGATATGGCCGAATGACCTGGAAACAGTCGGCCCAGCAAAAAATTTCTCTCAATGTGTCAAAACATCTGTAGGAAGGTCAACTGTACAAATTTTCAAAATTTTGTGAAAAAACCGCGAAAAAACACGAAAAACTAGGTATGTAATTAATTTAAAATTGTTAAATTATTAATCCTAAGCTAATTTACAAATTTATGTCGAAAATTTGACGATGCAGTGATAGAAATTGATTTTTTTCAACCAAAACAAGTCAAAGAAAATCACTATGTAACGTTTTTTTAAAAAATTATTTTTCAAAAAAACCATACTTTTTTTTAAATTTCCCGTATCTAAATCGACTAAAAATAGTCCAAAGAATCATTTCCATACAAAAAAATCGTTATATAGGGCGTTTTGACGAGCGAGGTATAACGTAGTAGAACCAGCACCTCTCATTCTAAACCTTTTTTGAGTGAGATCATAGCACTGCTCTCCAAGATTTCACTTTCCCATGATAAAACGCAAACACACCGATTTTTTTAGATTTTTATCTCAAAAGAAATGTGAACAAAGTTCACTTCGCGAACTTAAAAAAAAAATCTTGGCGAAAAACAAATTTGACAAGTTTTATGACTTTTATCGATGTGCACATCAAGTGCTTGACAAATTCAAATTCCAAAAGACATTTAAAGACACGCAGGATACAGGGCTTAACGGTGCATTTTCTGCTGGGATAGCGCAATCGCGGAACTGTTGTCCTGAAGTAAAAATTAGGGGTGTAGCGCTAAAAATATTTGGCGGGAAAGCCGATTTGTCATTACTATTTTTTAATTGGTATACTGTGAACACAACAACAAAAGAGGTTATTTCGAAAGGACGTCACTGGATGGCACCATTTAGGCCGTTTACATAAGGCGACTATAGACCATTCAACAACCACAGATAGTAGTTTAAATAAAAATAAGTAATCTTATCTTCTTAATTGTGATCAAAGTGTCTCGGCTTAAGAAACAATGACCAGAACAACCTGTTTACTTTTACATCCAAGCCCAAAGAAGGTCATAAGTGGCCCTACCGCCAGTTACCCCAGGGCCCCGCCTGGGTGCCGGGGCCCCGGCGGGGATCCCCGTCCTCCCGCCCGGGCCAATCCGGGCCTGACCAAACACGTAACTAATGAAAAAGGACAAGAACAAATTCAAAACCAGGTATTTTACAAAAAAAAGGGTTGTTTTATAATTTGTAACGTCAATCAGATTTTCCACGAAAGGGCCTTTGCGTATCTTTTTATTTAATTTATGTAAAGATATATTAAATATTCGGTATAATACTCTCCAGATTAAAAAGTTTTGTTAACGAATAATCCGTTGTAAAATGTTTGGCAAATTATGCTTAATTTAAATAATTTTTGAGTTAAATAATTCAGTGGCGCACCCAGGTGAGTTGAGGGGGCCGAGGCCCCTGGTTGGGGAGCGAAGCTTAATGATGTCGTATTTTATGCTATTGTTACGGGTTTAAAATGACAAATAAAACTCGCAAATGTCAAAAACGACGATATGTCAATTTATTTCGACAATAATGTACAAAACCGCACTTAAACTTACTAATAACTTGCTAATAACTTACTAATGAAATCGGCCTATCAAATTCGTGTTAATATCTCGCGATTACTACAGTTCGTTATCTCTGACTGACTGGTTAGGCCATGTTCATTCGCTTATATACCCTCTGTGATCTTTCGCGAACTATCCATCTCCCGTCCATGCCAGAATGTTCGCGTACATAAGCGAGTCATAGACAGCGCAACTAAAACCTAGACTAGTAATACAATTATAAGATACGTTAACCTAATACTACACTAAAGCTAAATTTGTAACACTGTTTTATCTTTTTATTCATGAAAAATATGAAAAATATCTAAAAAACTCTTAGGTTTGGTGTGGGCTCATACCCCCCCCCCCCCCCATGAGTGCGCCCACGAATAATTTATACTCACTTTTATTAATAAAGTTCGGCCTTAACTTTATAAACTTTGAAATAGCATTGAAAGTTTAAATCTACTTAACAAAGTTTTGATTATAGCCCACGCTGTACCATCCTGTATTATAGCAGGAGAACTATTACACTCGACACGTTTCATCGTAGCATGAGTAATAATGCTGCCAGTGATCTTAATATACTAAACTGGATAGGACTTTACACACAGGCATAATGAGGCAAATATATCGGATATATTTTGTAGAGAGAGCACTCCACATAAAAATTGCAGCCTTTCCATTTCCAATTCTATACCCACTCAGTAAGCTCTTGCAGAAAAGGTGACTAAACAAAGATGGGGATAAAGAACCCGCAAGAACATAACCAGAGCAGAAAAGAACACCTCCGAGGAGAGTCTGAGCCATTTCAGCCAATACCGAACTGAGTAAACCTTGGTCTGGAAGGGACAAATTGACAACGGAGCCAGAAGGGCACGAGTCAATTTTTGACAGAAACGAGAAATATCAAAATAGGGCAGTCATAAAAGAATGACATGGACAGAAATTACACAGAAGGTACGACAGAGCACAACAATAGAACGAATATTACCCATAAGAAATTCCCAACTAATATAGTAAAAGGAATAGGAAATGGATAAAAACAATTTTCTTCACTCAACGAATGAAAAAAACAAAGTTATTGAAGACAAGTACGGGACAGAATCGCGAAAGAAGAATCGATTAAAATAGTCCCTATCACTCAACAAATCTGAGTGATGGGAAAAAAGTTAAGAAACAACATATGGGAAAGAATGAGAGGTAAATAATAGGGTTCCCTAAATATTTAACCGAAATACGAAAAGCGATAATAGATAATTATAGAAATGTATAAGTAAAAGATGAAATGTAAGAAATAAGGTAATAAAATTTGTTAGCTGAAAGGAGGCAAACACCCACGGCCAACAATGGAAGCAAAATCGTAGCAATTTTAAAGTAAACGGTGGTGTCACGAAGGAGCTCTCAGCGTAGAGAACCTAAAGGCAAAGCAAAATTTTTAAATTATTAGGTAACTTAATAATTATTATTGGTAATATGCAGAGTTGTCAGGTAATTTAAGTACAGTACTTGAAACTGTTCTTCAAGTACTTACAAGTACTTCAAGTACTGTACTTGAAGTACATCTACAATCCGGTAATTGTACTTAAAATACTTTGAACAATGTACTTGGAAATGTACTCTAACTTTCAAGTCTTTTAAATAGCAATCTTTTACCGAGCTTCAACCTGAAATACCGAAATTTAGTTTGCGATCGCACCAGGCCAAAATAAATAGATTTAACGTGTTTTATATTTAAATATGATTTAAAAGACGTGTTATTAAGTGCCGAATTTTTGAATTCAGATGTTTTATTTATTTATCCCATCTTAAGTGCTCATCAACTAATTTATAACCAAAATACCTGATGGAGTCAATTCTAGAGATAACCACATTTCCGGATATATTCAAAAACCAGAACTCAGGAAGATTGCTGGAAGAAGAAAACGTTAAGAATTTAGTTTTATTTTGATTTAGTGGTTAATTTGCTTTTTTAGAGCCAGCTTTTTCTTTGCGTTCCAAGAGTTTGCGGTGTAAAAAATTGCTGTATCATCGGCAAAACTTTTCCACCAGTATTTACTAAGACCTTAAGACTTAGCATTGTAGACCGGGTTTAAGTATCAAGTCTATAGACTTGATACCGACCGGTTTAAGTGTATTTTTTTAATACTCACAGGTCAAATAACTGCAAAGATTTGGTTCACCCTAATGTACAATATGATAGTAAGCATTTTTCAGTGAGTTTCATCTCATATAAATTTTGTAACCAAATGTCATTTTTTGGAAACTTAATCCGTGCAGTCATAGGATTCCCATTAAAAATAGTCTCAAATTGTAGAACCACCCTTGAGGGGTGGTTTAAAGTTCGAAAAAATAATCCATGATTGACAAAAAACTTACATACAAAAATATTCAAAGCTAAATAATACATAAATAACTTAAAACTATATCTGTAGATGTATTACCGTATTAAATACGTATCAATATTTAAATACTGTAAAAAGCACAAGATATATTAGAATCCCTTTTCAATTACTCATTCACTAAAACAATCGACCATCGGTTTAATCGTCGCTAACTTGTCTAAAAAATTAACATGTAAAATATAGCGGACAGCTGACAGTGACTTACACCGTTTTTATTCGACATTTCCTAGTGACATTTGGAGGTTTAAATATGGCTACCATTGTTAAACCAAAATATTTGATTATTTTTATTTATTTATAACCTGTGTGTGGAAATAATGTCTTTGTAACAACAAAAAAAGATGACCCATATCGCAAGGTATTTGTGAACAATTTATATAAATACTAAAAACTATTGCATTTACGGGAAAAATGAGTTAAACCTTCAACCAAAATGTAGACTCTTAAACCTAGGATTGTAGGACTTAGCACTTAGCACCCTTTAGTAAATACTGGTGATACTGTTGCCTATTCCTAAGATAACTTTTGAACAAATTTAAAGCACTTCCCCTTATCCCAGCTTGTGCGAGTTTTTTAATAAGTAGTTCATAGCTCACCGTATCAAATGCTTTTGTTAAGTCAACAAAGAAGGACGTTTTAGATCCAAGCAGTCGTACATTTTTTAAGTCAAGTTAGAGAAGAGCATCTTTTGTATTACTAACTGACTTACCATTGTGATGTGTAACTCCCAAGTCCTGCAAGAGCGTGGAAGCCAAGTCCGCCTTTTGTCGAGCTGACTCGAACCGAAGAGTATCGATCGGGACGCTGAGAGATCGGAACTGTTCGGATACGCATAGTGAACCGAAGCTCTTTGTCGCCACTTCGTGGATTATTTGTAGGCTAGATTCTATATCCCCCTGATAAAGAAAAAAACTGTTAATAATAGTTTTTATTGATACCAGTTGTTTTAACAGAGAAAATGTGTACCTAAAATGATTGATCGTGTACATTAATTTTCAGCCAATTACCAACTAACATTGATTTGAAGTATACAAACATTAATATCTTTGGCCAAAGACCCCGATTATTATATTAATGGTCAAACAAGTTTTCGTGGCTAATCGGGTAAAAATATATTTCTCTCATATTTTTCTGGGGGTCACTCAAGAGCTTAACTTCACGGGGCACAGTGGGGCAGAAGCACAAAAAGATGCGATAAAGTCCCACAGTGCAATGGATGTATTCCTTTGTCAGGAATGTTTAAAATGAATTAGTTAGTGATCCAAAATAAAAAAAAGTGACCTCGAGCTGTTAGTCGAGGTAAAAGTTGTCGAATAAGCTTCAAAATATTTCCTAAAATACTATGTACGACGGCAATGTTTACAAAATATTATATTATGTGGTCGAGCTTTCAGAAATGGAAAGGCCGAGTTTGCCCCCCCCCCAAAATTGAAAACACAACCCAAAAACTTTACAGATCCAACATAAGATTTTGCACACTTTTCTTCTGACTGACTTTCGCCATTTTTAAAACGACTTGACAGAAGCTTGCAATGGTGTATATAAGAGGGAGCCTGGACTCCCCCCCCCGCCCCCCCGAAGCTAAGATTTTTCCAAATATTTTCCACATATTTCATGAATACCAATATAAAACAGCATAAAATACGGACTCATGGGGTTCGGTTCCCCCCAAAACTGTGTCGGGTCCATCCCGATACATTTTTCTATATACGCCACTGGAAGCTTTTTTTGTTTATAAATAAACATATTTATATATTACACTAACCAAAACAAAAAATAATTTAACTATATTAATAAATCAAATAATAAGTTAAAAAAAAGATCGGTCTGAAAGTGTAAAATTCACGTATAAACCTCGTTATAAAAGAGTATTTTTATCCTTTAACGAATTGTAGCTTTCGCTACGCTCATGCTAAAAACTTTTTACCTTGAAATAAAAAGTGTCACTTTTATTCTTGGTATATATTATAAGAATAGGGCCCTCCTTAATTCTTATTTTTGCGATAAAACTGTCACTTTTTATACTTAAAATTCAAAATAAAAGGCTCTATCAGACATTGTTTTTAGTAAAGTAGCTGAAAACCACATAATTACAATTATAATTTAATTTGAGGGCAGAAAAATCCAAGAGTTTAAAAAATATCTCCTAGAATTCGTAATTAGTGTCTTGTTAGCTATTGGCCAATTATATACCTCGCTACGCTCAGGCTACAAACTTTTTGCCTCGGGATAAGGTGTGACTTTTATTCTTTAATATATAATGAGTATAATAATAATATATGTAGATGTATATGTATTTAGCACTTTGTATTTTAAATATCTATACTAAAATTAAAACACATATATCGCTAAGTTTGGAGAAAAATGTTAATATTTAAAAATTAATTCCGGCCTTATTAGCAAAAACTAGCAGCTAAATGTGGCATCATTTTAAAAAGGAAGCTTCAATAAAAAATGACATGTTAAAACTGGCCCGCGACAGCGGGCGACAAGTTACTTTGTGTCCACGTATATTTTTAAAATTAAAGAAAATAATAAATTTTTGAAAGATTTTACAAAAATGCCAGTTTGAAGAAAAACAACAAAAAATTTTGTATTTTTGTTATAGGATAATAATGTACTCACCATAGTGATTATCTGATATAATTAAAATTATTTTAACCAAACTTGATCAACATTAAAAATTGTGGCAAAGTTGATTCATTTGTGTTCTTAAAACAACTACGCAACGTCAGTTTTCAAAACACGCTAACTTTGACAAGGTGTTTTATTCATTTGTTTGACGTTTGACTATCCGAAGCTAACTTGCTATGGTAAAGCGATTATTAATAAATAGTTTTCAGTAAAAGTATCTCCTATATTAGATAAATCAGTTCTGCACTAAATCGCATGTTTTCTTGATTTTTCCCCTCTGTGCGGGGGTCCAAGATCGAAAGGACACCTAATAAGTATTGACAGTTAACTGTTTCGTCCTTATGGGACTCCTCAGAATACTGCTTGGTCCATGTGAAGCCCTTGTGAATTTAATCATACCTTTTTGTCCCTCATGCAACGTCTATACTGCCGTCCTTAGTAAGACCCACCCGAGGACCCGCCTATCTGCAAAAAAACCAAAAATGAGTTAGGACCGAAAATGGCTTTAAATAGGTTACTTTCATCTGTTTTTTAAGTAAGTAAATATTTTATTTTGAAAAACAAAAAAAAAAATATTACTATGTACTCTTGGCAAGCATTTAAACTTTAAACTCGCTTTTCTCGAAATTAATGAAAACGTAGATAGGTGGGTCTTACTAAGGACGGCACTATAGTGGGAAAACTTTCGGAAGAAGTGCCATCTATCGAGATACGAGAGAAACTAGAACAAGAGCAGGCGAGTATAAACTGCTATATATGTATATATCGATCCATGAGATAAAATAAAAGAGACAATCTGTGACTGCGTATGGCAAGGACTATACTAGTGCCAAGTTTCATTACGGTACGCAAAAATATAGACAAAAGTGGCTTAGACTCCAAACTAACTGTCCTAATGGAATTTTTTATTGATTTGTAAACGTACGTTTTAAAATAGCCGATATTATATCATACTTCTACGACCCACATTTTATGGGTCATAGGACTTGAAGGTGAACATTTTAATAAACCTAATGGGGATAAATGATTAATACTGTCCGTTTTAAAGGGTCAACCCTTGTTAAGCCACAAGACGCTCCATTTTGTGAGAAACTAAAGAGAATTCTAAATGGAGTTTCGTTTGCCCAGATTTGCGGGCTAATTGAATTCCTGATTTGTCCAAATCACGGTAGAAGGGTTAGACCAATGGTCAATAATATCCGGAATCGCCAATGGGTCATGGTAAAAAGGGGCGGCGGATAAAAGGTCGAAAGTACAAAAGGTCGAAAGTACAAAAGGTCGAAAATACAAAAGGTCGAAAGTACAAAAGTTCGAAAATACAAAAGGTTAAATGTACAAAAGGTCGAAAAACCCCAGGTTAGGTTTGTTTACTAAAAAAGAACTACCCTGATCTCGTCAGGTAAGAACAATTGCCTTAGATATATCTAAAGCATTCGATAAAGTCTGGCATGAAAATCTGCTCAACAAGCTCAAAGCAATGGGATTGTTGCCGAAGCTTTGCACTTGGTTTGAAAGTTACCTTAAGGAGAGATCCATTTATGTTGCACAGGATGGCCAGAACTCCAACTCTTACCAATTAAATGCTGGTGTGCCACAGGGAGCAATCCTTTCGCCAACACTTTTTCTGATTTACATAAATGACCTTATAGATAAAACAGTAAATCCACTTTATTGGTTTGCAGATGATGGCAATGTAGTCTTCTCACTCATACCACCCACATGTCTCTCCGCACGTGAATTCCATCATCTTAGACTAATTCAAATATCGCAGATAAATAACCAACTGGAGATAATAGAGGACTGTGGCAACAAAAACGTTGTACAGTTCAACGCGCAGAAAACCCAAGGAGCCCTGTTTTCAAAAAATACCAGCACCGGTGTGCCAAACATCATGCTATCTGGAAGTACTGTCACATTGCAGAGCCAGTTGAACATCTTAGGAGTCACTGCAGAGACCAACATGTCTTGGCACAGTCACGTGGCAGATATAGCTAAAAGGGCGTCCCTAAAGCTTGGGGTACTATTTCATACAAGACATCTGTATACACCAAGCCAACTGCTGACACTCTACAAAGCCCAGATTCGACCAACTATGGAGTACTGCTCACATGTATGGAGTGCGGCACCCAAACATACATTAATGCTTTTGAACCCCGTGCAAAAACGAGGTATCAAGCTGATCAACGAACCCGCACTTACCCGTAGCTTGGATAGTCTTGAACATCGAAGAACTGTGGGCGATCTATCTCTCTTCTACAGGTATTATCACGGAAAATGCTCTGAAGAGTTGGCACGTCTGATCCACCTGGGAGTAGCACCTACTAGGCGAACAAGTCAAACAGACGATAACCATCAATTTACTGTCAAAATAGAGGCACCAAGAACCTCATTATATCAGAATTCAGATCTCTGGAGAACAGCATCGCTGTAGAATAAACTCCCTGCGATAGTTTTCGCTGCAGGTTACAACCTGAACCGTTTCAAAACCAACATACACTAACATTGCCGCGCACTTGCCGATTCTCAAGCGTGATAAGGATCTCCTTGCGAGTGCGCATAATCGTAAAAAAAATATATTATAAAGTAGTTACATTTTAAAAAAGGTTACCTTGAAAAAATAATTTTTTTTAAATATGTTTTTTAAAATGTTAGGTTAGGATTTTTTTTAAATTTAATATATAGACCGAATGATTTTTCGTATTTTTTCACTCTAGACTTTTTTTGAAAAAGTTATTAGAGGATTTTGGGCGGAGAATATGTGGGGATGGGTTCCAGATGCTAAGGAATATTTATACAAAAACCCAGCTTGCACGTATTTTTTCCATGTGAATTCCTAATATGACTGGGCTAGTGTGACAGCCAACCCATGAGAAAATCAGCCCCGCTCTCCTAATAAAGATTCGGTTCGGTTCGGTTCGGTTCGGTTCGGTTCGGTTCTATAGTTGAGCTTCCCATAATACTAGTTTGATAGCTAGTATTTATACTGAAGTTAATGCCCTCTGGCACTTTAAATGGGTAGTCTTATCCACTTTCAAAACTGCATTAAATTCAGCTCACTGCAGTTATGAATAAGATTTTGAGTTTAACTTTCCCAATCCAAAATAATGAAAGTTACAGCGAGACAAAGAGCTATATTAACTTTTCATAACTAAAATAGATCGCTTATAAGTGGCCGAAATAATAAATTAAATGGAAATAACCGAAAAATTAGGTAACAAAAAAAGTACTATTTATACTATGTGGTAAAAGTTTTACCATATTATGGACGAGTTTTTGTGGAAAATGCGGTTTGATCCCTGGATAGTTATTCTTGAAATCTCCCCGAACGAGTACCCCTCGAAATTTGAGCGAGGACCAATAGAGATGCGGAAATCAAGAGAAATCGCATGCGCAGTTTGACTTTTACCCGATTTTGAGGAAGTACTTCTCACTCGTTCAAGAATTCATAAAATGGAGGTCAATTTTTCGCTAGAGATCAAAAATTTGTCTATAAGCCAAAAATGTGTCTCTGTTTTTTAATTTTCGGCTTTAAAAATGACTAGGTTTACCCTCAATTTGAACCCGATTTAGTCCGGTCTAGGACAACTGGGCGCCGCCAACTCGGATTTTGATTGTTTTAAGTTTGAGTAAAAAATTGTGTTAAATGACCTTAAACAATGTGATATTTCAAGTTTGAGACAAATCGACTGGTAAATAAGAAAGCCCGCCATTTTGGATCGGCCATTTTGATTTCTTTAAGTTTGAGGAGAAAATTTTGTTAAATGACCTTAAGCAATGTAATATTTCAAGTTTGAGACAAATCGGTTGGTAAATAAGAAAATCCGCCATTTTGATTTTTTTAAGTTTGAGTAAAAAATTTTGTTAAATGACCTCAAGCAATGTAATATTTCACGTTTAAGACAAATCGGATAGTAAATAGAAAAATCCGCCATTTTGGACTCGCCATTTTGAATTTTTTAAGTTCGAGGATAAAACTGTATTAAGTGATCTCAGGCACTCCAAACTTTCAAGTTTGAGAGAAATCGGTTTAAAAATAAAGAAATCCGCCATTTTGAAACCGTCATTGTTGTAATAAAAAATGTAAATTGTAGTGTTACCAGGTTACCAAACACTACAGCTACCAAATTTTAACATTCGACTTAATGGATTTAACTATACTCAACAACCAAATTTCAAGAAAATTGCGTAAAAAAATTTTTTAAGATTTTTTTTGTATAAAAAAATATATCTATTTTGTTTTTCATCTGCATATTTTATTGAAAAAAAATTTTTTAGTCTGGCGGCGGTTCGGTTCATTGGCCCGGCTCCCAGTTGGCGGCGCCGAGTTGGCCCGGCGCCCAGTTGGCCCGGCGCCGAGTTGGCGGCGCCCAGTTGTCCCATTCCGGATTTAGTCGGTAAAGCATTTTTCTATTTTGTATACTTTAGACACATAACATGTCCCTTTTTGATGATAGAAGCACGGATCACCTGTGATCCGTGATAGAAGCTAGCGGTAGGTGTTAGTAAATGTTTTTTGCTGGTAGAAGCTAGGGAAAGGTGGTAGTGGTTGGTTTTTTGCTGATAGAATAAATAGATAGGTTCAGGCATAAACTAATATTAGTTTATGGTTCAGGTTTGATTTATTAGGTGGGATTTGGTCAAGCAATTCGCTTCGACATCGCCAAGTATAAAAAAGTCGTTGGAGAGTAAAATTCTGGTTAGTAACACTTCTTTTTTTACACACTTACAGAATATTGATGACTTTTGGTCAGTTTATGAACCAAACAACACTTTAGTTTTTATAAAAAAATAGTTTTCAGTACTTGACATAAAATTTAATTTGCGGATTACCCCGCATTGGTAGCTCTTGAAATAATTCTCTGGTATCAAAAATATTTTAAATTTACATTTTGTCATAACGTTATATGCGCAGCAACAATGTCCCTAAATAAAGGAACTAGTAGCCTGCGTTATTCCAACACAAGTAAGGTCAAACAGTATCCTTTAGTAAGAGATAAATTTCGAACCAGGTAACTGCGCATACTTCAAAAAAAGGATAAGTACAAAATGGGATATGCAAAAAGTCACTAATTTCAAAAACAATTTTTAATGCTGATATACCGTGAATTTCACTGAAACTGTGCTAATGGACTAGTAAGGTATCAGATCCGTAATGCTCGTTGGGTTTTCAATGTTTTTCAGCTAAACATTTTTCCAACTCTATAGATCAATCCATAATGTTTAATCATACCAGTAAGATACAAATTAAATTTATTTTACAAAATTTAGTTTTACCTAAATATTCATAATCTATTGTATATTGAAAATCACTTATTTTGGCAAGCGTGATAAATCATATTTATGTATGGAAATAATTAACTATATTGCTAACCACCATAATACAGCATGTCTCAAAAAGAACATGCAGAAGGAAATAAATAAATATTAAGGTCTCGACTTTTAAGTTTTAAAAAGTATGCGGGAAGGCAGTTTAAAATAATTATTTATCTAAGAACCGCCGAAAGTAATACTTTTCCGCACACATCGGTCTTCCCGCAGCCGAGTTTTTGCAAGCTGCAAGTGCGGAAATAGTATATTTCCTAACAACTGTGGTAAGTGTCCCCCTTTTGCATACAATTGCATATGGCCGACCGACGCATAGCGAAAAGAAACTTTCCGCCTATTTTTTCTTCGAGGGTGCGGAAACATAAAAAAAATAAAAAAATTGTGTGTGCTTAAGACCACACGGCAGAAGTGTAAACTTCAACAAGTGCGAAATTAATAAAACTGACCCATAACATATTCTGCAAAGCGGACCGAACCGAACTTTTCTGTGTATTGGCCTTCATCTCCATCATTCATCATATCCCTCGCTGAATGTTTGTCACAGCACAAACATTCTTTGTGGTCACAGCTAGGCCACTCGGGCCGATTTCACCCAAATGAGCGTTACATAGCCGAGCCTGACGATATTCAGTAGTTTCGATATTTTGTATGTTTTCGATACTTTGTATGTTTTCGATATTTTGTATTTTCGATATTTTGTGTTTTCGATATTTTGTGTTTCGATATTTTTTCGCCCTTCCTTGATATGGCTAGTAGGCGTAATGAATTATATACGAAGTAACTGGAGCGGCTACGGCCATACATTACGTATATGATGGGACACTGAGGCAAAGAAGACATATCAACAAGAAGCGACAAAACCTGAATGACAGTACTATTACACTCAGAGAAAAAGTTGCGCAATTTTTGTTTTACACGATTTCCAAATAAAACAAGGAATTAATTTTATATTTTTGAATCTGCCTGTAACGTACTGCAAAAAAATTCTGGGGGAAAAATATCACCTTACAGTTTTATCTTATTATTTGGCATGCCTAATAATGTATGCCTTGTAGTTAAATACAAGCTCCAGATTTGAGCTAAACATCACAAAAACTGCACGAGTTATAAAGAAAAAGATTAAAACTTTAGCAACCTTTATCTCGAAAACTAAGCATTTGCGGACCTATGTTTACGAAAGTTTGTTTCTTAAAACTACTCAAAGAATAATCCTCTGAAGTTTGGCGACATTATTAATACCCTGTATAGTGTAAATGTATAGTTAAGTTAGGTAGCTTTTTTGCCTTTTTCTCATATTTTTTAAATTTAAAATGGCCGGAAAACGCCTTTAAACAATATAATATTACTTAGATCTTTATAAACATTACAATTGTTTATTTTCTAATTATTATTTTTTCTATTTAATTCCGTAAGCGATTTTTCTCCATAAAAAAACCCTTTTTGCAAACAATCAAATAAAAAAGTAAAAATTGTCAATTTTCTATGACCACAGGGTATAATGGCTATATAATTATACAGGTGTAATGTCCTAATTTAGTTTAATTTTTTTTCTACGTGTAATAAAATTGCACCATCAAACACAGTTACACAAAATTTTTCTCAGTGTAATACAACTGCATTAGTGTCATTTGGTCCAAGCGTGACGTCACATATTTTTTTCCCATATGAACAATGCTTTGAGTGACATTATTTCGCTTCTTGTTGATATATCTTCTTTGACTGAGGCAAAGATTTAAAGTTCTTTTATAGTGAGAACATACAATGAATGTTAAGCAATACAACCTTTCTCTTTGTAGTTCTAATCACCGGTGGTATTCTTTGAACTTAATACTTCAAAGAGATTGTCATTTGTAATTTGTCATTAAAGTGTTAGTCAATGTTGTCAGTATATTTTTGAAATTGTTTTTGTTGAACAAAAATTAAAGATGAGAACACGATGTGTTACTTGTAAAAACGAGTTTTGTGGGAGTGAAGAGTTTCATTTTTGACGTAACTAGCTTTGATTATTTAAAAAACTTTAATCGAAAAAAAATCCAGTTATAGATTAAAAATCATCGGAGAGTAAAAGTAAAAAAGGAAAGGTAGCACCTCCTGCACAGCGGTCTCTCTCTACCAAAAATATCAATGATTTTGCCTCACTTTGCATATATGTAACAGCCTTTCCAGTTTTATATACACTGTGTCCCATTTAAAACTTTCCAACCGGGATTTCTCGAGAACTGCAAAACATTTTTAAAAATGCCGAGACACGTTGATTTTGTTTGCGAGGGGGACACTTTTTGGCTATCCTGAAATTTTTGTAGCACGCACAACCTTCGAGGGGTATACTTTATCCCAATATTTTGAATAGAGAAATTGGATCTAGTGATACCTTGTTTTGAAGCTCTCTTGAATATCTTTACAACCGTGTGAAAATTTCCAAAATCCATCGATTAGTTTTAAAAAGTTTTTAAGTGGGATACAGTGTATAGAGATCATTGAGTATGGGAGGCCGCGAATATTTTTTGGAACCTATTTTCTAAGTCTGTGTATATGAATAAGTATATTCTGTAAATAATAATAATTAACAATTTTTCATTCTGGTGATGATTTTCTGATGGGTTCAAAAGGTCAGTAAATGATATGAGTCGACTTATTTTCTTTGTTCTAAATCTTTTACACTAAGAAGACGAGATCATGAGCATTATAAGAAAAGTACTATGGCTTATCTCAAGTGGTGGAAAATATCCCTGGCTGAAAATTTTCAAATCTAAAAATAGGGGTGGTTTGTGCCCACATTTTCTTAGTCTTGAAACTGAAAGTATAAACTAATTTTATAATACACTATAACTGAAAATAAAAATAATGATTTACAAAGTTGGAAAATACCTTGAAAATTTGAAAATCTTATTTTCCTAGTTTTGAACTTTTTTCATATGGTAGATTATACAATAAGTTCATGGAGAAAATTTTTCTGGCTGTTATTTACAATCACGAAAGCCTTGCCAGAAAAGCTATAAGATCCAGTATAAAAATTAGTTAATTCATTTATTGCTCGCTAACGGCCGCGGATACAAAAAAACTGCAAGACACCGGAAAGTTTCTTGATAAAAAAAGACAAAGCAGGGAATTTATACTGTATCTTAGGATCTATCAATGACGCAACCGGTTCAGGGAAAAGTGAAAAAGTAGCATTTCCATTAAAAAAATATTTAATTTTAGACTCTAATTTACTGTACCTTAATATGGGTCTCAGGTTTGAGCCAAATATCCTTAAAACTTCGAGAACTATCAACGAAAAATTTTTAAAAAATTAATATAATAATAACAGCCTGTAAATCGACAACGAAGCGTTTCCGGACCTATGTGCATGAAAGCTTGGACCTAAAATAAGTGAAATAATCACTGCTTCTCATTTGTACGTGGATCTAACAAACATCGAGTGTGTCAACTTGACGGGCATCAGATAACTCTCAGGCAAGGCTTTGGGGCTTTTAAATAAGAGCCAGATGGTATTTTAAGCTTTTGTTATAATACAACCTATTATCTCATAAAATTTCAGAGCTAAAAAAATATGGGCACTCATTGCATATCCTTAGAGATTAGCCAGAACATATTTGTTAGTTAACTTAAGTATACCCTTTACTAGTAGAGCTAGTTTTATTACTAAGAAAAAACGTTCCTTGTACATATCTTTTGTTGCATTTTGCACCTAAATCCATCAGAAGAAAATTTGCTTAGAATTGATCAATGAACAATTCTATCGATGTTTTGCTGACTAAGAAAGTACTACTAGGCGGTTCTTGACAACTATTTGACAGTATCTAACCATCGGTATAATCCAATGCTTTTAGGGGTATTTTCCCTACAACTATTTGAAAGTTGTGTTGTTAAGAAGACCAAAAATCATAAATATTAAGGTAACGTTTTTTGGAGAGTGCGGAAAAGTGGCAATTCCAAAACTAAAATGCGTGCGGAAAAAAAAAATTTCCGCAAGTTCGTAAAAAAAACATTCGGCATGAGTTAGGTATAACATTGGTGATGACATTTATACATATCTCAAACTGTGAAATTCATGTGGGTATATTAGGTACTTATCAATGTATCTATCTATACATTTTAAACAGGATCCATTACCACGTGTATCGCATCCTGCTCTATCGGTTAATGTATGTATGCCTTTGGCCATTATTATAGTAAGTTTAGGTGTTGTCAGAAAGGGTGGTATCCCACATTTTCTGCGTAAGATCATAGAATTTAAGAAAAAAGTTTTCTGTCTTCGGCCGGGACTCGAACTTGGAATCTCTTGCTCTGTACGCAAACGCTCTTAACATTGAACCACCGAAAACCATACATACATTTTCGGAAAACTTTCATCTATGCATGTGTGCAGTGTCTCAATACAAGAACGAGAAACTCTCAGGGTATTAACTCGACCAAGTCATCCAACTGATCTCTATAATTCTTCCTTCCCACTCTCAAAGGTATGAAAACTCAAATTAGACGTAAAGTAACAACTTCCAAAAACATGAGATCACCTTTTGGTGTGTTAAAATTTCTGATCACAATGGGCGATTGCCAATATAATTCTCGCCCATTGCAATCAAAAATTTTAACACACGAAAAGGTGATCTCATGTTTTCAAACGTTCATACTTTACGTCTAATTTGAATTTTCATACCTTTGCCAGTGGGGAGGAAGAACAGTGTATTTGACAAAATTTAGAAAAGAGTTTAGAATGATACATAGATCCCTAATTTGCTACGCAAAATGATTAAAATAGTATATTTTATCATAACTATCTTTAAAATCAAGTTTTCTAATTTCCGATTTGAATTTGCCGCTAAAACGCTCATTTCTAGCATGGCGTTGCAATGACGTCACATCGCGGTAAACTCGCGGACAGATATACGGCATTCAAGTGTTTATTTGTTTTTGGTCTGTGTTTTGACTGTTTTTTATGTAAAAAAAAATATTCTATAAGTGGTGTGTAGTGCCTCAGTGCTCGAATACTAGCATAAAAACACCTGAAAACTATTTATTTATGTGCCTACAGTAGTGAAAGAACGGAAAAAGCGGCTAGAACTTGTTCGAAGAGACCCAAGGGCCTTATCTAATACATCTTCACTTTACATTTGTGAAGATCACTTTGATGTGAGTATAACTAAATTGTTTCTATTAATTTTTCTCACGTTGTCTATAATATATATATATATATATATATATATATATATATATATATATATATATATATATATATATAGATATATATATATATATATATATATATATATATATATATCACTATTTCGTAAATGACGATGAAATTTTTGATGTTATGTTAATTACAAGGGATGAACAACTATAATAGGCAGAAAGGTGTACACATTTTTAGACGGTGCTAGGCAGTTATTAGGCAGGACTAAGGAGTACCTCTAAATGCAGGATTAGGCAGTGCACATGCAGGCTAAATGTAGGACTGAGCAGTGCATATGCAAGAATAGGCAGTGAATAGGCAGGACCAGGCAGTACCTATGCAGGACTATCCAGTGTAACCTATGCAGTATTTCAAGTATTGCTGGTCGTTGTATACTTTTTGCCTCCCTGTCCTGCAATTTTTGATTGTTTCTTAATGCTTAAAATAATAATGATTGGGTATTTAATTGAATCTATTGTAAGTGACATATTAAACAAAAAAGCAAAACATATAGCCTAACCTCAAAATCTAAATGAGTAAAAGTAGGCGAAGAATATCTTTAAAAAACTTTCAGTTATATACAAAACAACTTATTGAATACTTACATCAACATTTTAACGTTTCTAAATTCCCCAGAACAAAAATCACTGAGAAGCCTGTCACCATAAAGAAATTGAGCATTGGCAAGTTGAAAGGCTTTGGAGAATCCGTTTTCCATTGAAAATGTTTTTTATAAGCAAAACACAAAATAAATTCTAATTTAGGACAATAATTCGCACTTTAAAACCAAAGCAAATATTACCATCCATAAGAACATAACACAGAAAATAGGTTCGTTCGAGGCGTTTACTGTTTTGTGACGTGAATCAATCAAGAGATTCCGGGTTCGTTTTCTTTCTTTCTTTAATTTCACTTGTTGTTTATAGTCTTAGGTCCTTGCATTATTTGCAATTTGGTATTTGAGAATCATAGAATTTGTTGCTAAATGAAAATGTTTAAAAATTTTTTATGTAGTTGTTGAGAGTGAAAAAAAACAAATTTTTCCTACGAGCGTGCGTAATGTTACTTTTCAGCACTTATTCTACTTTTGAAACGTCCACTTTTTTGCACACTTTTTCTGCACGCTTCCAAAAACCTCAGAATCGATACCTCAAGATTTATTTTTTTCTTTTAATATTTAAACAGTTGTCAAGAACCGCCCATGTCAAGGCATTGTACAGGTTTTAACGCTTTATCTGCATGGCAACGATCGGACCAATAAAGTGCCCAGTCATGAATAGAATAACACTGTAGTAGACATAAAAAATTTAATAAACGTTTTTCATATTTTTTGTATTTTATGTTTTCCGTACGCTTGAAGAAAAAAATTGTGTTCCTATCTCATGCAGAAAGTTTCTTTCCGCACTCGATTGCTTGCCGAACTTCGCTATGCATCGATAGGCCAACTGCAATCACGTGTGTAAAACTCACATGCACGCATTTGTGTGCCGAAAGTACCACTGCACTGCGTGCGTGTAATAGTATATTTCTTAACAAAGGAGGAAATTGTCACTTTTTCGCACGCGATAGCAGTTGGCCGAACGATGCGTAGCGAGTTCGCGCAGCCATCAAGTGTGGAAAAGAAATTTTCCGCAAGAGTTAGGAACACTATTTTTTCTTCGAGCTGACATAAAACAAAAAAAATAAAAATAAAATAATAACAAAATGTTTATTAACGTGCTGTTCCTTGCACCCGTTCGTAAAGAGTAGATATTCTTTTTCATACTTTGCTTTAGATTTTGCAGGAAGAAAGTCAAGGTCTCTTGCTATATTTCGAATATATTCTAAAAGATTTTCGTCGGAGCCCATCGAGTCCATTTTATAACTTTTCAGTTTGTATTATATGATCGTTGTCATGCGGATTTAAAACATTAAAACCTTTACATAGTTTGGACAGTTAAGGACACTGAAGTTTTTAAAAAGGTGCGGATAAGTACTTTTCCGCACTCATTGTGGAGAAGTGGAACATTCAAAACTTAAATGCGTGCGGATAAGTGACACTTTGACCACGCACTAAATATTCATAAGTATCGTCATACAATGGTGATCACCTTAAGTGTTGTTCACTAATAAGGAACAAGCCACTCTTCACCTGGAACACACTTTTCTCTACCGACAAACCGACCGAGACGCGAGTAAGTTTTAGACTGAATTTTAAAATCATTTTATTGAACCAAATAGGTATTCAAATTTAGCAAAGCACCTGTGAACTAAGTAGATCAAATGAAATTAGTAAAGTAGGTTATCAAAAAGTCGAAAAATACTAAATAGGCATAGGAATTAAAATTATTTATGGCTCATTTCGCGGAAAAATTAAATATTAAATAATTTTAATTGTTGATTTATTTTTCAGATTTCTATGAGGCTTGCGGTCGCTAATACAGGTGGCTGATTTATTGCTCTTTCTCGGAATTCAAAATATAAAACAAATTAATTTAGCAGAATTCTGGATAAATAGGTTAAACCTATTAGTCAGCTGTCACCAGATTAATATTTATTACCTATTTTACAAGTAAATATAAACAAATTTTAATAATAATAATAAACACATCCGTTGATTTATTTATTAAAAAAGATGGTAATGATTATTACTGAATATGTCAAATAAAACTTAAATCAAAATTATCTACTACCTTGTTATTCAAATTTGCCGAATTTTCTTAGAAAACATAAATCTAAACTAATTAATTATTTCTGAACATCTGCCTTCAAAAACAACATATTTTGAGATATAAAAGGACGATTCGCGAAACTGTAAACATAAAAAATAACACCCAGTTGGTGAAGTGATCTAGTAAAATGTTTAAAAAAATTTATATTTTACGTAACAAGATGCAGGTTGTAGAAATGCATAAGAACCTTTAGTAGTGAAACTATAAATTATATAAAAAACGAGACATTTTTTGGAGCAAGAAAATAGGTGCCAAAAGGTAAAATGATGCGTTTGATATAAGAAACAGTAACTCTTATAGTGGCTCCTGGACATTGTTTGTGTTTAAAAGAAAATAATATGACTTTTAAATTTAAATCGAATAATTATGTTCTAGACCGAAATAAAAAAATACATTGTGGTTAGAACCTAGGAAAAAATGTGTTTATAAATATAATAAAATTGCTAATTGACGTTATTATTGAAAATATTCTATTGACATTGATTTGTTTTACAAATTTTGTACTAACGTTTTGATTTAAAAATATAGGAATTTGCAACAGAATTTAAAGTGCCTTTAATATCAGTTCTCATCATAGCTATGCACACGAAAATTAATTTAATTTGCATATAGGAATCTTAACAATATCAAAAATGTAAATTTAAGAATTTTGTTTTTTCTGTGTACTTTTCACAAGTAACGCACGATGTGCGGAAAAGTGAAGCTTTCCATACTAAAATATGTACATAAAATTGTCCGTTTGCCCATGCAAATTGAAAATATTTTTTTTCTACGCATTGAGTGCGTAATATAAAATTTAATAATATAAACAACAAGTGAAATTAAAGAAAGAAGAATAAGAAAAAAGTTATTCTGTTTTCGGTCGGGACTCGAACCCGGAGCCTCTTGCTCTGTACGCAAACATTCTAAGCATTGAACTACCGAAGACCATACATAAATTTTCGGTGTCTCAATACAGGAACGAGAAATTCTCAGGGTATTAACTCGACCAAGTCATCCAACTGATCTCTTAAATTCTTCTTTTCCACTGTCAAAGGTATGATAACTCAAATTAGACGTAAAGAATTAACGTCTGAAAGCATGAGATCACCTTTTCGTGTGTTAAAATTTCTGATCGCAATGGGTGATTGCCAATATAATTCTCAAATACCAAATTGCATTGCATTCTTTTTACACATTCTAAATAGTAAGATAGAAAAAAACTGTTGCATCACCTCAAGGGACAATAAATTAACAAATTGGCAAGTTTTTGTTTAAACTTTCCACTTCCAATAATAACCAAGTTACAGGGGATTCGCAATTATAAAAAAATCACCTTGTACACCGTGTAGAAAAAGTTTTAAATTTTGAAGTTTTCTTTTTCAGCAACACTCTTTTACTTTTCATGCAGCTACGTCCACTTCCAAGCAACCTAAGCAAACATAATAATATTGATGTTATACGGTTTCAAGAGCGGAAACACTCAGGAAAGCGAGAGGTAATCCAATGTGTCGGCTATGGAAACTTTATAGCCTACCCGTAAACCAGGCCCAAAAATCTTGGATTTGAACTTTACATATCGTAGACTTTGTGACAGACTGTTTTTTCAGCATTTAATCGGTTACAATTTAAAAGTGTATCAACGTCTTACCACAAATTACTTGATCACGGACTCCAGAGAAGCCCTCGGTTCCGCCTAAACCTCACTCAACGTTGGACAAGTTAACACTTCCGATTTAACCGGACTTTCCGATTTTCCGTTCAAACCGGATGTGATCGTGGTTGATGTCAATCGATAGATAATTAAAAATAAGGATAGGGACATAAAAGCCGAAACCAGTAAAATAATGTTGTAACCAACAGAAAGAACTTTTGAAATCACTTTATATTTGTGAAAGTTATAGCTACAACTATTACTAATAAGGATGGCACGGTGGAGAGAGGAGTCACGGGGGGGGGACTAGTAAAATGCTGTTGGAAAAAAAATCGGAAAGCGTATGCAGAAAGAATTTTAAAAAACGTCGTTTATTTGATAAAATTATGCGCATATGGTTTTTGAATAGGGTGGTGGGAATGACGAGAAGGGAGATGGGTGGAAGCAGGGAGGACTATAAAGTAATTACAGCAAATTTGAGGACATTTGGAATGGGTGATCAAAGGAGTTTCATTAAAATCGTTTGAAATTTAGGTAATTTGTATGCCTTAAAGTCTACACCATGTGACAAAATGGCGTCTGAAAACCGCCATGTTGATTCCTGATTAAAAAAATATAGCCTATAGCACCTTCGGGATCAGTAGCAACATAACAACCCCTTTTTTGTCCAAATCGGTTCAGCTGTGTAGCCTCTAGCGTGACACAAACATACATATTTACATACTTACAAACATATCCCAATCGAAAAATATTACCCTTCCTTTCGTCGTGCTGCAGTTGGGTAAAAAGGAAAGATTTTTCCTGTGTAAATATAGAAATTATTTCTATGATATGACTTTGAGGTTTATTCTTGACTGCCCATGTGGTGAGGAGAGCAAAAAGTTCACTTTCACGGGTGAACTTGGAACGCTTTCACAATCTTTTTACACGGGAAAATGAATCCACCGGTGTGAGCGCTCACGTCACATTACGTCACGGACAGTCAAGAATAAACACGAGTCGTTAAATACCGAGATGAATTCCATCAAAGGAGCATGCGCCAAAATTAACGTCAAAATGTCTAATTTAAATTATTGGCGCGAATACCGGGATTGGCGCGAGATCGAAGAGCTTAACGTATAATAAAAAATTCAAGGTATAAAATAATGGTCAATTCTAATTTTTAGGTATGATTTTATGTAGGTACCGGGTGGTTTTTTATAACCGGAGCACTCAGCAACTTTATCATTGAAAATAAAGGGCTATAATAAATTGTAGATTTTTTTTGGTTAATTATGATGATGATGAACTTTAAAAGCCAACATAATTTTTTTCTATCCGTCACCATGTACAGGGTGTCCCAAATTCGATGTTTTTGGGGAGTTTCGGGTATTTCTAGAGGAACTAAAAAAACCTCATCAACGTTTGCGACACTCAAATTTCAAAAGAACCTTAAAGGTGAAAATCGCATTTTGATATAGCAAGCCGTTTTTAAACTACGTGGTGTTTTTAAAAAGTGCATTTTGGGAAGGGGTCTATAACTTGTTTATTTATTAATATTTTTATTTCTGTGAAAACATTTAGACACTTTTTTAAGAGGAATTCAACTGTTAAATTAAATTTCATTTGTCACGTTTAGTTTTTGAGATATCACATAAAATTAATTTTTCTTTATGGGATTAGTGGGATTTCTTTATATTTCTGTTTTTTTTTATTTTTACCACATATTTTAGTTTGCTTAATATTAAAAAATAATAAAGAGGTGATTAAAAAATAAAAATAAAGAAAACAATAAAAAAAAATAAAATATTGAGTGTGTAACATCATTTTAAAGGAAATTTTAGAGAGAGTTTTAGAGTTATTCTGTAAGAAAAATAACAACTTTATGCAATATTTTAAAAACCACAAGAGATAAATAAAAACCGTTGACATCTGTCAATTCTTCAAGAAAAGATCTATAAGAAAGCTATTTACACAAAAGCAAAATGCAGACAAAAACACTCCGTAGCTTAAAAACGGCTTGCTATATCTAAATGTAGTTTTCACCTTTAGGCTTCTCTTAAAATTTGAGCGTCGCAAAGGGGGCTCAGTTTTTTTCTTTCTCCCCTAGAAATACCCGACACCACAAAAAAACAACGAATTTGGCCCTGTACAGGGTGTGACAATAAAGTCGATTTTTTGAGAGGGAACACCCTGTATATTTTTGCATTTTAAGATTCGTCTTTTCTTTTTGATTTCAAACATATACAATATCTATGTGCTGCGATTAATATTTTTTGAGGTATATGCAGTATTTCTTCTATATGCATTTCACGTTTATTTTGTTTTGCCATGGGAGTATTGACAAATTTAAATGCGCTAAATCTTTTAAAAAAATGTTTATCGTAGCATAGACATACAGTAGAACCCCGATGACAGTGTTTATTCAAATTAAATTGGGCAATAAATAATTTGTCACACAACTTGCACGTCACCGGCATTTTCACAGAACAAAAACGACGAATTTTCATCAAAAAGAACTGGGAATTATTAAAGTTTTGCTGTATAAAACCATGGTACTGAAATATCTCTCAGTTGATTGGTTGGCAGAAGTGACAGATCAACGCTTGCGCACGTCTTGGAATTCATCTCTGTATTTAACGACTCGTGAATAAACAACAAGACGCTAACCCTACCAAGTCCAGATTGAATCCTTGACTTTGCATGCGCAGATCTACCAATATTATTTACCTCATGTATCATAGAATAGATGAATACAGGGTGATTTTCACTTGAATGATTCTAACCACATGAAAATAGAAAGTTTCAAAAACCTAACCTTACGAAACCTAATGAAATCTAACCGAACCGAACCAAAGCAAACTGAACCAATAATTTAAAAAAAATACTTTCCTGACTTCCTACCCGGGATCCTAGAGGATGTGAATCCGAACCGAACCGAACCTAACTAAACCGAACCAAACCTAACCTAACCAAACACAACAACACTGCTCATTAGGTTTAGTTGGGTATGGTTAGGTTTGGATAGGTTCGGTTCGGTACGGTCCGATTCGGATTCACATCCTCTAGGATCCCGGGTAGGAAGTCAGGAAAGTTTTTTTTTTGAAAAAAATTATTGATTTAGTTTGCTTTGGTTCGGTTCGGTTAGATTTGATTAGGTTTTGTTCGGTTAGGTTTTTGAAACTTTCTATTTTCATGTGGTTAGGATCATTCAAGTGAAAATCACCCTGTTCATCTATTCTAATACATGAGGTAAATAATATTGGTAGATCTGCGCATGCGAAGTCAAGGATTCAAAGTGGACTTGGTAGGGCTAGCGTCTTGTGAATAAACATCCTTGATTTAGGCTTTTACTTCACACAGACTTTGTGTCTGCTATTGATACGAAAATGTCATCGCAAAATTGATGGATCACTATTGGATTATGACCGCAAAGTGATGAAAATTGGAGAAGCTGACTATTCAAGACATCGATTAGTAATATTGACATATCCACGTAATGAACATTTTTATAAAATACGACGGAAAAGCTAAAGAAAATTATCAGTCATGTCAACATTAGGAACTTATCAGTGGCGGCTCGTGACAGTAAAGTTTGTGAGTTCTGCCGATAGTGTACAAAAAATGCTATTTTTTACAGTCTCCAGATCACGTGTCTATTATAAAAAGTAAAAAATTGCCAAGTTTGATTTGGCAAAAATTACAACGCCTAGGAAAAAATAGCGTTTTTACAAAAGATTTAATTCACATTCACTACCTTAGCATATTATGTACTCACCAATGTTTTGCCTGCGCGTATTTTCTAGACATCTGAGAACTCGTACTCCTACACTTTTGGGCAGTACTCGAATAAGTTTCTATACTTAAATGTATTTAAATTTAACTTCACATTTAACTCACACTCACAAGTTTTTTATTGCATCCGCATATCCAGTCGTTTCTGGCATAAATTTCTCTTGTAAAAATCCTTTTATACGATTTTCCCCGGCTTGAAACACACTTTTCTAATAAAATATCGAGCAATGGTCGTCCTTCTTCTTTCATTTTTAGTTTTTCTTCATAAGTAAAGAGAGAGAATTTTTTTACATTAATTAAATTATCCAACACATTCATTGTGACACAATTATACAAAAACAAACACGACCATACCTCCCGCTCATGCGTTTGGCGTCTTCTAAATAAATAAATGCGCCCGCAAGCAAGCAACGCTGAGTTCGCGCGCCCGGAAGTGAACTGGAACTGCAAGTTTTGCAGCTCTATTTTTGACTAGATTTCGCTATCTAAACCCAGGAGCAAGTGCGGTGCGGGGCGAAGGAAGGGGATCCTAACCGACCACAGATCTCGTTAGCCGCCCAGCTACGTATTGTTACAATTTAGCAGCGCACCAATGCCAATAACTTCATTTGACCGACTTTGAATGCGACCTTCGGCGACGGCGCGCGGCGTCATCTCAACACACGTACGCGATTTGAAGGCCTACTATACCAACACCGGACCGAAAATATACTGCTATTCCAATAATTTTAGAAATAAAATAATTATATTAGAAAAATAGCAGAAAAATGGCTCTGGAATGAAATAGCGATGTACAAAATAGCGACGTATGAAATAGCGAGTAATGAAATAGCGACTATCAAAATAGCGACGTAATGAAACAGCGACTATCAAAATAGCGATGTATCAAAATAGCGTTTGTAACAAAACAGCGACATATCAAAATAGCCATGTATCAAAATAGCGACAATCAAAATAGCGATGTATTAAAATAGCGACAATCAAAATAGCGACAATCAAAATAGCGATGTAACAAAATAGCGATGGATCAAAATAGCGAATCAAACCAAACCGAATCGATTCAAACCAATCCAAACCGAACCTTTCTAACAAATTTTTTCAAAAAAAAAACTACCCTGACTTCTTTTCCAGGAACCTAGAGGATGTGAATCCGAACCGAACCGCACCGAACCAAACCGAACCGAACCAAACTGAACCGAATTCGTTTCAGTTTGTTTCGGTTCAAAAGAAGTCTGGAAAGTTTTTTTTTTAATATGCTGGTTCTGTTCGGTTCGGTTCAGATTCACACCCTCTAGGATCCCGAGAAAGAAGTCAGGGAAGATTTTTTTTGAAAAAATTTGTTAGAAAGAAACCCCTTTGTCGAACTACATGCCAAAACCGAACCAAAATATCGCTATTTTGATAATCGCTATTTTGTTACATCGCTATTTTGATCGTCGCTATTTTGTTACATCGCTATTTTGATAGTCGCTATTTTGTTACATCGCTATTTTGTTACATCGCTATTTTGATACAATCGCTATTTTGTTACATCGCCATTTTGTTACATCGCTATTTTGATAGTCGCCCTTTCATTACATCGCTATTCTGATTGTCGCTATTTCGATACCGCTATTTTAATACTCGCTATTTTGTACATCGCTATTTCGTTCCAGAGCCCAGAAAAATAGTCAAATAATGTGAAAATTTTGGGGGTTCTGCAGCTCTGCAGCCCTTATGCATTAGCGCCCCTGGAACTTATTGCAATAAAGTTAGGCTCTGTAATGAAAGCGCGTGTGACAAAATCGCGAGTAACAAAACCGCGGTAACAAAAGCGCGACTGACAAATCGACGCCAAAACCATGAAATGGCGTAACCCACAAAAATAGATTTTTAGATAAGCCCACTAACATACATTAAAAAAGTCGCTCTACAAATCTACTAACGGGTCATAACTAAATTCCAAGTAGTATAGACGCCCGTGGTATTGACGACGAAATGCGTGATGTAATCAAAGCGCGATTTAACAAAATCGCGAGTAACAAAAGCGCGATTTAACAAAATCGCGAGTATCAAAAGCGCGATTTAACAAAAGCGAGAGTAGTTATGTTAAATTAAATTTACGATGGGCTTCGGAACTACATAGCAACGTACAAAATAGCGGTATCGAAATAGTGACAACCAAAATAGCGAAGTAATGAAAGAGCGGCTATCAAAATAGTGATGTAATAATTTTTTTTGTGGTCCTAGATGGTGTGAAACCGAACCGAACCCCAGCGAACTCAACGAATTGGGTTCGGATTCACACCCTCTAGAATCGCAAAAAAGTCAATTTTTTTTTTAATTAAAGGATCGGTTTGGATATACACCCTCTGCGATGGCGGAAAAAAGTCATGCATTATTAACTATGAAAATAAACATTTCATCGTTATACATTCGCGATTTTGTTACTCGCGCTTTTATCACTCGCGGTTTTGTCACTCGCGATTTTCTCACTCGCGCTTTCATTACAGAGCCGACAGTAATAGTACGGGGCAGTATTCTGCAGTTTTCCAATGAAAACGGACAGTTGGTCTTTCAAAATTGGCATACCAAAGTCGAATTTAAAAACCATTTTTCCATTAATAAAGTAGTAGTATTTATTCCGGTTCATATAGTAAACAAAGGCCTTATGTTGAAAGATCACAGCTGAATTTTTAATGAGAAATTGTTAATTTACTGCCTGGCACTATTACAGTCTGACTTGATTGAAGTCCCTATTAAATACCTTTACTGCCTTTAATACCACCCATTTTGATAATAGAGACTTATTGGAAATTCTAAATTAAAGCTAGCAGTAATAAGGTAACAAATTTATATAAATAGTGCTAGACCTTAAGGCGGTGCCGCGCCGGCGCACAAAGGGGCCAATCGGGTGTAAAAGTGGAAGAAACTAAAAAAACACAAATAGACATATACAATATCTGGAACTCAAATTATGTAGCAAACTAGTGGGCGCTGAAAATGCAACAGAGTATTTTCACTTGTTTTTTAGTATGACGTGAGTTTGACACTTTAAAAAGCGTCTGTTTAATTTTTATGATAATTACATACAAATTATTGAATAATTATGTATTACTTTCTCTAATTATATGAAGTGTTATATTTAAAACATTAGAAATTTTTTTACGATGGAGACATCCAGCACAGGTAATTTAACCAAAAAACACTAAATACCAATATCTAGCTGTAGGTTGTTATAAAGTAATCATATTTTTTAAACTAAGAAGTCAATTATTATTAGAATTTACCTTAAATAAATATTAAAAATATAATTTAGTGTGTGATAAAATTTTGTTAAGCAAAACTATTGTCACTTTTTTGTTAATTGAATGTTTCTTAACAAAATGAAAAAAAAAATGGCTGCGCTTTCTTGCGGCTTTTTGAGATTTTTAATATTAAAAATAAAGTGCCTACATACGACCCAAGTAAAAGAAATTAAACTATACATCTTAAATATGAAACTTTTCGCCCACTAACGCGCGGTTATGTCCGCCACAGACCGATATGAAGGATCGATTCGAAAGATTTTTTTTGTGTTAGTGGACTGCAACAGTTTTAAACCGTTGCGGACAAAACGGTCAGACTTATCTGTGCCGTTCAAAACCGACGGATCAACCTCTGTGTGTATGACCAGCTAATAGCTCCATTTGGCCCCTCTGTGATTTATTGGAAAATGCTGTTTATAAAGCGTCCCTTATTTTTAACACCACTTTTAAATCTTTAGTCATTAGGTTGATATATAAGGTTCTTCTATTATGTTATGCTATGTTTATTGTTACATTCGCGATATTGTTGCTAAAAAAGCAAAGGGGCGAAGGCGACAAGATAAGCAAAACTCAATTTTGTGGATGTTTGCGCCTTTGTCTGATCCAAATATAAATAATGTCGCTTTCGCCTGTAAATGATATTGCTGTATACTTCAAACCAAATACGTTAGAAGATAAATATAGGGCATACGCATGCATTCTGACACGAGATGCTTGAAGCCAGGACCTCTATTTAATTCTTAATGTTCCTTTTTCGGGTAGACAGGCTTTCGGTTACTGCGCATGAGTCAGTTTTGGTGGTTTTGGAACATACTCTGTTACACTGTTAAAGGAGAAGAGACGAAACGAAAAGTCCTGCTTACTTCACAAATATTTTAAAAAACCATTATCAAGTGGTCTGGTCTGTAAGAATAATGAAAAAATATAATTAAATTATAATATTTAAATTAAATATGCTAAAAAATACTTACAGACAGTTAACAATCATCTTTGAAACAAATGAAAAACTGGAACACACAAAAATAAAAAATTAAAAAACATTTAAAATAGTCTAAAACAACATACAGATTAAAAATCAGTCAAACGGACATAAACACGTTATTTTAATAAAATACAATTAATTGACAAAGAAGATATAGGTTAAAATAATAAATAATAAATAATATAAACAAAACCCAGATATCCGAAACAGGTACAAAGCGACATCTAACATAAAATAAATAATGTAATAAATGAACAGAAACAATTTAAAATTGACAAAATCAATAAATAAAAGCAGACAAAGAAATCTTATTTGAAATTGTTTAAAACTTTAGCTACCTCTTTGAAGTGGGCGTTAGTAGTGGTTTCATTTAAACTAACTGACGATTGATCAATTTCGAGTTTAGCAATCTCAAAATTTTCCAAAAAATTTGATTAGACAATAAAATATTTGTGAAGTAAGAAGGACTTTTCGTTTCTTCTCCTTTAACAATGGTTCAAGGACTTCACCTACAATTCATTATACTCTGTTACGTCACTAAATTATTTGACAATTGTCAAACGTTTAGGCAGGGCTATCAAAACGGACGGGCCACGACCCTCCACTTTGTTGACGTCACATCCGGGGCGGATTTTTTTTTGATGGTCATTTCACGACACAGCTGATTGTCTTTAAAATATTGAAGTTGGAATGACGGTTCATGAATATTTAATTTTTTAAAAATAAAGCCGGTTTTGAGATTGTTTTTACTATATTCTTGCAGAACAATTTTTTTTAATGTATAGTAATCCTTAATTTTTCAGAGCCGCTTCACTAGCTCACACAAAAATTAAATTTAAAGCAGACGCGAATGTGACAAACACAGATGACAAAGTCAAATACATGTCAAATATAACAGTTGGCATGCTGTATATGGCGGGTAATTTGAATTTAAAATAAGAAATGCTAAATCTTGAAGATTTTAACCTTTTAATCATCTTGCATCCTTACAAAAGTTTGGTAGAATATCGGGATGGTGTCTAAGAATATTTCACTGAAATTTCGCGAAAATCTGTAGTGCCATTTTGCAAATATCCTAAAAAAACATCTGACCTCCCATAAGACCCAATGTAAAAGTCAGCCCCCAGAGAACAGCTGATTTTTTCAGGGTCGTGGCCTGTATATTTTTGTTGGCCTTGGTTTAGGTTTATGTGTATTATTTTTTTCTAAAAACTAGTTGGTTGGGTGAAAATTTATCAAATTGTGGATAAAATTTGTAGTTTTTCTAAAACTAATTTTGCAGATTTATTTTGAACACCATGAAGAGTGTTTAATGGCATTTATAAACCATTCCTAATTTTATTAACAAATTATAAAGAAAAATACAAGTAGTTACCTATGGAATGGCACTCCCTTACTTCTTCCGGACATTTTTTCACAAACCGCACATGTTTTACGAGAATTACTTCCCATTTTTCACAAAAAAAAAACATAATTTTAGACGACATACGCAAAACACCGCAAAATGTCAATATGGCCTCCATCCTGATAGCATATGTGTGTCTACATGACAAAACACACGCATGCGCACTTGAAAATTCGCATCCGCGAATTTAAATTTGCCATTGTTTCCAAAGCCAGCTATGAGTGCTTGAACGATTCTTTGAATTTCAAAATTTACAATAAAAAAACACTAAAAGTTATTTAAAAAAAAAGCTCTTTACCGGTTGTTTTAGTTTTTGCTTTAAAATAATCAGGGAAACTCTTAAAGTCATAAACAAAAGAAAAAGTCGAGTGCAACAACTTTTCATTTAATAATTTTTGCAGCTGATTACTATAACTATAGGCCAGTGAAAAAAAAGCGTCAAAAATTTTCCCAACAGTAATGAAATGAACTTTAAACTGCAAAATAGAAAACTTAAATTAAAACCTGTTTTGCAATTAATTGTGACAAGTTATGTTTATTATATAAAATATTATGTAAATAAAAATGCCTAAGTAATCCATGGGCGCACCAAGGGGGGGGCTTGGGACCCGGGCCCCCCCTAGCCTAGGATTTTTTAAATAATTTTTTACATATTGCTTGAACAAACACAAAACATAGCATGAAATATGGCATCATGAAGCCCCCCCCCAAAGGTCTCAGCCCCCCCCTCCCAAGACATATTCCTGGGTGCGCCACTGAGTAATCCGTGAATCTGGAAAAAGCACCAAAAAAAAAACGTGAAGAAGTCGCAGCGTTATGTGATACCGCTTCATACTACTTAACCCTCAGTTACTATCGTGTGGTGTTTCGACACCCCAGTACCTATATTTTGTGCTACATCTTCTATGTTTTTATAGAAGTTTTGTTTTTGTTTTTGGTATTCTCACAGCTTGTCTAAGGGAGCAGAATCGTGCAAAAAAAGATTATTTTTTATTACGGGTGTTTGAAATATTGCAACTTGGGGTGCCAAAACACCCCACGATAGTACTTAAAGGTGTTTTGTTTTTTTGGTGGACTTACAAAAATGAAAAGATTTTCTACCGAAAAACAGCTTCATCAACTTGCTGACAATTTTTATGATGATGTGGATGACTTAGATATTGAAAATGAACAGATAAGTGACTTGTGATGCTCAAAGTCAGCACAGTAACCACAACACTGATTCCGAGTTCGAGGCCTCCTCAGTTGATGATAATAACGAGGTTTTGTCAGCTGATGAGAGCGATAATAACAGTTTGGAGGAAGTTGATGCTAACGGATACATTTATGGAAAAAAAAACAGTTTATACAAAACCAAGCAAGATAACAACTTGACCAAAAACATTTGAATTTCTTTGAACTTGACATTCCCGAGCTATCTCATAATCTAAAAGGAATTACTCGAACCTTACTGGGAGTTCCGCCCAACCGATCCCGCTCCAGGAGCCATAAGAAACTATGGAAGGTGTTATCTCAGGGCTCTCAAAATGGACGGGCTACGATCCTCCACTCTGTTGACGTCACATCCGGGGCTGATTTTTTTTTTGATGGTCACGTTACGACACAGCTGATTGTCTTTAAAATATTGAAGTTGGAATGACGGTTCATTGATATTTGATTTTTTTTTTTAATAAAGCCGTTTTTGAGATTGTTTTTACTTTATTCTGGCAGAACAATTTTTTTAAAATGTATAGTAAGCCTTAATTTTTCATAGCCGCTTCATTAGCTCACACAAAAATTAAGTTTAAAGCAGAAGCGAATGTGACAATCACATATGACAAAGTCAAATACATGTCAAATATAACAGTTGGCATGTGGTACATGGCGGGTAATTTGAATTCAAAATAAGGAATGCTAAATCTTGAAGATTTTAACCTTTTAATCATGTTGCTTCCTTACAAACCTTTGGTGGAATATCGGGATGGTGTCTGAGAATATTTCACTGAAATTTTGCGGAAATCTGTAGTGCCATTTTGAAAATATCATAAAAAAACGTCTGACCTCCCATAAGACCCAATGTAAAATTCAGCCCCGGAAGAACAGCTGATTTTTTCAGGGTCGTGGCCTCTATTTTGGTGTTGGCCTTGGTTATCTGTGTCCAAGTCACAAAGAACGCAAAATCAAGATGAAGTGTAAAAGCTGCAACGACATGTTTGTAGGGAATATTCAGAAGATATTGCATTCATGCATAAAGGTAAGAATCATTTTGCAAAAGCTTTAGAAGCAGACCAGTAAAATAAATCACCCTGGATATATCTTGGGAAAAATTATAAACTGCTGTTGTTTTTTTTTTGTATTTTACAATTATTTACCGGGTGATCAGTTATACAGGTCGGTTTTCAGTGAACTCACACTCATGGCATACGGTGCCAAGGCTTTATAGCATAGAAAAATTGTTCGTCAAATTTCCTTGTTATTTTTTTTGTTACAAAAGTAATAAACGTGTTGTTACAGATTGATAGTCACGTGTCTGAGGAAAAAAGAACTCAGATGATTTTTTTATAAAGGAACTGTTGTTTTTGAAATGAATTTTTTTAAGGATCACATGTTTTTTAGTTTTTAATTTTGTTACCAGATTGAATATTATTCACTACAGAGAACATTTTTATAAAGTTATGTTAATTTTTGAAATAATAGTTAGCTAATTAACCCAAAAGTGACTATACATTTTCAGATTTATTTTACATTTTAATTAAAAAAATATACAGAATTTAAAGAATTGGGGTGTCAGAACACCCCACGATAGTACTTGTGTGACCCAAAATAGACGATAGTAACTGAGGATTAAAGGTCATATTAAGTTTTTCTTACCTTTTTCGCGGGTCCGCTTGCGACTGAAAGTGCTGTGAAGACGGAGACCATAGCCGTGATGAACCCCAGTTTTACCAAAGTAGATCTTCTCCCCATTACGCATTGTCACTGATGCTGAAAGAACAAGAAGACAGAAATACAGTTTAGTTTAGTAAACCCCTGACCATCCCCTGCCATTAGTTTTTTTTTATTACAAGCTTTTATTTAGCTTCAGATGTTCTGTCTAACTATCTAACTATCTATCAAATCTTGTGAAGCGTTTTTGACACACTTCCCATTATCCGATTTGGATGAAATTTGGTACACACATAGTGGTCCCATGACAATACATCATTGAGAAAAAAATATCCTACGACCCCTACCCCCACCCCTTCTATAGAAAAATGTGTTTTTGACACACTTCCCGTTATCCGATTTGGATAAAATTTGGTATACACATAGTGGTCCGATGATAATACAATAATAAGAAAAAAATATCCTCCTACCCCTACCCCCATCCCCTTCCATAGAAAAATTTGTTTTTGACACACATCCCGTTATCCGATTTGGATGAAATTTGGTATACATATAGTGATCCGATGACAATACAATATTAAGAAAAAAATATCCTCCCACCCCTATCCCCACCCTCATCTATAGAAAAATGCGTTTTTGACACACTTACCATTATCCGATTTGGATGAAATTTGGTATACATATAGTGGTCCGATGACAATACAACAATAATGTCCTCCCACCCCTACCCCCACCCCTTCCATAAAAAATGCGTTTTTGATACACTTCACTTCAAATGACTTTTATAAAATTTGGTATATGCATAAAGGTCTAATGGCAATACAGCCCAAACAAAAAATATATTTCTACCTCTACCCCCACCCTCTCCTTCCCCCAATAGAAAAATGAGTTTCTAAACAACTCATGATCAGCGATTTCATTATAATCTAGAATAAACTTTTCTGTTCTGTTATTGAACAAATATTTTCATTTAATAGAGTAGGTAGCTGAGACTAAAAAGTAGAAAATAAATTGGTAATTTTTTTTTTAAATCACAAGCTTTTATAAAATGCACTAAAAATTAAAAAATAATTTTCTAAAATTCTAATATTATCATAATAATAAAAGCGATGGCCGCAAATCAAAGCATAAGTTAATCTAAATTTGTGATCACTTAAAGAATATTCAACATAGCAGGTCATCAAAGATATATTTGATGTGCCGCAATGTTATGCCATTGCCATACCTATGTCAGAGAAATGCTGGGATATCTTGGGTCGGGTTGGGTGGGTTTGGTACCTCTGCATTTTTCTGCTAGATTGACTCTTGCAAATAGTGATATTTAATTGATACGGATATCTTATCGTGCTAACATCCTCAAAATTTCCATCAGTCGGCCATCGTTTTTATTATTATGATAATATTAGAATGTTAAAGTTAAGAAAATTATTTTTTAATTTTTAGTGCATTTTATAAAAGCTTGTGATTTAAAAAAAAAATTCCAATTTATACCTAGGTATGGTTAAATATGGTTACAATCCTTTAAATTTCTTAAAGACTATAACTTTATTAAAGATTTCCCAACTTTCAATTTCTTAAGCAAATAAAAGCGATCCTAAATTTTCTTTATCAAATATGTCCTTATAGAAACAGGTTTATCGATAATACCACAGATTTATTGAGTTCTTGAAAATAAGTCAAGAAAGCTAGTGTATTTATTTATTTTATTATTGCTACAATTTCTGTTATTTGTCCTTAAATTACGTAACGCAAAAATTCAGGATTTTTGACCCCCCCCCTCTCCCCCTCGTAACGCATTTTCAAGAAAAAACACTTTAAGAAAACGTCGAGTGTAATGCAAGGCAGAAGACCCCCTCCCCCTAGAGCATTACGTAATTTAAGGACAGTCCCTAATCTCAGTAAAATTTATGTATGGTTTCGGTGGTTCAATGTTTAGAGCATTTGCGTACACAGCAAGAGATTCCGGGTTCGAGTCCCGGCCGAAGCAAAAAAACTTTTTTCTTATTTTTCTTTCTTTAATTTCACTTACTTCTTTCTTCTTTCATACATAGATTTTACCACATTTACAAAATTCATTAAGTTTGATACCATAGAACTTTACGCAGGAAACCAAAATAGAAATGAAAAATTCAATTCCAAAGGTTGGGACTTATTAAGAGTTCGAATACTTGACTTGCACTCCTGACCAGTGGCGGATCCAGGATTTCCAGGGGGGAGGGGCCAAAATCTCAGCAAACATCAAAATATTTTTTAGTATCTAAAGGAGATTTAAGGTGCCGCAGGCGAAATTTTTAAAAAAATTTGTGACAAATTTTAGTTAGTTATGCTGCTAACAAAAAAATAGATAATTTTTCTAGGAAGAGGGGGGACAGGCTCCTCTGCCCCTCCCCTGGATCCGCCAGTGCTTCTAACCATATAAAACACTGTGCGGCGGGCTAATTTAACAGAAAAATAGTGTAAATGTCAAAGCACTTGAGTTTTATTGTACTCAATATCAATAAAATACAAAAGAGTAGTTACATTTTATTGATTTCTCATCAAAATGTAATACACGCTGTTGAGGGACAAAAGTGTCATAAATATCGTATAGTAGAGTAAATTTGTAAAAGAAAGCTGTAAAAAAACGGATATTCTTTTTATATTTGGCATAGTAGTACCTGACCCAATGTTAAATTTTTGTTTAAGGATCCCCAATTTTCCGGCTTCAGAATCCAAGAAGGTGACTGCCAAAGTTAAGAAAAAAAAATAATTCCCTATTTTAGGAGAAATAAAATTTATTTGGGTGGATTCACTTTAAGCGGGACTTATTAAACTTAAAACTGTATAAAAATTTGACACCTATCACTTTAAAAATACTCTGCCAATATATGGGCACTAAGCTCACACTAGGTACAATAGTTATAGAGTACGTGTGAGCTAATATAACTAAAAATTTAAATATATTTTATTCAACTCCAGACTCAATTACCTTTCGTTTGATACCACACAAGCCATGTTTTGACAAAATCTAACTTTTGAAATCTACCCCCACCCTTTTTTTTATACTAAAATATATTTTTTTAAACTCCAGACTCAATTACCTTTCGTTTGATATCACACAAGCCATATTTTTATTAAACTTGAATTTTTGAAATCTACCCCCACCCCTTTTTTTTAACTAAAATTTATTTTGTTTAACTCCAGACTTAATTGCCTTTCGTTTGATATCACACAAGCCATATTTTCACATAAACTCTTATTTTTGAAATGAACCCTTTTATTTGGATTGTGTTTGGTAGATTTTGTTCATTTTTAAATGGGACCATCTCGACCCAAGACCCAACCTAGGTACCAAATTTCATTAAAATCGGGCAAGCGGTTTTTGAGTTATGCGCGTTGGTCGTTACAGACAGACAGACAGACAGACAGACAGACAGACAGACAGACGGCGCAACAAAAAAGTTTCAAAATCATCTGAAACGCAAAGATATATAAAATTTTTTGAAATCGGAGCAACTTTTTTTTTCTCGAAAAAATTAGGCTCACCATAGCTCACACTACTATAGTATAGTAGTAGTGTGAGCTAAAAATTTGCATCTATATTTCAAAAAATTAGTTTATTTAGATATTTGAAAAAATTTATAGAAAAGCACTACTTTTCTCCCACACAACGAGGCACAAATTAATAAACTAAACTCGGTGTGGTGGTTCTAAAAAAATCTATTTTTATTTCAATCATTGTTTTACAGATTATACGATTGCATTGCCAATCCTGTCTGCATTAATTTCGTTATAAATTCGTTATTACTAAACCGATTCTAGTGAAATTAAAAAAATCATGGTGAGAATCATTATAATCAGTTCAGTAGTAATGAATTTATAAGAAAATAATTGCAGAAATGATTGGTAAAGCAATCGTTTAATATTCCAAACAATGATTGAAACAAAAATATATTTTTTAGAAATACCGAGCCGATTTTGCTGATTCATACCTTGTTGTCCGCGGCAAGAATACAGGTCATTTACTGATTTAAAAATATAATTAAAACATGTTCTTTCTCGGGTACACTTTAATTTCGTCCGCTATCTTGGATTTTGAGATGGCGGACAAAAAAAATATATTTAATGAAAACTCTTGTTTCATTAAAATCGATGGTACAGTTCAACAGTTATAATGGAAAAAAAATTATCCGGTTTTTTTTGCCACACCCGGTACAATAGCGGAATAGCCGCCATAGCTTGGCTGTATAATTTTATGCTGATCATAGCTTATTCTCTTATTTGTCTCTTCTATTCTTTGCACAATAATAAAAAATTCACCCCATCCTAGAATTAAAAGTTTTTGAATTGAACTCAATAGTTAGTCTTTAAGCATGCCTAGGAAACTCAATGCAATTTGACAGGTCGTTAGATTAAAGTTCTCACTAAGCTCAAAAGAGGCGCTGCGGTCGCGCGTTTTTTCCTTATTCTATTTTTTTTGACAATTATCTGTGGTTTGGAGTTTTCGTCCCCCTTTTTTTCAGGTAGAAAAACCTCTTCCACCGCATTTTATTTCGGGTTCATTTTAAATCTATCTTTTTGGCTTATGTAGGTAATCTTTGCTGCTGTGACGCATTAAAATTAAATTTTGTGAAATTTGTAGCTTCCAATATTAAATATAAAAAAATAAGAATTTCTAGTTGCTTTTCTGGGTGAACTGTCTAAAGTTCAGACGAGTATAAAATGCATAGTTTTCCGAGACATTTTAAGGTAAGTTTTCTTATTTTCTCATTTGAGGTTAGATTGGCATTTGATAAAATTTGTATTCGTAGTGTCTTTTTAACCTCTTATCGCTTACTTTACGGAACTCTGAATACAGGTTTCCAATACCTGATAGGTGCCTTATTTGCCCATCAATTAAGCACAAATTTAGTGTTAATTTTATGTCTATCCCTTTCTTTTGATATTAAGTAAAAGGAAGACACATACAAAATTAACACTAAATTTGTGCTTAATTGATGGGTAAACGAGGGATTACTCAGCAGCGTAATGTACTTTGAATAAATTTACTCCTTAATTTTAAATCTTTATCTTTCCATAATCTAGTACCTATGATTAATGTGGTTATAAGTTGATTTTTTTTATTGTTTTCAGCTTTTGGATGATATGTGCGAGTGCGACCACTGATAAGCTATGTATATACTACTTTGAAACATATTTTTTTTTTACGGTTAAGCGCACTCGCAAAGAGATCCCTATCACGCTCGAGAAGCGGCCAGTGCGCGGAAATGTTGGTGTGTGTTGGTTTTGAAACGGTTCAGGTTGTAACCTGCAGGGAAAACTGTCGCAGGGAGTTTATTCCACAGCGATGCTGTTCTCCAGAGATATGAATTCTGATATAATGAGGTTCTTGGTGCCTCTATTTTGACAGTAAATTGATGGTTACCGTCTGTTTGACGTGTTCGCCTAGTAGGTGCTACTCCCGGGGGGATCATACGTGCCAACTCTTCAGAGCATTTTCCGTGATAATACCTGTAGAAGAGAGATAGATCGCCCACAGTTCTTCGATGTTCGAGACTATCCAAACTACGGGTAAGTGCGGGGTCATTGATCAGCTTGATAGCTCGTTTTTGCACGGTGTTCAAAAGCATTAAGGTATGTTTGGGTGCCGCACTCCATATATGTGAGCAGTACTCCATAGTTGGTCGAATCTGGGCTTTGTAGAGTGTCAGCAGTTGGCTTGGTGTATACAGATGTCTTGTACGAAATAGCACCCCAAGCTTTTGGGACGCCCTTTTAGCTATATCTGCCACGTGACTGTGCCAAGACATGTTGGTCTCTGCAGTGACTCCTAAGATGTTCAACTGGCTCTGCAATGTGACAGCACTTCCAGATAGCATGATGTTTGGCTCACCGGTGCTGGTCTTTTTTGAAAACAGGGCTGCTTGGGTTTTCTGCGCGTTGAACTGTACAAGGTTTTTGTTGCCCCAGTCCTCTATTATCTCCAGGTCGTTATTTATCTGCGATATTTGAGTTTGTCTAAGATGATGGAATTCACGTGCGGATAAACACTGAGTGGGTGGTATGACTGAGGAGACTACATTGCCATCATCTGCAAAGCAATAAAGTGGATTTACTGTTTTATCTATGAGGTCATTTATGTAAATCAGAAAAAGTGTTGGCGAAAGGATTGCTCCCTGTGGCACACCAGCATTTATTTGGTAAGAGTTGGAGTTCCGACCATCCAGTGCAACATAAATGGATCTATCCTTAAGGTAACTTTCAAACCAAGTGCAAAGTTTCGGCGACAATCCCATTGCTTTAAGCTTGTTGAGCAGATTTTCATGCCAGACTTTATCGAATGCTTTTGATATATCTAAGGCAATTGTTCTTGTTTCGCCCCGTAACTCAATCGCTTTTTGCCATAAATGAGTGACGTATGTAAGTAAATCGTCAGTTGACCTATATTTTCGAAATCCGTATTGCTTGTCGTTGATAAGTTTGTACTTTTCCAAGTACTTGGTTAGGTGATTGTTCACAACTCTTTCCATTACTTTTGATATCACCGGAAGTAGAGCAATTGGTCTATAGTTTAACGGATCTGTCTTTTTTCCTTTCTTTGGAATACGTTGTACTGCGGCAGACTTCCATGATGATGGATATACTCCTTGCCTGTAAGATAAATTGAATAATTTAGCGAAAGTTGGTGTGAGTTCGTTAGCACAATTTTTGAGTACTATCGCGGGAATGCCATCTGGACCCATTGCTTTGTTTGTATCTAACTTTTTAACGGATTTTCGTATTTCTCTGTGACAAAAGGGTACCTCTGGCATACTGTGGGAAACCCTTTCAATGAACGGTGGAGTTTTTCCATTTGGCACTGTTAGGTTTGAGTTGGAGGAAAAGATTTTGGCCAGCATATTGGCTTTTTCCTCTGATGTTGTGGCTGAGTGAGTATTTTTATCTGTAAGTGGTGGTATGGATGACTTGGTGAAGTTTGATCCAACGGCTTTTGCAAGAGACCAAAAGGACCTAGAACTACTTGGACAATTCAGCAACCTGTTTTTTATTCTTTGATTGTATGTTTCTTTGGCGGCGTCAATAATAATTTTCCAACTATTTCTGGCTTCTATAAATTCTGTGTGGTTTTGAGCGGTTTGTTGTCGTTTCCAAAGGTTATATGCTCTGTGTTTTTTCTGTACAGCCGTTTGACACTGGCTGTTGAACCAAGGTTTTGCATTAGCTCTGCATTTTATTGTATGTGGGATATATGCATCCATTCCAGATAAGATTACTTTTGTTATTTCATTACAGCAAATAGTGGGATCAGCTGTTTTAAAGCAAACTTCTTGCCATGGAAAATCCAGGTAAAACTGTTTAAGGTCATTCCATTTTGCCGATTTATAGTGCCACATTTTACGAGGAAGTGATTGTTGGCTTGGTGGTATGAACATTTCGCACTTTGTTCTTATAAGTTTATGATCGGATGAACCAAGTGGGGGATCTACTTGAATTGTGTACAAGTCAGGATTTGTAGTTAGGAACAAGTCTAAAAGCGCTGCAAATTCACCCCTTTCTGAGATACGGGTAGGTTCATCGACAAGCTGCCTTAGACCACAACTTATGGCAAAAGCTTCTGCCTCCCTGCCTTCATTATCTGTTTTGTTGTGGTGTTTTAGCCAGGGTATATTGTGGACGTTGAAATCGCCTAAAAAAACAATTTCCGCATGTGGATAGGTAGACTGTATATTGTCACAGTTTTCGGATAATGTCGCAAAAAAGTTTTGATACTCGGTGTTACTTGGCGGTCGGTAGAGGCAGCAAATGAACTTGGTCGATGACTTTGAGGTGAATTTCAGCCATATGATATCGAGGTTCGCTGGTTCTAGCTTCTCCTCTCGATGACATGTAAGGTCATTTTTAATGTACACACAGATCCCAAAATTATGTCGAAATCGATGGTGTAGGTCATAGCCAGGATAAAGATAGTTCACAATATCCTGCACAACTTACAACCAAGGCGAGGAGGTACTTTTAAATCATGTCAGATTTTCGTCAAGCTGTTAAAAAGTAGACATTTAAGAATGATTCTCTTCACGAACAACTGTTTCATTATTTATTCACTCATCACTCACCAGAAATGTTAAAAGCAAATTTAAATATGCTATATAGTGTTTGGTTTTTCATTATATTTTATTTTACCAATCAATTAGACTCTGTATTATTTCATCGTCGTCGTTAATTTTTAGCTTTTTTTATAATAATAAAATCTCATTTAAAAACTGTTTTATTTATTGCACTTTATATATCATTTTCAATCTGTTTATATCTTATAAAGACAGTGTATGTCTTGATAAAATATTGACTGATTAAAAATTAAAAAAAAAACTTTAAAATTAAGAAAATTTATTATAAAAGGTGATTCAAATTTCCCGCCTTAACTTTTAGTTCGTCACTAAGCTCTGCAGTGGGCGCCACAGAGCTAACGACCTGTCAAACAGCCGGAGTTGCCTATCTAATAAAAACTCACTGAACCGCGCCGCAAATCCTTTATCTATGGTCTTTAAGTTGCAGAAATCAGTGATAGGTCTTTAAATCTTTTGTCATTTAAAAAATTATTAATACATTTTTATTATTTATTACTTATTTTGAGTCATTTTATGGCGTTAGTTTTTTTTTTAAAATAGACTTAGAAACCCCAAAAATAGTAGTAGTAGGTATGTTTTTAAACGACTTGTGGATAAACATTTGGCAACAAACCGAAAATTTTTTTTCACTTTTACACTTTCCACACTTATTAAGGAAATATACTAGATTAAAATGGAACATAGGAACAAAACAATTACCTACAAGATGATTGTTTAAAAACAAGGTTTTACTTCTATTTTTGGTCACAAACTTTAAAGGTCAAAAAATTGTCATCATTCAGCAACATTTTATTTTAAAACCCCGCCATATTTCATATGCAAGCTTGTGGATGCCATTTGTTATACATATACCTCATAAAAGTCTATTATGCCCGACAAATTTAAGAGTTCCACAGAGCGCTCATACATTTATTTTCACAAGATATCTCCTCTCAAATGAAGTTGGAAAATTTAGTAAATCTCTTATAGCTTTTTATAGCATGGACGACAAAAGATGATGCAATATGTTTTCGGGAATAAAAGAATGACGCAAGATTCTCTCCGAAACTCCCTGGCAATATATAATTGGTAGTGCTTAATGTTTTTTTTATGGGTATAATGAGATTTGGCCAAATAAACAACTTTTTATGTATGAAATTTATAGAAAATACCTGAAAAAAATCTTCAATTCAATTATATCCAAATATATATATATATATATATATATATACATATATATATATATATATATATATATATACATATATATATATATATATATATATATATATATATATATATTATAAAAAATTTATAATTTGTATACCAAAGTCAAACAATTATTAATTTGCACATTGAAATTTTCCACCTCGATAATTTTGACCCTTAAGATGACTCTAAATACTATTTCCCCTGGATAAGGTATCTGATGATTCTGAATTTATATTCGCAGTTCTTTGAATATTACTCTTTGTTCAGAATACCGTCAGCATGTGGTCAGCATTCATCTATCACACCATTTTTGCACATCTCCGGCTTGAACATTTTTACCTTGTTTAGTGTTTAATACTTTGAGTGCTAAGGTAAAGTTGTGAATATTTATATCACTTTAATATTTACGACTTGAAGTCTTGAAGACTGTAATAGTTTTAATTAACTTAAATGGTTACTTTGAGGAAACGTTATATTTCCTGTGCTTTCAGAGTTGTAGTAATCTTTTCAGACACCCTATAATTCTATTTGTTTTTTACTAATTACTTAACCTAGTGAAGGTATGGAATTATATGTAAATTATTAGCTTTTTATTGGTTTATCTTTATTTGTCAAATTGAACTTGAACATGCAATACTTCCAATGGTCATTAGGTTTGCAGAGGGTCTTGTTTTTCGAAAAACTATTAAAAACTATGAGCAAAGCATAGAGCGTGGCTCACTGAAAACGTACCGGAGGCCGTTTCGATAATTTGAAATAAATTTTTGAAAAAACCCTCAGACACGTCATTGATCCTAAGATGTTGTTGGGATAAGAAGTAAAGTTTTCGACAATCATTGTAAATTATATAATAAATGCGGTATTTGTATTGTTGCTCTTTTTTTTGTTTCCACAACTTCGTAGAAAAAATTTTGTACCTTTATACCTAACGTATATGTTTACTACGGCTGCTATAGGGAGGGTGACCTTCCAAAACTAGACAACAAACAGTATTAGTACCTTTTATTATCTGTGGTTCACATCAAGCGAGTAATTGGATGAACTTTTTTAGCAGAAATAATTACAAGCCGGCAGCGCCGCGCGGGGCAAGGTTTCAATTTCACCCGTTTTTCAGCGGGGTATGGGTGGATGTTCTCGAGCGGGGGCGAGATGAATGTGTGTTTTAGTTGAAGTCGGCCATCATCATCGTGCGGAAACGTCCGTTGCCCTTCTACACGATTCCGGTTCTATCCTTAGTGAAGACGTATGAGTTTGTTTTGATTTGAGGCATGTCAGTAGTAAAAAGCATTGCCGGTCGCGTTATCGTTCGTTTATAAAATGGAAATCAATACCGTCGATCACATAATTAAGGGCGAATAGAATTTATCTATAAACAGATAAACTAAAAACTACACCAAGTAGCTGCTTGTTTTTAAAATGCTAAAATAAAACTGGTTAGGTAAGTTTTTTTATAACCTTTTCCATGCAATATAAATTTCTGCCCCCCCAATTTATAACGTCACCAGCCGTCACTGGGGGCCCTTAAGAGTAAATAGTGTTGAAATTAAATAAGACTGAACGAAAATCCTCATTGTGGAAATACTACGTTTTTGATAAAACTTCTGCTTATCTTTCTGCTGCGTTAGATTACCATTTACGTGAGTAGAATAAGGAATAAAGCTGATATGTCACTTTGACCTGTTTTATAGAACGAAATAAAATATTTTTAAACTCTTTTTTTAGATGTTTTTTCAAGAGGATTTAGCAAACACATACTCTAAGTCTAAGAAGGCACTAACATAATATAATCTTTATTATTAGATTAAAAATACTAGGCAGGACTAGGTAGGTTTTTTCACGAAAATTTAGCTAAATACCTACTTTGTTTTTTATTTAATTAAATATTGAATAGGTAAATACCCATTTTAGTTTTGTTAAATTCTAAAATAATTTGTTGTAACAAAATTATTTTTTGCTGCGTTGTATATTAACTGTAAGGAAGAATTATTATTTATTTTTTAATTTCGTCAGGCCTGGATGGAAGAGCGCGCTTCCTACTAGGAAACTAGTATGCAATGCGAATCCTGACCTTTGCCGTATAAAACCCATTTTTTTTCTCAGTGTAGATAAAAGTATTATATATTTTTTTTTCTTGTGTGGCAAGAAAGGTTATTTTTATAATTAAAAAATTGAGACCTATTTTGAATAAACCCAACCTAAAGACCGTTTATTACGCGATTTTCGAATCTGCCCTACATATGGCATTATAGCTTGGGGAAGCGGCTAAAAATCGTCAATAAATTGCTTGGAGGTAACTCAGAAACGCTGTATAAAAACATTGCTTCATATAAAAAAGCTACTTTCCTAACAGAAGCTCTATTCCAAGAGTTTCCAATTTTCCGTATAAGACAAGGCTATGCATACAATGTTTTGATGTACATACAAAAAAACCGTGACATTATTAAATTACTAAACATCAACTTTTATAATACAAGGCAAATATCACAAGCCACTGCCGAAGTCCCAAAAAAACATAAACGCATCTCACAAAAATGTATTACATACATGGCTCCAAAAATATTTAACATCCTACCAGTAGACATAAAAAATATTGTCATAAAATAGTTTAAAATTTAATTAAACCACTATAAAAACGTAGCAATAATCAATATTGCTGAGTATGCACAAATTTCATCTATAAAAGCCGATGCTGGACAATAGACCGGCATCACTGTTACAAGTGATCAACCCAGGACACCACTGAAATACGTGGTCCCTACTAACCACACCCAGTACACCACTGAAATACGTGGTCCCTACTAACTACACCCAGTACACCACTGAAATACGTGGCCCGTACGAACCACACCCAGTACACCACTGAAATACGTGGCCCGTACAATACACACCCAGTACACCACTGAAATACGTGGTCCGTACAAAATACACCCCACGTACAACCTCCTGTAGTGGGTACTTTTTATACGGCCTTATAAGGTCCACTCTGTACGGTCCATAGGGACCTGTCTCTCCAGCACGCATGCCCCATAGAATGTATCAGTTTATACTGTTAATGTCATGGTAATATTTTGTAAATGTTAACCTGTTTTATTTGTAATACATTCATAAATTTGGATTCTTCATAACTAAATTCATCTTCCCCTTTATCCCTCAGTCACAAGGGCACTAAATAACACACCTTGTGACATATATGGTAGAGATACCACTTGTCACAAATATAGTTGTGACATATAATAGCACAAACCAAGGTTTATGAAAAAGTGTAAAAACTATTTACTATCCCTTTATTATAAAATATTGGAAGATATATTTCCGTAAACAACTATGTTTTGATTGTGATATCTTTTAAATAAATAATCCTAATTAAATTTTAATTTTATCTCTTATATCCAAAATGTTCTCTCTCATTTTACTTTGCATATTTTTTGTCCTCATTTTTGTTCTGGGAAATTTTAGAAGTTTTTGTAGTGTTAATTCTATATTCCTATTAAATATTAATAAACATTTAACTTTAAATATGTTTACAATCAGTATCTCACTGTTTGTAAAGGGTGAAAAAGTGCTGCGCGCTGGCAGGTCCACTGCCTTAGCAGCATAAACCTCGACTTTGTTCGGACTCTAGTGATTATACTGTCCGGTAAAAATATTTAAATATGATTTATTAGTTATTATGAAACTTAAATTGTTAAAATAGAATTAGGAGTTATGAATAAAGTTATTTCATTTGATTTGATTTCATTTTTCATTTCACCTAAATTACCTAAATTGACCTTATTAGCAAAATGGCAACAAACAAATTTTCGCCTCCTTCCTGCGATTCCAATTTTCCTTCCAACAAACAACGTAATAGAAAGGTAAGGCCACATTTCAAGGCTCGTAAAGTGTAAACAAACACAAGCAATTGCCAAACAAAGCAACACTTATATGGCGCGTTTACTTACACCAGTATCAAGCCATTTCACGTGCTCTTGCCATATACCTAATATTCTAAATTTTTATTATTATTTAGTCGGTTTAGAACGTTTTTCTACGTTGTCCGACGCCTATTCTCCACCTCCTTCGATCCTGACAATCATCTGTCAGTTTTTTTTGACTCATTGATCTTTGGATTGACTGTTGCCATTCTATTCTAGTTTAGGACGCCCTCTTTTTCTGCGCCCTATTGGTTGCCATTCTAGGACCTGCTTTCGTTATGCCTCCTTCGATTCCTATTCTTTCTTTTATGATCTCATTTCTTATGTGATCTGTTCTAGATATTCTCATTGATCTTCTTATTGCATCCATCTCGACACTTTCCATTTTTGTTTTGTATTTTTCTGTTACGCGACAAGTCTCTATTCCATACAACAGCGTGCTTTTCACCTTAGGTTCATATATGTTAAATTTTACATTCTTTTTTATCTCTGTGCTCCATAAAATACTGTTAAGACATCCAATAACCTTCTTTGCTTTTACTATTCTTTTTTCCAGTTCTTTACAGTCTGTTCCTGTCTTATCAAATGTGACACCCAAGTATACATACTCATTGCATGGAGGTATTACTTGTCAATTGTCTAGTTCTAACTCACTGGATTCGTTTCCAATACATAAGTCTTGTCCACGTTCACTGTTAATCCCCACTTTTGGTATTCTTCCATTAACCTTCTCATCATATACTCCATATCTTCTTTATCATTAGCTACAATTACTTGGTCGTCAGCAAACTGTAGTGTGTATATGGTAAGTCGGTCGTTAAGTTGTATTCCCACGCCGTGCACTTTCCGTTTCCAGTTTTTTAGAGCTACTGCAATATATATTTTAAAAAGAGTTGGAGAGATACAACATCCCTGTCTTAAGCAAGTTACCAGGAATTCTTTTGAAAGTCGATTTCCAATTTTAATTTTAGATTTTGACCCCCTTTTTTTATCGCTTTTATGTATGTATGATTGATATTAGTCTGCTCTAACACTGTCCATATTTTTTCTACTGGAACGGTATCATATGCTTTTTGTATGTCCACAAAGGTAATATGAGTCTCTATATTTCTGGCGCTCCTTTTCTCAATTACTTGTTTAAGACTTACTACTTAGAGTAGTGGTTACTGAAATTCCTCTGTAATTGTCGCAATCCAGCTTGTTTCCTTTTTTATGTATTGAGGATATGAATGCAATTTTCCAATCATTATCATGGAAATCCGTTTATGCATCGATTAATAATATATGTGAGATTTTCGAGTAGTTTCTCTGATCCATATTTGAGCATTTCAGCATATATTAGCATTTTTAATATTATTCTTTATCATTTTTTTCGATGATTACTTCCTCTCCATGTACTTCTATGTCTCTTCTCGGAGAGGCTGCCAGATATTCAGGTCTCATCTCCTGCAGCAGTCCCTTGTAGTGTTCTGTCCATTGTTCTGGTTTGATTATCTGGATGTTTAGTTTTCCTTTTGTTGGGTTTTTTACTGTAGAAATGAATTTCCATACTTCAGAACTCTGCCTACCTCCTACGTGTGTGTTTATGTCGTGGCACTTGCGCTCGAACATTTCATTTTTTCTGTGCGTATCAAATTTCTTAGCTGTCTTCTGGTTTCCCTGTAGATTTCTAGGTCTCTTTGCTCCTTAGTACTGAGCCATTTCATCCCCCAATGTATTTTAATTTAATGCTGTTACTTACATCTACGCCTCTGAAAGGTGGTTTTTAAGCGAGCCTCATTAAAATTCAATACGTACGTGATCCCAAACAATACAAAATGCAATAAAAATGCCGTCTTGGCTTCACTTACCGGGTGCACACGACCAAATACTTTAAAGTAAAAATTTTTTATAAAACATATGTAAAATTAGTTAACATAGAAGGTGTCCCCGTATAATATTTTTGCATTTTCCATCTCGATTTTTTGTCTCTCTTCTCCATCAGATTACCACTGCCAAACAGTATATGGCTCTCACTAATTAGCGTAATGTGTGTGCTTGTTCTTTACTGTCAACACTAATGCTATTTTCGAGTCGTCACACGAAGGAGTATCTGTATAATAAAACTGGTTAAAAGTAAAAATTACGAAAATACTCTTCCCCTTCTACTTGCATCGTGTCGTGAGGTCATTCGAAACTTAATGAATTTTGGAATCACAAGCCTTTTTGTTCTCGGCCGTTTTTTTGAGTATTTTGAATGTTTTTTCTTGTGGCTCATATTAGAAAAACCAATTATTGAAGATGGAAATACAAGGCATGTACCATATTTTAAAAGGTTATTTTAGTCCTTCGTTATTACGAGGGTGGATCAAATATAAACAAGCCTTTGTTTATAAACTAGTTATTTAGAAACATGTCACAAAACATACATTTTTTCTACTTTTCTACACATCCCCCTTCTCTGTTAATACACTTTTCCCAACGGCTTGTCAGTTTCTTAATCCAGTTTTCATAAAAGGAAGCTGGGCGGGTATCTAACCAGTTGCGCACGAATGCTCCATCTCTTCATTGGTCTGAAATTGCTCGCCTCTCAGGGAATCTTTGAGTGGGATAAACATATGAAAATTGCAAGGTGACAAATCTGGACTGTATGGAGGGTATTCCAGCACAGTCCAGTGCATTTCATTGATTTTGGCCTGTGTTAAAGTTGTCGTATCAGGTCTAGCGTTGTCATGCAGAAGCAACACATCTTGGATAGGGTGTGCTCTCCTGTTTTGGCGATAATCAAGCTTTACCTGATCGAGTAAGTTGCAGTAGCAAGCCGCGTTTATTGTTATTCGCTCGTGCAAAAAATCGACCAACAAAACTCCTCTCCAGTCCCAGAAAACGGTCGCTCAAACTTTGCCTGCAGAAATGATGTTACGCGGACGACGTTTGTGACTCACGTTGTCGACACGCTCACGGCCGTCGTTAATTTATTTGCACCAAGTTTTTACAAGTACCCACGAAAACGTTTTATTTCCGAACTGTGCTCGCAATCTGCGTCGAATTTCAGCAGGTTTCACGTTTTCGCTTGTAAGAAATTTAATGATTATTCTTTACGCAACACTGCTGTATACCTTCTTCTCGCTCATTGCGATTGCTCCTGGCCAAATGAGCATCGCGGCACTATCAGCCGCCTACATACTGCTGAACATCCCTACTCCACAATTATATCGGCCACGTTCATCTTGAATGACTTTTCCGTTAGTAAATTTAAAAGGCTTGTTTATATTTGATCCGAACCTCGTATTATCACCTCAACCCCATCACCTCAGTCCGTTTGATTCATGACATATGCGACACCCTGTATAGATTTCTTATTTTAAACAGTTTATTTAAAAAACACAACAATTAATTTTGTCTCGTTTTACGATACGAGTACTCCTATGTGCGTCAGCTAATTGGGAGGTTTTAAAAGCTCTAATTCCGGATCTGCATTAAACGAGCAAAAGAAAACAACAAACCAACATCTCAACAAAAGAAGAGGAAACGAAACTACCGTTTATACATTTAAAATAAACTTCAATATATAACATATGTATATGTTAACCATGGGGATCTGTCAGTTGGCTATTTTGTGGATATTTCCCTCTGAATTCTTTACCGATACCAACTTATTAAAAAATAGACTAGTCGCAATAAAAAAGATTGAAAAAAACCATTTATTTTTTGTCTCCTACAAGACTATAAAGGTATAAATACTTAATTTAAAGTAGTAGAATAATGATCTCAACACAATCGTCTTTATTTAATCTGAAATAAAGAATTATTCAATTGAGCAACCTGGAAATGCTTTCTTTTACAGGCATTGGCGTAGCTAGGGGGGCCAGGCCCCCCCTGAAGTCCCTTAGGCCCCCCTAAGATATTTTAGGCCTCCCATACCGACTAGTAGTAAAAGAACATGACGCTGAAAATACATACTTTTCTATTATTATTCGGGAAATATTGAAATAAAATAGGTGCATTAAAATTTAAAATCATTCAGATAATGTTTACATTTCAGGAAAAAGCCCTTGTCTTGCGAAATTAGGCTTTTTATCTTTAAATTATCGGTAACTTTTCTGCACTTATGCAATTTCCCGAAAATATTTTTTAAATTTAAACATAATTATGCATATTGAATATTTCATACATATTGGCGACATCTTGTAAAATATTATAGAAGTGTAAGTTAAATTTCGCATTTAATAAAGACAGCGACCTTTGCCCCTCTGTTTCCGAAATCGGGTTGTAGATGTCGTAAGGTTATACAAGACCTTTTTAAACTGTTTTTCTAAAATAAATATAATAATCTTTTTAGTTTTTTTGAGGTAAGCGTTTAGTGTCTTATGAAAATTTTCCGATTTTGGTGACAATTTCATAACCATTTTCATATTAAGTTTTCCCACGTCGTTAAATGGAATAAATTCGTCGAGCAATACCGGGAAATTTTTAATATTAATACTTCTACTCTAAGAGCAGAAATGACCGTTTTAAAGAATTGTATTTTTCGGTTAAATCAAACTGTTGGTTATGATTCTATCAAACAACATATCGCAGAAAACACCTATCCAAACCTCTACCAACTTTTTAAAGTTGCGAGTATTCTTCCAATTTCAAGTGCAACTTGCGAGAGGTCTTTCTCTGCCATGAGGAGAGTTTTTATTTGGCTTAGAACAACTATGATTCAAGAGAGACACTCAGGTTTGTCATTGTTATTCATAGAAAAAGATGTTGAGGTCGACTTAGACAGTGTGGTAGACGCTTTCAGTCAGCGACGTAGAAAACTTTCTTTGTAGAATTGCTGAATTACATACTTCCTGTGTATACATATAAATAAGTTGGTAAATGTATTATTAAATTTGTTATATTAAAATATTAGAACATTTAATGCGTGTATTTTTTTTAAATTCATTGCACACTTTGCACGACTCTTTAAAACCTATGTTTGCTTTTTGTTCAAGATAGACCGGGGCCACGGCCCCCCCTGAAAAGCAAGGCTAGCTACGCCAATGTTTACAGGTATCTTTGTCTGTCTTAGTATTGTCCCAGGTAGCAAGGGGTCATCAAATGACGTCTTTTTTTCGTCGAAAAGTGGTCATTTGGATGACCAGCAGGTCATCTACCAAAAAATGTTGTCTTTAAGGCGTCAGTTATTTGACGTCTTTTCGTAGTGTAGTTTTTGACGTCTAAAAAACGTCATATATTGGTCACTACCCACACTGCACACTTTGTCCAAGGGACATACACTCATACTTACATAGATGGTGCCCCAGTCAGTACTTGACCGGATTTATACGGAATGTGGGGGTACGTATGTAAAATAAATTAAATATTAAATCAAGACAAAATTCGAGGTTTCTTTCCATTCAAGGTGGAGAGTGTAAGTCTAGGTTTAGGTCTATTTTGATCTGTACCTCACAGAACACCGCTCTACCTGTTCCAGTACTTCGCTTCCAGGTCTAAGTCACAGAAGGAGTTACCTTCTGTGTCCAAGTTTCCTTCAGTGTTCTCAACTGCAGGGAATATTTGATATATTCAGACGAGTTTAAAAAAAGTCATAAATAGGTTTGTATCTGTGTGTGTGTCTGATGTTCTGATTCGGTCCCAAATTCGTCATATTGCTGACGTCTTTAAAACGTCTAAAAATGACGTCAATTTCGGTGTGTCTTTTGAACGTCATTTAAAGGTCATTTACACGTCAGGTTAGAGACGTCAATGGTCATTAAAAATGACCTGTTTTTGACGTTTAAAAAACGTGACCTTGCTACCTGGGGTGTACTACAGTGACAGTCTCTAAAAACTATAAAAGCCAAATCTTGTTTTTCTAGAATGCTTTATATTTGTATTTTTGTGATTTTAATAATTTTAACAATTTTTAATTTGAACTGACTTCAATTTGTTTAACCTTTTTTTAGTTTATTTATACTTGTCGATAGTAAAGATTTGATAGGTTTCTTCTGAATAAAGAAACTTTGAACTTTATTTTAGTCCCTCAGGACGAAAAGACTCATTTTAGATGCATATAAATGTTGTTTGCAGGTGTAATAGGGTGCATTATATAGTTGCCACATTGAAATAGTGGCTCTAAATCCTAATTACAAAAAGAAATTATATAAAATAAGGTTTTGTGTCCCAAAAAGAGTTACTGCGCATGCTTGTACCGGCACCTTACACCCGGTTCCCACCTACGACTTTCTCGTGGGTACCCACTCACGCATCACATGATCTCAATATGAAATGTTATGACAGTCATATGACGCGTGCGCGGAAACCCACGAGAAAGTCGTAGGTGGGAACCGGGTTTACGTTCGCGAGGAGGGACTTATCGAGTGAGCTCTTTTTTGCTCCACTCCTAAAACCCGAACACAAAAAGGCTTTGCACCTTTTACGCCGAAACGAATACCTTAATCGTTTTGGAGTGAAACGAGTCAAAGAGAGTGAATATGTATTAGCCGAACGCACCTTAACACGTAACGGAAGTACGTTGCGGTTTCTCCTAGGAAATTCTTGGTGGGGGGGAATAAAATAAAAGCTTAAAACCAAATGAGGAGAGTATACAAAATAAAAATGAATCAGCTACCTAAAAAATAAAGAGAAAAAGAAAGGAAGTTTAGGTTTAAAAACAAAAAAAAAAGAGAAATTTAAAGAAAGGAGAAAAATATTTTTATAAAACTTTACAAAAACTAAAAGAGAGAAAATATAAACTTTAAAAAGAAAAGAGAAAAATATAATAAGAAAGTAACAAAAACTAGGAAAAAAAAATTAAAAGAAAAAAGAAAAAAATTTCTACAAAGAAAAAATTAGCTATTAACCTAACATTTATATTTAATGTTTCTTTTAGTGTTTTTTTTTTGTTTTTTGTTGAATTTTAATTTTTTAATCTTGTGTGTCAGTGTTGGTGTGAAAGGACTAACTTCCACTTTCTACAAACCCTAAAAAAATACTCTGCCAATATATGGGCCCCTAAGCTCACACTAGGTACTATAGTTATAGTGCACGTGTGAGCTAATATAACTAAAAACTGAAATATATTTTATTCAACTCCACACTAAATTACCTTTTGTTTGATAGCACACAAGCCATGTTTTGACTTAAACTCAAATTTTTGAAATCCACACCCACCCTTAAAACAAACAAAAACTAAAATGTATTTTTTTAAACTCCGGACTCAATTACCTTTCGTTTGATATCACACACGCCATATTTTCACTTAAACTCTAATTTTTGAAATATACCCCCACCCTTTTATTTGGTTTGTGTTCAGTGGATTTTGTTAATTTTGAAATGGGACTATCTCGACCCAAGACTCAGCCTAGGTACCAAATTTCATTGAAATCGGCCAAGCGGTTTTTGAGTTATGCGCGTTGGTCGTTCATATACAGACAGACAGACAGACAGACAGACAGACAGACAGACAGACAGACAGACAGACAGACAGACAGACAGACAGACAGACAGACAGACAGACAGACAGACAGACAGACAGACAGACAGACAGACAGACAGACAGACAGACAGACAGACAGACAGACAGACAGACAGACAGACAGACAGACAGACAGACAGACAGACAGACAGACAGACAGACAGACAGACAGACAGACAGACAGACAGACAGACAGACAGACAGACAGACAGACAGACAGACAGACAGACAGACAGACAGACAGACAGACAGACAGACAGACAGACAGACAGACAGACAGACAGACAGACAGACAGACAGACAGACAGACAGACAGACAGACAGACAGACAGACAGACAGACAGACAGACAGACAGACAGACAGACAGACAGACAGACAGACAGACAGACAGACAGACAGACAGACAGACAGACAGACAGACAGACAGACAGACAGACAGACAGACAGACAGACAGACAGACAGACAGACAGACAGACAGACAGACAGACAGACAGACAGACAGACAGACAGACAGACAGACAGACAGACAGACAGACAGACAGACAGACAGACAGACAGACAGACAGACAGACAGACAGACAGACAGACAGACAGACAGACAGACAGACAGACAGACAGACAGACAGACAGACAGACAGACAGACAGACAGACAGACAGACAGACAGACAGACAGACAGACAGACAGACAGACAGACAGACAGACAGACAGACAGACAGACAGACAGACAGACAGACAGACAGACAGACAGACAGACAGACAGACAGACAGACAGACAGACAGACAGACAGACAGACAGACAGACAGACAGACAGACAGACAGACAGACAGACAGACAGACAGACAGACAGACAGACAGACAGACAGACAGACAGACAGACAGACAGACAGACAGACAGACAGACAGACAGACAGACAGACAGACAGACAGACAGACAGACAGACAGACAGACAGACAGACAGACAGACAGACAGACAGACAGACAGACAGACAGACAGACAGACAGACAGACAGACAGACAGACAGACAGACAGACAGACAGACAGACAGACAGACAGACAGACAGACAGACAGACAGACAGACAGACAGACAGACAGACAGACAGACAGACAGACAGACAGACAGACAGACAGACAGACAGACAGACAGACAGACAGACAGACAGACAGACAGACAGACAGACAGACAGACAGACAGACAGACAGACAGACAGACAGACAGACAGACAGACAGACAGACAGACAGACAGACAGACAGACAGACAGACAGACAGACAGACAGACAGACAGACAGACAGACAGACAGACAGACAGACAGACAGACAGACAGACAGACAGACAGACAGACAGACAGACAGACAGACAGACAGACAGACAGACAGACAGACAGACAGACAGACAGACAGACAGACAGACAGACAGACAGACAGACAGACAGACAGACAGACAGACAGACAGACAGACAGACAGACAGACAGACAGACAGACAGACAGACAGACAGACAGACAGACAGACAGACAGACAGACAGACAGACAGACAGACAGACAGACAGACAGACAGACAGACAGACAGACAGACAGACAGACAGACAGACAGACAGACAGACAGACAGACAGACAGACAGACAGACAGACAGACAGACAGACAGACAGACAGACAGACAGACAGACAGACAGACAGACAGACAGACAGACAGACAGACAGACAGACAGACAGACAGACAGACAGACAGACAGACAGACAGACAGACAGACAGACAGAGAGACAGACAGACAGAAAGACAGACAGACAGACAGACAGACAGACAGACAGACAGACAGACAGACAGACAGACAGACAGACAGACAGACAGACAGACAGACAGACAGACAGACAGACAGACAGACAGACGGCGCAACAAAAAAGTTTCAAAATCGTCTGAAACGCAAAGATATATAAAAAATTTTGAAATCGGAGCAACTTTTTTTTTCTCGAAAAAATTAGGATCACCATAGCTCACACTACTATAGTATAGTATATGTGTGAGCTTATACATATTGAGTGAAGCAAAAACAAGACTACAACTTTACAAGAAGAAGACCCCACTAGAAGAACAGAACCTCCAGATTCCAAGTGACCTTGGTGTCAGAGAACCTTGGAGTCTACCGAAGTGTGCTAGCTGATGGTTTCTCTGTTGAGACTGAGCCAAGAAAACCAAACCTGAACCTGAACCTAAGAAATTCTTACTGGTGGAGGTTTCGTCACAAATGTTAATTGGGTTTAGTGAGTTTTTTTTTCTTACTCTAAGATTAGCACACTTCAAGTGAAGCCATGAAAACAGTTTCTTGTAAATATCTCAGAAACTAAAGCTCCTACGAAGTTGTTGGTATAACACAATTATTGAGAAAAATATAGTCTACTATATTCCGAAAACAGTGTATTGATACGAGGCTCCGTTAAAAAGTTAGAATTTTTTAAAGTTTTTAATTGTTAAAAAACTGTCATTAGCATTAATGGATTTTGACCAAAATCAGCTTGTAAGAGTGTCGAACGCTATATTACCTGAAAATTGTATGAAAGTCGGTACAGAGGTTTAGGAGCTATCGTGTTACGGACAAAAATAATATTCACAAACACACACAGACCGACGCACAGTGGTGAGGCCATATGAGATCATGCGGCCAAAATATAAAAACTATCAATTTCGTTTTTAAATCCAAAGATCCAATGTAAAATTGGTAAAATAAGTTTGCTAGAGAGCTTTTAAAGAAACAACAAGTAAAAATTTGCTAATTTATCAGAAACTAAGAAAAGATTGCACTTTTTAGATAAGCTACGAAAGACTTAATTTTCTCCTTTATAACTGAAGATGTCAAATTTTCAAATTTCAAATGTGTTAGTTCGGTTTGCACATGTTTCTTTCTATTTTTAAGAAGTTATTTTTCTTCAATAGATCTTGAGATCTGTTGAGACCTTTTCTTCTATTTTTGACCAAATCGTTCATTTCTGAAGGTTTTGCTTTACAAATCGGACAACAAGCTGCAGACGAAGTTTCTGTTAATATTTGACATATTTTGCCGTCGATCATTGTGAGCGACAAATTATGGGAAACAGAGAAGTTAAATTTTTTATTTGAGCTTCGTAATCCTTCACGACTGGTTACATTTTCCGGTGTTTCTCTTAAAAATTCAAAAAACAAGGGTCTGCAGTAGTTAGAAGACGATGGGTGTGGGTTCTTCCAAATTACTTAATTTTCTATAGAAATTAACTGAATAGGTACCAAAGACACTGAAAAAACGGACTCATCTGTTATTTGTAAATTTTGAAAATGTTGTTTGTAAATGCTATTTCCGGATGCTCCGTCGCACAGTAGATCGGGGCCATGCTAAGATCGGGACATTGGGGATTTTCTCAAAATGCAAATTTTGATATTTTTATTGAATATTTTTTTTCTAAACATGTTGGCGTAATAGAAAACCAACATAGTATCCCGCTCATAATATAGTCTAGCCAGCTAGAGTTAATGTTTGTGGTAAAAATATTATATGACAAAAAATGATCAGAAAATATGTCAAACTTGAAGCTTAAAAATAAAACCTATGTATATCTTATCAACTTTCGGGCACTGTATGTAGTACTAGAGGTAATATTAGAACAAAATCACATTAAAAGAAAAATAAAAATATTTATCGTAATTGTGGGGGAGTGTGCACAATTTCGCTGTTCATAAAACATTAAAAAATTACCTTTTCTTGACTTTTAAAAAAATGGCCAAAGACGGCCAAGCAACTTTTGCCTGTGATGCATAAACCCATCCTCGCTCTAAATGAACCAATCGGCATTGGCTGCCCGAAAGTGCCACTGTAGGATTTATTTATATTTTAATTAACTCCCAACCTCTAAAAGTTTGAATAAATCCACTTTTGCCTCAACATTTTAAAAAATAATAAATACTCACAGGTATTTTGGACCGCGGACAGTTTTCTTTAAAAAAAGAGGACATTGTTTCTTAGAAAACACGCTTGGGGTAGAGGGGGGGGGGGTAATGAGTTATATACGTGTTAAATTTCATCACAGGTGCGAAGCAAAGAAAAGTTAAAAATTACGAAAAACTTAATTTATGAGGAGCCCCAATGCAACGTAACGATGTTTGAAGTAGCCTGTGATTACCCTGTTTGTTTGTTTTATTTATTTCTTTGATAGTTTGGCACATGAGTGACCGTGACTTTCACGGTCAACATGGTTGAATTTAATTCAAACAAAGATATTTTTAATTATTTGAAAATCAACAGGGTCCCAAAAAACACAACTTGTGTAGTATTAAAGTGAATGTAATTTTGTTCGAAATTCAAAAAGTATATTTACACGTTTATTGGATTATCTTTTTGGCATTTATCAATTGTTTATAAATCGTATGTAACTCCAGTTCAAAACAAATCTATTTAGGTCGTCCGCCATTTTGAATAAATAAGAAATGTCAAACTTATATACTTTTTCTGAAAAGATGACGCAATTTGCTTTCCAGAAAGTCCAAAATTATCAAAATCGGACTAAGACTTCAAAAGTTATTACCAATGTCCCGATCTTCCCTATACTTCGTTCCACTGTGCGTCGCAACCCCACTTACTACGCAGCAAAAATTTGTTCTGTTTAGTTTCTAAACTTTTCTGTTTTACGTCTTTGATCTGAAATAGCCGTTATACAGTATGATCCAAAAGTTGCTGCATTTTTATAAAAGCACCTTTCTCTGTAATTTCCATTAAAGAAGGATAGCATTCAGATTTGGCTTGGAAAATTTGGATATAACTGGGAAAAATGTCCGCGTTTTTCTCTTAAGGAATTATATTGATATCTAGATAACTTAATATCCGTCATTAGAGCTAAAGATTCATCTTTCAAAATTTTGTCACAGTATTTTGGCATTGAAGGCGCTGTCTAAAGTCCTGTGCTCCTAAAAAAAGCACTTCCCGGATCATTGCAGCTTCATCTCGTTTTTCTTCTGTACACAATCTTCTTTCCAATAAGCTTTGCAGCTCAGCTATTGTTAATTTATTAATTTTTTCTAGGTCTGTCACTTTTCTGCGTTTGCTTCTTTCTGAACATTCTTCCATCTTTTTAGTCGGTCTACCTGCCGCAGTCACTACCTCTTTAATTTTCCTGAATATCAAAAATCCGTTTAGCCATGTATCAAATTTCCTATAAAACCGATCTTTGGTTCTATTTGTTTGGTTCCACTTACTTTTAAACGAGGCAAATATGTCTTTTGAATCGTTTGTTTAACTATTTTAAAGTCCTCGTCGGATAATTCATACTGCTGCTTCAAATTGCGTAAAAATATATTCTCATCGCTTTTTAACTCGATAACACTATCAGAAAGACACTTTCTACTAATCCTTTACACTTTTAAACATCAAATTTTAGGTCGATAATACTATCAAAAAGACACTTTCAACTAAACTATTTTTAAACGCATCTAATAAGTTGACGTATACCAAAAACAAGTGAACATAATCTGACGCATCATCGAGATGCACGGCTTAATTTAAAAATGTATAACATTTGAATAGGCAAACATGGGCAAAGACGGTGAGTTATACTTTCTTTCTAGTGCAAAATCTAATCTTCGGCAAACTTCGCAAACTATTAATTTCCTTGCAGAAACTGAAACATTTCATTTTCAGAAAAATAATGTGTATCATAGTAGCTAATTTACTTTATTGAACTAAAAGAAAGATATTTTAGAAAACAAAATATTATCGATTAAATTCAAAGAACATTATATAATTTTAAAAAATAACTTTAGGGATAAATTTCCAAACAGCCATTGGGGAAAATTACTTCAACTTCATGGATGTTTTTTCATTTTATTAAAATATTTACTTGCCTTGCAAAAACTTCTGATGTTGAAATGAATTTTTTGCAGTAGTAATTTTTTTATGGTATTAGTTATATGATATTTATTATGTTGGATATGGTTACAAAATAATGGCGTGAAATATTTTATATATTTTTTATTTTTATTTGAAGCAATTTTGGCCGCATGGTCTCATATGACCTCACCATTGTGCGACGTCACGACGATATTTATAGGTCAAAATACATCCAAATAACACATTTTAGGCGTTATCTCAAAAAAAAAATTTCGTCGAAAATAATACCTTTTCTAGCCATTGGCTACGCGGGCTAGGAAGGTAAAAAAAGGACTTTAGCTGTATTCATGCATTTTCCTTTTTGCATTATACATAATATTTATCTTCAAGGATCCTTTTGAAACGTTACAGCCCCTTTCTACATAAGGCTGTCTGTTTTCTTATGTTATTTTACAGTACCCACATCAAGAATGATTGTGTTGTTTTGAGCTAGACGTTTTAAGGTTGTTCGCATTCCAAGAATAAAGCCTTTATGTGTTTTAGAGCCAGCCGCTTAGCTGTCCAAAAGTATAAAAATATCCTTTTTGTGAAAGGACGGATTTAGGCACTTTGTCCGAATAGATTAGATTAGATTTGTGGTCCATGATTGGCGGCCGTTTTTCGTTTATTACCACATCAAACGAAATATATAGGATGTTTAACATCAAAAACATTTAATTTCATTGAGTGATTTCAAGAAAAAAACTTCACATAAACATATGTCCACAAACGCTTAGTTTTCGAGATACAAGGTTTAAATTTTTAGCTCACACATATACTATACTATTGTAGTGTGAGCTATGGTGATCTTAATTTTTTCGAGAAAAAAAAAGTTGCTCCGATTTCAAATTTTTTTATATATCTTTGCGTTTCAGATGATTTTGAAACTTTTTTGTCGCGCCGTCTGTCTGTCTGTCTGTCTGTATGTCCGTCTGTAACGACCAACGCGCATAACTCAAAAACCGCTTGCCCGATTTCAATGAAATTTGGTACCTAGCCTGGGTCTTGGGTCGAGATGGTCCCATTTAAAAATGAACAAAATTCACCGAACACAAGCCAAGTAAAAGGGTGGGGGTAGATTTCAAAAATTAGAGTTTATGTGAAAATATGGCGTGTGTGATATTAAACGAAATGTAATTGAGTCTGGAGTTGAACAAAATACATTTTAATTTTTGTTTCTTTTTGAGGGGGGGGGGGAAGTTTCAGAAATTTGAGTTTAAGTCAAAACATGGCTTGTGTGGTCTCAAACAAGAGGTAATTTAGTCTGGAGTTGAATAACATATATTACAGTTTTAGCTATATTAGCTCACTCGTACACTATAACTATAGTGCCCAGTGTGAGCTTAGGGGCCCATATATTGGCAGGGTATTTTTACTTTGTTAACTCATTGTTTTTGGTTCCGAACCGACACCGTGGAAACGGTGATAGCATGGTCTGGTTGAACTGTGACGAAACATCTTTCTTCCTTATAGACCGGTGGACATTTTCGTCCCGCCATGGACCTGGTTTCCTTGGTTTGCTATCGTTTCACTCGTAGAATGAAAAATAGGTTTCACCTATTTTTGAATTCTTTTTTTCAAATATTAGTAAAAATTTACAGGGTGATACTTTTTTAGTGGTTATGACGACTTTCTTGCGGATTTTTTTTTGTTGTAAGGCACTTGTAGATGCTTAATGAAGAAGTGTTGTTTCATTTGCAAAGTTTTTTATTTCTTGCGATTTTTTCGCATCTATAGCCGTTTGAGAGCCCCGAAGGCTGCTTTCATCAAAATAAAAATTGCTCCAGTTATGTTAAGGCGAGCATGTATCACAAAAAGTTTTTAGTTTTTAATTTATATTTTTGAAAACCTTGAAAAATTTAAATATTAAATTTTTTGCACGAAGCATCTAATTAATATAGAGTTTTGGGATTAATTACAGGAATGCCAGTTAATAATTAATATCAAAGCAGCTAAAAACTTCGTCGGGCCGCTTTTTCTGAGGTGGAATTTATTCGGCCATACTAGTAGGCAGGAAGTTGTTATAGATCCTGGGAACCATTCTTAAATTACGTAAGGCTAAAGGGGGGAACGGGAAGTTTAGCCTTGCGTTACACATAATGTTTTTTAATGTGTTTTTACCTAAGAATGCGTTAACAAGGGAGAGGGGAGTCAAGAAGTCTTGAGTTTTTGTGTTCGTTATTTAAGAATGTCCCCTTATCCGTCTTTTTATTGCAGTTTTTCTAAAAGTAAATGTTTAAACAGTAACATTGTTTTTTTGTTTTTAATTATATGGTGAGCATGAAATTTGTTGCTGTCTAATATAAAACCTACCTAAAGTTTTTTGCAGTATTATAAGTATAGTAAGGCTTTATACAACCCCACAAACCCGCCCCTGTATCATCCAAACTGGTAACAGGATCGTTTTGGAGCTATGATCAGTGGCGGCAACTACAGTGAGGGCAACGGTGCAGTGCCCTCCCAAAACTAGAAAACGAACAGTATTTTTAATTGAATTACTTAAAAAAAGTTAAATCTTCCCTTAGGACATGATTGTCTAGTTCTTTTTATTTTCTGTGGTTAACATCAAGCGATTAATTGGGGGAAGTTTTTTAGCGTAAATAATTAAAAAAGTTAGTAAAAAGTTTAAGACACAAAGTAAGGGCTACTTATTTAAATAACCACATAGCATTTTCTATGCTAGGCTTACCCATAAGAGCCGTGTTTAGTCTTTTATGTTTGTTGAGAAATAAAACGTCCTTTTTAATCTCACTGTTTCTATTTTACCACCCCTTGTATTTGAACGTTGAAAATCCATTGATGTCCTTAACATAAAATGTCATTTCCATTTCGGAAAATCCACCCTTTCTCCTTCAGACCTTATTTCCATAGAAGTTTGAAAAACAAGGGAAGCTGTTTAGAAAGGTATTTTCGTAGCCTACGAGAAAATTTGGCAGTAGATAATTTTTGCTTTGATTAAATTTAAAGTAAGGGTTCCTGTGTGGGCGAGCATTGGCGTAGCCCTTGCTTTTCAGAGGGGGCCGTGGCCCCGGTCTATCTTGAACAAAAAGCAAACATAGGTTTTAACGAGTCGTGCAAAGTGTGCAATGAATAAAAAAAATACGCTCATTAAATGTTCTAATATTTTAATATAACAAATTTAATAATACATTTACCAACTTATTTATATGTATACACAGGAAGTATGTAATTCAGCAATTCTACAAAAAAAGTTTTCTACGTCGCTGACTGAAAGCGTGTACCACACTGTCTAAGTCGACCTCAACATCTTTTTCTATGAATAACAATGACAAACCTGAGTGTCTCTCTTGAGTAATAGTTGTTCTAAGCCAATTAAAAACTCTCCTCATGGCAGAGAAAGACCTCTCGCAAGTTGCACTTGAAATTGGAAGAATACTCGCAACTTTAAAAAGTTGGTAGAGGTTTGGATAAGTGTTTTCTGCTATATGTTGTTTGATAGAATCATGACCAACAGTTTGATTTAACCGAAAAATACAATTCTTTAAAACGGTCATTTCTGCTCTTAGAGCAGAAGTATTAATATTAAAAATTTCCCGGTATTGCTCGACGAATTTATTCCATTTAACGACGTGGGAAAACTTAATATGAAAATGGTTATGAAATTGTCACCAAAATCGGAAAATTTCCATAAAACACTAAACGATATCCTCAAAAAAACTAAAAAGATTATTATATTTATTTTAGAAAAATAGTTTAAAAAGGTCTTTTTTAACCTTACGACATCTACAACCCGATTTCGGAAACAGAGGGGCAAAGGTCGCTGTCTTTATTAAATGCGAAATTCAACTTACACTTCTATAATATTTTACAAGATGTCGCCAATATGTATGAAATATTCAATATGCATAATTATGTTTAAATTTAAAAAATATTTTCGGGAAATTGCATAAGTGCATAAAAGTTACCGATAATTTAAAGAGAAAAAGCCTAATTCCGCAAGACAAGGGCTTTTTCCTAAAATGTAAACATTATCTGAATGATTTTAAATTTTAATGCACCTATTTTATTTGAATATTTCCCGAATAATAATAGAAAAGTATGTATTTTCAGCGTCATGTTCTTTTATTAGTAGTCGGTAGGGGAGGCCTAAAATATCTTAGGGGGGCCTGAGGGACTTTAGGGGGGGCCAGGCCCCCCTGGCCCCCCCCCCTAGCTACGCCAATGTGGGCGAGTCTTTAAATTCACCGATGAGTTTGCAAGCTCCGAAGGATTAAAAAGTACAATTTTGGTACCTCAAAAGAGAGATGTAAAGTACACTCTAATCTCTAAAGTGTATAAAATAGGATCTTCTTTCACCTGGCCCTGGTGATCTTAGGAGCCCTCTCACCAACTTTTTTAAAATATAAAAATTGTAAACCTTGCTTAGGTTGTGTTAGAAAAACAGGTTGATACATAAAAAAAATGGTGGGAGGAGGGAGGACTACAAAGTAATTACAGCAAATTAGTGGACAGTTGCAATGGGTTATCAAAGGCATTTCATTAAAATCTCTTGAAATTTATGGCCAATATGCCAACATACAGGGACTCCAGTCAAAGTAACAATTCTTGTCTAATAATAAATAGGCAGTTTTTGGAATACTACTTGAAATTTTGTCTAATTTGCAGGGACGTGCCAAAGGGTGAGGCAACGAGGCATTCGCCTCAGGCAACAACCTTAAGAGGTAACCAAAATTTCACATTTTCAAAATATTGTCATCCTCTAAAAAATTAAATTATCTGCAATTAAAACGTTAAGGTAAATTATGTGGTAAAACAGAAATTGTGGTATGAGAAACTGATAGATAAGTTTGCAGAGAAAAAGGTGAAGGGTGCCAAAACTCAGTGGCGGCTCGTGAAGTATAACAATGGGTGTGCGCTATAATAAGTGAGTCGAAATAAATTTAAAATAAATAAATAAATTTGCATACTTATTTGTAGCCAAATAAAAGAACTTATGGTGCCCACTAGGTAATAAGATTGTCAAAGTTAAAAAAAGCAGGTCTCCACAAATAAAAATATGCCTACAAAAAAAAATTACCTACAGTATACATACATATTAGATTTTAGCCAACGATGGATAACATTAATTCAATGTACAAAACCGTTTTATCTTAGCTTTTGATTCAAATACCATTTCATATTGTAATGTTCGTTGATTCAAAAATTCATGCTTTTTAATTTTTGCCTGTAGATGATTTAAGTCAGTTACCCCTATGCGGCTCCAGCTTTTATCCATGCTTGCATTGAAAAATAATAAGCATGGAAAACAAAATAACGAGTTTGTAACATCACATCCACAAATCCAGTTGTTTTTTTGGTAAATATATTTTCTAAAGTATCTTTTAAAATTCCTACCTTTTCTTTTGGAGCAAGTTTGAGATAATTCTAGTTCTGGAGTCGGCCTTCACAATCTTTTAATTTCAATTTTTTGATTTAAATTAAAGGAGGAAAAGCTTGCTATAATGTTTTGTACACAATTAAGTCTTGAATTACTTCCAGGATTACCCGAACACGAACTTATAACTGCCTCAGACATATTCGACACTTGTAGATAATAATTAACCCAAAAATTACAAACAAGAAGCCGAAAACAGCATAAAATTCACTTAAAAACTCCGTAAATAAATTTTAATTACGCCCAAGACACGCATACTAACGATAATATAAACAGTAATCAGCTGAGAACTACAAAAAAACGATGCAAGTGTGTATTGATTTAGCGTACCACCTCGCCCTTTTCTCGGCCGATATCCCGAGCATTTCTGATCCAATTGCATGGCAAAAATTGGATTAAAGAGGAACGCCGAATCCACGCGCACCTCCAGATTCAAGCCCGCCCTCTCATATCGCTAGATTCAAGCGAGGCGAGGCGATCGAAGGCCACCGTATGCGGCAGCAAGCGTCAAGTCGAGAAGATATTAACTACTTCCGTTAATGGCCGGTAGATGCAACTAGCGGGATCGGGATCATTAAAAAATAAATAAAAAACAAAAGTAATTATTTAATAATAGTTTGTATTTATTTTTTCTCTTATTTTTGCAGGGGGTGCGCGCGCACCAGCGCTCCTATGGACGAGCCGCCTCTGCCAAAACTTCTGGGCAAGTAACTTTACATGTTTAGGTATTTATGTTAGTTATAGCCCATCGCACCGACTTTGTTTTTCGTTACTTACCCTTAAGTATTCCTTATTACGTCATATTATGATTATATTAAGAAATGCTTTAAGCTAAGTCACGAAAAAAAAGTCGGTGAGATGGACCCTTAATTGCATTTGGGTTTTTGAAGATAGGTACTATGTTATATAATGTATTTATCCGTAATTCAAATGGAATGTTTGCAAATAAAATTTGACTGTTATATTTATTATTGTCATATCTCAGGTCATGCAGGGGCGCAATTGGGGGGGGGGCTGAGCGCCTTTATATTTGTAAGTTCAATAGGATATAAAAACGTTAGATTTCTTTTATTGTAATTAGATGTACGCAGAGAGCTCCCTCTACACCATATAACAAATTCAACTTTCTGGTCCAAAATCCCCAACATATAGTTTTTTTGCAAAAATATGGTTTTACAAATAAGTTATTTAGAAAAATCGAAATTATTTTTTTGAACATACTACAGTCGAACCTCTATAACTCGAACCTGAAGGGACAACCAAAACAGTTCGAGTTATGGAGAGTTCGAGTTATAGAAACTCGAGTTACATGGGTTAAAATACATGTGAAAAGTGCAGGGACCGCTTAAAAGGTTCGAGTTATAGAGAGGTTCGAGTTATAGAGGTTCGAGTTAGAGAGGTTCGACTGTATATAAAATAAATACACCTAATCTACACAATCACATATTATGTATAATGAATAAATGGATCCATGACGGAATTAGAACACTTTAAGTAAAGCCAGGATATATCAGCCTTCAATACAGTTTTTTGTAAATATCTCAGAAACTAAAGCTCCTACGAAGTTTTTGGATAACACAATTTATTACGCAAAATGTAGTCTACTATATTCCGAAAACCGCATATTGATACGATGCTCCGTTGGCGTACACCAACATTCCCTGCGGAAAGACGGCACTGGCATAAAACGAATTCTAGTTTATAAAGTGCAGAACTAAAACTTTGCACGACATGTCCACAGGCAACCAAAAAAAGTCCATGCCACCAATTTAAAGACATGTCAAAGAACATAATATGAGTTATTTTTTCAATTCACATCAGTGGCGGCGCCTGGTGTAAAACTTTTGCTGTGCACTATTTGCTGTAATGAAATAACAAAAGTAATCTTATCTGGAATGGATGCATATATCCCACATACAATAAAACGTAGAGCTAATGCAAAACCTTGGTTCAACAGCCAGTGTCAGACGGCTGTACAGAAAAAACATACAGCATATAACCTTTGGAAACGACAACAAACCGCTCAAAACCACACAGAATTTATAGAAGCCAAAAATAGTTGCAAAATTACTATTGACGCCGCCAAAGAAACATACAATCAAAGAATAAAAAACAGGTTGCTGAATTGTCCAAGTAGTTCTAGGTCATTTTGGTCTCTTGCAAAAGCCGTTGGATCAAACTTCACCAAGTCATCCATACCACCACTTACAGATAAAAATACTCACTTAGCCACAACATCAGAGGAAAAAGCCAATATGCTGGCCAAAATCTTTTCCTCCAACTCAAACCTAACAGTGCCAAATGGAAAAACTCCACCGTTCATTGAAAGGGTTTCCCACAGTATGCCAGAGGTACCCTTTTGTCACAGAGAAATACGAAAATCCCTTAAAAAGTTGGATACAAATAAAGCAATGGGTCCAGATGGCATTCCCGCGATAGTACTCAAAAATTGTGCTAGCGAACTCACCCCAACTTTCGCAAAATTATTCAATTTATCTTATAGGCAAGGAGTATATCCATCATCATGGAAGTCTGCCGCAGTACAACCCATTCCAAAGAAAGGAAAAAAGACAGATCCGTTAAACTATAGACCAATTGCTCTACTTCCGGTGATATCAAAAGTAATGGAAAGAGTTTTGAACAATCACCTAACCAAGTACTTGGAAAAGTACAAAATTATCAACGACAAGCAATACGGATTTCGAAAATATAGGTCAACTGGCGATTTACTTACATACGTCACTCACTTATGGCAAAAAGCGATTGAGTTGCGAGGTGAAACAAGAACAATTGCCTTAGATATATCTAAAGCATTCGATAAAGTCTGGCATGAAAATCTGCTCAACAAGCTCAAAGCAACGGGATTGTCGCCGAGACTTTGCACTTGGTTTGAAAGTTACCTTAAGGATAGATCCATTTATGTTGCACTGGATGGCCGGAACTCCAACTCTTACCAAATAAATGCTGGTGTGCCACAGGGAGCAATCCTTTCGCCAACACTTTTTCTGATTTACATAAATGACCTCATAGATAAAACAGTAAATCCACTTTATTGCTTCGCAGATGATGGCAATGTAGTCTCCTCAGTCATACCACCCACATGTCTCTCCGCACGTGAATTCCATTACCTTAGACTAACTGAAATATCACAGATAAATAACGACTTGGAGATAATAGAGGACTGGGGCAACAAAAACCTTGTACAATTCAACGTGCAGAAAACCCAAGCAGCCCTGTTTTCAAAAAAGACCAGCACCGATGAGCCAAACATCATGCTATCTGGAAGTGCTGTCGCATTGCAGAGCCAGTTGAACATCTTAGGAGTCACTGCAGAGACCAACATGTCTTGGCACAGTCACGTGGCAGATATAGCTAAAAAGGCGTCCCAAAAGCTTGGGGTGCTATTTCGTACAAGACATCTGTATACACCAAGCCAACTGCTGACACTCGACAAAGCCCAGATTCGACCAACTATGGAGTACTGCTCACATATATGGAGTGCGGCACCCAAACATACCTTAATGCTTTTGAACACCGTGCAAAAACGAGCTATCAAGCTGATCAATGACCCCTCACTTACCCGTAGCTTGGATAGTCTCGAACATCGAAGAACTGTGGGCGATCTATCTCTCTTCTACAGGTATTATCACGATAATGCTCTGAAGAGTTGGCACGTATGATCCCCCCGGGAGTAGCACCTACTAGGCGAACACGTCAAACAGACGGTAACCATCAATTTATTGTCAAAATAGAGGCACCAAGAACCTCATTATATCAGAATTCATATCTCTGGAGAACAGCATCACTGTGGAATAAACTCCCTGCGACAGTTTTCCCTGCAGGTTACAACCTGAACCGTTTCAAAACCAACACACACCAACATTTCCGTGCACTTGCCGCTTCTCGCGCGTGATAGGGATCTCCTTGCGAGTGCGCATAACTGTAAAAAAAAAACTTTGGAGGTGAGCAAATAATTAAAAAATTAGATATTTAGTTTAGATATTAGTTATCTATTATTATTATTCTTTTTATAAATAATTAATAAAAGTATCCTAGTATACCTAGTTTTTATATTCCTCAAACACGTTTTGTATTAAAAATGAAAGCGTCAATTCATTGAGCTTTGGAATTTATTAAATAATTTTTTTCTTTAAAGATGACATTGCGACGGCAGTTAATCTGTTCTCATCCATTGTGGTAAAGAAGAAAATGTAATTGTTTTTAATTATTGCACACTAATGCTATTAGAATTAGAAACTTCCGTCATTGTCGTAACTACGAGATCGTCGAAATCAAAATAATACCGCCCGACCGATAACACCAAGTTGTCTCAGTGCACTCATTATAAGGTGCGCATAAGCTAGGTAACAGCCAACGGTAACCGTCGACACGGGTAGAATCACTGGGGTGCGAGCGGCATCGATCACCGCAATTGATTCACAAGAGTACGAACCGAAGTCCCAGATGCTGTGTACTGTAAAATTCTATAGGGACATGTCGTCATCTCTTTCTATATTTCGAAATTAAAATGCGACATAATATCTACTGTGCACAGAATTTGGGTCCAAGTAAACACGAATACAAACACATACATACCGAGTATTAATTTCTAGTTAGTATTTAAGTCTTTAGTGAAACCCTTTTGGGGTTTATTGATAATTTATGATGAAATGATTATTTAAAGAATGATCAAATTTTAATATTTTTACAAAGTAAAATTTGAGAATGCACGTGCACATAGGGTTGCCAACTCCCACTGGAGCCAAAGGAGGACATTTTTATATGATCTCACAATTAAAAAAAAAAATTCTAGTGCACGTTCCTTAAAATAAAGGTCTATACGTATAAACTATAGAAATTTACTAGGTAGGTGCGTATATATATTGGTATGTATTTTTTAAATTAAAAAAAAATCTTGTTCAAAAAACATTTATTAAATAACAGGTACATATATACGAAACCTCAACACAAACACCAAACAAATTTTCTTGGGAGGTGAAACTTAAAAAAGGAGATACAAATGGTTTATTCTGTCGTTTCAAAACAGAAACGTATTGTGTGCCTGGTTTATACAGATAAAAATTAATCAGGAGCTTAAATATCATATTATTTTTTACAATAATGGGTAAAATAACTACTTTTTACGGCTCAAAATTAATGTTTTTGATCATGATGCCTAATTTTTTTTGCCTGCGGCAAGTACCTTTATGTCATTGTTTTGCTTTACCTTTGCAAATGACCACGAGTCGCCACTGAGACTCATTTTAAAGTAAAAATTAAAATAAAAATATTTTGCTGTTGAAACAGCCCAATCAAAATTAATAGTTATTTAAAAAACAAGTTTTAAAAAATAATTTATTTATATGGGCGAGACAGTTTGGTGGGCCGAGCCTTAGCGAGGTCCATAATTCGAGCGAGTTGTGAAAAAAAATTTCATGCAATATACAGCGTGTGCAAAACTTTTGCACTTGCTCTGTGAAAAACGCCGTTTTCAGTGAAAAACTTCATTATCGGAGGTAGTTTTTGAATAAATTTTGAACACTGTTTTTGTAGAAAATAATATGAATTCTATTTTAATATGTACTTTTGTTTTATTTTTATGCTGGGGTTATGTATATAAAAATTAAAATACCCATTTTGCTATTTAGACAGCCAAAATAAAAAACAAACATCAATATTTTTGTAAAAAAACACAATCTGTAAGTTTTTTTGAATTAAAAGATAAATGGCTTCTTAAAGTTGGATTGCTTAAAAATCTTAAAATGGTTAAAAAAAAACTGAAAAAAATAATCAAATTCTATACCAAAACAACAACAAAGATCATATGATGTGATAAATAAAAAATAAAAAAAACGTTTAAAGTTGTCCAACTTTTTATTTTATAGAATCAACTATTATTTTTATCTGTATGTATAGTGTATAAACTCAGCATAAAATATTGCAGCATAAGCAGAAGTGCTAGATTTGAATAATATAAACAAAAAACAGTAAATTAAGGCATTTGGGGCAATCATCCTAAGTGACTGTTTACTTACCATACTACTATACCCCAAGAGTAAAGAGAAAAAATATTAAATACTTAGTAAAACAAACCAAAACTTGGAGGGAAACATAGGGTGCAAATTCTGCGATCTTCTATGCGTGATCGTCTGTGCCGGACTGACCACAGAACACTTGACACTAACCTTTGCTTTTCCGCGGGAGACGTGACGAAAACTTACGAATGATGATCTTTGTCAAAAGTTATAAACAAAGAAATATATAAAAATACTGTCAGTAATACTGATCGTGTGAGGTCCGCTTTACATACGTTCCTCAGGCTTGGTTTATTTATTTCTTAAATGTGTTATTTTATATGGTTGACAGAGAAAAAAAATGGGGAACAACTATGAATTCGGGTCATTTCTCATGTCTTTTTATCACGTTATTTTTGATTTAAGCACATAATTTTGGTAAAGGAGGACAAATGGCGTCCTCCACAGGGTCTGTGGAGGACGGAGGACATTTTGCCTCAAAGGAGGACTGTCCTCCTGGCTGGAGGACGGTTGGCAACCCTACGTGCACATGTGCACTTATGAAGAAACCGTCACTAATGGAGATAAACGTTACTGTGCTATATAAACCTTTAGTTATCACACTGAGCATGCTCCCGTCAGTCTAGCGCTACATTGTGATGAGTTTAACATATTGGAATAAAGCCTGTCATAAATAGTGTCAGGACGTATTTGGCAGTTTTACGTTGTAATATGAAAGCTAATCTTTCAACATAAGTATTTCGTTTACTATACGAACCAAAATAAATACTGTCACCTTTAATTATAGATAAATAAACGACTTATAAAATCAACTGTCAAACTGCAATGTAAATCTGTCAAAATACTGCCTGATACTATTATTCCATGACTTTATACCAATGAGGTCCTTATTATTTCTTTGGGTTTGGTTTTCTCTGTTATTTTTTTACCCAACTGTGGCACGGCGAAAGGAAGGGTAATATTTTTCGAAATATGTATGTCTGTGTCACGCTAGAGGCTACACCGCTGAACCGATTTTGACAAAAAAGGTTCCGTTCAATTGCTAATAATCGCCAGGGGGCGATAGGCTATATTTTTTTAAACAGGAAGCAACATGGCGGTCTTCAAACGCCATTTTATCACATGATGTAGGCTTTAACCCTTTCAAGACGGAATTTTATTTCTTTCGTGAGGATTATAATTTAATTTATGATTTCATATTTCGAAAGTAGAAGGGTTTTAGAGATGTTTCTAGTTTTTTCACATAATTTTTAGAACGTTATAGTGTGGGACATATCGTCCCATCAGTCCATTATGTTGGGACAATATATCCCACCAGTTCCGACTGTTCCTTTTGATTCAATTTTCTTTTGCTTATTCTGAAAAGAAAAAAACCAGTTTACGCCTACTGGGATAGATAATCCCACCAAAGTGACCTGCTGGGACATAATGTCCCACGCAAAAAAAAACAACGATATTGTCTTATCCGAAACGTTGAATATGTTTCTAACATTAGTCTTGCTACTATAGGGGTACTTACATGATTACACGCTAAATAGAGCGGGTAATTCACCAAAAATCACTCAAAAATTGCAAATAAATGCACTACATGCACACACTTTTACGGAAATATCGAGGTTCTGTCGTTTTATATTTTATACAAACACCTGCTAAATGGCCTTGGGCGTTGAAAAGACTGAACTGGCGTTTTTAAACGTTTATTTGGGATCACATTTCCCATTAGTCTAAATAAATTCTGCCTTGGGACGTATTGTCCCGTTAGTCTCGAAAGGGTTAAGGCATACAAATTATCTAAATATTAGGCGATTTTAATGAAATTCCTTTGATCACCCATTGCAAATGTCCTCTAATGTGCTGTAGTTACTTTGTAGTCCTCCCTGCTCCCACTTATCTCCCAACCTGTCATTTCCCCACCCTATTAAAGGACCATATTCGCATAATTTTATCAAATTTAGGGCGATTTCAAAAATTTCTTTTTGCATACGCTTTTAGATTTTTTCCAACACCATTTTACTAGTTTCCCCCTCGTCTCTCCCTCACTCCTGCCCGTCCTCCGTATTAGTAATAGTTAAAGCTATAACTTTCCCAAATATTAAGCGATTTCAAAAGTTCTTTCTGCACACGCTTTAGACTTTTTTCCAACATCATTTTACTGGATTCTCCCTCCCTCTCCCTCTCTTCTTCCCACCCTCCTTATTAGTAATAGTTATAACTACTAGTCGCAGTTGGGTACAAATTTACCCAATAACCTGATTCGTGAAAATACAAAACTGTATACTTTCGTAAGTTCGCTTTGGGCATCAAAACTAAAAGTTGAAGCATGTCGTACATTACAGGTATACCTATCAATTTTGTACTGCGGCTAGTAGTTACAAATAAATTTAGCAGTTGGTGTTTTTTGATTAATTTATTTTTAAATGTTTTCTATTTTTTGGCAAGCAGTGTGAACTGAATTAAAAACATATTACTTAACTGCTTAATAAACATTTACAGGCCCATAAATGTCATCAAACAATGTTTTGAAATTTGAGGCTTTTAGCTTAGGTAAGCTACAAACCTTAGCAAAGGGGATTTGGGATAAAACTCATGTTGACAAGCTGATAACAGAGTAAACCTTAACTTCTTAGCGCACGAAAACAAGAATATGGAATTATATTTTGAAATAAATCCGATATCTTTTTTATACAGGGTTTTTTTTCTAAACTATGTAAAAAAAACTTTAGAACCATAACTTTTCTTTTATATTGAGGATTTATACTATAACAAAATTTGCACAATTCAATTCAAAGAAAACATAAGTCCAGAAAAAAAGAAGATGCTGTTTTTAATTTTTTATTGAGATTTACTTTTCTATTAAAATTTGTCATTGTAGAGGTTGAGGCAATTGGAAAGTAAAGCCCTCATAGCTGGCTTTGAAAACAATGGCAAATTTAATTTCGCTGACGCGAATTTTTAGGTGCGCAGGCGTGTGTCTTGTCATAGAGACACATAGCTGCCGTGTGGTTGGAGGCCATCTTTGTTGCTTATTTACATTTTGCGGTGTTTTTCGTTTGTCGTGTAAAATTCAGTTTACGCCGGGAACTTGGTCTGGCACTGCCGTGCCCTCAAATTTAATAAGTTTTATATTTTTAATTTATTTTAAACATTGTTATTTAAAATTAATTTTTTTTATATTTTTGAGAATTATTTAATCTAGTTTTGGTTTGGTATATTTTTCATTAAATCTTTCAAAAAGTTTTGTTATTATGCAATCTTTTTTGTGAATGTATAATAAAAATCATACCAAACGAAAGTTTTAAATAAAATTGTTCAAAAATATATTAAAAACTTTAATTTTAAACAAAGCAGATTTTTTGACAAACTAAACATCAGTTGATCTACGTGATCCACGTGACAGTAAAGGCACTTATTCTTGACCTGTAATGTGTGTCCTTAAAATGCGATGACCACCGCAGCCCACGAGAAAGACCGGCCCGAGCGCGGAAATATCACGTGACCGTCGGAGGGTCACAAAAGAACGCCTCCCGGCCAGCTGTCATTATAAAACATGTGTGTTTTCAGTTTTGCTATGTTTGAATAAGTCGATTTTTTTTTAATTCGGGCATGAATTTTATGTGAATTTTATCAAAGTTATTAAAATAACGCAGCCCCACGAAAAAGACAACAATGTCGCGAACGTGTAGTGTTGTTTGTTGTCGGTCCATAAATACCTAAGTAGACAACCTATATCTACTGTTCGATTAGCTGATGTCGAGAGGCAACTGCAATACAAGAAACACTTTGAGCTCATAATAAATCAAAACTTTTATCACATATTGAGGACATTTCAAAATTTTATTGTTCTAATACTAAAATAAACAAAAATTGGATTTTTACCCAAGAACGTGACACAGTCTGCCTGTGCCTGATGACATTTTTGAACAACAATCCATCACTGTTAGCATCTCTAGTTGTTGAGGGATATCTGTAATTTTTTGAGTGAGATTGAAAAATGTTTTCAATTTTCATTTCTTATTGAACAATTAGGTCTCTTGAAAAGGTCACCCGAGAATCGAAGATATTCTGGATACACATTAATGTTGGCTTCATCTTTGTTTATCCAGTCATCCAGTTCATACATGTCAATTTACAAAACTAAGGTAATATGTCTTCTGCACCCTCGCAATATTAAAAAACTGATTTGTAAAATATCGCTAACAAATACTAAGTAAGATACAGCTTTTAAAAGAACATGAGTTGGTAGTTAACTTACACATTGATGAAATATATATTAAACTTTGTGCTGGGTAATTTTTCAAAAAATTATTGACGACCACTACATTCATTTCATTGAATGGGAAAACCATCTAACTTATTCACAAAATCACTTGTTTATTTTTTATAAATTATTGTGAAATGTTTTATATTGAAAATTTGTCTTCAGATAACTCTAGCGAGTGTTTTTGTGGAGAAAAACTATTGTCAAAGCTTGAAAAAATTTAAGGGCATGTAAAGTTTTTTAAAATAATTTTATTAAAAAGCACAATGATTTAGTGTCTGCTAATAAATCTTTGAATAAGAACACAGACAAAGATGATGACACTCAAAGAAAAATTAAAAAAGTTAAAGCTTAGGTTTGTTATGTCCAATTTTAAAAGACTTGTATAGATATGAAGTAACTAACGATATTGTGTACCTAATATACCTGAAGATATTAGAGTGCAAATTTTATATAATTTTAGCTCACACTACTACTATACTATAGTTAGCTCACACTACTACTATACTATAGTAGTGTGAGCTATAGTGATCCTAATTTTTTCGAGAAAAAAAAAGTTGCTCCGATTTCAAAAATTTTTATATATCTTTGCGTTTCAGATGATTTTGAAACTTTTTTGTTGCTCTGTCTGTCTGTCTGTCTGTCTGTCTGTATGTCTGTCTGTCTGTAACGACCAACGCGCATAACTCAAAAACCCCTTGCCCGATTTTAATAAAATTTGGTACCTACGCTGGGTTTTGGGTCGAGATGGTCCCATTTAAAAATAAACAAAATCCACCAAACACAAGCCAAATAAAAGGGTGGGGGAATATTTCAAAAATTAGAGTTTATGTAAAAATATGGCGTGTGTGATATCAAACGAAAGGTAATTGCGTCTGGAGTCAAATAAAATATATTTTACTTTTAAAAAAAGGGTGGGGGTAAATTAAAAAAATTAGTGTTTATGTGGAAATATGGCGTGTGTGATATCAAACGAAAGGTAATTGAGTCTGGAGTTAAACAAAATACATTTTAGTTTAAAAAAAAAGTGGGGGTAGATTTCAAAAATTAAGTTTAAGTCAAAACATGGCTTGTGTGGTATCAAATGAAAGGTAATTGAGTCTGGAGTTCAATAAAATATATTTCAGTTTTTAGTTATATTAGCTTACACGTACACTATAACTATAGTACCTAGTGTGAGCTTAGGTGCCCATAGATTGGCAGAGTATTTTATTTTAGAGATTCAGTTCTCTTATCTATAATAAACACATACATCAGCAAAATATTTTTATCAATTTTTGCCTATATGAGCACAAAAATTTTTTGTCAATTTATTTAAATTGTTTAAAAACAGATAATATATTAAGCAATACAATAAGAATCCTGGAACTTCTAAGATCACGTGATCGCCGACTTGCTTCTAACGCGCCATGGCCGGTCTTTATCGTTGGCTGCGGATGACCACTAGAATTTAAGTGGGAAGGCTATAGAGTCGAGTATATATTCATCTCTTTCTTTAGTGATTTGCGTGTTGTCAACGAAATAACAGGTAGCTCGCACTTCTTTGCTTTTTAATGTTCTGTGAGACAACGTGTCAATCTTTCTATGACCTGCGAAGAATTTTGTTTTCCGTAATAAAATTTGCCAATCACCAAAAAATTCGTACCAAACTACTGTATGTTTTTACTGTCCCTTGGCAAAAATGTCCAAGATATAGATATAAATTCAATATTTTAGCTAAAAAAACAAGGGGTTCTTATAAAATGAATTTTTCTAAGAAATAAAAATAACAGGTTTTTTTGTCATTTCTGCCCTGTCCATTCCTGTCCCCTTTTTAGGAGGAAAAACATCACATAATTTTCTAGGGAATACTTATGGATTTTTCGATGTTGAAGATAAATTTGATTACGAAAATGAAATTGGTAAAAATAATATCCCTAAACTTAAAAACAGGCTTACTACTTAGCCTGAAAAATGCTGATCTACTGGAATAGATAGCTTTAAAATGTTCAGTTTTTTATTTTAGATTTTAAGTTTTCGATTGTATTTACGTATTCATGCTAATTTATATATTTTTGTTCGCTAAATAAACGTTTTTATATAAGATAATGATTGTTATATTCTTCCACAAACTGTTATCTCTATCCCAAGACTTTCTTGTCCAAGTGAGCATAGTGATCTAATTGAGAGTATTAATTTATTTATTAAAATGACCGATAAATTTGGCCAGGAAAAATAAAACACTGGAGAAATTATAGACATGGGGCTTTTCAAATACATTTTAAACTTTTTTTAAAATTAAGTAAATTTTCTGTTTAGACAATTGCCATTTTTTTTAAATACGAAAATTACCCTTTTACGTACCTGCTGCTTTTGCATATCTGAGCAATATCGTCGTGAAGACTGTGTGTGTCTGTCCGTAACACGATAGATTCTAAACCGCTAAACCGATTTTAATTTTTAGGTAAAATACTGTTCGACAGTCTTACGAGGTCATTAGATTTTGGTTAAAATCCATTAATGCTAATGACAGTTTTTTAAGAATTAAAAAATGTTTACCGGAGCATTGCATCAAGTCGGATTTATGCGGTTTTCGAAATATAGTAGACCACATTTTGCTCAATAGTTTCTGAGATATTTACAAAAAACTGTTTTCAAGGCTGATTTCATGGCTACACTTGAAGTGTGCAAATAGGCTAAGCCAGGAAGGTATCAGATCCTTCACGGATCCATTTATTTTCATTTGGGTAGCACTCTAAATTCTATCATACTGGGCTAAAATGAAATCCGATAAACCAAAATGTGTGTGCATCATTAATTTTTTAGACCTAACGTTGACGGACGCCATAATAAATATTAAATATAAAAATGTGATAAGGCCGTAAAAATGTTTTATATATTTTATCCCAGGATAAACCGTCATCGAAAAAGAAAAATAAAAGCGCAGATTCTTTCCGCTTGAGAGCATTTTATGTATTAATACCCAGATTATTTAGAAAATGTTGGCCCTTATTTTGAATTTACCGAAGCTAATTTCAAAACGGCGACGACCCGGATTCTTTCACAAACGGTTTTCACAGCTTATAAAAATACTCTGCCAATATATGGGCCCCTAAGCTCACACTAGGTACCATAGTTATAGTGTACGTGTGAGCTAATATAACTAAAAACTGAAATATGTTTAATTCAACTCCAGACTAAATTACCTTTTGTTTGATACCACACAAGCCATGTTTTGACTTAAACCCAAATTTTTGAAATCTACCCCCACCCTTAAAAAAACAAAAACTAAAATGTATTTTGTTAAACTCCGGACTCAATTACCTTTCGTTTGATATCACACACACGCCATATTTTCACTTAAACTCTAATTTTTAAAATATACCCCCACCCTTTTTTTAAAATAAATTAAAATGTATTTTGTTTAACTGCAGACTCAATTACCTTTCGTTTGATGTCACACACGCCATATTTCCACATAAACTCTAATTTGAAATCTACCCCCACCCTTTTATTTGGTTTCTGTTCGGTGGATTTTGGTCATGTTATGCGCGTTGGTCGTTACAGACAGACAGACAGACAGACATACAGACATACAGACAGACAGACAGACAGACAGACAGACAGACAGACAGACAGACAGACAGACAGACAGACAGACAGACAGACAGACAGACAGACAGACAGACAGACAGACAGACAGACAGACAGACAGACAGACAGACAGACAGACAGACAGACAGACAGACAGACAGACAAGACAGACAGACAGACAGACAGACAGACAGACAGACAGACAGACAGACAGACAGACAGACAGGACAGACAGACAGACAGACAGACAGACAGACAGACAGACAGACAGACAGACAGACAGACAGACAGACAGACAGACAGACAGACAGACAGACAGACAGACAGACAGACAGACAGACAGACAGACAGACAGACAGACAGACAGACAGACAGACAGACAGACAGACAGACAGACAGACAGACAGACAGACAGACAGACCAGACAGACAGACAGACAGACAGACAGACAGACAGACAGACAGACAGACAGACAGACAGACAGACAGACAGACAGACAGACAGACAGACAGACAGACAGACAGACAGACAGACAGACAGACAGACAGACAGACAGACAGACAGACAGACAGACAGACAGACAGACAGACAGACAGACAGACAGACAGACAGACAGACAGACAGACAGACAGACAGACAGACAGACAGACAGACAGACAGACAGACAGACAGACAGACAGACAGACAGACAGACATACAGACAGACAGACAGACAGACAGACAGACAGACAGACAGACAGACAGACAGACAGACAGACAGACAGACAGACAGACAGACAGACAGACAGACAGACAGACAGACAGACAGACAGACAGACAGACAGACAGACAGACAGACAGACAGACAGACAGACAGACAGACAGACAGACAGACAGACAGACAGACAGACAGACAGACAGACAGACAGACAGACAGACAGACAGACAGACAGACAGACAGACAGACAGACAGACAGACAGACAGACAGACAGACAGACAGACAGACAGACAGACAGACAGACAGACAGACAGACAGACAGACAGACAGACAGACAGACAGACAGACAGACAGACAGACAGACAGACAGACAGACAGACAGACAGACAGACAGACAGACAGACAGACAGACAGACAGACAGACAGACAGACAGACAGACAGACAGACAGACAGACAGACAGACAGACAGACAGACAGACAGACAGACAGACAGACAGACAGACAGACAGACAGACAGACAGACAGACAGACAGACAGACAGACAGACAGACAGACAGACAGACAGACAGACAGACAGACAGACAGACAGACAGACAGACAGACAGACAGACAGACAGACAGACAGACAGACAGACAGACAGACAGACAGACAGACAGACAGACAGACAGACAGACAGACAGACAGACAGACAGACAGACAGACAGACAGACAGACAGACAGACAGACAGACAGACAGACAGACAGACAGACAGACAGACAGACAGACAGACAGACAGACAGACAGACAGACAGACAGACAGACAGACAGACAGACAGACAGACAGACAGACAGACAGACAGACAGACAGACAGACAGACAGACAGACAGACAGACAGACAGACAGACAGACAGACAGACAGACAGACAGACAGACAGACAGACAGACAGACAGACAGACAGACAGACAGACAGACAGACAGACAGACAGACAGACAGACAGACAGACAGACAGACAGACAGACAGACAGACAGACAGACAGACAGACAGACAGACAGACAGACAGACAGACAGACAGACAGACAGACAGACAGACAGACAGACAGACAGACAGACAGACAGACAGACAGACAGACAGACAGACAGACAGACAGACAGACAGACAGACAGACAGACAGACAGACAGACAGACAGACAGACAGACAGACAGACAGACAGACAGACAGACGGACAGACAGACAGACAGACAGACAGACAGACAGACAGACAGACAGACAGACAGACAGACAGACAGACAGACAGACAGACAGACAGACAGACAGACAGACAGACAGACAGACAGACAGACAGACAGACAGACAGACAGACAGACAGACAGACAGACAGACAGACAGACAGACAGACGGACAGACAGACAGACAGACAGACAGACAGACAGACAGACAGACAGACAGACAGACAGACAGACAGACAGACAGACAGACAGACAGGCGGCGCAACAAAAAAGTTTCAAAATCATCTGAAACGCAAAGATATATAAAAAATTTTGAAATCGGAGCAACTTTTTTTTTCTCGAAAAAATTAGGATCACCATAGCTCACACTACTATAGTATAGTATATGTGTGAGCTAAAATTAGTTGGGGAGACCTGAACGTTGAAACAACAGGTTTTACGCAGAAATGATAGATGGCAGCTTAACCGAGAAAATTTTATTTTAACCGGTGTAACGACGCTTCGTTTCACATCTCTCTTAGTTTGGGACCCCCATAATTTATCATAAAGGACAAATAAAAATCTTCTAAGATCATAAAGGAAAATGGCATACCAGTCCTATGTTAAAAACGGAACTATTAATAACCGGACAATATCAAAAACGTCATTCTTCAAAACTAAATAAGTTCAATATCGAAGTTCTGTATAACGTCTTTTATCAAAACCGGACGTAATCAAAGAGGACAAAATCATGAAAAGGCCAATTCTTAAAAAAGGTCAGGTATTGGACCCTAGGTTAGAGAGATGGGGTCCGTTCGGTTCGGTTTGGTCTTTTAACACTGATTTCGACCTCTCAAAAAAAGGAAGCTAGTTAAAGAAAAAAACAGTACAGTATGTATTTTTGGGTCCAAAAAAAAACAATTTTATTAAATAATATTGTTCCCGATTTAAATCTGCAGTCACTTTGGTCAGAGAACATATAATCCTTTATTTATGATTTTGTCTGGTTTTGATAAAAGACTATACGAAACTTCGATTTTTCTCTTTCCTTGTTTTGATAAATGACGCTTATGTATAATCTGTTTTTGTCTGGACTGTTATACCATTTTCATTTATGATCTTGGACGATTTTGTTTTTGTTATTTATCAGAGTACCTACTAAAATAGGCTAATAGAGTGTTCTTTATTTGATGTGTCAAAATAAGAAAAAAAGGAAAGATTTTGGTATGTATTATGTAGCAGTGGCGAACCCAAGAAAATGTCTTGGGGGGACCGAGGCCTCATGATGGTTATATTATCTTTTGATTCATGAAATATATGAAACATTGTACACAAAAAAACATTTTCAAACTAATAGGAACCTTTCATTTTGAAATATGTATTGGAGAACTTGGCTTTCGTTTTATCTCAATTCTTTTTACAGAATAATACCATTTTCGCGTACTTGGCTATTTTTTACATGAAATGTTTTTGTTATGATTCCACTTCTTTTTTAAAGGAATTGGATAATATATAATTTTTAAAGTAGTAACATATAAGGGGAATATTATTCAAAACTTTTGCAATGCCTTATTTAAAATTTTAAGGTTTTTTAATTTTTCTCCATGGCTTTATCATAGTTCCTATCAGCCTTCCAAAGCTCAGCTCTCTAACGTTTCTGGAAGTGGACAATGCTACTTTTACATAATTTTACATGTATAGGGGAGGAAAGTAAATTAAAATTTTGGTGTTTTAAAATTTTTTTCTATAGTTTTATTTTAGTTCCTATCAGTCTTCCACTGCTCAGCTCTCTAACATTTCTCGAAGTAGGCAATGTTAATTTTGCATAAATTTACATTTATAGGGGAGGAGAGTAAATTAAAATTTTGGGGTTTTTTAATTTTTTCCCATAGTTTTATCATAGGTCCTATCAGCCTTCCAAAACTCAGCTCTCTAGCGTTTCTGGAAGTGGGTAATGATACTTTTATATAAATTTACATTTATAATAGGGGAGGGAAGTAAATTAAAATTTTGGTGTTTTCATATAATTTTTTTCTATAGTTTTATCATAGTGCCTTTCAGTGGCGTATATAGAAAAAAGTTTCGGGGGGGGGGGGGGGCTAGACCTCATGAGGCAGTATTTTATGCTATTTTATGTTTGTATTCAGGAAATATGTGAAAAATATCTAAAAAAATCTTAGCTTCGGGGTGGGGGGGGGCGGTCCCCCCCCAGGCCCCTTCCCGTATATACGCCACTGGTGCCTTTCAGTCTTAAAACGCTCAGCTCCCTAGCGTTTCTGGAAGTGGGCAAATTTAATTTTACATTTATAGAGGAGGGAATTAAATTAGAATTTTGAGGTGTTTAAATTTTTTCTATAGTTTAATCATAGTTACTATCGGCCTTCCAAAGCTCAGCTCTCTAGCATGTCTAGAAGTAGGTAATGTTACTTTTACATGATATTACATTTATAGGGGAGGGAAGTCATTTATAATTTTGGGGTTTTTTAATTTTTTCCTATAGTTTTATCATAGTTTCTCTCAGTCTAGCATTTCTGGAAGTGTACAATCTTACTTTTACATAATTTTACATATATAGGGGAGGGGAGTAAATTAGAATTTTGGGGTTTTTTGATTTTTCCCAGGGGTTTGGTTATAATTTCTATCAGTCTGCCAAATTTCAGCTTTGTGAGTGGCAATTTCGACGTTTTTTGAAATTTCGTAAATTACTTTACTACTTTATGAAAGTCCATGAAACTTGGAGGGCTTGTTAACTCTATGAGGATCTACGACTAAGCAAAGTTTAAGATTCGTAGCTCATTTCGAAGTAGAGTTTTAAATTGGTCAAAAATGGGCTGAAATGATTCAAGAAAAGATGGTACGGCAGCGCGAACTTGGCGAGGCACTGCCGTGCTCTCAGATTTTTTCTAATACCACAAGTTTTATGTGAAATTTATATATTCATTTATTTGTATTTTGTAATTTGATTTTTACAAAATATTTGTGAAATTACCTACATACAGATCTGCCTACATATTATAGAAAGCTTTAATATTTACAAAGTTTTTGTGATTTTATTTATTTTTAGGAAATAGAGATCGTGATACTTCTAAGAAGTTAGGAAAATCACATTTTTTAGTTTGTACTTTGGTAGGTATTTATAGTTAATGACTTTAATGTCGATGTCTTAAAGCGAAGTCGTTTGTTTTTCCGTGGTGTAAAATTTCACATCCGGTTTGACCCCTTTTCTTTTAACTTTTAGTTCACAGGTCACTGGGATTTGCTGCGATCAGAGTAAACCCTTATGTTTCTATTCCTATCCAATCAAACTAAACTAGTTTTTCTTTTTCTAAGCCGGCTACCCTATGGTCAGTATAGCTTTTTTCCATGTGTTATACCGACAACATTCCGCAGTCCCGTAGAAATAAAATATTAAGAGGCTCTTGCAAAACAATCAACAGATGCTGCATGCTTTTGAAAAAAAAAATTTACCCTACCCGGCATTTTGTCATGTGTTAAAATTGTTTGTGAAACTCAATTTATTTTGACAAAAATTTTAATTTTTTTGGGTTATTCACTGGTTTTTGAATTTTCTCAGACAAATGTAAACTTAATTTTATGGTATATGTAAACTAGAAATGGGTGTGTTTTACATACAATTTTCCCAGTGCAACATATGATAAACACAGACAAAGAAAAGAGAGAGAGCTAACATTTTTAATGCGCCTGTCTTCAATCCTTGTATTTCAGAGGAGTCCGAAGCCAGATTAAGTGGCCTGATGAAACGGAAAACTGACTGTCCGAAAACAGTACAACGTCGACCTGGAACGCAAATAGGATTTTTCGGACGGTTTTATGACTGTCGAACGGCCTGATGGAACGTAACTAATGACTGACATAATAACATTTTGAAATAACATCATACTACCTTTGGTATAAGCAGGGTCGGCTCGTCCATAGGAGTGCTGGTGCGCGCGCACCCCCAGCAAAAACAAGAAAAAAATAAATACAAACTATTATTAAATAATTGCTGTTGTGTTTTATTTATTTTTTAATGATCCCCGATCCCGCTAGTAATTAATATCTTTTCGACTTGACGCTTGCTGCCGCATACGGTGGCCTTCGATCGCCTCGCCTCGCTTAAATCTAGAGATATGAGGGGGCGGGCTTGAATCTGGAGGTGCGCGTGGATTCGGCGTTCCTCTTTAATCCAATTTTTGCCACGCAATTGGATCGGAAATGCTCGGGATATCGGCCGAGAAAAGGGCGAGGTGGTGCGCTAAATCAATACACACTCGCATCGTTTTTTTATAGTTCTCAGCTGATTACTGTTTATATTATCGTTAGTATGCGTGTATTGGGCGTAATTAAAATTTATTTACGCAGTTTTTAAGTGAATTTTATGCTGTTTTCGGCTTCTTGTTTGTAATTTTTGGGTTAATTATTATCTACAAGTGTCGAATATGTCTAAGGCAGTTATAAGTTCGGGTTCGGGTAATCCTGGAATTAATTCAAGACTTAATTGTGTACAAAACATTATAGCAAGCTTTTCCTCCTTTAATTTAAATCAAAAAATTGAAATTAAAAGATTAGGAAGGCCGACTCCAGAACTAGAATTATCGCAAGCTTGCTCTAAAAGAAAAGAAGGTAGGAATTTTAAAAGATACTGTAGAAAAGATATTTACTAAAAAAACAACTGGATTTGTGGATATGATGTTACAAACTCGTTATTTTGTTTTCCATGCTTATTATTTTTCAATGCAAGCATGGATAAAAGCTGGAGCCGCATAGGGGTAACTGACTTAAATCTACAGGCAAAAATTAAAAAGCATGAATATTTGAATCAACGTATACGAACATAACAATATGAAATGGTATTTGAATCAAGAGCTAAGATAAAACGGTTTTGTACATTGAATTAATGTTATCCATCGTTGGCTAAAAACTGATATGCATGTATACTGTATGTAATTTTTTTTTGTGTAGGCATATTTTTATTTATTGGAGACCTGCTTTTTTTTTACTTTGACAATCTTATTACCTAGTGGGCACCATAAGTTCTTTTATTTGGCTACAAATAAATATGCAAATTTTTTTAACTTTATTTATTTTAAATTTATTTCGACTCACTTATTTTAGCGCACACCCATTCTTATACTTCACGAGTCATGGGTATAAGATTTGTTTTGATATACTTTAAAAAAAGTCACAAATAAACAAATAAATAACAAACATAAAGCAGGGGAAATAGTATTGGATAATGGATAATCTGAAAAATAGATATTTGAAGAGCTAGAAAATGATTGTAGATAAACAATCGAAACGTCGCACTAGTGTTGCTTATCAAAAACAAGAATTTTTTAAATTTTGTTTCTACAAACCACTGGCAAATTAGTGATTTTTCTTTTTCTAGGAGTATTTTTATAGTGTATCATTAAATGATACAAAATAAATATGTCACTAATAAATTTTATTAGGCTTCCTTTTATATCTGCCTTAAATATTTGTTCGTGTACTATTGTTATTTAATGGCCAAATAACATAATCCCAACGACATTCTTAACGACCGTTTAGCTTAAAACGGAATTTATACAATCCTATATCCAGGTTACCGAGGCGTTGAACGTTAACACATTTTCACGCAGAATTAAAAACGATTGAGAAGTCGATTAACAATTTATCAATTCAGTATATAGTATACAGGGTGTCCCAGATAAAAGCAACTACATGGGAATTCCGGAAACGGTAAGAGATACGAGTTTGTTTAAATGAAAAAAAGTTGCGCTATTCTAAGCCTAATCAGGTGCCGTATCAAAATTAAAAATATCTACAGGGATTTTTAAAATATCGAGCAAACACTAAAACTTGTGTTTTTTGAAAAATTGAAATATCGCCGCCATCTTGCAAACAAATTTGATGAAATTTGGAAGTTTTGTATAAGCAACTACCGTGAATTGAATGACGTTTTTTTTTTTCTAGGCCTTCTAGATTTTTTGAACACATATCCAACTTTGTTATTTCTTATGACCGCCATATTGGATTTATACTTCAATAAATAGAGCATAAAAGGAGCTCTTCAACCGTGTATAATAAGCTCTAACGTATTTGATTTGTGGTAACAAATGGTATCTCAACTCTACATAATTTTAATTTATGCTTTAAAAAAAAACTTATTCTGAAGCAGATAACAAAATTTTAAATTCTGTGGTGTGAACAAGAGGCCTCTATATACAAGATAATATAGAGCCAGCGCGTTTCCGCATGTGCATGTGTGTGATTGTGAAGAGCAAACTCTGGCATGGACACGAGGCAATATCTAATACGACAAGATCAGACGTGCTCCATTCCTATCATGGCAAAATAAGTTCCGCAGTAAACAAGATAATACATATTCGCACTCCCGCTAAAAAATACTCACAACTCAAAAAACATTGTTTTGAGAAAATCGCTGTTAAAGAATTTAGTTCATTAGAGAGATTCATTTTTCACTTATATGACAAATTACGAGTTAACATGTTATTTTATATCAACAGGAACCTATTAACTCAATGTAATTAAGTAGTAAGTACGTTTCTCAGAAAAAATGATTTTTGTCGTTTTTAATAAAAAAAAGACAAAAACCCGATATTGTGACACTTTTTTAGAATAAGACATCACGACGTTGTAAATCAGGATATCACGCCGGCCGGTTGGTAAATAATATAAAAAAAAGAAAACAAATAAAGAACAAACTTTGTATTTATTTTTACAAGGAGTTATAAAATGCTGAATAACAACTGGGAATGTGATTATTCTCTAATAAATTCAAAAGATTTTTTTCTTATTCTCCTTAATTCTAAGTACACTGAACAATTCGAAAAAACAGTCATAACACAAAAAAGAACACCATTTTACTTGTTATTCTTGTATTTCGCTAAAATGTTTTAGTTTAAATAAAATACTTTTATTACATTAGTTTTAGTATTGTATATTTAGGTAGTATATATAATACTTACTTACTTAGTTTTTATATCACAAAGGTTGATCTAACAAACAAAGTGACACAGATTGATTGATTAAAAAAAATTGTCAAAAAAATAATTACGTTTGAGTTTTGTAAAAAACATTTTGTCTGTTCGATTAAGTAATTAATAAAACAACATTACGAAAAACAGCTAAAGTCATTTACAATAAAACTAGAAAATAACAGGTTATGGGCCCAGCACGCAACTGAGAGTTCTGTGCACCCATGTAAGTAAAAAGGATTATAAGATTAGAAATAATTATTAATATTATCAAAAATGGCTCAAGGAAAAGCGTTTTCACTTGAATTATTAAACGGAAATAATTACCACAACTGGAAGTTTAGGGTAGAGATGATTTTAAGAGAAAATCAGGTTTGGGAAAACTGCGAGAAACAGACAAATGTCGCAGACATAGCAGTTGACACAGAAAAGAAAAAATACACAAATAATGATGCTAAAGCCATGTCCTTAATAGTACAGTGTGTAGAAGATGGACAACTTGACTGGATAAAAACTAAAAATACAGCTCATAACATGTGGAAAGCTTTAAAAGACCGTTACGAAAAAAAAGGGTTGGCAGGTCAAACATTTTTAAAGAGAAAAATGCTTGGGCTAAAGCTACAAGAAGGTGAAAATTTAGAGCAACATATTTTAGAATATGAGAAGATAGTTCAACAATTATTAGCTGCTGGCTCTGAGATAAAAGAAGATGAACAAATGTGTAATTTGTTGTTGACCCTTCCTGCGTCATATGATACACTGGTTACAATAATTGAAAATACACCAAATGTGACTTACAATATAGCCAAAGAAAAGCTATTGGCAGAAAATGAAAAAAAAAGGCTGCTAGCTAAAACTGCAAGTATACGAAATGATCAGACATCATTTTATAGCAGTGCTGCCTCAAAAAGTTGTTATATTTGTGGAGGGCCACATTTAATGAGAAATTGTGATAAAAATAAAAACAGACGATCACGAGAAAATTATGGAAATATGGGAAATCGAAATTATGAAATGAGAAATGACGATAATTGGAAAAATGACGGTTATGGAAATGACAATATGACAGAATATTGGAAAAATGATTTTCAAAGGAGTGAAAATTCAAGAGGTAATTTGAAGTATGGTAACTATGAAAACAACAACAGGCAATAATATGGCACGACGCAATTTTTATGGAAATGAAAGATCAAGAGGTGGCTTTGATAGACAAAAAGGTGCTTTTAGAGGGGGCCTTGGAGGAAACTATGCAAGTTACATGGAAAATCAACAGATGAGAAACGAGAATGATAATCCTGGACCGAGCCAAATACAAGAAGATAATGAAACAGAAAGAAGTGTAGCATTTATGGGTGAATGGGACTCAGAAAGCAAGGTATCAAACAATTCCTTAAAATTCTATATTGACTCGGGTTGTACTGACCATATGATAAATGACAAATCATATTTCGCAGATTTAGTAATTTTAAATGAACCAAAAAAGATAGCAATAGCTGGGGATAAAAACTATTTATTAGCAGTAGGGGTAGGGAATATTCAAGCCTATACTTTTGTTAACAACCAGAAAATAAATTTTAGCATACAAAATGTATTCTATGTACCAAATTTGCGGAAAAATTTGCTCTCTGTCAAAAAATTAGATTTAGCCAAAATTTCTGTAATTTTTGAAAATGGGTGTGTCAAACTTATTGATAAAGATAAAAATTTATTGTTATTAGGAAAAATGTTTAACCTATACGAAATTTCATTTTTAGTTCTAAAAACCGAATGTATGACCGTCGAAAATGATGACAATGAATTCATAAAACTTCACAAAAGATTGGGGCACCTTAATTTTTCCAGCCTTAAAACGTTAGTAAATAAAAAACTTGTTGAGGGTGTAGAGAATGTAAAAGTTCAGAATGTGAATTTTTGTGAGCCTTGTGTGAATGGAAAGATGTGTAAGCTGCCACATGAAACAAGAATGAAAAGTAATAGAATACTTGAGATAGTGCATTCAGATGTGTGTGGACCGATAAGTCCTTTGCGTAAAGAAGGGTTTAAATATTTCATTACATTCATAGATGATTTTTCTAATTTTACGATGGTATACTTAATTAAAAATAAGAGTGAGGCATATGAGAAGTTTAAAGAATATGTAAGTACAGTGGAAGCAATGCATAATTTAAAAATATCAAAATTAAGATGTGACAATGGCGGGGAATATGTTAATAGGGAGATGCAAGAATACTGTAAAGAACATGGAATACTTTTGGACTATACAATTGCATACACACCTGAGCAGAATGGAAAGGCTGAGAGAATGAATAGAAGTTTGGTAGAAAGGGCGAGAACGATGATGGATGAATCTGGAGTACCTAAGTATTTTTGGGGGGAAGCTATAAGAACCGCAAACTATGTATCGAATAGGTCTCCAAGTAATAGTTTAGAATGTATACCTGCTGAAATCTGGTATAAAAGAAAAATTGATATAAGCAATTTAAGGATCTTTGGATGTGTAGCTTACAGTCATATTCAGAAACAATTTAGGCATAAATTTGATGCAAAGGCAAAAAGATGTGTGATGATTGGATATTGTCCTACAGGATACAGATTGTGGGATTTGACTGAGGAAAAGGTGATACTAGCCAGGGATGTAAGATTTGATGAAAATACATTTTATTTTAAAATGAACCGTGTATTTTTAAACCATCCTACAGATTTTGAGACAAATAATCGAGATATGATATTTGATGCTCCAAATATAGAAAAAACTTTGACTGAGACTGAGGAAAGACATGTATATAATGAAAATATTTTAGGTAAAGAAAAGCGTTTGATAAATTTACCAAAAAGATTTGAAGAGTATGAGATGTGTATGGCATTTAATGCTAGTAATTTTATTAATAATGCTCCAAAAAGTTTTAGGGATTTAGATTATCGAGATGACAGAAAACTATGGCTACAAGCAATGGAGAGAGAAATCAAGTCAATAGAGGAAAATTATACATGGATTGAGACTCAAAAACCAAGAGACAAAAAATTTTTAGATACGAAATGGGTTTTCACATACAAGGATTTGGAGGAGGATGAAAGAGATAAGTATAAAGCGAGATTAGTGGTGAGGGGATTTGCACAAGAAAGAAATGAGCATTTTGATGATGTGTACTCACCTGTGGCAAAAATGGTAACTATACGAGCACTTTTAATAGTAGGAAATCAGTTCGGATATACTTTTCACCAACTTGATGTGAAAACTGCATTTCTAAATGGGAAATTAGAAGAAGATATTTATATATTTCCTCCTGATGGGATTTTAATATCAGAAGGTAATGTTTTAAAGTTGCAAAAATCTTTAAATGGACTGAAGTGTTGGAACGAGGAAATAAATAAATTCTTGATTCAAATAGGATTTTGTAGATCTGAAAGTGACTGTTGCTTGTATGTTTGTACCTTTAAGAATGGAAATAAAGTGTATCTCTTGCTATATGTTGATGATATAATTTTGAGTGGGTCAGATGAATGTTTAATAAATGATGTAAAAGATAAATTAATGAGAAAGTATAGAATGAAAGATAAAGGTAACTTAAAGCATTTTCTGGGACTTGAAATTAATTATAACAGGGAGGAAGGCATTTTAATGATAAGTCAGTCTAAATACACAAAAAATATTTTAAAACGTTTTAACATGGACGATTGCTATCCTTGTTACACTCCAGTTGAAAAGAATCTGTACATCGAGTTAAGTAATGGTACTAATGCTACGACAAAACCATTCAGAGAACTAGTAGGCTGCCTCATGTATTTAATGTTAGGGTCAAGACCGGATATTTGCTTTTCTGTTAACTATTTCAGTAAGTTTCAAGATAGAGCGACTGATGAGGCTTGGAATCATTTAAAAAGGGTGCTAAGATACTTAAAAGGAACTTCTGAATGTTTCCTTGAATATCATAGGGGGGATTTTGATTTTTCTTGTTTTGTTGACGCAGACTGGGGAAGCGATTTCCTTGAAAGAAAGTCAATTTCAGGATATACATTCAAAATATTTGGGAACACTTTAGGTTGGACGACCAAAAAACAGAATTGTATTTCACTTTCGACAACTGAGTCAGAGTTGGTTGCACTTTGTGCTGCTGTTTGTGAATGTTTGTGGATTAAAAAACTTTTTCTTGATTTAGGAGTGGATTTTAGATTTGTTAATGTTTATGAGGATAATCAGGGTTGTTTGGCCTTAATTAAGAATCCAATAAATAACCGACGCGTTAAACATATAGATCTAAAATATCATTTTGTTTGCGAGCACGTAAATAAAGGTACAATACGTTTACATTATATTGAATCTGCTGAACAGCAGGCTGATATTCTAACTAAAGGTTTGACAGGCATAAAATTTAATAAGTTTCGAGGTTGTTTAAATTTAAAAGGATTTTAGCGAGGGAGGATCTTGTATTTCGCTAAAATGTTTTAGTTTAAATAAAATACTTTTATTACATTAGTTTTAGTATTGTATATTTAGGTAGTATATATAATACTTACTTACTTAGTTTTTATATCACAAAGGTTGATCTAACAAACAAAGTGACACAGATTGATTGATTAAAAAAAATTGTCAAAAAATAATTACGTTTGAGTTTTGTAAAAAAACATTTTGTCTGTTCGATTAAGTAATTAATAAAACAACATTACGAAAAACAGCTAAAGTCATTTACAATAAAACTAGAAAATAACAGTTATATGGGTCAGATTTAACTAATAGTTCACACAAAAACTTTCACAACTCGAAATGTGACTCTTTTCAGGATGAAACTGCACGTTCACGCTGTTATAAAGTCAGAAGTGACACTGTAAAGGAACGCATCCTAAGCTAAACTGGACAAAATAAATAGTGACCCTAAAAAATAAAAGAGTCACATCGCCATCTCGCGGTGAAACGTCGAAACATAAATGTGACGCTTTTATGGAAGAAAGTACAGGTTATTTCGATGATGGCGGCAGGTTTATCTCAATAAGGGGATTTTTGAGTTGTGACTCTTTTTCAGCGGGTGTGCGATATCATAACAGTTCATTGAAAAAAATCTAAATACGAGAAAAGTGTATCCCGTAAAAAGAGTTTAGATAAAAGTATAGCCAAGTTCTCCAATACACATTTCAAAAGAAAGGTTTTTGCTAGTTTGGAAATGTTTTTTAAAAATTTGCTATCACAGCCAAACTTATTCATGTTCAATTTAACACTGTGCCTAAAAGTCAATTTGAAGCCGTAATTGCCAAGTTTAAAAAACATTTCCAAACTGGCCAGAACCATTTCTTTTGAAATGTGTATTGGAGAACTTGAACATACTTTTATTTCAATTATTTTTATGGAATACTATTTTCGCGTACTTGAATTTTTTACCCAACTGCAGCACGGCGAAAGGAAGGGAAATGTTTTTCGCTTGGGCTATGTTTGTATGTATGTAAATATGTATGTTTGTGTCGCGCTAGAGGTTAACGGCTCAACCGATTTTGACAGAAAAGGTGTCTTTGGATTGCTACTGATCCCGAAGGTGCTATAGGCTATATTACCTAAATTTCAGGCGATTTTAATAAAATTCCTTTGACCACCCATTGCAAATGTCCTCTAATTTGCTGTAATTACTTTGTAGTCTCCGTGCTCACACCCATCTCCCCTTCTGTCATTCCCCCCACCCTCTTCGAAAATCATATTCGTATAATTTTATCAAATATAGGGCAATTTCAAAAACTCTTTCTGCATGCTCTTTAAGATTTTTTTTCCAACACCATTTTACTAGTTCCCCCCTCCCTCTTCCTTTATCCTCCCCACCCTTTTTATTAGTAATATTTATAGCAGTAACGTTCAAAAATTAGAGCGATTTCAAAAAAAAAAATTGCACACGCCTTCTTTCAGAGTCTTTTCAAGATTATTTTGCTAGTTCCCTTCTCCTTCTCCCTCTCCTCTCCCCACCTTCACCCAATGTTTGTAGAAACGCACCGATCTACCAATGCATGATTTAGGTAATAAATAGGTGATTTAGTTTTATGAGTTGCGTATGTGTTACACATTGAATTAAGCACAACGTGATACTACTATGTCAGTTTAGAACGTTTTTCTACGTTGTCCGACGCCTATTCTCCACCTCCTTCGATCCTGACAATCATCCTCTGTCAGATTTTTTTGACTCATTGATCTTTCGATTGACTGTTGCCATTCTAGTTTAGGACGCCCCCTTTTTCTGCGCCCTATTGGTTGCCATTCTAGGACCTGCTTTGGTAATCTTTCGTCGTTCATCCGTTGTACATGGCCATACCATATCAGTTGCCTTCTAGTGATGTCATCCGTTATGCTTCCCTTGATTCCCATTCTTTCTTTTATGATCTCATTTCTTATGTGATCTATTCTAGATATTCTCATTGATCTTCTTATTGCATCCATTTCGACACTTTCCATTTTTGTTTTGTATTTTTCTGTTACGCGACAAGTCTCTGTTCCATACAACAGCGTGCTTTTGACCATTGTTTCATATATGTTAAATTTTACATTCTTTTTTATCTCTCTGCTCCATAAAATACTGTTAAGACATCCAATAACTTTTTTTGCTTTTACTATTCTTTTTTCCAATTCTTTACAGTCTGTACCTGTCTTATCAAATGTGACACCCAAGTATACATACTCATTGCATGGAGATATTGTTTGTCCATTTTCTAGTACTAACTCACTGGATTCGTTTCCAATACATAAATACTGTGTCTTGTCCACGTTCACTGTTAATCCCCACTTTTGGTATTCTTCTGTTAACTTTCTCATCATATACTCCATGTCTTCTTTATTATTAGCCACAATTACTTGGTCGTCAGCAAACTGTAGTGTGTATATGGTAAATCGGTCGTTAAGTTGTATTCCCATGCCGTGCACTTTACGTTTCCAGTTATTTAGAGCTACTGCGATATATATTTTAAAAGGAGTTGGAGAGATACAACATCCCTGTCTTAAGCCTTTTGTTACCAGGAATAATTTTGAAAGTCGATTTCCAATTTTAATTTTAGATTTTGACCCTTTGTATAGTTCTTTTATTGCTTTTATGTATGTATGATTGATATTAGTTTGCTCTAACACTGTCCATAATTTTTCTACTGGAACGGTATCATATGCTTTTTGTAGGTCCACAAGGTAACATCGTGATCCAAACAAAAAAAGGAAGGTAACGCTGTTTGCGTCCGTAGAAAAATACACGTACTTTCTGGATAACGCTAAATGAATGATAAAATAGTGATTTCTATAGGGCTGAATAGGAATTAAACCAAAAAGTTCGAAATAAAAAAAAAATAATAAAAAGACACCCAAATCTACTTGTATCTACTAGTCGCAGTTGAGTACAGAATTACCCAATATGATTCATAAAAATACAAAACTGTATAAATTCGTAGGTACGCTTTGGGCACCAAAACTAAAAGTTCAAACATGTCGTACATTATAGGTATACCCAACCGCGGGTTTGATGGGGGGGGGGGGTAACGTGATAATTACCCCCCTAGAAAGAAGAATATAGACTTAATAGTTAAGAAATATTGGACTAACCGCATGATAACCCCTCCATAGAAAAAAAATAATTACCTACATATTAGTGTTTCTGTCGACCATTACCCCCCCCCCCCTTCCCTTGATTTTGGCCCAGATCCACGCTTGGGTATACCTATCAATTTTGTACCCGACTGCGACTCGTAGGTACAAGGAGATTTAGTCGCAATTTGGACGAGACTTTATTTGGCAGTGGTACAAAATAGCGCAGATTAAAATTGCGCACGCGATAAGTGCGTGGCCAAAATATTGCAGGCCAAAATAGCGTATGGCCAAAAAATAGCGTATGGCTAAAATAGCGCATGGCCATCATACCGCAGACAAAATAGCGCAGGTCAAAAAAGCGCAAGCCAAAATACCGCATAGCCAAAATAGCACATGACTTCTTTCTCGAGATCCTAGAGGGTGTAAATCCGAACCGACCTGAACCGAAGAGAATTCGGTTCGGATCGGTTTGGATTCGCACCCTCTAGGATCCCACGCAAAAAGTCAAGAAGTCAGAAAGTTTTTTTTTAAATATGTTGAGTTGATATTTTATTACAACACTATTTTGATACCGTAAAACGAGGTTACTTTGCGCCCCCTGGTCCTACTTTACTCCATTGCGAAAAAAAGTTCTTAGATATTCCACATTAAAAATCTGCGCATGCACCACAACGCCACCACGCGTAAATTATCCGTTGCGAACTTGACTTTTCAAAGACGCGGTAGCCGCTGGTTGTTTCTCGCTTATTCGTCTCGAGTTAATACCAGAGTGAAGTGCATCTTGAAATTCTTTTAAAATTTGACCTCAAAGAATTTGGAGTCTAGTGCAGTTATCGATTTCTATGCAATAAAAACTTAAAAAACCAATATTTTTACATTACATACATTATTACAAACTAACAAAATATTGGGTGTAGTTTGCGCCAACATATAAAACACCAATGTTTTTTTTCATATTTTATAAAGTAGGGCAAATTAACCTCGGACTATGGGAAACTTGCTCCATTGCTCAAGTTAAAAAAATATTAATAATACTAAGTATTTTGTAATGAAAATGTACTTTGTTAATTACCTATGCCATGTGTTTTTCATTAAAACAAAAAAACATTTTTTATGGTATAATTTTTGGTTACTTCTTTGAATTTTTCGAATTATCTAAAAAAAAGTGGAGCAGAGTAACCTCGTTTTACGGTAGTCGCTATTTTGATAACCGCTTTTTTGTTACATCGCTATTTTGTTACATCGGTATTTTGTTACACCGCTATTTTGTTGCAATCGCTATTTTGTTACATCGCTATTTTGTTACATCGCTATTTTGTTACATCGCTATTTTATTATAACACTATTATTTTGATAGTCGCTCTTTCATTACGTCGCTATTTTGATTGTCGCTATTTTGTACATCGCTATAATTTTTAAAAAAAGAGAAAGATCTGCCGAGCTCTTCATGGCGTCAAATTAAACGCTCGAACCTGTGAACACTCTCGGTCGGTGCTTCTGCTACCCACTAAACACAAAAACATTTTAATAATGTCAAAATAATGTTTAATTTAAAAACATAACTTTAGGTTGGATGTTAGTTCTAACGTCATATTCATAGTGAAAAAAAAGCTTAATAACCCGTTTTCTGACGTTAGAAAAATAATCTTATGTTTTTATAACGTTTTAGCTCACACTACTACTATAAGTAGTGTGAGCTATGGTGATCGTAATTTTTTCGAGAAAAAAAATGTTGCTCCGATTTCAAAAATTTTTATATATCTTTGCGTTTCAGATGATTTTGAAACTTTTTTGTTTTGCTGTCTGTCTGTCTGTCTGTCTGTCTGTCTGTCTGTATGTCTGTCTGTATGTCTGTCTGTAACGACCAACCCGCATAACTCAAAAACCGCTTGTCCGATTTTAATGAAATTTGGTACCTAAGTTGGGTCTTGGGCCGTGATGGTCCCATTTAAAAATGAACAAAATCCACCGAACGCAAGCCAAATAAAAGGGTGGGGGTAGATTCCAAAAATTAGAGTTTATGTGAAAATATGGCGTGTGTGATATCAAACGAAAGGTAATTAAGTCTGGAGTTAAAAAAAATTAATTTTAGTTTATTTTTAAAAAAAGGGTGGGGGTAGATGTCAAAAATTAGAGTTTAAGTGAAAATATGGCGTGTGTGATATCAAACAAAAGGTAATTGAGTCTGGAGTTAAACAAAATACATTTTAGTTTTTTTTAAAGGGTGGGGGGTAGATTGAAAAAATTTGAGTTTAAGTCAAAACATGGCTTGTGTGGTATCAAACGAAAGGTAATTGAGTCTGGAGTTGAATAAAATATATTTCAGTTTTTGATTATATTAGCTCACACTATAACTATAGTACCTAGTGTGAGCTTAGGTGCCCATAGATTGGCAGAGTATTTTAAAGTGTTTTCCGAACGTTAAAAAAATATTGATTTTTAACAGTGAAAAAGAAATGTTTTTCTAACATTAAAAAATAAATGTTTTTTTAACAATGAAAAAATATATATTTTTTAAATATCTCTAACATAAATAACGTAAATAAAATTCTTCTATTTTGGAAACGCAGGGCAGCAACAGTCCGTTGAGGTTTTCATGAACTCGAGACTCAGTGAAGGAAATTCGGATCCGTAGCTTCGGAAAATAAAATTTAAAATTCTATATAAACAATAATTTTGTAGTAATTGTCTCGCTACGAGGCCAAACAATTCATGCGCAAGTGAATACAAGGCAAACAATTTCAAGGCGCGTATTCACTTTAGCATTAATGCAAACGAAGAAGAATTCGTTTGGTCCCGCTGCGAGGTTTGCGAATTCTGCCTCAAATGAATACGCGGCTTAAGGTCCGGCGGCTAATCATTCGCGGTGAATTGTCGCATTCCCTGTCTGCATAACTGTATCGTACGTATGCGATATTCCGTACAAAACAATTTTTTTACTTTTGTTTACTTTCTTTACCTAATTTTGTGATGCTTCATTTAAATCACTGCATACATATTGGTTATTCTTTAACTATACCATCATTTCCACACAACTGGTGTATATTCCTATCCGAATATGTATTCACTATCATTATTAATAATTGTGCTTTTAATTTGCCATGTTTGTTTCTACAAAAGGTAAATATTGTAACCAAAATTGCAGAAAGCGTATCTGCTATCGACTCGTATGAACTCACAGCGAAATGCAACTCAAAATGGCGATGGCCCGTTCTGGTAGTGGAACTATGCGGCAGCGCCCTCTATAGTATCATTTTTTTTTAATGTTTAAAAAACAAAACATTTATTAGCTTCATATATCTTAAATTCAACGTTAGAAATGAGATCTAGGAAGACCATTATAAAAATAACCATATATTGATGGTATTATTTTTAATTTTAGTGAAATTATGGTTTTTTTATAGCTGATTTCTTAACGTTATTATGAAATATATTTTTGGAAAATTTTATGTAAATTTTCGTTAGGATTTTCTACATGTTTTATTAATGTAAAAAGTTAACTTAATTCTAGTACAAATTTGTGTTATAAAAAACTTTTTTTTTCAACATTTATTTAACGTTTTTTACGATTTTGTGCTTAGTGGATAGCTTATTCATATGCCTTCATGATTATTATATAATCTAAAATCTAATTTCAAAGCTACAAGATAACGGATATTACCACTCAAGGTTTTATTAGTTTGGTTCCAAGGTTATTTAGAGGGTGCTGTTATGGCTTTTAGGATCAATTTGGCTACAAAAAGGTAATTTATATTGCCAATTGCCTAAAGAGGTGTTATACAACCAAAAAGTGTTCTTCTGTTCCTTTTAGATACTTTTGGTTTTATTGATTTCTGATTTATAAAGATGGTCTTATAAAACCCTTTTACCTAAAGTTTTTAAAAAGAAATAAATATAAACTTTGGTCTTTTAGTTTTTTTCATTACTTTAGGTCATAACAAAAGTATTTTATAATAGAGCTAAAAGGTTACCTTATATCCTTTTGTTTTTGTAGTTTAATAGTAAATATGATTATATAGGCGGCCATATAGAACCTAGTTTCCTTAAGGTTTTTAAGAGTGGTAAATATAAACTTTAGACTTTTGGTTTTTGCCATTACTTTTAGGCATTTTAAACAGGTTTTAAAAGGAAGGCTTAAAGGTAAACTTAATTCTTTTGTATTGATGGTTACCCATAGCTGCATATATATGCTATATAAAACTTTGTTTCCTTAAGGGTTCTGACAGAAGTAAATAAATACTTTCGTATTTTAGTTTTTACTAGTACTAGTACAGATTGGTACCTACCTATTGCAAGATTAATTATTTATTATCCTCCTGGGTAGGGCACCCAAGCCTAGATAAGGCCTGTTTAAACGGCCAATATAAGAGGTTTCCCTCCAACCTGCAGGCACAACGGATATCATTGCACTGGCCCTCCTGATTGTGTGCAAATTGCACGATAAAAAACATTTAAATTTAACACAACACTTTAAAAACAAATACAAAAAATTTAAGTGAGGTTATGTTCACTATGTTTACCTTCTCTTTTTTATTGGTTTCATAAGCGCACTCAAAAATCCTTGTTGCGATAGAGTAACAAATAAAACCAAGTGACCACTATAAAACGATAATGGCGTATATAGAATTATTTTAAAAATATTGTAAACAGAAAATATTTATCTAGTCGTTTTAGCAGTGTTTTTTAACAATAATTTTACTTTAATTTTGATTTATGTAAACCAAACAGACTTTTTTAATGGTGAATAGTGTAAATTATTTTTTTTTATTTTAAATATTTGTTATTCAGTTATCAAAAAACTATTAAAAAGCATTTGTGAGCTGGCGCGCTTGTTTTGAGAGCTTTTCAGATACGATTTTATCAGAAAAATAAGTCTGGCAGGCAATTTGATGATCCACAAAACGACAAACTCCTCATATATAGGTATATTTTTATGTGATACAATAATTTTGGGACTCTGACATTTTTGGCAATTTTATGACCTAAATTATTTTATATAGCCATTGTGAATCTAAAATATCGCTAAAGCTTTTATAGGAAAAATTCTTTACTCTAAAGGTATTATGGTATTCAACAGAATTGCCAGGATACCAAATTACCAAATCTAGTTTTATAACAGGATAGAGGACGTTTCTGAGTTGCTTTTAGAACCGGGCATAATAGCTTTAGGCTCTAAAAGGTTCTATACTGGTGGAACCGCTAGAGGAGCTGGAGTTTATTTCTTATGGTTTTATAATGAGTTTAATACATAGGTTGCCACCACCAATTGGGGAGTCCCATTTAGGAGGTCTAAGGGGTATATAAGGGTAATGGGAACGTGCTAGCGACCAAACATTGAAACTAATGGTTTTAAGGAAAGGCGCTGGCAACCTTTTAGCTTCTGCTATAAATAAAGAAATGTTACTTGGGTACGATGTCAAAAAACCGTGTGTATAAAAAAAAATTGGCGGTCATTGGCCGGGATTGCCTTTATAGTAGAGGACGTAGAATTTTATTTCCCTTCTTCTGTATCTTACTAATCCCATTTTTTAGAATATCTCTCGTAAAAATCTTTCATTGCATTTCAATTTTAAACTTCTAATCAGAAAAGCCATCTTTTTTTTTTGTAAAAAAGCGAAAAACCCTATTAAAAGTCTTTCGATTTAGTTCTTAGATTAAAAATCGTGTTACACGGAATGCTAGATTTCTCGGCAAAAATCCAATCAACTATCTATAAGCTTCGATCTTCTCGTCTTTCTTAAAATCAGGGGCGGCACACTAAAATAATGCAGTTGTTTAGAAAAAATTAGTTGACTATATTTTTTATAAGTAATTGATTGGTGATTCATTTAGAGGTACTGTTTCGAGTGGCTCTGTAACGAAATAGCGCGTATCAAAATAGCGCGTTTCAAAATAGCGCGCTTATTTGAGCGCGTGTTTAAAATAGCTTGTGTTCAAAATAGCGCGCATCATAACGGCGCGTCATCAAAATAGCGTGTATCATAATGGCGCGTGTTCAAAATAGCGCGTGTTCATAATAGCGCGTATCAAAACAGCGCATATCAAAATGGCGCGTGTTCAAAATAGCGCGTATCAAAATAGCGCGTGTTCATAATAGCGGGTATCAAAATAGCGCGTGTTTAAAATAGCGTGTGTTCATAATAGCGCGTCTAAAAATACCGCGTTTTGAACAATCGCCATTACAAACGTCGCTGTTATAAAATAGTTCGAGTAAGGGGTCTTTCCTGACTTTTTTCCTGGGATCCTAAAGGGTGTAACCAAACCGCACCGAACTGAAATGAACCGCACCAAACCAAAACATTTTTTCAAAAAATTATTTCCCTAAATTAGCTTCCCGATCCTTATTTTGGTAGGTTTCTATTCTAACTTGTGACTTGGGGACATTTTTTTTGGTGGAAAAAGGTCACGGAGTTACTGAAAAAATGTTTGGGTTCGGTTTGGTTCGGTTTGGTTACACACCCTGTAGGATTTCGGAAAAGAAGCCAGGGAAGTTTTTTTTTTGAAAAAATATGTTAGAAAGGGACCCCTTAGTCGAACTATATGAGTTGTGTTAAGTATAGCAAGCCATCGGTTTATTTAACGGTTAAGTAAGTATAACTTTTCTGACCTTGTTCAAACTGTATTGGTGAATATACCTAAGCATACCTGGGACGCGCTATTTTGTACACGCGCTATTTTGATCACGCGCTATTTTCATACGCGCTATTTTGAACACGCGCTATTCTGAACACGCGCTGTTTTGAAAAGCGCTGTTTTGATACGCGCTATTTTGATACGCGCTATTTTGATATGCGCTATTTCGTTACAGAGCCGTTTCGAATAGCGATTTTTTAACAGATGAAACTGTCAAACGTTCAAACTGTAACGGTAGTCGTTTTCAGTATTGTTTGACAATTCATGATGGAAAGATATAGCCGGGAACAGCATCTACAAATTGTCCAGCTGTATTATGAAAATGAGCGTTCTACGAGCCAAGTGTATTCGCATGATTAGAGCAATTTATGGTTGATATTGTCAGGAATGTAAATTTCCCCTGACTGTGCCACTGTACGAAACCATCTTGGAAAAGCAACAAGCACAATTATGGTTCTGTTGAGATAAGAAAGTGGTTCCGCCTCCCTCCAAAATGGAAAATATTTGGTTGCCGCCTACCACACAGCAGATGGTTAAACCGAGAAAAACTACTGAAAAGTAAAGAGTGGAAGTTGTAATGGTTAAGCGTGGGGATACAGCAAGTAGCGAGAGTGTTTTCCCTTCAAAGTGATTGGACATGGAAATACTGTGAGATAAGAAAATGTTGTCTATAAAATGTATTTTATCTCTGTTTTTATTTAGCTTATCTTGTTTAGCTCATTAGCTAGAATGTAAAGTAAATTTTAGGATTATCAGCAACGCCACTGACTTGGTTCCTCGAAACTCTTCAAAGAGGGGATAATGGATTATTTAGGTCCAACCTACCATTTATAAAAACTCAAACTTTGAGGAGACAAGTCGGTAGTTACATTCTAAGTTTTGTTGAACTTAACTAAAACCTCTAAAAGTAATTGTCAGTAAAGAAACATAAGATTTTTATATTTAAATAATATTTTGCAGTTTGTTATTATGGTAAGTTAAAGTTTTTATTTTAATATTTTGGGTCTTGTTCGTTTTATAGGTCATAAGAAAAGTCTTGTAACAATTTGCAAATTGCAACAGAGTTTTATTTTGTATTCATTAAAGTTTGTAACGTTTTTAAAACTGTTTCATATTCAACAAGATGGCGCTATGTGCCACACAGTCCGTGAAATTATGGCATTACTGCAAGAACAAATCGGTATACAGTTAATTTCGCTCTTTGGACCTGTGAATTGACCGCCTAGACTTATTTCTTTGGGGCTATGTGAAGGCCAAATTCTACAAGGATAAGCCGGCTATGATTGAGGCAATGGAAGCCAACATTAATCGCGATATTCGCCAAATACCACTTGAAATGCTCCAACGCGTCATAGAAAATTGGACTATGTCCGAGGCAGTCAAGGCCAACATTTGAAAAGCATTCTTTAAAAAATAAATGTAAGAAATAGTTGTTTTGTATGATAATAAACATTAATCGATAAAATTGAAATTATTGATTTTTTTTCTGGTTTTTGAAAAAGAACCTCTGAATAATCACCCATTATATAAACAGAAACGAGTATAATAATTATTAGGTACTTTGTTTGAAACTCGTAGACAATGATTGTGTAGAAATAAAATTTCAGACTTCCAATGTCTTTATTTATTTTAAAACACGACGTTTCGGTTAGTAAGTATCTCTAACCGTTATCAAGTGTAAACTAAACAATCTACTCTTTAGGCTACTACTTATATACTACTTGGTGTGCAGTCAGGTGTGACGGCCCGCTCCCTTTTTTTAATCCTAAGACGCCTGTTTTCTTTAAGGAGTGGTTTCCATATGTTTGGTATGTCCGTGCTCTTTCGCCAGTGGTAGCAAACATCGACATGGAGTGGTTCGAGAACTATGCGATCAACACAGCAAGAGTCAAACCAAAACTATGGCTACGATACATGGATGACACATTTATTATATGGCCGGAAAATGAGGACGAACTACAGAATTTTCTACACCATTTAAACGGTATTCGACCAACAATCAAGTGCACCATGGATATTGAAAAAGATTCGGCCTTACCTTTTTTGGATGTTCTTGTCGAACGATCAGACAGAAATATTCAAACCACTGTATATAGGAAACCTACACACACGGGACAGTACCTAAATTTTAAGTCTAATCATTTTGTTGCTACAAAACAAGGAGTTATAACAAGTTTGTATTTAAGAACCATAAATATTTGTAGTAATAATGAAGAATTAACCACAGAAATTAAAAACATTAAAAAGGACTTACAACAGAATGGTTATTCCGAGAAATTAATAAACTCAACGATATTTAAAATTAAAAACAAACTAAATGTACCAAATTCTCAAAATGATAATCCGTTAGGTGTTATTAACATTCCATATGTTCAAGGGATTTCAGAAAACATAAGACGAATAGCTAAACACTATAATAAAAAAACAGTATTTTCTTCGGGAAATATGACAAGAAGTTTTGTAACTAAAACAAAACCAGACAATCCCTCAAATAATAAGGAATGTATTTACCAAATCCCGTGTGAGTGTGGTAAATCATATGTAGGTGAAACGAAACGCCCTCTTCAGGTTAGAGTAAATGAACATCTAAAAAGTACTCAATTAGAGGATATTGAAAAATCCGGTTTAGCAGATCATGCATGGTCAAATGATCACAGGATTCAGTGGTCAGAAGCTAAAGTTTTACATAAGGAGTCGCATTGGCGAAAACGAAAGTTTATTGAAGCTGCGTTTATAATGCAGAATAAAGAAGTTTTCAGTCAACCAAGCACGGACATACCAAACATATGGAAACCACTCCTTAAAGAAAACAGGCGTCTCACCTGACTGCACACCAAGTAGTATAAGTAGTAGCCTAAAGACTAGATTGTTTAGTTTACACTTGATAACGGTAAGAGATACTTACTGACCGAAATGTCGTGTTTTAAAATAAATAAAGACAATGGAAGTCCGAAATTTTATTTCTATAAGGTAGGTAGTTAAAAATAATCGAATAAAACTACTTGGAAAAAATAGTTAGAACTGTAAATTATAAATTACCAATGCCAACTTAATCTGTATAAGTTTAGCAAAAAATTGGGACTAGGAAGTTTCAAAACCAAATTGCTATTGTCCGGTCAGAATAAAATGAGGTGCAAAAGGGATGGCTTCAATTAGCGCTATCTGTCTCTGTCCAGTGGCGTGCTCTAATTTTTTAATTCATCATTCTTAGGTATTAATTTTATATTTTACTCCTCCTAAGCCCTTTTTTTTGGAAAACTCCATACCTTATTTTTCTTAAAAAGAAATATTTTTCAAAACTTTTATACTTATTATATTACATTTCTACTATTTCATTAGGTAGGTGCGTACAAATCTAGAAATCCAAACAAATACCAATTGACTTTCTAAAAATTGCAAAAATCCAAAACCCTTCGGTTTATCTTTAAAATTGGAAAACAACCACAAATTTTTATTGAGAAACTAAAAAAGTTTTTCTTTTTGAAATTTAAAATGTGTATGAAACGTGCCTAATCATCCTGTTAAGCCCAGCGATAACAATAGAAGCCCAATGAAAGGGTGGGAATTGTGAACCGGCTGGAGTCGATTTCGTTAAACGTACCAGGCGAGTACCGTATTTTCTTCTAATATTAAAGTTTTATTCATGGAACATTTGCTAAAAATTAAGACCACCCAATAAGACAAATGTGCTGTAAACAGAGGGAGATAGATTGAGTTAAGCCATCTCTTTTGCGCCTAATTTTATTCTGGCCGGACAGTAGTTATTTATGCATGCATTTTTTCCGCTCTCTCTCTTTTGCATTTAAGTTTTCTTTTTCTTTTTTAAGATTAATATTACTTAATATTTATTTATTTAAGCTAAAAAGTTTTAGCAAATCTCGCATAAATTTCAGCTTTAAAATAAATCCATTTTGCCTCTTTCGCGCTAAATTAAGCTAAATTAACTTTTTCGAGAAGGTTATTATCAGAAAAGCTAACTTAATTTTCAATCTTTCAAGAAGAGAGAGGCAGGCGTAGCCCATTTTAATAGACTTCTGGAAATGAGTTTCCTGTGGTGCCTTCGCTCAATTATAAAATTACTTCCGTACCTGACTGACAAAAATACTGTTTCTTGAATATTTTTGTATTTTTTTTCGTTGAGATTTGATCTGTGGGTGCTTTTGACCTAGATCTTATCCTGGCATAAAACGATAACTAAGAAGTTTTTTAATAGGCGCCATTGCAAAGAGATTTATTACCACCCAAATGAACAATAGAAATAAAACACAGCAGTCTCGCCGAATAAAATATGTTGTAAATTTGACAGAAGTATTTAGTCTCCGCGTTAACACGGAAAGAGGTAATTCCCAGGCTGCAGAGTGCGTTTTTGCCAACAAACTACATAATATTTATGCCCATGTCATGCAGCGCTCCGTCCCGTTGTCAGAGGTTCGCGTCCGGTTAAGGGAGGTTTCAGAATTTTTTAACCAAAAAAATTGTCCGCGTCCGGTTATTAGAGTGTCCGGTTATATGAGTGAATTTTACATGTAGAGAAATAGAATAAGCTTGGTTCCAACAAATTTATCCCCCTATAGGGAGTGTCTCCTTAATAGAGGTGTCCGAAAGGAGGGGCCAGAATGGACAGATAAAAGTAACTATATGGCGATTTCGAAAACGATAAGATATAAATTTTTGGTTAAATAAGAAAAATTTTGCGCTATTTTAGGCCCAATCAGATGTATTGAAATTAAAAATATCTACAGAGGTTTACAAAATATGGAGCAAAAACAAAATTGTGTTTGCAAAAAAATCGAAGTATTAAATTTTATAAAATTTAGTAGTTTTGTTTAAGCGACTACGGTCAATTAAATGACGTTAACGAATTCTTTCGAGGTCTTATAGTTTTTTTTATAACTATAGCCAACTTTGTTATTTCTTTGGCCGTCATATTGGATTTATACGTCAATGTGAATTAATCTAGGGGCACGGTAGTGCCCCGACAAGTTCGCGTACCATCTTTTCTTGAAACATTTCAGTCCATATTTGACCTATTTAAAAAACTCAACTTTGGAATGAGCTCCGAAAAACTTGCACAGTCGTAGATCTTCCTACAGTTAACAACCGCTCCAAATTTCTTGGGCTTTCATAAAGTAGAAAAGTGACAGAGGCACACGTGAAGAGTCCAAAGTATGCAGATTTTTTTTAAAGGAATATGAATATGATATAATTTTTGTATGTTTTTTTCCTGTGAGGAGATGCAATTACAGTCTCCTAGTGGGGAGCTAAAGAAAAAATATATTTTAGGTGAATTGGCAAAGCCCGAATAAATAATAACAAAAAAAAATCCCTCATCATAGTCATAGCGGTATTAATTTCTGATATAAATTCGTCAGTCATCTTTTAGGGATGTATATTACTAGTGTTTTATTAAAATAAAACTAAAAGTTGATTTATTTTCTTATTTAGAAAAAAAAATAAATCAATAAAAAATAAATTAGAAGAAATGTATTTAATTTTGATCACGCTGTATAATTTGAAGAATTTGAGATTTAAGTATGGTGTCTTAAAACGGTTTAAGGACCTACAAATCAATTTTAAATTTCGTTTTTGTGGTTAGTTTATATAATTATGATCCAAAATTTCAATACTGAGGCATATTTTGATATTTTCAACGTGTAGTCTGTCTAACCTTATTATGACCAGGTTTTCTAGAAATTCGACCAGTGTTCACACTACACCCCTTACGGTTTCGTGTGAATGACTCCACTGCTTTCATTGTAAGAACCTTAAGAACATTTCACATGTCGGTGAAGGTACGGTGACGTGACAGTACAGGCTCAGAAGAGTTACCCCAGAAGCGACAATATGACAGATAAAGCATTGCTCTTATGGGTATCGAATTCGTGACGTCACTTGACACTAACCCAACATTTTACACTGAGAGAAGAAGCATGAAACTTTACAAGGAAAAAAATTATATTTACCTCGTAAGACAAGAAAGTCGTAAATTTTGCACCTTAAAAGAACATTATTTTCTTTATATATGCGTGCAAAAGTTTACATCATTTAGATAAAAATGTAAAACAATTTTCCCACATAAGCAGATTTACGCTGATTTTTTTAGTGTACTTAACACATCGCACGCACTTTCTCTCAGTATGTTGTCCATCCCCACCACTCGATTTTGGAAGCAGGGCGCTTTGTCACTTCTGTGTGGCTCTTCTGTGGTACAGGTCCGTATAGTATCAAATCTATGGTAGGAAGTCAAAAGGGGGTAACTCAGATGTAGGAAAGCCTGAGTTACCTCCTTTTGACTTCCTACCACAGAATTGCGCCCAAAAACAACACAGTCAAATTTGGCGTTAACAATGCAACATATTTTCGACACGCTTGAAGCAAAAAAAATATTCTTAAACAACTTACTTGTGTATCAAAGTCAGCGTATTGAGGGTGATGACATCCGGACGTGATGAGTTCAACATTAATCAAATCTACTGCGTTCCATTTGCACAAAAATCCGATATCTGAAAATAGATTTTTTTTACTTTGGCGTACAAAAATAACATTTTACGCATACACGTGCAAAATAACTTTAGCCGCTATATATCCAGAGGACCACGCACCTAGGAACATAAGAACCTTGTCGCCCAATTTATTTTCACTTATTATTATAGTGTCAAAAAGTCTTTTCTTTTCCTAATAACCAATTCGTCGTATGTCATTTTATTAAACGAGGTAACAATGGAAATAACTACAATCTTGATAAAAAGACCCAAGGACTATAGACATAAAGGACTGCTTAGTTCCATTTAACCTGTGTTAACAAATTGTGCGGGTTGAGGAGAGCGGCGTGACGGCACCACTTGTGCTAAATCCTTTGTTGACGTTCGTTGTATATGATGTTATTCGTATTTTCAAGAGAGTTTTGTTTATATTTCGCTGAATAGTTTGTGATTTTTGGATTGTTTCAGTGCAGTGCTACTAAGAAAAGACATATAAATAAACATTTTCACGTTTGGTTTGTTAACAGTGTGTAAAAATTCGATTCAGGACAGAGAAGAATGTTGTTTACAGGGTAAAAAAATGGCGACGATTTTCTCAGCAAATGGGCTTCTTGTTTAATAATATCTATCAAGAAAATTACAAAAGATTGTGAATTGAAAATGAATATTTTTCTAAATTAAATATAATTATTTATATTAATATTTTTAATTTATTATATGTATCTGTACTTCTCTCTTTTTTTGTAAAAATGTAATAATAAATACTTTTTTATGTTCTATATTCCCGTTTTTTAATTATCTAATTAATAATCTCTTAACATGCTTTAAAAAGCAGTTGTAATAATTAAACTATACATTATGTGCGTTTTTTTTCTCTTTGTTTTTTGTCTATTTGTTAAGAACAATATTTGTGCTTTGCCTTTTTTAAATAAATCAATAAATTTTTCGTCTACCTATATTTCCGTTTTTAATTATTATCGCAAAATAATTTCTTTACATACTTTTAAAACAGTTGGACAAATTATACAGGGTGTCCCATAACTTGGGGGTCATAGTGCAGCAGGTGATAGAGGAGGTTATTTCCGAAAAAAAAAGTTTATATGGTCAACACACATCTGTTTTTAAGATATAGGATTTTTAATGTTAGAGGAGTGGGGGAAAAAGGGTTTTGCAAAAAAAAAGAAAATCTATCACAGACAGTTGAATACTCAGCTAATTGTGATTCAAAAATGTGATAATCCTTTTTTTAATAAAATTACAAGTTAAGAAGATACAGGCTGTCAAAATTACCTCAAAAAATGCATAAAAAATAATATATTTTTTTAAATTAATTTTTGCTTACTTATTCTTTTAAAAAATATCAATAATATTTTATTTATTTTTATGTGTCGCTAAAGGCTTGTTTTTATTAACAAAAAATATTAAAAAAAACATTGCGTTTAATATGGCATTTATAAAAGTTTATATCAAAAAAATAGTTTTTTCTAAAAAAAATTGACCGTCTAATTTTTTTCAATATAAGTTTTATTTCAATTTATTGCTCTTGTTCTGATACACGACTTTACCTAATTTCATGCTTTTACTGCGTTTTTTGAAAAAGTTATTATCAAAAAAGTTTAAAAAATTGCCAACTTTGATGCTCTGTATCTCTACAAAGAAAGAGTTTTGGCCCCTAAGTTATGGGACACCCTGTATAGATACTACGACATTATGTGTAGCTTTTTTTCCCTTTAAGTATTTAAATTTAATTTATTTAACAGATATTTCAAATATAAAATCATTTATCATCCCTGTAAAGACAATATTTTTAAATGTACAATGCCTCAATTTTGCACAAAATTTAATTTGCATAAAGAAAATAGCTCTAAAAATACATAAAATCCAATATAACGATAGGCGCGCTTTCTGCCCAGCACAAGTGGTGACGTAACAGCGAGTTTGACCTTGAACATCGATTGCAGACAGATTCGGCAACTGAGCAATCCTGTCTAGTGTATAATCGTTGAAAAAGACCTGTTTTATATACCGCACTTTGCTATTGCTAAATCGATATAACCCAATAAAGATACGATATTGATCAAAGAAGAACTTAAGTGCCACCGAGACGATCAACTATATTTGATGTTGTCTTAAAGTGGCACCGCGTCATCAAAACCGTGATGGGTGGGAAGGGAGTAGAGGGGTACATACAGTGGCCCGCACTTCCTGTAATTTTTTTATTGGTACTGATTCCCAAAAAGAGGCACTGCACTAATTAGTCATTAGCTTACTATTTTACTTGCTTTTTATTTATATCTTCTTCTAAACGATTTCATTAGAAAGGAACATATATACTTTTGTCTGGTTGTTACGAAGATATATATTTAGCTGGGATTTGACGTTGTCTATTCGTTGTTGTTTTGACTGTTTTAATGTCAAACAAATTGGGACCGACTTTTCACAAAACAAATTACCGTTTTTGCAACTAAATCAATATTTGCGCACATTTTAATATAATTTTGGATTCTCTTTCCTGTTTCGGATCTTTATTTTTTAGGTAAGTACCTATTTTATCTCTCCTTTAAAAGGTCTCGGTGTGAAACAACAAATTTTTGAGGCTTCTTTACTTAGATTTTGCTACAAAATTTGGTTTACCATAGCTATGACGCGGTGCCACTTATATACATCCTCAACTATCCTTGACCATCAGTCTCATTGATGCATTGATTGCTCGTGTCGGAAATGATTCATGCTATTGATCAATGGATTGACGACGATTGAAGGAATTTTGATTGAAGCACATTGAGGGGTCTGATTGACGCTCGCAATTGATCGTCTAATCGAGCGTTTGACAATCGTTCGGCCAGTTGCTTGACAGCCACGATAATGGATACCTCGTTGAGCCCCGTGGACTCCGAAAACATCGCGGATAAAGACTTTGTTAAGACAGAGTTGTGGATATTAAAATCGCAGAACTTTTAGTAAATGTTCATGGGTAAAGCGGCTTCTCAGTTTAAACCTCTCTTTCGACCAGGGTCTCCTCCTCTTTTCTTTTGTCTTGGCTTTTTTTTGGCTGTATACCGCCAAAGTTAAGGCCAAAAAGTCTAAATCGACATTGAAAACCATACCGTTTACAAACAATAAACGATTTGAGAGATTCACTGAACTGACAATTGATAAAAAGTGTTCATTAAAGCCCCATCAATTGCGATTGTGATTTGAATTGACAGTTTAATTAATCGTGTCAGGGGCCCTTTACATTTGTATGTTCGAACACAATATCTACAAAAACTGAATCTTTGGGGCGTATTGTCGGAGAACACGTCACGAACACGCACCATTTTTTATTGAATGGCGCTAGACGGTTGGATTTAGGTTCAGCAGGAAATTGTAACAGCAGCTAGAAACTTGTTAGGGGTGAGATTTCAGCAAGATGGTTGCCCTGCACATAACATTGGCCTTGCTAGGAAATATCTTGTTAATGTATTTTCTTATCCATTGATACGCACACCGCGAACTATGTTATTACCAGCAAGATCGCCCTATCTTGGTTCCAATGATTTTTTTTCTGGGGTTACATTGAAAAGAATGTTTACGAGCATGATAGGGTAGTGTGGAAATCGCATTAAAACAGTATCGCGAACCTGCAGAAGAAGTCTTGAACACTATCTTTAATGAAGCCAGCATATATACCGAAAACCTTGGAATAGAATTTCAGGTGCCAAGGATAGTTGGACAACAGCAAGATTGTGTGACCGTTCCAGCAGAGTACTGGAAAAAGTTTTTATTAATACCTTATTTGGACTCTCTAATAATGTCTTCATAGGATCGCTTTTCCAATGAAAACCTACTAGTAGGGGAGCCCGTGCAAATTTTCGGAATTTATTTTCTTTGTCAGCAAACATCGATAAAACTGTTCCTTGATCAATTCTAAGGAAAATTTGTTATATGAATGGTGACTAAACTCTCTGGCAAAATTGCCAAAATATTAAATATTCAATTTTTGATAATGCCAGAGATATTTCGTATATTTAGAGATGTCATACTATTTTTTATAGTTAGCATAAATATAGCTTTCACTAATAAACAAACATGCATTATTAAGAGAAAAAGTTCCTGGAATCAGTGGCGGTTTCTCCATAAGTGCACATGTGCACGTGCACTCCCAAATTTTACTTAAAAAAATATTAAAATTTGATCATTCTTTAATTTAATAAATAATTATCCCAAACGGAATTCACTAAAGACTGGAATATTAACTGCAAATTAATACCCGGTATGTATGTGTATTCGTGTTCAAACCACCTGCGTGCATGGCGAATGCGCTATATAGTTAGTTCGAATCTAATTATTCACTTTTATTTGCACGGCAGATGTTAGGTCGCCTTCTAATTACGAAATATAGAAAGAGACGACGATATGTCCCAATAGAATTTTACAGTACATAAAATCTGAACCTTCCTTCGGCACAGCGCGTATACAAAAAGTAGCCTCGAAGCCGCCCGCACCCCCGTGAAGACCCCCGCGTCTGCGAGCAGATCATCGGCACTTTTCTTTCGTGCGCTTAGTAGTTATGTACAACGATTAAGTATGGAGTAGATACTGATACTTCCTATTCGAGTATCAGATTTTTATATTCGGTACTAAGTAATTACTATATTATCGGTAAATCCAATAAATACCGAGATTTTCTATGTTATCAATCGTATACGTATACGCAATAGTTCATTTAATAATTACTTCGAATCCGCCCATGTATTAGATATTAAAGTATCGAGTAGATAGTATTTGCATACCACTAATTTGGCATTATCGGTCGGGCGCTGGCGGTTTGTTTTGATTTCGACAATTTTGTTCTAATTGTGATAGCATTAGCGTGCAATATTTAAAGGCAATTAAATTTTCATCTTTGCCATTAGAAGAGAAAATATGTAAACTAGGTATGATACATTTATTATTTATTTATAATTTCAATAATAATAAATATCTAACTAAATATCTCATTTATTATTTTATTTGCAAAAAAAAATTCGCCTGCGCCGCAATTTTTGTTTTTTTTGGTGTGCACTCCCAAAGCTTTTTACCACGCGCCGCCACTGCCTGGAATTCATATTTTTTTTTGCATTTTGCGACTAAACCCATCGAAAAATAGGAAGGGAAATAAATGTAATTACATCCGAAACAATTTTCAGTGCAAATAAACGAGCCACCAATCAATGCGAAACCGAGAAAAACATGTCAAAAATCATAACCAAGAAATAGAAAATCAATGTCAGGCTTCGCTATCTGTAAAGCTTGGTTAGCGGTGAGTGGCCTTAGGTTCGAACATTATAAAAATTAGCTAACCGTGCTTTCTTGATTTCAAAAAGGAGAAAGCTTGGCCCCCTTGATGCGCCACTGCTGGGATGGAACGTCGCTGATTGGCATTCCACTTCTTTTTGGTTTACCTGAATAAATTATGAAGTTTCGTACATACGAAAGTTTGGTGCTGTTAAACTTATAATGTACGTGTAAAAGTTAACTACTTTTATGTAGTTGCAGACCTCTTGTGGTTACACGAAACCAATGAGTATATGACCCATATAGAGTGGCATCCGGCGAGCTTTGCTACATTGTGGTGTAGATGGCGCTAAAATAAATTCGTCTGGTACGCAATATTCAGGGACTACTAGTACGATTTAGTTGCATGTGCGAGTTTCGAGATTCATGCCTATCATACAAATGCCATTAGATCATAGTAATTGTCTGAATATTGCCGCAACCAACGATAAAGACCGGCCATGGCGCGTTATAAGCAAGTCGGCGGTCGCGTGATCTTAGGAGTCCCAGGATTCTTATTGTATTGCTTAATATATTATATGTTTTTACACAATTTAAATAAATTAACAAAAAATTTTTGTTCTTTTATAGGCAAAAATTGAAAAAAATATTTTGCTGATATATGTGTTTATTATGGATAAAAGAACTGAATCTATAAAATAAAAAATTATATAAAATTTGCACTCTAATATCTTCAGGTATATTAGGTACATAATATCGTTAGTTACTTCAAATCTATACAAGTCTTTTAAAATTGGACATCCTAAGCTTTTAGTTTTTTAATTTTTCTTTGACTGTCATCATCTTTGAGTTCTCATTCAAAGATTTATTAGCAGACACTAAATCATTGTGCTTTTTAATAAAATTATTTTAAAAAACTTTACATCCCCTTAAACTAATTTTTTCAAGCTTTGACAATAGTTTTTCTCCACAAAAACACTCGTTAGAGTTATCTGAAGAAAAATTTTCAATATAAAACATTTCACAATAATTTATTAAAAAGAAACAAGTGATTTTGTGAATAAATGAGATGGTTTTCCCATTCAATGAACTGAATGTAGTGGTCGTCAATAATTTTTTGAAAAATTATCCAGCACAAAGTTTAATATCTATTTCAATAAAGTGTAAGTTAACTACCAACTCATGTTCTTTTAAAAGCTGTAATATAAACAATATTTTACAAATCAGTTTTTCTAATATTGCGAGGGTACGGAAAACATATTACCTTAGAATTGTAAATTGACGTGTATGCACTGGATAACTGGATAAACAAAGATGAAGCCAACATTAAAGTGTATCCACCATATCTTCGATTCTCAGGTTAGCTTTTTAAGAGACCTAATTGTTCAATAAGAAATGACAACTGAACACATTTTTCACTCTCACTATCGAAATTGTCACTAAGGATGTCTATTACTTGATCAATCTTATCCAAGATCTTATCTTTTACCACTTCTTTCCCGTTTGCAACATATTAGGTTTCAGTTTTATAGTTGGACCGACAAGGAACAACACGAATTACACGTTCGCGGCATTGTTTATGTTTCGTTCTCACTCAAATTAGTTTTATTTTTGAGTTACAATTTTATTTATTTTTGTTTTTACAATTTTTGGGAATTTACTGCGCTGCGGCGCCTTTAATAGTTTTTTTTTGTTTTTATTTTTAATTAACTTTAATACTATTTACAGGGTTCAAACCCTTCTAAATTAAAATTAGTACTAAGATATAAGTATTTACAATTATTTATATACAAATTACAACTTACTATTACGTGTGCATAATGAAAAAATACTTGCAATACAAATTTCAATTTACGCGATGGTCTTGACACCCTTTGTTCCGTTCCTTCAAATGAAATATTTTCCCACTTGACCCGCCTGTGTATTAAACATCCTTTTTACCTATATACGAAATGGATCAAGGTGAAATGCCGTCGACCTCTAAAAATCAGTATTCACAAATCTGCGAAAGCGAACTAATGCGTTCCTGTGATACTCGTACAAATATTTACGCCCTTTAGAGGCAATTTTTTACAAGCTCGCGAGCGGGCGTGATTACAAACTACATTACTAACTCTTTTCCCTGTGAAAACCTCCGGAGTTGAAGTGAAGATCTACCACAAGACGTCGCCAAATTGGATTACCCGTGTAGCTCCTTTTTTGGTAAGTCAAGACCTCTTCATTTCGTCTTTTTTTACTTCATATTACTACAATAGAGATTTGGGTACAATTTGGACGCAACTTAGAAATACTGTGTTTATATTTAACATCAAAACCAGTTTGGGTAGTCAGATTGATCTAGGTATTTTACAGTCCAGTTTGGGACTGATTTTCCCCTGATTTTCAATCTCAAGCAAGGATTTGACAGTTTATCTTATAGGTATTTTCTTTATAATTTACTCATTAGCCATTAATTATTTTAACGTAGCCCACTACAGTCTTTTTTGTGGGCTGCGTTATTTTAATAACTTTGATAAAATTCACATAAAATTCGTGCCCGAATTAAAAAAATTGACGTAAACAAACATACCAAAACTGAACACACACATGTTTTATAATGACAGCGGGTCGTGAGGCGTTTTTTTGTGGGACTCCTACGGTCACCTGATATTTCCCGGGCCGGTCTTTCTCGTTTGGCTGCGGAATATTGCGTACTAGACGAATTTATTTCAGCGCCATCTGGCCCTCAATGTTGCAAAGCTCGCCGGTTGCCACTCTATATGGTTCCTATACTCATTGACGAAACTTAAAGCGTGGAAGTACTTAAAATTACGAAGTTTTAATAGGAGTAAGTAAAGTATTATGAAGAAGAAACTATAAGGTAGAATATTGGACTTTGTGTCATGATTAGCGAAGTCTTGAGTTTTTTAATTTAGTGGATTAAAAATTGATTTTCTTTAAAACCGTTATTTTTACCCGCTTAGCCACGAAAACTCCGTTGACAGAAGCAACGGTGACGTCTTCTTGACGGACTAAATGCAATCAGCGTTGATTTGACCTAAAAGACAGTGTGTCATGCATCGGTCACGTGATGGATTTTCTCTTCCAATCAATATTTTCATCGATCGATGATAAAGCAGTTTTACTCGCCTGCTGCTGTTTTAGTTTCTCCCGTATTTTGTCAGATAGGGCTTCATGCAGAGTACTTGATTTTGTTTCCTCAATAGAAACGTAAGGTGAGAGATAAAACCGTATAATTAATTTAGCAAGGGTATCACATTGCCCAAGCAGTGTTCTGAAGAGTCCCATAAAGACGAAGCAGTTAACTGACAACACTTTTATTAGGGGTCCATTAGATGATGGACCCCCGTGATGTTAAGCTCACGAGCTACCCACAGAAAAATATAAAAGAAACGAAAAAACCTTCCACGTGTTGGTTGTCACACCGGCGAAAGCATCCGATCCGATCGGCGAACAGTGGGCCAGAGATTGAAGAATGATCGTGCATTAATTTTTCTCATGCTAAAATCGATCAAGAAGGCGATTGTTATAAAAACAACATAATCATTTCTGTCAACTTCATCACCTTGACATACGCTGGCTTGACAAATGCCGATTAATTTAATTGTTATTGTGCGGTTATCAAGTTTCATATGATATAGTTTAGGGTGGATTTACTTTTTAAAATACGCTATAGTTGGGTCATGTACAGCGTCATTTGAAGCTTATATTTAATTTTATTAATTTAGATTTTTTGACGGACTAACAAGAAAAAATAATTATTAAATCAATGCGTGTAAAAGCAAAAATTCAAATATCACCTTGACATTCCACAAGAAATATGTCAAAAGCTACATCTTACTAAACGTTTTTGTTGTACTTTTTACGTTAATTTGATTCATATCATAAGCAAGGGAAATAGCTAAATATTTTGTATCAAACTATCTTTTTTACCAAATGCTAACACAGGGTAAGCCGTTATAAAATCTGCACCCACACACACTTATACACACACTCGAAAAAGTTTGATATAGTTTCCACAAATAATAATGCCCTTAATATCATGTTTGTTAAAGTTAAAAGTTAAAGAATAAAAATAAAGTTACTGTAGCCAGCTAGGTGTGTAATAAATGGATATTTTTGACACCATTGATTTAGTGATTCGGAATAAAAAAAATTCAGCAGATAAAGCTAACTATTTTTTTTTGTGTTAGGTTGTTGAAATTAATCTCAACTTTTTCAATGTTTCAATAATCCTTCGATTTTGTTTTATTTATGTAGATCAATAATATATGTTTTAAAATTATTTCTTTTAAAACCGTCGAATTTGTTCTTTACTGCAAAAGGTTGATTAGTTTTTGAGATATAGGCCTTTAAGTTGGATTTGGAACGGACTCCAGGTAGAAAAATATAATTACATTTCACTGTGTGTCACAATCTAATATTTTTGAGCGAGCTGTTTATTATAGGAAAACTCACTAACTTTATTTTATTTTTTTATACGACTGTCTTGTAAAAGGGGGATTTGCGCACGGAGAACACGATCTGAAAATGGCATTTTGCGCACGCTGTGTGCAAAATGTTTTGCACACGCTTATGTCATTTTTGCGCACGCCTATGTCATATCTGCATACGGGTCTCCCGTCATTGTGATTTTTGTTGTTGTCACCCATCAATATAAGTTGGCTTAGTTCCGTAGCAACCGTCACTGCTCGTATGTTTTGTTGATTAGATACGTCAAAAAACTGTTGAATTTTTAAAGTTTTGTTGTAAAAATGTCGGAAATAAAAACAAGTTAAATTAAAATTTGATTTTTCTTTCTTTATTAGCAGTTGTATAAAAAATATTGTAAAAACTCGTTTAAAAACCTCTTTGCACACGATCGAGACAGTTTGGTACAAGTCGAGGGAGTCGTTTTCAAACCTTGTTGTTTAAATAACTATTAATGAATGCACGATAAAATTGGATATATTTAGCGAGTTGGACATCTTTCAATGTTTTTTAAAATTCTAGCCCACTGTGCAGCGTCGAAAAATCGAGTGGGCACTAATTCACTTCAGCGTGCTCCAAGATGTAAAAACATAGTTATGCGTAATTGTTTTTTAAGAACAGCAAAAGTAAATTTTTGTGCATCTATGCCAAACTCAAAGTAGACTTAATTTTTGCATAAAAGTAGGATCTGCATACAAATGTCAATGATAATAATATGCTAAATATTTTCAAGCAAAAAATTAAGTTTTTTCTATTAAATAAAGTTAAATAATTCCGCTTTTACATCAGGCACGTAGAGAGGGTAATTCCAGATAGAAAATCCTGTTATTCAGTGACGGCTTATGTGGTTTTGGACTGGATAGTTAGAAATGTTTGCAGCAGTCGCCGTCGGAGGCCAATCCACGGAAGGCGAAATATTGCAAACTTCCTCTCAGGGAGGGTGGTTTCCTCCCCAGTACCCCTCCATACCTACGTTCTAGATTTCAATTTAACATAGCCTCTCTAGCTACAAGTTTAATTAGTTAAGTAAAATTCTACTAATCATACCCAAGGGCACTTAATTCATTTTCTAATTTTCTTTTAGTATTGTTTCGTCATTTTCTTGCCTTTTACAAATTAAAGGGTCATTAAGGAAATTAGATTTGTATTTTCCAAATTTCTATTATCTATTCCGCCCTGCCTAACAATATTTATTCTTAGTAATGTTAAAAGAAGTATTTTCCAAATTAGAATTCAAACTTTTTTATTGAATGGCAGAAAACTAACTTTGTGTTCGTATATTAAAATATCCAGATGTGTAAAAATATTGCCTAAAACTAATTGTTTAAAGATCAAAATTGATCATAAAACGGGAGCTTGCTTCTCTAGAGAAAATGTTTTTTAAATTACTAAGGGCCCATCGCACCGACTTTTGAAATACCCTTTCTTAACTATGGATTGCTTTAATTTTAAGCATGCCTTATTTTTAAATTTGTTGCACCGAGCAAAAATCTCCTCTTCTTTGTTAAGATGCGGCCACCTTGTGGCCCAATCAGGCAACGCCGCTGTTTCAACCAACGCACTTTTTAAACTATGAAAATACAACAACGACACTCAGTACGTCCCAAAATAGTTTTGTCAAAACCATTGAGTTGTATAAAGCCTTGAAAGGTCAAAACCCATCAATTTTCTGTGTCGCCTTTAAAAATTTATTTACAAAAATGAAAGTTCTTGAATTTTTGGAAGAATATTTGGAAGATGATGAAATCGAGATGGTGCTACTCGATTTTTTGGAATTTGGGTATCCTTGTCGCCTTGTTGGTACAGTCGCGTATTTTTTCCCGGGCTGGTTTACGGTTCCCCACCCAGCCCAGGACAAAATCCGCGCCCGGCCGAAAAATGTACTGCTCCTAAGGCACAGGCCAATAAGACACTTGCCCATAAGGCTCCTGTACATAAGGCAGCGGCCCATACACCTCTGGATATAACCAAAGGATTAAAAATTATAATGAAATTAGGGTAAAATGTAAAGGCAGAAAGGAAAAATCGTCTGATTACTTCATGCACTGTAGTTTCATTTAAATGCAAGGGTTTTCTTACACTGGTCAGTCCTATCCTACCCTTACCGCTGTACCCACCAGGCTGTGAACAACAGTTAACTAAAAAATTGGACGAAAATACTGTAATAAAAATTAGATTCAACTTTATTTAAATTATTTTTCTTCCTTACAAATCTTTTTGTAATCGATACATAGGTATATTTTTCACATAAACTTTGTGCCAAAAGAACCAAAATCTAGCCGTTATCTTGTGCAACAAAGTTTTTCAAAATCATTTTTATTTATTTAAAAAAAACATGTTTTTTACTTTATTTACTTAAAAACGACAAAATTCACTTTAATCAAAACACTGCTCATTTGTAGGTATTGTCAGTTGCTATGGCTATGCCAGACGGGTTACATTATGTGACCAGCATCTTATCTTTAAGCAGCTCTTAAGGAACAGTAAAGTCACGAAAAAAGCTGACTTAATTTTAACAACACTAAGGAAGGAATAAGTCTACCTTTAAGTTCGGTGCAACGAAATTTTACGAAATAAGGTATTCTTTAGGCTAAGAAACGGAAAAAAAGTCGGTGCGATGGGCCCTAAAATATATGGATTCCTTCAGCGTCGGTTGAATAATATTTAATTTCGCTAGCTGAATACAATTTGATATTTCGCGAATCACCTTGCTAGCTTCCTAAAAGCTTATTTGATTTTTAACTTTCTTTTCCAAATTTGATGTTCCTGAAACCATTAAAATCCTTTTAGATATCTTAAAATCCGAGAATTCTGCCTCGGGCCTTCTTACTCTATACAGGGTGTCTCTAAAAGGTGTGTACAAAATCTTAGCACATATTCCTCAGGTCAAAATAAGTCGATTATGCAAATGACCTTAGTCCAAAATTGCTCCGTTTCTGAGATACAAGGTGGGGAATTTAAAAATTAAAAATCGATTTTATCAAAATTTATGAACATTTCTCAACGCATTACTTTAAAAATTGGTACTCGGGGGTCTTTTGGGATGCGAAACCTAAATATGGACACTTTTACACTGTGGTCGTCAGAGGGCGCTTCACATTGCTCATCTTATGGTTTAAAATGACCAAAACTTTTTTCTCAGTGTTTTTTTCAACTTTTTTTGTTGATAAAATAATTTGCTGAACTTTTTTAAGCAAAAAAGGTACTTTTGACAAAATCTGCTAGGGTGAGCCGTTTCCGAGATATTTCCGTTTTTAGTGTTCGATGCTCCAACGGAATATTGAAATTATTTTTGTTCAAAAGATTTTGCTGCTACCTTTAAGGATTAAATTTAGTAAATGAGTTATTAATTTTTTTTGTCGTTTAGTCATTTTCGGTAGATAACAGTCAATTTCTGGGAAAATAGTTTCACTTGGTTCAATTAAAATAAAAAACCCTTCTATCTCTGAAACGGAGCAATTTCGGACTAAGGTAAGTTGCTTTAAATCTACTTATTTTTCCCTTAGGAATATGTGCTAAGATTTTCTACAGACCTTTTAGAGACACCCTGTATAATCTATGCCTATCGGGAACATACTTTAAATGTAGCGATGAAATTTTTGAACAAGGATCGGGAAACGCTGTGGGTTCATCACTCTTACCTATCATCGCAAATATTCTGCGCGCTAAATTGTCGCTGAATTTCAACAGTTTGGCGAAAATTTAAATACCACGTGGCATTTTCCCTCAGGATTAATAGCTAATATAAAATAGAATTACTAACTACTCAATTTAAAAATAATAATGGCAATACATAGTAAATTCATGAGTTGATCATTTATAATCTTTTTAACAAACTTATTTTTTAGGTATTTTTAAATTATATTTAAGAGAGTTCCGAATTCATTTGTGGCAGACGCCTTCGGCGTCTATTTTAGCTTGGCGCAGGGTGTCCTTGCCATAGATAAAGGATTTTTGCTTCGGTTCAGTCAGTTTTTATTAGATAGGCAACTCCGGCTGTTTGACAGATCATTGACTCTGTGGCGCCCACTACTGAGCTTAGTGACGAACTAAAAGTTGAGGCGGGACATTTGAATCGCCTTTTATAATAAATTTTCTTTAATTTTAAAGGTTTTTTGAAATTTTTAATCAGTCAATATTTTATAAAGACATACAATGTCTTTATAAGATATAAACAGATTGAAAATGATATATATAGTGCAATAAATAAAACATTTTTAAATGAGTTTTTATTTTTATAAAAAAAGCTACAAATAAAAACTAAATTAATGACTAACTATAGATGAAATAATACGTAGTCTAATTGATTGGTAAAATAAAATATAATGAAAAACCAAACGCTATCTGGTATATTTAAATTTGCTTTTAACATTTCTGGTTAGTGATGAGTGAATAATGAAACAGTTGTTCGTGAAGAGAATCATTCTTAAATGTCTACTTTTTAACAGCTTGACGAAAATCTGACGTGATTTAAAAGTACCTCCTCGCCTTGGTTGTAAGTTGTGTAGGGTATGTTTCAAAGCAGTATATACATAGCTTATCAGTGGTCGCACATATCATCCAAAAGCTGAAAACAAGAAAAAAAATCAACTTACAACCACGTTAATCATAGGTAATAGATTCTGGTAAGATAAAGATTTAAAATTAAGGAATAAATTTATTCAAAATACATTATGCTGCTGGGTAATCCCTCGTTTACCCATCAATTAAACACAAATTTAGTGTTAATTTTGTATGTGTCTCCCTTTTACTTAATATCAAAACAAAGAGATAGACATAAAATTAACACTAAATTTGTGCTTAATTGATGAGCAAATGAGGCACCTACCAGGCATTGTAAACCTGTATTCAGAGTTCCGTAAAGTAAGCGATAAGAAGGTAAAAAGGCACTACCAATACAAATTTTATCAAATGCCAATCTAACCTCAAATGAGAAAATAAGAAAACTTACCTTAAAATTTCTGAACTTTAAACACTTCACCCAGGAAAGCAACTAGAAATTCTCATTGTTTTATATTTAAAAATTGCAAAAGTTACAAATTTAACAAAACTTAATTTTAATGCGTTATCGCATCAGCAACAAAGATTACCTACATAAGCCAAAAAGATAGATTTAAAATGAATCCGAAATAAAATGCGGTGGAAGAGGTTTTTCTACCTGAATAAAAGGGGGACGGAAAATCCAAACTACAGACAATTTTCAAAAAAAAAAAGAACAATGAAGAAACGCGCGACCGCAGCGCCTCTTTTCAGCTTAGTGAGAACTTTAACCTAACGACCTGTCAAATTGCATTGAGTTTCCTAGACATGGTCCTTCCCATTACTGTCACCCCGGTAGGTAGCTAACAGCGTCGTAGCGTGCCTTAAGGGGCGGAGCGGTCGAAGGCTGAAAAGGGCGCCCATAAAAAAAATTACGACCAAAAAAAAAAGGTTATTATGTCTTTAGGATACTCTCTTTTTTTATTAGCCGATTTGCCTTTGCCAGCCCTGCTACTTAATAAAACTTAGGGAACCCATAGGGCGTCAGTACCATCGGGGCGGGGGAAGAGCGACGAACCCCCCGACCCCCCCAAGCTACGCCACTGTCCAGCATGCTTAATGACTTTCCCATTCATTTACTTAATTAAATCTTACTCGGCTGCCAGCCGAACTATTTAATAATGGCGAAGCTGACACTATTTATCCTAAAACGGGGTGTAATTTATGTTAGCGTGCTTTGCTTTGAATATTTTCACAAACTGCTGTATAACTTACATTACGTAGGTATAACATTTTGAGAAAAAAGTGAAAATCTTACATACATGTTTTTTAAACATTTTGTGTAATGCCAGCGTCAAGTTGTTTTCATACCATAAACATAGGGTTGCCAACTTTTTTAAAGATAAATATAGTATTTTTCAATATAAATCAAAAATAAATGGATCCATGATGGATCTGATACCTTCCTAGCTAGCCTATTAGCACACTTGAAGTAAAGCCATGATATATCAGCCTTGAAAACAGTTTTTTCTTAATATCTCTAAAACTGAAGCTCTTAGGAAGTTTTTGGTTATAATACAAATTATTGAGCAAAATGTAGTCTACTATATTCTGAAAACCACATATTTATACGACGCTCCATTAAAGAGTAAGCCTTTTTAAAAAATTTTAATTGTCAAAAAACTGTAATTTTAACCAAAATCAGCTCGTAAGACGCACACTATTTTACCTGAAAATTTTATAAAAAACGGTTCAACGGTTTAGGAGCTATCATGTTACGGACACCAAAATAATACATTTTCGGCGTAATTAAAAAAAAAAAATTGTCGAAACTAATACTTTCCTACGCTACGCGGCCTAGGAAGGTAAAACATATAGTACACCTAAAAATATATAGTATTTTATGAGAAAAAAGGTTTTTGACACATAAATTCGCAAAGCATTCAAATGCATATTGTCACCATCAGTGGCGTTATATAAAGTATAGACCCGGGGGGCCCGGGCCCCCCTCGAAGTTTAGATTTTTTAGATATTTTCCACATACATATTTCATGAATACAAACATAAAATAGCATAAAATACGGCATCATGAGGACTCGCAGCCCCTCCCTCCCCGAAACAGTCTCGGGCCCTCCCTCCAAAACTTTTTTCTATATACGCCACTGGTCATCATCATAGGGGATTTACTGATTTATCCATTATTTTCTAGGGCAAAAGGCGCTTTCAGTTACATACAGGGTGTCCCATAACTTAGGGGCCATCAGGTGATAGATAAAATAGTTCTGATAATGCATGGGTCAAAACTCTTTCCTTGTCGAGATACAGAGCATCAAATTTGGCGATTTGTTAAACTTTTTTGATAATAACTTTTTAAAAAAACGCAGTAAAATTATGAAATTTGGTAAAGTCGTGTATTACAACAAGAGCAATAAATTGAAATAAAAGTAATTTTTAAAAAAATGAGTCGGTCAATTTTTTTTTGAAAAAACAATTTTTTTGGTTCAAACTTTTATAAATGCCCTATTAAACACAATGTTTTTTTAAATATTTTTTGTTAATAAAAACAAGTCTCTAGTGAGACATAACAATAAAATATTATTGATATTTTTTACAAAAATAAGTATAAAAAAAAATTAATTTTTTGAAAAAATTATCATTTTTTATACATTTTTGGAGGTCACTTTGAGAGCCTGTATCTCCTCAACTCGTAATTTTATCAAAAAAAGGAATACCACATTTTTGAATCACAATTAGCTGTGTATTTAGCTGGCTGTGACAGATTTTCTTTTTTTTGTAAAACCCTTTATCCCCCCACTCCTCTAACTTTAAAAATCCTATATCTTAAAAGCAGATATGTGTTGACCCCCATAAAATTAAGGGATTGGTCTGGCCGAGAGCCTTGTAAAATACAGACCAAATCAAGATCCAAGTAAAATATAGTATTTTTGCGTACTATATATTTGTTCAACAGTATATAGTATGTAGATCCGAAATATAGTACAATACTATACATGGGCGCACCCAGCGGGGGGCCTCGGAGCCCGCCCCCCCACAAGCCTTAGATTTTTTCTACATATTTTCCACATATTTCATGAAAATACACAAAGAATAGCTTCAAATTTGACATCATGAGGCTTCGGCGCCCCCCCCCAAGACATATTCCTGGGTGCGCCACTGCTATATAATATAGTACGGTTGGCAACCCCACATACACATGTATGGAAAACTTGGTAAAAAATATACACTTTAAGTGGGCGATGCGTTTTTTTTATGTTAAATTTTCTCACGTTTTAAAATTATGTTATTTTAACGTAAAGTTTTGTAAAACTTTATGCTTGGCTTAGCCCAATAAATAGAATTTTAAACTTTTCTCAGCAGACTGTAAGGTAATGAGTGAAAAAGTTAGAAAGCGTTTCCGATTTCTGAGTATTCAATTTTCCGCAAGTTTTAGCTTTTAAGCTGCTAGCTAGCTGCCTGATTGTTACCCTTTAAGTTTCAGGGGCGTGCATTACATGTAGGCAAGGAAAGTAACTAAAAAATCGTCGAAGATCATAAAGGAAAATGACATAACAGTCCTATGTTAAAAACGGAATTATGAAATACCGGACATTATCAAAAACGTCATTATTCAAACAAAGAAAATCATTTCCAAAATATTAAGAACCTTTCATTTTAAAATTTGTATTGGAGAACTTGGCTTTACTTTTATATCAATTCTTTTTACGGAATCCAATTTTCGGGTACTTGGCTTTTTTTTACATAAAATGTTTTTGTTATGATTTCACTCATTTTTTAAAGGATTTTAATATTATATTAAAATAAGCGGACTATTGTTCAAAATTGGGGGCGGGGAGTTTGTTGCCCCCCCCCCCCGCCCCGAGGGTACTGGCATGGGTGCCGGAAGCGCCCAGGAGGCAAAGGAAAAAAAGACATGATGACCTTTTTTTTGGTCGCACGATGTTTGATGGGCGCCCTTTGTAGCTGTCGCCCCCCCCCCCCTCCCCCCGCCCCTTCAGGCACGCTACTCCGCTGGAGAAGAGTTAAGGGGAATTTAATTACAAAATGGCCGACTGACAGGACTAGAAATGGGACAGTCCAAAAAATTGATTCTCTTTTGTCAAATTTCACCGCGCGCCAATGTTAAGTTTACATAACAAACTTTTCTAACGAATCTAGCCTGTATAAATTTTCGCCTGATGTTTAAAAGTTTTTTTAAAGGGCTTCTAGCATTAAACTTTGGACGAATTTTACGAAGTGGTTCTTCTTTTTCTTTAAGCTGTAGAATCTTAATTTATAATTTTTAATAAAATTTTAATGCACTTTAGGGACTAAAAATGTACTTATTAATTTTTATTCAATAAAAATTACGTGTTTATGCCCGTTTGAGTGATTTTTAATCTGTATGTTGTTATAGACTATTTTAAATGTTTTTTAATTTTTTATTTTTGTGTGTTCCAGTTTTTCATTTGTTTCAAAGATGATTCTTAACTGTCTACCAGACCACTTGATAATGGTTTTTTAAAAACCGAAACGCGTCGTGGTTAGACAATAAAATATTTGTGAAGTAAGCAGGACTTTTCGTTTCTTCTCCTTTAACAATGGTTCGAGGACTTCACCCTGGAGAAATCTACAATTCATTAAGTTTTTTATACTTTTGCATGCAATATAAGTTTCTGCCCCCCAATTTGTACCGTCACCAGCCGCCACTGCTTAATCCCTCTTTTTAGTTTAAAAGTTGTAAAAAACAATTTATCGGTTACGATTAACCGATTCTAAAGTTGCCATTTGACTTTTAGTGGAGTACTTGAATTTCGCAGAGTCAGCATAACAATAAATTGCTTATGACTGTGTATTGGACAGGAAGGATTGATTTTTCTCTTGTTTTTATAGCTAACTATATTTTCCTTTAGAAGGAATAGTTAATTATTTATTCAGTGGTGCACCCAGGAATATGTCTTGGGGGGTCGAGGCCTCATAATGTATTTTTTTTTGTGTTTTTATCGTTTTATTCATGTAATAAGTGGAAAATAACTAAAAAAAATTTAGGTGTGGGGGTGGGGCTAAAGGCCACCCCCCCTTGAATGTGCCCATGTTTATTGATCGGGCAGCGTATTTACGTTTCCGTGCTCATTTCACGTCGGCGCGGTTTTGAAATAGACACGGAAATGTTGCAATATATTTGGGTTCAAATACGTGTTGATTTTAAGAGTTTTGATCTCGAAATGAGCACGGATCTGTAAGAGAACATCGCTCATTAAACTATTACAAAAGCGTATTAAACTATCAGGTTAAAACGCTAACATAACGAAAGCTAATCAATCAAATCTAACCGAACCAAACCAAAGCAAACTAAACCAATAATTTTTTTCAAAGAAAAAACTTTCCTGACTTCTTTCCCGGGGTCCTAGATGGGGTGAATAGTGTTGTAGTATAGTTTGGTTAGGTTAGGATTGGTTCGGTTTAGTTAGGATCGGTTCGGTTCGGATTCACATCCTCTAGGATCCGGGGTAGGAAGTCAGGAAAGTTTTTTTTTTTGAAAAATATTATTGATTCAGTTTGCTTTGGTTCGGTTCGGTTAGATTTGATTGATTAGCTTTCGTTAGGTTAGGTTTTTGAAACTTTCTATTTTCATGTGGTTAGAAATCAAGTGAAAATCATTTTAATCATTAAAATTTATTAATAACAGAACAACATCTGTCGTCGTAGTTGCCGGTGTAAGACAATGAACACTGAACTTTGCAGGTATAGTTAATGGAAGGGTGTTCTTCAAACTTCAAAGAATTTCAAAATCTTGAGTAATATTAGTACAAATACTTTTAAACTGCTCCATAATTTTCATATTAACAAACATATAACCTCAAAATCAAACTAATAAACAACGTGAATCCAATTTAAGTTTCAAATGTGCACTAATAAGTAAACCCCTGCGCTGCGTAATTCAATACAAATCCGTGCCTTGTTCGAGCCTCGGCGCCTTAAAATCAACACGCACTTGTAACCAAATATGTTGCAACATTTCCGTGTCTATTTCAAAGCAGCGCTGCCGTGAAATCAGCACGGAAACGTAAATACGCGGCCCGCTCTGGATGTGTTCTCGATTTATGGCTGATTATTAATAAAACGAAAAATATAAATTACAATAAAAAAATATTAAATAAAAAAACACCCTGCTGCTAAATTTACTTGTAAGTACTAGTCGCAGTTTAGAACAAAATTGATAGGTATACCTATAATGTACGACATGCTTCAACTTTTAGTTTTGATGCCCAAAGCGCACTTACGAAATTATACAGTTTTGTACCCAACTGCGACTAGTAGTCACAAGTAAATTAAGCAGTTGGGTATTTTTTTTATTTAATTTTTTTTTAATTCCAACTTTTAGGGTTAATTCTTATTCAGCCTTATAAAAAGCACTATGCATTTACACTTCAGCTAGCTTTACCCAAAAAGTACGTATAGATTTTCTGCTGACGCGAACAGTGTTACCTTCCATTGAGTAAAAGTAGGGGAGGAGAGATGGAGGGGGGAACTAGTAAAACGGTGTCGAAAAAAATCTTAAAGCGTGTGCCGAAAGAATTTTTGAAATCGCTCTACATTTGTGAGAGGTATAGCTACAAATATTACCAATAAGAAGGGTGAGGAGAAGAGTGGGAGAGGAAGGGGGAAACTAGTAAAATAATGCTGGAAAAAAAGTCTTAAAGCGTGTGCAAAAATAATTTTGGAAATCGCTCTATATTTGTAAAAGGTATAGCTACAACTATTACTAATAGCGACAACTACAACTATTGCTAAGGGAGGGGAGAAGAGAGGGAGGGGGAAACTAGTAAAATGATGTTGCAAAAATGTCTTCAAGCGTGTGCAGAAAGAACTTTTAAAATCGGCTTATATTTGTGAAAGTTATAGCCATTATTATTACTAATAAGGATGGAGGGGAGGAAAGAGGGAAAGGCGGGGGGGGGGACCAGTCAAATGGTGTTGGAAAAAAAATCTATACAGAAAGAATTTTTGAAATCGCTCTATATTTGACAAAATTATTTGAATATGGTTTTTGAATAGGGCGGGGGGAATGACAGGAGGGGAGATAAATGTGTGGGAGCAGGGAGTACTACAAAGAAACTACAGCAAATTAGAGGATATTTGCAATGGGTAATCAAAGGAATTTCAATAAAATCGCCTGAAATTTAGAAAATTTGTATGCCTTAAAGCCTACATCATGAGACAAAATGGCGTCTGAAGACCGCCATGTTGACCAGGGGGTCAGTAGCAATGTAACGACACCCTTCCTTTCGCCGTGCCACAGTTGGGTAAAAATAAAACTAAAGAAAATAGCAGTAAACTCGTGATAAAAGTGTCTTTTTATCTCTCGATGAATTGTAGTACATGTAGTAATTTTTTCTCCTTTAGTACCTATATAATACACTATTAATCCTCTAGAACAGTATATAAACCTTGGCACTAAAGTAAATGCGTAAATAAAAAGACCTTTATTGTAATAATTCTCGGCGAAGGACAGTATTCCTGTTTACTTAACCGAGAAAGAGAAAAAAAATAAAATTAAAAAATATTACAAAATATTACATTGATATAACTTGGCCAAAAGTTATTTTCACTTTTTGTCTACTTTGGACCTTCCGCACCATTTCTTAAAACATTGGTTACCCATTTAAATTAAAACCTGTATTTTAGGTATCAAATTCTAATAATGTTTTTTAAAATGCCAAGGCCCAAAAGTGAGTATCCATTTCCTGTTTACTGGGTATCCAATCTAAAGGCCTGCGTATCCAAATCGATATACAATATAGTCTAAAAAGATGCCTTGCTGGGTTCGATATACTAGATAGCATTTAAATTATTATCTAAGTCGAACACAGTAAGTAAGTAGTGCACAACGGGCCAGAAAGGCGTGCCTAGGTGCTAGGTTAGATCCTTTAAGGGCGCTAACCGTCACTACCGTACATTCATACATTCATCCATGACACGTGCACCACTGTCTGCAGTGGGAACTTATGTACATTGTACATCGATAGAGTTTTTAAGTTATTTGCTGGCCATACACACAGAGGTTGATCCGTCGGTTTGGAACGGCACAGATAAGTCTGACCGTTTTGTCCGCAACGGTTTAAAACTGCTGCAGTCCACTAACACAAAAGAAAATCTTTCGAATCGATCCTTCATATCGGTCTGTGGCAGACATAACCGCGAGTTAGTGGGAGAAAACTCAAGATTTATCTGCCGGTTAAACCAAAACTGTGGAATTTCGTCAAGTCGAAAGTTTTATGCGGCACCGTATTTTAAGCATAGTGTATGTATAATGTTTCGTGCTAAAAAGAATCAGGCTCTGTGTATAGGAATGATTATTAATATGGAAATAATGCATAGTGGTGTAAAAAAGAGACGTTCCAAGTGGGTTAAAAGTTATTTGCTTAAGAGGAAACTATTTAGCCATGACCTTCTATTAAAAGAGGTAACAGAAAATGATCCAGACGATTTTAAAAATTATTTAAGAATGGATATTAACAGGTATGATCTTTTATTAAATTTGGTAAGAGAGGATCTTACGAAACAAATGAGAGAACCCATTGGACCAGAACAGCGAATAAACGCTGCCCTTCGTTCCCTTGCTACGGGAAAATCATATGAAGATCTGAAATTTTCAGTGGGAATTTCTGCACAGGCACTCGGTTATATCATTTCGGAAACATGTGTCATAATATTCAATCAATTAAAGAGAGACTATATGAAGGTAAAAAAAATATATTAATTCTTAGGCAAGTTGTATGGCAAGGCCAGGAACATTATTCATTCTAAATCTACCTAACTTAAAAAATAATAGTACATGAATATGTGCCCATAAGCCAAAGTTTTGATATTCTAATTTTGGAGCTCTGTTATCCCTCGCACAGTGTGAACCGACAGACAAGTCTGCGCCAGTTAAAATATCGTGAGCGCGGAACCCAAAAGTTTCGCCCGCCGGTCTGAACTCACAGATAAATCTGTGCCGGCTATAACTGGCGCGTGGAATGTCCACTAATTGAAAGACAATTCCGCCAGTTTGAACCGCGCCGTTCCAAACCGACGGATCAACCTCTGTGTGTATGGCCAGCTATTCGCAAAAAAACTGTCAAAAAGCACGTTTAAGCCAGGGGAACCACTCCAACTCCAGGGGTGGGGGGGGGGTGTGTGTTTCCCCTTTGCAAAATATTCGGAGGGGGTCTCAGGGAACGTTCTTAAATTACGTAACGCAAAAATTTAGGATTTTTATCCCCCCTCCTCCCCTTGTAACGCATTTTCAAGAAAAAAACACATTAAAAATATATTGAGTGTAACGCAAGGCCAAACCCCCCTCTCCCCTAGAGTGTTACGTAATTTAAGGACAGGCCTTCACATGTAGGGCTAGAATGAAGTATAGGTTACATAAAAATGGTTCCAAAAACTAATTGAACATTTAGATTATGGACTCTTATCTGATCCTCTTCTCGAAATTTTATCAATTTTTTGCCTTTTTTCTAGTAAGTTGGCGCTGGCTCCTGTCCCATATGTTCGCTCAGTTTGACTGCGGAGCAATGTTAAGCATCCATAGCAGTATAAAAGAGTTTGGTCATGTGGTCGAACTCATGGTCGTTTGGCCGCCAATTTTTGAAAATGGCCGCCAAATTAAAAGATTTTTTGTTTAAGCGTATCTCACTACCCAGTGGTCCTGTTTTAATTTCATAAAGCTTTTTAGCTCACACATATACTATACTATAGTAGTGTGAGCTATGGTGATCCTAATTTTTTCGAGAAAAAAAAAGTTGCTCCGATTTCAAAATTTTTTATATATCTTTGCGTTTCAGATGATTTTGAAACTTTTTGTTGCGCCGTCTGTCTGTCTGTCTGTCTGTCTGTCTGTCTGTCTGTCTGTCTGTCTGTCTGTCTGTCTGTCTGTCTGTCTGTCTGTCTGTATGTCTGTCTGTCTGTCTGTCTGTATGTCTGTAACGACCAACGCGCATAACTCAAAAACCGCTTGGCCGCTTTTAATGAAATTTGGTACCTAGGCTGGGTCTTGGGTCGAGATGGTCCCATTTAAAAATGAACAAAATCCACCAAACAGAAACCAAATAAAAGGGTGGGGGTAGATTTCAAAAATTAGAGTTTATGTGAAAATATGACGTGTGTGATATCAAACGAAAGGTAATTGAGTCTGCAGTTAAACAAAATACATTTTAATTTATTTTAAAAAAAGGGTGGGGGTATATTTTAAAAATTAGAGTTTAGGTGAAAATATGGCGTGTGTGATATCCAACGAAAGGTAATTGAGTCCGGAGTTTAACAAAATACATTTTAGTTTTTTGTTTTTTTTAAGGGTGGGGGTAGATTTCAAAAATTTGAGTTTAAGTCAAAACATGGCTTGTGTGGTATCAAACACAAGGTAATTTAGTCTGGAGTTAAATAAAATATATTTCAGTTTTTAGTTATATTAGCTCACACGTACACTATAACTATAGTACCTAGTGTGAGCTTAGGGGCCCATATATTGGCAGAGTATTTATGTAACCTATACTTCGTTCAGGCACGCTGTGTACAAGGTTAACACGTTCAAAAACTTGTTTATTATTTTATCTAAATGATAATGATTTAACGGTAAAGCTTCGCATTCTATCCAATACTAGCAAAGCAATAAAAAGGAAATGAAAAGAGAAATAATAACCACCAGACAGGAAAATCCATGCAATTTCCGCGCGCGGACCTGTATTTTATTTACCCTGAAGGCCGATCATAAAATCCAATAAAAAAAAACGCTTTTAAATTTAAGGCCCGACCTTTCAAACACCAGTGAAGATACCTTTTAAAAAGGCAAAAAAGAGAAAATATTGGTAACGGTATAAAAGCACGAATCCTTTTTGAGGGGTATATTTTAACCCCATATTTTGAATAGGAAAAATGAACCTTGTTTTGAAGGCCTTTTGAATGTCCTTACAACAGTGTAAAAATTTCAAAAATCTATTTATTAGTTTTTGAGATAATTGCCTTCAAACTTTCAAATTTAACATGGACTGATAAACGAAAAATTTAATTAGAATTTTATTATTTTTCGGATTTAATTTTTGTTTTTCATGTTAAATTTGAAAATTTGAAAGCAAATATCTCAAAAACTAACCAATGGATTTTCGAAGTTTTTACACGGTTGTAAAGATATTCAAGAGAGCTTGAAAACAGGGTATCACTAGACCCACTTTCTCGATTCAAAATAGAGGGGTAAAGTATACCCCTCAAAGGAGGTTCGTGCTACAAAAATTTCAAGAATCCAAAAAATGTCCCCTTCGCAAACAAAGTCGACGTGTCCGAGCGTTTCTCCAAATTCGCACTCTAAATATCCAAAATGGCCTCTGTTTCGATCAGTTTCAAAAATCACAAAAAAAAACTTATTTATTTTTTGCAATTTTTTCCAAAACTATGCTTTCTAGGAAATTACTTTTAAAATACTTTATTAAGAAAATTTTCTTTTCAATAATTTATGATTTAGTAGGATTAAATTTATTACGGAAGGCACCATTGGCGTAGCTAGGCTTGCTTTTCAGGGGGGGCCGTGGCCCCGGTCTATCTTGAACAAAAAGCAAACATAGGTTTTAAAGAGTCGTGCAAAGTGTGCAATGAATAAAAAAAAATACGCGCATTAAATGTTCTAATATTTTAATATAACAAATTTAATAATACATTTACCAACTTATTTATATGTATACACAGGAAGTATGTAATTCAGCAATTCTACAAAGAAAGTTTTCTACGTCGCTGACTGAAAGCGTCTACCACACTGTCTAAGTCGACCTCAACATCTTTTTCTATGAATAACAATGACAAACCTGAGTGTCTCTCTTGAGTCATAGTTGTTCTAAGCCAATTAAAAACTCTCCTCATGGCAGAGAAAGACCTCTCGCAAGTTGCACTTGAAATTGGAAGAATACTCGCAACTTTAAAAAGTTGGTAGAGGTTTGGATAGGTGTTTTCTGCTATATGTTGTTTGATAGAATCATGACCAACAGTTTGATTTAACCGAAAAATACAATTCTTTAAAACGGTCATTTCTGCTCTTAGAGCAGAAGTATTAATATTAAAAATTTCCCGGTATTGCTCGACGAATTTATTCCATTTAACGACGTGGGAAAACTTAATATGAAAATGGTTATGAAATTGTCACCAAAATCGGAAAATTTCCATAAGACACTAAACGCTAACCTCAAAAAAACTAAAAATATTATTATATTTATTTTAGAAAAACAGTTTAATAAGGCCTTTTATAACCTTACGACATCTACAACCCGATTTCGGAAACAGAGGGGCAAAGGTCGCTGTCTTTATTAAATGCGAAATTTAACTTACACTTCTATAATATTTAACAAGATGTCGCCAATATGTATGAAATATTCAATATGCATAATTATGTTTAAATTTAAAAAATATTTTCGGGAAATTGCATAAGTGCAGAAAAGTTACCGATAATTTAAAGAGAAAAAGCCTAATTCCGCAAGACAAGGGCTTTTTCCTGAAATGTAAACATTATCTGAATGATTTTAAATTTGAATGCACCTATTTTATTTGAATATTTCCCGAATAATAATAGAAAAGTATGTATTTTCAGCGTCATGTTCTTTTACTAGTAGTCGGTAGGGGAGGCCTAAAATATCTTAGGGGGGGCCTGAGGGACTTCAGGGGGGGGCCAGGCCCCTCCTGGCCCCCCCTCGCTACGCCAATGGAAGGCACAGTGACGTCCTTAAATGAGGGTCATAAGAGAAATCATCAAAAATCTATTTTAATGAAAAGATTTTCTGAATTTAAAAAAAAAAATAAAGCTTCCTGAGGAAAAAGCAATGTATGCTATGTTATAGACAATAAAATTTTCTTTTAAATTATGTATAACAACCTTATGCCATCATTACAATTAAGTGTTCAGTGGCTTTTGTAAAGGAAAGAGCCTTTTAAAAACTACAATTTTTTTTTTATTATAGTTTTTTTTTAATTTTCTGAAAAACCTGAATGACAGTTCTTTAAGAGAATAAAATTTCTATTCCAACGATATATAACATTCGAGAATTAAGTTTACTACTAACGCTACAGTGCCGTCCATATATAGGGGTAATTTACAGAAATCGTTAAAAATCTGTTTTATTCATAAGACCGTCAAATTTCTTTAAAATAAAGTACTTTGTGCAAAAACGGTTTGTCAGGTAATAGGCAATAAAATTTTCTTTTTAACGCTGTACAACCTAATTGAGTAAAGTTAATTTGTCAATAAAAACTTATAATTAAACTAGGTTTTTAAAGATTTCTGTAAATAACCTCCATTTAAGGAAGTCACTGTATCGTTTGCTGTAAGTTCAACCCTACTATATTATACATCGTTGGAAAGAAAATTTTATTCTCTTGGCAATATTTTAATAATTTTTTTCTCCTAAAATGCTTAGTTTTTACGAGAATTGCAAAAAACATTTATTAAAATGATTTTTTAAAAAGATTCCCAGTTTGCGAACGCCACTGGAGCTTGACCTACAATACATAACGCGCTGAATATTATATGGTTTACATGGAAATTTTATTTTTTACAAAAAAGTAAACTGCACTTTTTTTCAAAAAGGCTTTTTTTAAATAGACCGGTGTACCGTGGACTCTTTATTGGCACCGTAGTTTACGGTCTTGTAATTTAAGTAGGCTCCCGGCCAGAGTTACTCATAAAATCGTACATAAGAGAAGGTTATGAGAATTTTGGCACGTGTGGCGCTCTCAGAATTGTTTGCTTGTCTGGATTTCATTTTTATTACTTTTAATTTAGGTGATATTTACCCAAAAATTGGTTATCTGTTTTGAGAATCATTAGAAAAGTAAATTCTCTTTAAAAAGTGTTTTTCGATAATAATTTACGAAACGAAAGAGAGAAATGTTCTATAATTGCGGGACATCAAAGATCAGCGATGTATGGGTGGATGTTCTCGCGCAGAGGCGAAAGGAATGTTTGTTTTAGTTCACGTCGGCCATATTCATCGTGCGAAAACGTTCATTGCCCTTTCTGCGTGTTGCTGGTTCTATCCTTAGTGAAAACGTATGAGTTTCTTTTGATTTGGGGTTTGTCAGTAGTAAAAAGCCTTGTCGGTTGTGTTTGTTTTTGTTATCGTTTAATAAAGTAGAAATAAATACCGCCGACTATATAATTAACTGTGCAAATTTAAATAAGCTGACATAGGGACCTAAAAGCTAACCAAAATTTTAGTGTAAGTAATGCCGAGGGGTGTTCCAAAAAAACTTATAATAGAAAATTTATGTGCGGTTGTGAAAACATGCTTTTTTTGCTTTATTTTTCTTGTTACGAACAATCCACGAAGTGATCCTGCGTGGGTGGCAAAGGGAATGTGTGATAAAGCACTTTAGTGAAAAGTTAAAAAGACACAAAGTAAGTGATATTCATTCAAAGAAACACATAGAATTTTGTGTGCTAGGCAAGACTGATATTAGGTGCCAATTGAATAGTGCCTATAGGCAAAACATTACCGAACATAATGAAAATGTGACAAAAATTAGACATATACTTAGTAGGTTAATAGAATGTTTAGAATTCTGTAAGATTTTTGAGGTTGCTTTGACTTTATCTATAATTGAAAATTGAAAATTGAAAATTGAAAATTGAAAATTGAAAATTGAAAATTGAAAATTGAAAATTGAAAATTGAAAATTGAAAATTGAAAATTGAAAATTGAAAATTGAAAATGGAAAATTGAAAATTGAAAATTGAAAATTGAAAATTGAAAATTGAAAATTGAAAATTGAAAATTGAAAATTGAAAATTGAAAATTGAAAATTGAAAATTGAAAATTGAAAATTGAAAATTGAAAATTGAAAATTGAAAATTGAAAATTGAAAATTGAAAATTGAAAATTGAAAATTGAAAATTGAAAATTGAAAATTGAAAATTGAAAATTGAAAATTGAAAATTGAAAATTGAAAATTGAAAATTGAAAATTGAAAATTGAAAATTGAAAATTGAAAATTGAAAATTGAAAATTGAAAATTGAAAATTGAAAATTGAAAATTGAAAATTGAAAATTGAAAATTGAAAATTGAAAATTGAAAATTGAAAATTGAAAATTGAAAATTGAAAATTGAAAATTGAAAATTGAAAATTGAAAATTGAAAATTGAAAATTGAAAATTGAAAATTGAAAATTGAAAATTGAAAATTGAAAATTGAAAATTGAAAATTGAAAATTGAAAATTGAAAATTGAAAATTGAAAATTGAAAATTGAAAATTGAAAATTGAAAATTGAAAATTGAAAATTGAAAATTGAAAATTGAAAATTGAAAATTGAAAATTGAAAATTGAAAATTGAAAATTGAAAATTGAAAATTGAAAATTGAAAATTGAAAATTGAAAATTGAAAATTGAAAATTGAAAATTGAAAATTGAAAATTGAAAATTGAAAATTGAAAATTGAAAATTGAAAATTGAAAATTGAAAATTGAAAATTGAAAATTGAAAATTGAAAATTGAAAATTGAAAATTGAAAATTGAAAATTGAAAATTGAAAATTGAAAATTGAAAATTGAAAATGAAAAATGGAACATGGAAAATGGAAAATAGAAAATTAAATTGAAAAATGGAAATTGGAAAACGGAAAATGAAAAACAGAAAATGGAAAATAAAAATTAAAATGAAAATGGAAAATGGAAAATGGAAAATGAAAAGTGAAAGTGGCAAATGGCAAATGGCAAATGGCCAATGGCCAATGATAAATGGCAAAGGGCAAATGGCAAATGGCAAATGGCAAATACCCAATGACCAATGGCCAATGGCAAATGGCATATGGCAAATGACAAATGACAACTGGCCAATGGCACCAATGCCACCAATGGCCAGTGGCAAATTGTAAATGGCAAATGGCAAATTACAAATGGCTAATGGCAAGAGTTAATTATTATAGCCAAGTTTAAATAAACATTTCAGGTATCAGATCCATCATGGATCCATTTATTTTTAAGTTCAAGTTAAAAATCATAATCAGCGATCTGAAACATCCCAGGGGAAAATCCATTATTTTGGATCCGTCATTTTGATTTTTTTTTTGTTTAAGTTAAAAATAATAATCAGCAACCTAAAAGATCTCAAAGTTCCATGTTTGATGCATATCAGTTGATAAATGGGAAAATCCGCCATTCTGAATACGCCATTTTAATTTTAGTTAAAAATTGTATTGAGTTACCTAAAGCGCCGCCATGTTTCAAGTTTTAGGAAAATCTGTTTATAAATAGGAAAGTGCGCCATTGTGGTTCCGCCATTTTATTTTTTTAAAGCGACCTAAAACCCCCCAAAGTTCCGAATTGGATGCATATTGGTTCATAAATGGGAAAATCCGCCATTTTGTATCCGCCATTTTAAATTTTTTTTCAAAAGTTCAAAATAATAATCAGCGACCTAAAAGGTCCCACAGTTCCGAGTTTGTTGCATATCGCTTCATAAATGAGAAAATCCGCCATTTTGGATCCCCCATTTTATTTATTTTTCTGATAAAAAAAAATGTTGGATTGTACACTAACCACCAAATATCTAGTTGAAAAAGTTTGAAAAACATACAATAAACAAATATATTATATCAAACAAAAAATATCTCTGTCTGTATTAATCCCGCCAAAATAAACATGAAATCAGTTAAAAAAAGAAATGTATGTATGTATCCAAAAAACGTGTATGGCTTCGCCCGTTTATCGGCCAATATTCCAAATAGTTATTAATTTCAATAGCAAAAATTGCATTGCACAAAAGTGCACAGCGACAGCCGATCGACGTGGAGTCGAGGAAATGAAAGCGCGCGATATGATGTTCAATAATTCATTCATTCATTATCCTCGCCCGGTATTGGAATTCTGATCCAAGCTCTTCTGAAAATGGTAGCGGCCATTTATTAAGTCCCCGTACCACCTAATCCAACGGTGCTATTTTCCTCCAAGCGCCGCAATGCAGAGTTTTCATCCCCCCCCCCCCCCCCTCGAGCGGCAACCACCTGAGGTCGCAAACTTAGATGTACTATAAGGGGACCTATGTCTACCATCCCACCAAATTTCATTTCTGTTCGACCTTTTGCAAATAGAACCCCATATTTTGTACCCAACGCTTGGCCTATCTCTAGTCAATTCAATTCTCTAAGGTTTGAAGAGCGATGCCACTTTTGTATATTATAAACCTTTCCTGCAACGGACATAATAACAGGGAATAAAATATAGGGTCGTAATTATAATAAAACACCCTATAGGTAGAGGGACCACATTTTGCATAACGAAGTCCACTATAATCTCGCCTTAATAATTTAGGTTATATAGTGTGTCCCTTATAAACCTATCTACATGGTGATATTGGAAACAGGAAGCGATACAGTTTTGGTTAGATAATAAAACGGTTGTCCCATTCCAAGCCCAATCAGATGCAGTGTTTAAATTATATAAAATAAATAAAAAATATTTTTAAGTTAAACGATTTTATTAAAAATAACACTAAAAAGTAAAAAATTATTCGGTAGATTTCTGTTTTACATTATACAGTGCGGACCTAAATCCTCCATTTCTAACTTTTAAACAAAAAGAGATTTCTGGTAAAAGGTCTTTTTAATGGGACTTTTTTGTGGATATTTGAGCAAAGTGACAGTTATGTCAAACTAACCTCAAAAATTTGATATAACACCAATATTTTTAAATCTGGAGGGGGGCATGTCACGCGCGGCTCGTGCCGCAGGCGAGGTAAGGTGGTACATTATAAACACCAGTATACAAGTTATTCTCTCTTAAAACTGGTGGCGTCCTGGAACTTTTAGAGCATGGTACGTCAGTTGAAACAGAAAAACGACATTATAAAAAAACTTTTTGCCTAGAAATATGTTGCTGATCTCTTTCAACTGCTGTAACATGCTTTAGGTGTTCGTTGACGCAACCAGTTTTAAGAGAAAATAACTTGTATACTGGTGTTTATAATGTACCACCTTACCTCGCCTGCGGCACGAGCCGCGCCTGGGGCATGTAATAGCTCTTTCGAAAGGTATCTTAATTCTCTATTAATTTCTCTAAAATTATTCAAATCGGTTTAGTTTCCTTGGAGATATATTTATTTTTCTTCGCGGTCGATTAAAAAAAGACAATTTTTTATCAAGCTAAAAAAAATAATTTAAATTGATTTATTTTATCATAAATTGAATTTTTATGCTTCTAAATTATGTCAGAACGTAAAATAAGTTAAAAAATTTAAATAGAAAAACGTGCGTGTGATCACTTGTTTCAAAACCTTTTTTGTTTATTTTCAACTTTTCAAAAAATGATGATGACACAGTATGTTTTCCAATTTCAATTTTTTCACTTATTTTTATGTTCTGAGATAACTTAGAGGCAAAAATATCTCCTATGAAACTAAACCGATTTTAAAAATTTAAGCAGAGTATTAAATTCTTCCCCTTTCAATTTAAAAATTTTGATGTCATGTCATATTTTTGACATTAGATTAGTTTGACATAACTGTCAATTAGGTCAAATATCCTCAAAAAAATTTTCATTAAAAAGGCTTTTTACCAAATTTTTTGTTCAAAAGTTAGAAGGGGTCTATTTAGTTCCGCATTGTATATTTTTAATTTCGATATAAAATCGTGACGCGATTATTAAAGATCAAATGGAGATTTATGCGCCGGCCGCCTCGATTTTATATTGAACTTAAATGCATTGATCCGGCCTGAAAGACAAAGAGCTGTCGTAGGTCACGGACTATAGTTGTTTTCTTTTATTTGCATTCGATCTTTTCATTGTATAGCAGTGTTTCGCCTGCTTTTGTTTTTTGTTTCTCTCGTATCTCGGTAGATGGCGCTTCTTGCGATAGTTTTCTCACTATTTACATTTGATTAGAGACAAAACCATCTAATTAACTTCGCAGGATTTGTCACATTGACCAGCAGTGTTCTGAGGAGTCCCATAAGGACGAAACAGTTAACTGTCAACACTTATTAGGTGTCCATTAGATCTTGGACCCCCGTGAGGTTAAGCTTTCAGGCTACCCACGGAAAAATGTGAGGGAAACAAAAACTCCTCTTTGCCCGATTAGCCACGAAACTTGTTTGATTTTTAAATTCACGGGTACGAAATTCCACGTTTGTTAAAATTGTATGTCTGACCGTTTCCGAAATCCTCATTTAGTTACTTGTATCTGGGACACCCTGTACAGGAAATGCATTTGTGCCATTTGTAAACACAGACTAGCCAGACTAACAGCAAGCTGGATTATATATTCTCTATTGATTGTTGCATTGTTTGCCCCTAGCTACGCTCCTCTTTATAAAATCCACAGTAAATTATAAATTACCTTTTTAATCAGAGAAGGTTTAAGAAGTTAATGGATTGTTTTTATAAATTATAAAATTCGGAATATGTTTTTAATTAATTGTACTTAGTTTTTATGTATTTATTCGTTTCTCTTTATCATTAGGTAGGGGAGACTGAATAAGCCAAGCCGTCTCTACATAATATTTTATTTAAGCGGAGCTGATTTAATGAATTGAATGGGTAGACCTCATAAAATGTCTGTCAGTCAGAGGAAATGAATCGACCTCTGCCTTTAGTAGATTCAAGGTGCTTTTTGACCCGGAGAGTTAGCACCAATCCAGGGTCCCTTTCCCAGGGATACGGGAGAAGACTACTACACCGGAATGAAAGGCGAAGGGGAAGGACCTCGGTAAGGCGAACGTAGCGTAGGGGGCAACCCTTCTTTTAGGGAAAATATAAAGAAAAAACCACAGCAGCGTCTGACTCAGAATGAGCGGTTGCAAACAGCGTCTGTCCCAGAATGAGTGGCTTAAGAGAAACTCATCAACAGGCCTCGCAAGCGTGGTGTTTTAATGCAAATACCCCTCTATGGAGAAAGCATGGCGAATTTGAAAACGAAAAGAATTGATTCCCAGGTGGGAAGGAAACACTCCGAATTCCACACCTCTATGGTCTGCCTCACGGAATCTGGGGGAGGCAAAATTCGCTTATGACAAAAAGGATGAAACATTCAAAAACAAGACAAAGACTATTAAACTAACAATGGGAACATATAATATTATGTCTATAAACACCGACGAAAAAATAAATGAACTGGAGAAAGAGCTGAAAAAAGTAAAAAGAATACAACTAAACTTCAGCAATCTACTATACCATGAAGGTAACGAAGATAACATTGACTTCGGAGTATCCTACATTCAAAATCAAAAGAGCATCACTTAAAGTTATCCAATTATACGCCCCCACTTCCACTTACGATGACGAGCACATGGAAACATTATATGAAGACATCTTAAAAGGTACGGAAGAACACAAAACCCATCTTACACTAGCATTGGGAGATTTCAATGCCAAATCAGGTAAGAAAACGAACATAGAAGAAACTAAAATAGGTAATTTTTGATATGGAGAAAGGAATAACAAGGGCACAGCCTTGATGAATTATCAAGAGGAAAGACACCTTTATGCAATGAATTCGTTCTGTTAAAAGAAACCGCAACGAGAATGGACATGGCTCAGCCCTAATGGAAAAACTAAAACGAAATTAACCCATTAACTGCCAACTTTTTTTCTTGCTAGTTCCGATTTTTGAAACACTTACGTATGTCTTATTAAGAAAATGAACTTAATTGACATATATATATATATATATATATATATATATATATATATATATATATATATATATATATTTATCGGTTTCACAACGTTCTACGTCTTCCGATACCCATCTCCACTCGTTTCTGTTTGCCCATAATTCATCATCTAGGCCTCTTATTCTTATTTCACTGTCTATTCCTTCTCTCCAGCTTTTCCTCGGCCTTCCTCGTTTTCTTCGGCCAGTTGGTTTCCATTGTTGATTTCCATATTTGTTTAGGTAGTCTTCCATCATCCATTCTTTGTACATGTCCGTACCCCACCAGTTGTTTTGTTCTTATATCATCCACTAAAGTACTGGCATAATTTCTCTTCTTTGATTTTTTTGTCTCTTTTTGATTTCCCTGCTGCTCTTCTCCAATAGTCCGTCTCCGTAGCGGAAAGCATTTTTTCTGTTCTATCTTTGATTGGCCATATTTCTGAGCCGTATGTAATAATACTTTTTACAATGGTGTTATATATAAGCTTTTTGTTATGTTTTGATATACTTTGGTCCCAAATTATTCCATTTAATAAAGTTATTGCTTTTCTTCCTTGTACGTTTCTATCTTTTATAGCTTTGTCTAGTGTTCCCACAGCTGTAATTTTTAGACCTAAGTATTTATTCTCATCACAGGACTGAATTCGCTGCCCAGTATTTAAGATTAGATCCTGTTTCATTCCACCAATACACATATACTCTGTCTTATTGATATTAACCTCTAGTCCCCACTTATTGTACTCTTCTATTAGTTTTCGTGTCATATATTCGAGGTCGTCATAATCCTGAGCCACCACTATCTGATCATCGACGAAACATAAAGTATACAAGGTGGTTTCATCCAGCGGAATTCCCATGTTTTGGCATTTTTTCTTCCAGACTTTAAGGACTTGTTCCAAATATATCTTGAAGAGCGTAGGCGAGACACAGCAACCTTGTTTAAGACCTTTATTTACTTGAAAGCCTTTAGTTAGTTTTGCTTATATTTTAACTTTTGCCTTACTATTGCGGTATAACTCTTTGATGGCCTTAATTTGCTAATTGACTTAATTGACATACATTTCCAAAACCTGTCATTTCTTGACCTTTTTTATTGTGGGTCCTCATTTGGGGACCGTGGCATATACCATGATTAAAAATAACACAAATATAAAGGAAATATAAGTAAATCCCCGAATGGGGAACGTGGCAGCTAACGGGTTAATTACCTACTGACTACTGAGAAAAGCATCTTTAGAGGTGTAATAGTCCTAAACAGCTTTACAATAAGTAGTAATCACAGGATGAACAATGAAAAACTTGAGATGAATAAACTTACACAAAATAGAGCCATAAACAAAGAATAGCTAAAGAAACAGCTAGCCAACTGCCACTCTCTTTGCATGCATTTATCAATATAAGTTTTTTAGAAAATAGTATACTTAACCAAACCTTCGTTTAAGCATGTTTTCAGCTGATATAAGCAAAAATATAAAAAATCACAGTCAACTCTACAATAAAAAAAATGCGAATTGCCCAAATCTTTACTACAATATCACTACTAAATATTTAATTATTTTTGAGTCCTAAAAAAGCGTAGGAATTGTTCCCCCTTGATCCTCCCTCAGGTACCTACGGCCTTGCTATGAAGAGGACATTTTGCAATGGCGCACCCAGGGGTGGGGAGAGAAGCGTGGCCCGGCCCTCCACCAAACCTAAGATTTTTAAAGATATTTTCCACATATTTCATGAAAAAAAAAGATAAAATAGCATAAAATACGACATCATGGGGCCTCGAGCCCCCCCCCCCAAGACAAATTTCTGGGTGCGCCACTGGATTTTGTATAACACAATTAAAACTAATAACAAAGACAAATTACTAAACTAATCACTACTAATACGAACAATTCTTTAAAGAATAAAGCTGTATTTAAAATTTATGATGACGCGATGTACATACATACCTACTTAATCGTTATTCAACTTTTTCTAATCCAACAATTAATGTGTTTTTATTTGTTTTTGTTTGCTAAGCTGCGAGCTGGGCTACAATTTTGAAACAAAAAGTCTATTAACTTTACGTCAAAACAAAAAAAAAGTTACAACTTGTAACACGCCAGGGCTTTTTGAAAGTATTATTTTTTTTTATTTTATTTCCTAGCATCACGTATTAGACCAGTACAGAAACATTTAAAAAGTTTTAAAAAATAGTAAGCCTGAAAACTAAATTTTTGAAAATACATTGCAGATACCTGAAAAAATAAATTAGACTCGATCCGAGTTATCAGGGTGAAATCGGGTCAACTTTTATGGATAGTAGAGAGTCTAGTTTTATGGTTTCCTGCGAAGCTAAAACTCCTATAGAAAAAAGCTAAATGCAGAAGTTATAGGTAATAAAAAGATTTAAAACTTTTATTAAAACAATTTTTTTACATCACCTAAAATTTTTCGAAAAAAATAAAAAACCAGTTTTTTGTTTTTGATTTTTATCTTTCAATTTTTTTTCTTTTTCATTTAATTTGTGGAACACTTACGTTTTCATGTCCTTAAAACATTTTAATTTTTTTAAAGCAAGATATTTATTTTTACATTTTATTTTGATTGTTACCCAAAAATACCCAAGTTCTGGAAGCAGTAATCTTTTTTTTGCGAAGACCTTTATTTTTAGACGGTGTCAAAAAATATACTTTGCAAAGGAAAAATTTGTCAAGAAATACGAAAAAGTGAAAATGAAAAATAGCACAGTCGAGAAATTATATTGCAGTAATTTCATTTCACAATTTTTGAAATTTCTTTAATCCCATTTCCGGGCAAATTTTTCCTTATTGATGTTAATTGTTTTACATTTTCCTAAAATAGGCGTCCTATCAAGGGCACAAATAGGTGTGTTTGACGAACTTTTATCACAAAGAAAAGAAATTTTAAGATAAAAATCAAAAATGAAAAAACCGGTGTTTCCACCTTTTTTCCGGAAAAATGTAAAAAAAATATTGATATAAAAGTTTTTAACATTTTTTTCTTATACCTTATGAAATGGCGTACCCAGAAATAAATCCTGGGGGAAATGCTTGAGAGCAGATTAATACCAAGAGATGGATCCTGGGGGAGGACGGGCTTGAGCTCGAATCGATACCTTTTAAGCTTGATTTTTGTGGTTCTAGTGAGGGCTTCAGCCCTCAAGCCCTGTCTGCGTACGCCACTCACTTTAGTATTTTACTTATTTCGCTACGAGACCCGCTTTTGAAAAAAACGGTAAAAAACCATTATAAACCTATAAAAGCTCACCCTATTTCACCTCAAGAACTCGGATCAAGTCTAATTTTATTATGTTATTGGCTGCGATATCTTTTAAAATTTATAATACTGTGAGGAATCCAAATTACCTTTGACTGTGCCACTGTACGAAACCAGCTTAGAAAAGGGAAAAGCGCAAAACATGGTTTTGCAGGGATAAGAAAGTTGTTCCGCCTCCCTCCACAATGTAAATGTTTAGGTGCCGCCCAACACACAGCATGTGGTTGATGCGAGAAAAACTACTGAAAAGGGAAGAGTGGGAGTTGTAGTGGTTAAGCGTGGGGATACGTCAAATAGAGATTAGAAAGTGTTGTCTATAAAATGTCATTTTATCTCTGTTTTCGTTTAGGTTTACTTGTTTAGCTTATTAGCTAGAATGTAAAGTAAACTTTAGGATTATTAGAAACGCCGCTGACTTGGTTCCTCCAAGCTCTTCAAAGAGGGGATAATGAATTACTTAGGTCCAACCTACCGTATAATAAAAACCCAAACTTTGAGGAGACAAGTGGGTAGCCACATTCTAAGTTTTGTTGAATTTAAACTAAAACCTCTAAACTAATTATCAGTAAAGAAACATAAGATTTTTCTATTTAAACAATATTTTGCAGTTTGTTATTTTGGAAAGTTAAAGGATTTATTTGAATATTTTGGGTCTTGTTTGTTTTATTTGTCATAAGAAAAGTCTTGTAACAATACTTTCCATGATGTTACTAATTTTTACTGGTCTATATGTATGCCACACAATTTTATTTTCACGTTGAAATTACCACTAATTGAGTAAAGCATTTTTAAGTGCTCATAGGAAAAAAGCCCACTCAAAAGCCCTTTTACCAGACTTTTTTGCTCACTGAATGTCTGCGCCACGTAATTCTATTAAACCTGCAAGTACTGTACAAAGGGGTCGATTAATCTAATTAAAAGTTATTTTAAAAGGGCGACTCGGTGTAGAATCACAGGTGCCTTACAATTCGACCTTTTTAAGAAACAGTAAATTCGTTATACAATTTTATTTTCACGTGGCACATAGGAGTATTCGTATCACAAAACGGGACAAAATTAATTGTTGTGTTTTTCTGAATAAAACACAAAGTTTGATGATAATAAACTGTTTATATTAAAAAAATATATCTATATAGGGTTTCCCACGTGGATCAAACGGAGTGACGAGATGGGGTTGAGGTGATAAGAATAGCGAAATAAGTACATTATAATCCGGTTTTTAATAACTGACAACTTATTTAATATTTTTATGTCAGGCGCGGATCTACCGGTACGGGGAAAAGGAGAAATTTTCCCTTCCAAATTCAAAGTTATAAAATTATATTCAGTTTTGACACACAGAACACCCCTTCTGGTTCCTATGCATAATTTTTTTGAAGACTACAACTTAATATCACCCCCCCCCCCTCCCCCGAAATTAAATTCCTAGATCCGCTCATATTCATGTTGTTACTTTTTTGATATGATATTACTTTTTAAAATTATTAGTCACCGTTTTATACAATTTTGTTTATAGGCGTTCCCAAAATTTTTTGCTAAACCAAAAAATGGTTAGAAAATTATTTATTGCATTTAATTAATGACAAATTTTACCCCCGATAAAACTATAAAACTTGTCTAACATGTCCCGTTTTGTTTCTGCTTGTCCCGTATTTTTCCTTCTTTTTTTAACTTTAGTCTCGTTTTGATCTAAAGCGGATCTGACAACTCTAGTCTTGAATAATATGGATTTTTAGGTATTAAAAACCATTTCGCAACTCTAAATACTTACATATTCTTACATAAACTTACAATTTTTTGCCCGACAGAACTACGAAACTTTTCTAACATGTCCCGTTTTGTTTCTGCTTGTCCTGTATTTTTGCATCTTCTTTTAACTTTAGTCTCGTTTTGACCTAAAACAGATCTGCCAACCCTAATCTTGAATAACATGAATTTTTAGTTAATAAAAACCACTTCGCAACTCTAAATACCTACATATTCTTACATAAACACACAATTTTCCGCCCGATAAAACTACGAGACTTGTCCAACATGTCCCGTTTTGTTTCTGCTTGTCTCGTATAATTGCTTGTTTTTTAACTTTAGTCTCGTTTTGACCTAAAACAGATCTGCCAACCCTAATCTTGAATAACATGAATTTTTAGTTAATAAAAACCACTTCGCAACTCTAAATACTTACATATTCTTACATAAACACACAATTTTCCGCCCGATAAAACTACGAGACTTGTCCAACATGTCCCGTTTTGTTTCTGCTTGTCGCGTATAATTGCTTCTTTTTTAACTTTAGTCCCGTTTTGACATAAAACAAATCTGGCAACTCTAGTCTTAAATAATATGGATTTTTGGGTATTAAAAACCACTTCGCAACTCTAAATACTTACATATTCTTACATAAACTCACACTTTTCTGCACGAGAAAACTACGAAACTTTTCCAACATGTCTCGTTTTGTTTCTGCTTGTCATGTATTTTTTCTTCTTTTTTAACTTTAGTCCCTTTTTGACCTGAAACAGATCTGGCAACCCTACTCTTGAATAATATGGATTTTTAGTTAATAAAAACCACTTTGCAACTCTAAATACTTAGACACTCTTACATAAACACACAATTTTCCGCACGATAAAACTACGAGACTTGTCTAATCTCCCGGGATTTTTATCAGCGAACAAATATTTCTTTAAAGCCCTCAGATAAGGACAACTTGACAACTCCCTAAAGGCATTTCCTTTTTCTCGAAAAGAAGACATAATGCCATGCCGGATTATACGGGTTTCTAAAAGCTAGGTTGCTTTTCAAAAGATAAATTTATTTTTTTGCTTAATTGCATTTCGCAATAAAGATGGATGGCGTAGGTGGCGAAATATTGAATAAAAAACATTTTGTATTTTGCGTAAAAAGCAATTGGTTCATTCATTTATTAAATAAACAAAACATTCAAAAAGTAATTATTCGTGGGAAGTACATTTTGTAGAATAAAAATTTATAAAAAATTCATTAAATAGAATAACAAATACTAAATATAAGGGGCGGGGGTCGAAGGACCAAAACAAAAAGGTCATTATGTTTTTAGTTTACTTTCTTTTTTACGATTTGTGGCCCCCTCGATTTGCCTTTGCCACCCACTCTGTCATCCCTGCTACTGAACAACGCTTAGGGCACCTATGGGGAGCCAGTACCCTCGGGGCTGTGGGGGCGACGAACCCCCCCACACTACGCCGCTGCATGCCCCAAGTGAACTCCTCGCTATATTAACCTTGAACAGAGTTTTTATAAATATCTCAGAAACGGAAGCTCCTACAAGGTTTTTGTTAACAAAAATTATTTCGGTTATTACGCTGTATTTTAACAAGACTGGAAACAAATTTACCAAACTATTTTACATTTTTAAAAAACACACTGTGTAATTTTGATCTGTAACGGTTTTCTAAGTGGATGCGTCTCTGGCCTGCGCTGGTGATTGTCTCTTTGTTTAGAGCGTTCAAAGCACAGTCTATCTCTTTCTCGTCAAAGTGCTTTAGGCTTAGAGTTCAAACCAATCGACGGCAAGTGGCGATTACAAGCAGGGTTGTTTTCGCTGAGACAAGAAAGGTTCTTTAGTTCTTTAGTTGATTTTTGTACGGTTCACTTCATTTGATTTAAAAAGGTGGTTTTTTCTTTACTTTTAGAATTTATTTTAATTTTTGACGTTTTTATTATTGCTGTTTCCAGTCTTTTAAATATTGCTTCTATTTTTTCTGGTTTTTCAAACAAAAACCATTCGTTGCCCTAAAATCGGCACTTTTAATCAATATAATATCCCAAACCTACACATTTTTAATAAATAAATTAAAGTTGAATAACTGTATTCAATCAACGTTTAAAAACGTCGTAAATAAATATATTTACAACAAACCTATATAGAAAAGGTTTCTAAAACCTAAAAGTTTAAGGAGTGTAAATGTTAGAATATCAAAGTTTAATAGTTTTGACATTGATGCAGTCGGCACTAGTCGTTGACCACTTAAGGAGGTTGCCTTGTATTTACTCTAAAATTGACTAAGTAATAATCTTTACAAGAATTTTCTATTTTTTCTATAGAGGAATAAGTGAAAATTTAAACAAATTTTTTATTTTTACTTAAAAACTATACTTTAATACAAAAAACTTAAATAAACTAAAATACAAGAAAATCGCCGGTCGTTGGGCTAACAATTTGAGATGAAGTTTCGGCATCATCCAGATGATTAGGCATTTGAGCAGGATCAAACATAATATTCCTATTTTTTTCTGAATTTCGGTTAGTTAATAAAAAGTCTTTGTTTTCTAAATATGTTTTCTCTACGTCTTCACCATTGATATTTTCATTTTCTTTCAAATAACTTTTGGTCATTTCCTGTATTTCTGATAAATAATTATTCTATTGTTCGACTTTCCTTGCTAATTTTAGGTTTTTCGTCTTTGAAATTAACTTTTTTCTCGTTTCGTGTTTCTTGTTTTGATTTGGTGATATTATCCATTTGTTCGTTTTCATGTATCTTATTGTCCTCTACATTATTTGCACATTGTATTTTCTTTTTTTCCGATTGACTTTTAGCTACTCCCCGTTTTGCTATTAAATTTTAATTTTTATCTATTTGTCTGTATTAAATTTTGGTTGTTTGCCTTTATTGTTATTTCTTTTTCAGTGTTTCCTGTTTTGACTCAATATTATTAGCTATTTTTTTGTTAGATTCAGTTTGGTTTGCTGTAACCTTATTAATTCTTTTCTCAAGCAAATGTACTTTTAATCCACTTTTAAGTTACGTGCTTTTAATTTCTTCCGAATTTTCTTTAGCTTCCTTATGATCTTCTTCTTTAATATATATTATTTTATAATTTTTGTTTGCAAGTCTTTGCTGTTTTCAGTTTTCATTTAGTTTTTCTTTTTCTATTTTTTCCACATTTTTTTTTTTTTTTCGTTGCTTTGAAGAGGTCAACACAAAAGGAAGCTTTTCTATCTGCTTTTTACCTTTTCTTTCTGGGGTTTTTGGCCGAAACGTTTACTTATTAATGTATTTAATACCACGAGTTTATTATCGGAGTAAAGTATCTTATTTTTGAACGAAGGTCCCCTTTTCAATGGATAAAACTGAAGTTTCCATCTTCAAACTATTACTGTCACTCAAATGCTACAGATAGGTCTTCCAAGTTGTAATCCTATATTCCTATATCTCAAGGTTCTTTTGGAATGTTGGTGTCATTCTTCAAATCATAATAGTAATTTAATTTATTTTTTGTACTTGTCTTTGGAGAACTGGGTGAATTTATGAACTAGTTTTCAGTTTCTATTGTTTCGACAATTGGTTGAGTTTTAGGAGTTAAGGATTTTTTCTCAAACATATGTGATAAGCTATTTTTCGCATTTACGGATTGCTTAAACGCCGCTGGCGTGTCGTGCGTGCGAAAAAGTATTACTTTCCGAACATGTTAGGTAGATAACTATTACCAAGCAAGTTCGCACGCAATTTACATTTTCCACATGTAGTAGGAGAAACATTACACACTTTTTAGTTATTGGCCACCTAAAATTCAGTTATTGGCCACCCTGCCAATAACTGATTGTGAGATTTGTCATCGAACAAAGGTGTGAAATTTCTTTTTTTTAAATAAAATCAATGGCATATTTCTTAAAAAACCCAAAAAAATTAAAGTAGCTAAATAGCAGTCATTGGCCGGTCACGGCCAACTATACTAGTTTCCAAAAAAAATACGTCAGTTATTGGCCACTCAAAATACTGCCGAAAAATTCAATAATGATATTCTTATGTGTAAACTCTTCAAATATCCCTTAAAAATCAAAAAAATATAAACCTAACAATGTTTTATCCCTAAGCAACTACTTAAACCTTATCGTCAGTTAGTGAATCCTTAAGGATTTCTTAAGAAAAACGTGATATTCCTCTATACCTTGTAAGCACTCAAAACAAATAGACGCCTGTTCTATGTTGATGTCTCTAGCGAAATGGCGAAATGTCGGTCACACAGACAAGACTGCGCTTTTTCAAATGAATAAGAATCAAAGTGTTTTAACCTTATTTTCTGAATTGGAAAATTGGTGCCATTACCCTATGTATGATTTTCCTACATTATTTACATAATTAAGAAAAAAGCTTATAGTACATGCGTCCTCTAAGAACCGCCAAATTCCCTTTCGATGCCGGTATAAATAATAAATTTCATAAGGTTTATTGCTTTTATAATAATTCATATAAGTTATTGCCCAAATTGATAGCTTACAACATTGAAGCCTTGGCAACTTGATTTAAAAGTACCACTGTCAACAAGGTCACCTGTTGCAAATTTTTAAACTGTCAAAAAACTTTCGTTAACATTAATGGATTTTCAATAAAATCTCATCAGCAATTAGCAGTATTGTGCACTAGTTTCTCTAAAAATTTCATGAAAATCAGTTTGGCGGTTTAGGAGCGATTGTAGCTACAACTTTCACAAAATATATTAAGCAATTTCAAAAGTTCTTTCTGCACACGCTTTAAGACTTTTTTCCAACATCATTTTACTAGTCTCGCCCTCCTCTCCCTTTCTTCTTCCCACCCTTCTTATTAGTAATAGTTGTAGCTATACCTTTCAAAAATAAAGAGCGATTTCAAAAATTTCTTCAAAAATTGGGTATTTAGGAAGGATTAGTTATTATTTATCATTTTTTTTCTAAAAAATGTGTTTACAATACAACAATATTACCACATTTTGCCTACTGCTCAACTATATTATACACAGCGAATGAAAATATTTTAGATAAGCTTCAAATATTACAGAATAGAGCAATGAGAATAATTCTTAAAGCAGATAAATACACAAAAATTACACTAATGTTAAAAAAATTAAATTGGCTTAATGTAAAAAATTTCATTTTCTATAATGTTTGTATATTTATTTACAAAATTAAAAACAATCTACTACCAGAACAACTTAAAGATTTTGTCCTCCGAAATTCAAATTTCCATTCACATTATACAAGATACAAAGACGATTTTCATTTAAATAATTCCCAAAAATTAATTGTCCAAAATTCAATTTTTTGTAAAGGTTTGTCAGAATTCAATAAATTAAAAAACTCAATAAAAAATGAAAAGAAATTAAACACATTTAAAAAAAGTTTTAAAAAATATTTATTTTCAATGCAATTTGTTTAATTATAGTATTATTCATTTGGATGCAGGCAGAATAAATTATTGTGTTACAGTTGAAAATATTACTTAGTCTATTAATATTTATATAGCTATCAATTAGATTTTAATGTAATTAACTTTACTATTGTTAAAATTGTAGCATATTCTTGCTAAATAAAGTTTTAAAGTTAAAAAGTTAAGTTAATTTACTAGTTTCCCCCTCCTTCTCCCTCCCCTTCTCTTCTCTCCACCCTCCTTATTAGTAATAGTTGTAGCTATACATTTCATAAACACAGAGCGATTTCAAAAATTCTTTCTGCACATGCTTTAATATTTTTTCGACACCATTTTACTAGTTCCCTCCTCCCTCTCTCCTCCCGCACCTTCACTCAATACAAGGTAACACTGTTCGCGTCCGTAGAAAATTTACACGTACTTTTTGTGTAAAGCTAAATTAATGGTAAATGCATAGTGCTTTTTTTAAGGTTGAATACGAATTAAGCCTAATAGTTGGAAATAAAAAAAAATGAAATAAAAAAACACCCTACTGCTTAATTTACTTTTAACTACTACTCGCAGTTGGGTACAATTTTACCCAATAACCTAATTCATGAAAATACAAAACTGTATAATTTCGTAACTGCGACTATTAGTTTAAAATAATATTAGTAATATTAGTTGCCCACAGTGCCACGCCCTGGAGCGGCCCTCATAGCACAGCCAGAGCAAAACTATAAAGCTTTATATACGAAAATTATTAAATCTGAACAAAATTTAATTATGAAACTTACCTTACAGAATACTAATTGAATCTGCAAAGCGTAACACAATAATTATATAAATATATAAAGTTTTCGATACGCAAAACCGTACAATAAGATCGGTATAATGGGTAAAACTTCAAGACACGTGGCTGAAATAAAACTAAAAAGTATTTTTTATACGTAGGGGAAAAGGACCGAAGGTACTTTTCTGCCGCCTCCTTGAAATTTTCAGGACCTGCCTCACCTGGGGCTATATTCCAAAGCTCAGATCAGTAAAAGTGGTCTTCATTCCCAAAATATGTAAGTCGGACTAGAATCAGGCCAAATCCTTTAGGCTTATCAGTCTCTCCAGTTTTATGCTTAAAACAATGGAGAGAATAGTGGACCGATATCTCAAAGAAAGCGTTTTGACAAGGAACCTGCTGCACCCAGCACAATATGCCTACCAAACTAATAAATCTACTGAGACGACTCTCCATCAACTGGTTGACAAAGCGCATACGTCTATGGCTCGGGGAAAGGTAGTTTTGGTGGCATTTTTAGTCTTGAGGGCGCCTTTGACAATACGTCTTTCTTCAGTGTCCACTGTTTTTTTTTTTGGAAGTTTACCACTTTCAGACATGATCTGGAATTTCTGGAAAAAATAATTTACTTGCCTATCAATTTGGTACAAAAGTGGTATCCAGACTAGCACAACGAAATAAAAGTAGATCGTAAAAAAACTCAACACGACCCTTTCCACTAAACAGACGCGAGTTTCAAAACTCGTCGAAACTAGTCAAAATCTTTCGATGTTACCCCTTCCAAACGGGACTCGAAAAACAAAACTCCAACTGTCGCAAAACAGGCTTGTCTTGAAAAAGTTGGCCAAAAGTTTTGTTTTATTCGAAACGAGTTTATGTTTTGTTTTTGTTTTGTCCGTTTGGTGAAAAACCGGCATAAGGTGGACAGGTACCATGCTATCGGAACGCACTGTCACGGCAAGCATGTTTAAAGACTCAGCCAGAGTAAGGGTGGCCAGAGGGTGTCCGCAGGGTGGATTACTGTCACTTATGTATGTGGTGCCTAGTGATTGACGGCCCACTCATAGAGTTAAACAAAGCTGGGTACTACCTTTGCATACGCAGATGATGTTGTTGTTCCAATTCCTGGAGACGACGTTGGACAAATTGGGAGACTTATGCAAAGAGTCCTTGATAGTGTCCGAGATTGGTGCCGTAAAGAAGGGCTCAACCCTCAAAAAGCCGAACTGGTGTTATTTACAAGAAAGAGGACTCTGGTTGACCTACCAGAACTTCGACTGTTTGATCAAGTTATCAGCTACAAAAGCTCTTCCAGGTACCTTGGGGTTATTATAGACTCAAGGCTAAACTGGAAGGACCACGTGGCTGACAAGATTAAAAATGCCACCAATGCATTATGAGCATGCAAGAGGGCTTACAGCACGACTTGGGAACTTCAACCTCAGTATCTCCAATGGATATACACGGCGTTGGTAAGACCCATATTAACCTATGGGGTCATAGTATGGTGGCCACAAATACAGACAAAGGCTGCAAGAACTCAACTTGATAGAGTTCAGCGGCTTGCATGCCTGAGAATTACTGGTGCAATGAGGACAGCGCCCACTAGGGCCATTGAGAGAGACTGCCCCCTCTGCCCCTATTCTTAGAACACATGGCATTGAGGACTATGTATAGACTTCAAAGCCTCGGCGATCATAGAGTTAATCATAGCCCTAAGAGCCACACAAAACTGTATAAAGATGTATCGGAGATCTGCCTTGTTCTTCATATGAACCGGGACAAGATACCTTTACAAATTAAACCGAAGCCTCCTGTAAGGGTCTCTGTACCCGAAAGGGAAGTATGGAAGGAATAGAACTATGTACCTTGCACCCAAAATGGGGGAGAGGTCTGGAGCAGGAGTATACTGCAAAACAACAGTAGCAAAATTTCATTTTGCGCTGGGCAAGTATGCCACTGTTTTCCAGGCAGAGGTATACGCCATTCTAATGTGTGGTTATAAAAACCTAGAAATGTCTGTCACGAAAAGACATCTACATATGCTCAGATAGTATAGCTACACTGTCTACTATTAAATCGGCCAGAGTAAGTTCTGCACTTGTAGCTGAGTGTAGGGATATCCTAAAAACCCTGGCAGGACACAACAAGGTTGATCTCCTCTGGTTTCCAGGACATGAGGGCATTCTTGGAGACGAGGAGGCTCACCAACTTGCTAGAATGGGGTCATCAGCTGATCCAGTAGTGCCGGAATCCATTGTGGGCGGAGTGTCTTGCCATGATGACCCTAAAATGTGACTTGAACAGGCGCTCTCAGGCGCTCTGGAAAGAGACGGACGGAATAAGGCAGGCCAAGCTCCTTATCGGGGAGGTTATTGCCTCCAGAGCGAGGTATTTTCTCACACTAAGGAGAACAGATATGAGACTGGCGACAGGGCACTTGACAGGATAGTGACGTCTTAATAAACACCTTAGCATTCTGGGAATCGTTAAATGCTTGGAGTGTCGTTGGTGTATGGAGGACGAAGAATCCCCTTTACATATCCTAACCGAGTGAAGAAGAAGAAGCTGTGTGCTTAGCCCTGACGATGTCAGAAAGTTTCAACCCAAAAAAATCTGCTCGCTCCTTTGCCAAGGCAGCGGATTTTCAGGGCTGATAGAATGGATAGTGGGGTACAACGGGCCCAGCAAGGTAGCCTAAGTGCATGAGACTTTTCCGGCCCACATAACATTCATTCATTTATTCATTATCAGATATTTTACTCTCTGCAATATGATTGGTGCCGGTCGGCTTAAGTTGGTTTTTGCTCAACATTTGATGTGCGCTGTTTATTGTAAAAATAGCTTGCGCATTGTGTGACGGTAAGTACATTTTTTAGAGACTTTTGTTTTACATAGAATTAGTGGGTTTATGTATTATTTAAAATTAGACGCGTTGTCTGTAAAATTAGCCTTTTACTTTTTTGTTATACCTAGTGGTACCATCACTGAAAGTTGTATCTTGTTGTCTTTGCAAAAAATCAGCGCAAAATTCGTGTAGGAGAGTCGACAGCGATGACTAGGTCGGTGTAATTCTTTATTAATTTTGTAAATACTCAATTTAATTATTAAAAATATATTTTTTATTACATATTTTTATTTTCTAAATAAATTTTTAATCTTGGTTAGTATTTTATCAAATCAAACTTCACAAAAATATTGATTCTAAATTACACAACTGCCCCGCTCGTTTTGCCACATATAGGTTCCCCATTATATACCGTATGCGGTAAACTTTTAAAACAAAAATTAAAATAAAGTATGATGGAGTTCTAAATCGCTTGAACTTAAAATTATCTAGCCAACTTATCACCAAATGATGAACGCAATGGTGATCATTTAATAGGAGAAATAAGCCTATAAAATTAAGTACTCCATATTGCTCCCCTTTCCCCTAGCTATTTTGGATTTCTTTTATTCTTAATTTCCGTGGGTCTTATTTACTATGATTCGATTTTCCAGCCATTTGTCTTTAAATATGTCTGTGATCTGAGAACGTAATTGTCTAAAACTCCTATAAGAAGGAGAGACAATAGCAAAAGTCTGAACATTAAGCCAACAAAATGGCGTATAAGAAGTGCTATTAACGGCAGCCTTCGAGAAGTTTTTTTTGTTGCGCCAAAGTGTCAAGGGCAGGTTTTAACGAAATTGGGATGACATTACCAACGTGCATAGAACACACACAATATAGAAAGATGCTGTACTAGACATACAGAAGCCTGCTTAGAAAAAGAAAAAGTAATTTAGCAGGTCTCACTAGAAAACTAATTTAGCAGGTATTAAGAGCAGAATAGAAACATGAGAGTTTACCCCAATTTCAGCAAATTTTAGTGCGACGACCCGTAAAGGTTAAAAGATGAACGGGCAAACTGGAGGAGAAATCCTACACCAGAGTTGGCCGGGGAATAAACAAACTCGCCAGCGGCGTAGCGTGGGGGGGGGGGTTCGTCGCCATCCCCCCCCCCGCCCCGAGGGTAGTGGCGCCCCATAGGTGGCCGAAGCGCCCTCAGCTTTATTAAGTTTGGCCGGTAATGGCCAATTGAGTGGGTGCCAAAGGAAACTAACGACATGAAGACCTTTTTTTTTTTTTTGGTCGCAAGATTCGTGAGAGGCGCCCGTGTGACTTATCGGCCGCCCCCTCACACATGATGACCTATTTTTTTTGGTCGCAAGATTCGTGAGAGGCGCCCTTGTGACTTATCGGCCGCCCCCTCACACATGATGACCTTCAGAGGCGCCCTTTTTAGCTGTCGCCCCCCCCCCCCCCGCCCTTTCGGGCACGCTACGCCGATGGAACTCGCGTAACGCGAGTCGCGTTACTTTATTGATATTTTATTTTCTTTCAAATCTGCGTTGTACATTGATTGAATCGGCATCGCAGGCGGAGCCAAAATCGGGATAAGATTAAGGGAAGAATTCGCTTCTATTTTTATCTAACACCTGCTAGATTAGTTATTCTCATTCTAAGCAGGCTTCCCGATCAGTATACCTTTTTCTTATATTAGTTGAGAGGCTTAAGGTCAAAAATCGTATCCCGTGGGATAGTTGTGAAAGATTTTATAAAACTGCCTTAAATCGATTGGTAATAGAGCACACAATTTTAAGTCATCGGGTGTTTGCCTCCGATTAGAAAGGGAGGACCTCTTAGTCGCTTTTTTAATGTTTTTTCACAAATTTTGGCTTATATCTTTCGGTAAACTAGTTTCACAGAAACACTGTCAATCAGTTTTTATTGCAAAAGAACGCCAATTAATTTAGCAAAAAAATTAGCTCTATATCGTAAAAACTAACAAAGATACTAATTGTGAAAGGCTTTCGCGGCCATCGTCCAATGGTGGGTGTGCTTTCGGGCTGTTCGGCCGTCGTCGTTGGAAATTCGTTCTCGACGTTTCGCCATCTCGAGTGGATGGCATCTTCAGGAGATGTTGACTGTTTGTCGGCTTCTCGAAGACTGGTGGTTAGCCTGTCGCGGGCGCAGGTTATATATGCTATGGTGGGCGGGGCGTATATCAGAGCTGGTCGGTGATTGGTCACTTTCCCCAGATTCAGTTTTGTTGCTATAAGCGAGCCGTTTAGTGTTTTTAAGAACCGGTACCCATGTTCTGTTAATTTTAAGAGTTTCTTCAGATCTGTTGAAGTTCTGCTGGTGTTTATGAATTTCGATTGCTTCTCTATAGAGTCTTGGATAGTATGAAGAGAAGGCGCAGAGAACTTGTGTGTCTTCGAATTTTATTCGGTGGTCTTCATTGTTTAGTGTGTGGTCTGCAACTGCGGATTTTTCCGTATGTCCGAGTCGACAGTTGGCTTTGTGTTCTTTGATTCTTGTGTTTACGGACCGTTTGGTTGTTCCGATGTAGACACCTCCACAGGTACAGGGAATGCGGTATTTCCCCGAAGAACTTAGTGGGTTCCTTATATCCTTCGCAGATCTGAGGTGGTTCCCGATCTTTTTAGATGGCTTGAAGATCGTTTTTATGTTGTGTTTTCCCAGAATACGTCCGATCCTATCCGTCACTCTAGGGATGTAGGGCAGAAAGGCTCTTGAAGTAACTTCGCGGCTGCTCAGTCCACCGCTACTGTTACTTCTAGTGCTCGGCTTTGGTCGTATACATTTATCTATGTCGCTTTGAGTGTATCCATTTGCTATGAGGTCGTTTTTAAGATGGTTTAATTCTTTGTCTAGATGTTCTGGTTCGCAGATTCTTTTCGCCCTCTCTACCAATGTTCTTATAACCCCTTTTCGTTGGCACGGGTGGTGGTTAGATGTGTTGTTTAGGTAGCGGTCTGTGTGAGTAGGTTTTCTTACGGTATGTCCTAGTCGTCCCTCTTTCCTCGTTACTAGTACGTCAAGGAATGCTAATTCTCTGTTGTTCTCTGTTTCCATTGTAAATTGTGTACTGGGGTGTATGCTGTTAATGTGGTTGAGAAATTCATTAAGGCTGTCTCTACCATAAGGCCAAACGACAAAAGTGTCATCTACATATCGAAACCAGACTTTGGGTTTATGAGGGGCATTATTCAACGCCTTCTCTTCTAGTTTCTCCATGAAAAAGTTCGCAATCACTGGCGATAAAGGGCTACCCATTGATACTCCATCGATCTGTTCATAAATTTGTTCATTGAAGGTGAAATATGATGTCGTTAGGCAGATTTTAAATAGGTCGGTGATGTCCTTCGGAAATATGTGTTCCACTTCCCTCATTGCCTCGGCCAAAGGTACCTTCGTGAACAAAGACACAACATCAAAGCTAACTAAGATGTCTTTCTCGTCCATGACGATGTTTTTGATCTTCTCAATAAAGTGGGTGGAGTCTCTTACATACGAATCCGTTAGTCCGATGTGGGGTTGCAAGAGGGAAGCAAGATGTTTCGCAAGTTTGTATGTTGGTGAGCCTATAGTACTGACAATGGGACGAAGATGCCATCCACTCGAGATGGCAAAACGTCGAGAACGAATTTCCAACGACGACGGCCGAACAGCCCGAAAGCACACCCACCAAAGATACTAATTTTTTAAAAATTACAAAAAACATTTTTTTTTACCCGAGAAAAAAAATTGAGTAAGGAAGTTTAAGACTCAATCTCAAATCGATTTGGTATGTATCACTCAGTTTCAAGTCGCTAGGTGTTTGCCTCAAATTTGAGCAAGAGCGCCTGTGTGATGTCATAAATCCAAGTTTGCCATTTTTTCCATGTCTTTCTACAAACTTTTGCTTTTAACTTTTGCTATATCAACTTTACAGAAAAATTGTGTAGGTTGTGATTTGTTTGCAATAGAGCAACAATTGAATTATCGTTTTAGTAAGCTTTATATCCCAATAATCACAAAAATTGTTATTTTTTTTAATATAAAAAAAATATAAAAATTTAAGATTGAGCAAAAAAGTTTAGGACTACCCTCGATCGTTTTGTACCACCAACAGAAACAACTACTCCGAGGGAAAATACCCCTACTGGCATTGAATTATACTGCTGGCTTGATGCTTTCGTTGGGAACTTGTTAAAACTGTTTGGTTTTCACTATCTCCAACGTCGACCACAGGGATACGAGTGATCCCCGTCTGGAACACGTCCTGATAGTCAGGAACAAGTGATCCATGCCAATCCACGACCGGACCGGTTTCGACCTTTTGGGCCATCCTCAGGTGAATGTAGGCGATAGCTCCGTGTAGAGCATAAGTTTTGTACCACCAACAGAAACAACTACTCAGAGGGAAAATACCCCTACCGGCATTGAATTATACTGCTGGCTTGATGCTTTGCTTTGCGATCGATTGGTGATAGATCTAAAGGTGAGTTAGCTTTTCTTTTTTTTTCCCTGGGGTGCCCAATTATGATCACCCTGTAGTGATAAATTAAATTAAAATATAATAAATTTTCCTCAAAAGTCAAATAAAAAACATGTTGTTTTAGATCATTGTATTACCATTTTAAACTGGAAAATGAAAACAAAAAACTGTTCTGATAATATTAGAAAATAAATGGATTCATGACGGATCTGAAATTTTTCTAGCACACTTATCACGAAATTCGCAAAAATATTCTTTTGATTAAGAACAAATTATACGCGAGGAAATCATTTCTGGAATTGTATAGGAATAAACGTTCTCTCAAGATATGTGATCGTTTCCGGTTCATTCATCGTGTTCTCTCGATGAGTGTTCCTCGTATTTTTGAACCTTTCCTGACCAGGCCTACGATTGCCAGATGTATTACGTAAAAATGACCTACTTTCTAAACTAACCATTTTAGTTTCTGTGTATTTTGTAACCATAATGACCATAACCATACCATTTCAGTGTTCTTAACTCCTAGATGCACCATCGGCACGTTTCTTGGATTGGTCACTTAATCGCGCTTAAGACCTAGTCGCTCACATACAAAACAAAAATAAGGGAGAATAGATTAGCTAAGCCTTGATATGGTTCATCTAGGGGTAAGCCCGTTTTTTTTTGAGCATTTTGGTTTTTACTACTAATGAAGGTAAATACCGTCAAAAGATGTGCTCCATTAAATTCAATTAAAAAAAATGCTAATCGAGTTTATGCAAAAGCATCTAAAATTGAGGGCGGGGATATTTAAACTATAGACCAATTGCTGTACTTTCGGTGATATCAAAAGTAATGGAAAGAGTTGTGAACAATCACCTAACCAAGTACTTGGAAAGTACAAAATTATCAACGACAAGCAATAAGGATTTCGAAAATATAGGTCAACTGGTGATTTACTTATATACGTCACTCACTTATGGTAAAAAGCGATTGAGTTGCGGTGTGAAACAAGAATAATTGCCTTAGATATATCTAAAGCATTCGATAAAGTCTGGCATGACAATCTGCTCAACAAGCTCAAAGCAATGGGATTGACGCCGAAACTTTGCACTTGGTTTGAAAGTTACCTTAAGGATAGATCCATTTATATTGCACTGCATGGCCAGAACTCCAACTCTCACAAAATAAATGCTGGTGTGCCACAGGGAGCAATCCTTTCGCCAATACTTTTATTGATTTGCATAAATGACCTCATAGATAAAACAGTAAATCTACTTTATTGCTTTGCAGATGATGTCAATGTAGTCTCCTCACTCATATCACCCACATGTCTCTCCACACGTGAATTCCATCATCTTAGACTAACTCAAATATCGCAGATAAATAACGACCTGGAAATAATAGAGGACTAGGGCAACAAAAACCTTGTACAGTTTAACGCGCAAAAAACCCAAGCAGCCCTGTTTTCAAAAAACACCAGCATCGATGAGCCAAACATCATGCTATTTGGAAGTGCTGTCACATTGCAGAGCCAGTTGAACATCTCAGGAGTCACTGCAGAGACCAACATGTCTTGGCAGTCACGTGGCAGATATAGCTACAAGGGCGTCCCAAAAGCTTGGGGTGCTATTTCGTACAAGACATCTGTATACACCAAGCCAACTGCTGACACTCTACAAAGCCCAGATTTGACCAACTAGGGAGTACTGTTTACATATATGGAGTGCGGCACCCAAACATACCTTAATACTTTTGAACACTGTGCAAATACGAGCTATCAAGCTGATCGATGACCCCGCACTTACCCGTAGCTTGGATGAACATCGAAAAACTGTGGACGATCTATCTCTCTTCTACAGGTATTATCACGGAAAATGCGCTGAAGGGCTGGCACGTATGATCCCCCCCGGGAGTAGCACCTACTAGGCGAATACGTCAAACAGACGGTAATCATCAATTTACTGTCACAATAGAGGCACCAATTACCCCATTATATCAGAATTCATATCTCTGGAGAACAGCATCGCTGTGGAATAAACTCCCTGCTACAGTTTTCCTTGCAGGTTACAACCTGAACCGTTTCAAAACCACCATACACCAACATTTCCGCGCACTTGCCGCTTCTCGAGCGTGATAGGGATCTCCTTGCGAGAGCGCATACACGCGCGGTGCTGCCGGTTTGTAATTATTTCCGCTACAAAAGTTTACCCAATTAATCGCCTTTTCTTAACCACAGGCTAAAAAAAAGAACTAGATATGTCGTACGGGAAGATTTAACTTTTTTTAAATAAATCAATTAAAAATACTGTTTGTTGTCTAGTTTTTGTGAGGGTACTGCCCCGTTGCCCTCCCTGTAGGAGCCGCTACTGTTCTCCTATCTCATAGCACAAGAACGTTCACCGACGAATTTTGAACGGACGAGAACCCTTCTCGAGCGTTCAAGAATACAGACAGACGATCACTCTCTCAAACGAAGTGATAATTCGCATGAAATCTGAAGCGAATACATTTCAAGAATTAGCTTCCAGGTCTCTTTTATTTAAATCGTTAATATTTATTAAGTTTATTTATCTTTCTCGTTTAGGCAGGCTTTATTTCCACTTTATAAAGTTAAATCTTTTCTTTCAAGCTTTATCTAAATAAAAGTAAAGCAATCCTTTTTCTCCTGCAATCAATATTCTAGCGTGCTTGCAGGATATCATTTTATTTTTAGTCATGGTTTGTAATGACATGTTGTGTAGCGTTAAATGTTAGGATTTATAAGCATTAATGTCAAAGGAAGTTGTTATCGTTAGTTATCGTAACTTAGTTCGGCCCCAGAATATAATGAGGAGCGAGGTTTTTTATTTTTTATATTACCGAGATTTATGTATAAAAATACTCTGCCAATCGATCGAGAAATACAGGGTGTCCCAGATAAAAGTAATTATATTTGAGAAGCGGCAAGAGATGCAATTTTATTTAAATGAGATGTTAAGGGACCTAGTTCGGGCAGTGGTGGCTGGTGACGTTATAAATTGGGGGGGGGGGGGGCAGACATTTAAATTGCATGAAAAATGAGATAAAAAACTTGCCGAAATAATTTTATTTTAGTATTTTCCAACCAAGCAGCTACTTAATATAGTATTTAGTTTATTTGTTTATAGATAAAGTCCATTCGCCTTTCATTTTATGGCTCCGTAGAGCAACCTCAAGAATTTAACAGAATTTTAAATAGTCTATTAACCTACTATGTCTAATTTTTGTCACATTTTTATTATATTCGGTAATGTTTTGCCTATAGGCACTATTTAATTGGCACCTAATATCAGTCTTGCCAAGCATAAAAAATTCTATGTGGATATTTAAATGAATACCACTTACTTTGTGTCTTTTTAACTTTTCACTAAAGTGCTTGATATCACACATTCCCTTTGCCCCCCACGCAGGATCACTGCGTGGATTGTTCATAACAAGACAAATAAAGCAAAAAAAGCATTTTTTTTTACAACCGCTCAACCAGTTTTCAGCATCGTATCATTTTTTATTAAATTTTTTATTAAAAGTTTTTTTGGAGGACCCCTCGGCATTACTTGCACTAAAATTTTGGTTAATTTTTAGGCCAGGTCTATATTGCCCTAAAAATTTTATTTTTGTAATCGAAGTTCATATGTCACCGTATTTAAATTTGCACAATTAATTATTTAATCGACGGTATTTATTTCCATTTTATAAACAAACGATAACAAAAACAAACAATGACACTCAACCGGCAAGGCTCTTTACTACTGACATACCCCCAATCAAAACAAACTCATACGTCTTTACTAAGGATAGAACCGGCAGCACGTAGAAAGGGCAACGAGCGGTTTGCCACGATAAATATGACCGACGTAAACTAAAAAAAAACTTCCTCTCGCCCCCGCGCGAGAACACCTACCCATACACCGCTGAAAAACGAGTGAAATTGAAACCTTGCCCCGCGCGGCGCTGCCGGCTTGTAATTATTTACGCTAAAAAAGTTCACCCAATTAATCGCCTGTTGTTAATCACAGATAATACAAAGAACTAGACAATCATGTCGTAAGGGAAGATTTATTTATTTTTTAAATAAATCAATTAAAAATACTGTTCATATGTGTCTAGTTTTGGGAGGGCACTGGCGATTTCATCCTTTTGGACATTATTTTGGACGCCAGTCTAAGAAATAAGGAAGCTTAGAATCTCCACCGACCAGTACGACTAGCCTTTAGACAGTTAGGAAAACTAAGGTAACTGATGAGGAATGAAGAACACTCATTATCAGTTACCTTAAGGAAAACAGGTAGGAATCACCGGCAGTATTTTTCCCTAATGTGACACATAACTGTTTGCCCTTTCAAAATACATTAGAACACATTTTTTTCAATAATTTATGTTATAGCCAAAAACTTCGTGGCTTCGTAAGCTTTCGTTGCCGAGATATTTACAAAAAACTGTTTTGAAGGCTGATATAGCGTGGAGTTCACTTGTTGTGAGCTAGTGGGCTACGAAGGTATCAGGTCCGCCATGGAACCAGTGTTGCCACCCTTGACCCTGAGGTCTTCGGTAGAAGGCTCCGAGAAAAATCGCTAGATTTCGGTAGATTTTTTAATCATCTCAGCAAGCAGTGCTGGAGAACTATCGAACTATGATTTAGTAAGTAAATTGTATTTCTACGATTTGTTTTTACTGACAAAATACCAAAATTACATACTAGGGACCTATTGCAATAAAGCCAGGCACAAATTGTGCCGGGCACTATATTGACAGTTTCGCATTAAAAACTGACAGTTGATCTTTTAAAATTGATATACCAAAGTCGAATTTAGAAATCCAGTCGTTTATTTTCCATTAATTGTGGCGTCACTATTAATTCCGGCTCTTATAATACACAATGGCCTTATTTTGAAAGAAGGCAGCTGTTATTATAATGTGAAACTGTAAATATAGTGCCCGGCACAATTTGTGCCTGGCTTTATTGCCATAGCTCCCTATTAGGTAGATAATATTATAAAAAAAAACCTCAGGGTTTATAATAGCGTGATCTTTAACACCGCTTGCGGCTGCCGGCTGAGTATATCGCAAAATCCAAGAGATGGCGCCATAAATACACTTTTAAAAACAATGGCTTGAAATAAACTTTTTATTCTACAAAGAATCTTATAAAAATAATATTTTACTTATGGTGTTTTTTTTTTAATCGTGATTACGAGGCGTATCAAACAAAAAACAAGTTTATATTGAAAAAAAAATCGGTAGAAAACTATGGTAATTCGGTATATCGTAAACTAAAAGACTAAATCGGTAGATCTACCGAAAAATCGGTAGAGGTGGCAACACTGCATGGAACTCTTTATTTATTATGGTATAGTTCCAGAATCGATTGCAATTAATATTTTTAAAATTTGCCCGCAAATTTTTTTTATATAAGATTTTAATTGTATTGTATCTGTGATGTTGATTAAGTCGATTATAATAATAATTAAAGACATTCGTAGCTAGTTATGAAACATTTCCAAATTCAATTAACAAAATAAGTTGCGTGTTTGCGGTTCCAGTTATATATTTCTTTTCCCTTGAATTTTCGAAAGAAACGGTATCTTCAATCAAATATTTTATTTGTTTGCTAATTTATCATTTTGTTTGCGTCTGTAAAATACTTTTTTACGAATAAAGAAAATTTTGGCTGGAATTCGAAAACACGATTAGGCTAATTAAAAAGCTTTCAGTATCCATTTAAAAGATTGCTCAACAAAAACCCACCGTTTTAGACAGTGGCGCAACAACAGACTGATTTAAAGCCCTAATATAGCCTATTGCGTTTTAAAATTAAAGACTTGAATTCCGTCGCACAATGGGTTATATGGCGGAGTTAGCACGACATTAGCCCTGTATATGTTTTTTAAAATTATGATAACCAAACGCACACAATGTATTGCAGATAGTCCAGTTAATAAAAAAAAATGCAATTGAAAAAAAAAGTCTTAATGTATTTCTCTGTAACAGAGCCCTAAAGTTGAAAAATATTTTGGGAAAAAAATTTATGTATTTTTAAATAAAAAAAATGACAATACAAACAGCATTTTTTGGGTATATGGGTATAAAGTGGGCATAACCAGTAACTGCACTTTTAAAAACTACTAGTAATTTCCTAATTCCAAAACCGTTTTTATGGTTTAAAATTTTAAAAATATATTAGGTTTATTTTCGTCTCTATTTTTCTATGTAAAGCCTGCAGAAACAAGCTTGGCAAGGCTTGGTAAAATCTCCACTAGAATATTAGAGAGAGGGGTCTATTTTACTAAAAAAACAAAAAATTCGCTGCCCCTAGCCGCCCCGTGTTTTTGGGGGCAGCCCCAAACACTGCCATGTACGTGGTCTTTATACAGTCAGTGTATCAGCCAAATGGAATAAATTCGTCAGCGGATTGAATTTAGATTATTCTGAAAAATCCAAAAGTACGTCGACTGAGATTTTTAACGAGCAATGTTTTTGTTCGAATTTTTTTTTGTATAGACGCCCTGCAAAGGGGTCTACTCGTATACAACTTTTTTTTTCAAATAAGATAACCCCACTTGTGGCACCTTGTTCGAAAGCTTATCAAAAAAGAAAAACGATAAACTACTTTTTTGTGACACGTGTCAAATATTTTAAATAAAAGCTAACCTTTACTTTTTTGCCATTTTTAGACAATAAAAATGTCCTCTTAAGTAAAATTTACAATTTAATTAAAAAACTTAAGTAAAAAGTTAGTAACATCCAACCTCTTTTGCAACTGGTAGACCCAACTTGTGGCTACTTATTCGAATGCTTATTAAATAAGAAAAAATATGGTGCGTGATCCTAAACCCCGAAAACCCCTCCACCATCCTTAAAGGTGGAGAGTTTCCAACTTTAGAGCTTTATAATATTGTATTGTCGCTGTATCTATAAGTCCACACCAAAGATGTTGATCGGATATGTACAAGTTGGTCAAAATTGACTTACAAGAGGGACAAGGGCAGCACCAATTCCACAATTTTAAAAATATAATTAAAAATTCGTGATCCCTATCCCTAAAAGTCCCTACATACCAATTTTGAATGAAATCGGACATACTAAGTCCCCTTCCACCCACTTCAAAGGGGTGGGGGGTTGCCAACTTTAAAGCATTATATTATTGTATTGGCACTGTAACTTATAATAACTATAAGTCCACAACAAATTTGATGTTGATCGGATATGTACAAGTTTGTCAAAATTGTTGAAGGGGGAGGGGGGAATCACTTTTACAATTTTAAAAATCTAATTAGAAATTCTTGATCTCCATCCCCAAAAGTATCTGCATACCAATTTTGAACGATATCGGACATACTTAGATAGTAGCCCCCCTCCAGTATTCCCAGGTGCTGTGAACTTCACAATATCATTCATTGTATTGTCATCGGAACTTTAGGTGTGTACCAAATTTGAAGTTGATCCGATGTCTAGAAGTGGGATAAAACAGTTAAAATTGAGTGTCGCCCTAGGCCTCTCATATAACCCATTGTGTGTCGTGGAGATCCAATCGATAAAAAAGAATAACACAAAAAAAAATTTAGTTAAACGATTTTACTAAAAATATAGACTAAAAAATAAAAAATAATTTGGTCGATTTCCGTTTAAACCAGATTTAACAATATCATCAATGGCACACTATACACGGTGTTTCACGAACATCGAAACAGAGGCCTTTTTGAGTATTTAGAGTGCGAATTTGGAGAAACGCTCGGATACTTCGATTTTGTTTGCGAGGGGGACACTTTTTGGCTATCTTGAAATTTTTGTAGCACGAACCCCTTCAAGGTGTATACTTTACCCCTATATTTTGAATAGGGAAAGTGCGCCTATACCTTGTATTGAAAAATTTCAAAAATCCATCGTTAAATATTTTTATTTTTTTGATTAGAGAATTAAAATACCTTTTAAACAGTGTATCATGCGACCTCCCTTCTTATTTAAGTATTTAAAGTTGTTAGTAACCTTATCTTTGGTAGTCCATAAAAATGTGGTGCCTTACTGTGGTGTGGAGTCAGGCGGGATATTACAGCGTCTGGGATATTTCCAGCATACTTCTTTAAAGTCCTGTAGATGCATCCTTCTACGGTTGTAGTTGGATCTTTTCGTAGTTGCTTGTATTTTTTTTCTTTAGAACTTCTTCAATCTGTTTGTCGTATGTGTGGACGTCCATGATCACCGTCGCGTTTCCTTTGTCGGCAAGTAGAATCTTGATTGATTTATCAGTCTGCAGGTTCTTGATTGCCCGTTGTTCTTCACTGGTAATGTTTGCATTTTGTTGGTTCTTTCTGTCCAAGGTTGTTCTTACTTTATGACGAAACTCATCAGCCCCGGGTCTGTGCCGGTGCAATGGCAAACTTCCCTTACTGAGTTTGGTGCGGAATTTTTTTATAAAATTTTCACTTAACGATTTTGTTCGTTTTTACAAAAAAAAATTCTGTAGCACCAATTTTTCTAAAATATACGTAATTTTTTTTTCGCCCGCGGCTACATTTTTCTTAATTTTTATATAAGTTATGCCTGCGGCGCAATTTTTTTCAAGTGGATTTTTTATATAGCAATTTTTTATCCTGCAATTTTGCTAAAAATTTCGCTTCGCCATTTTGTGTTATATCTACAAATTTATTTCGGCGGCGCAATTTTGCCGAATAGTACTTAATTTTTTTAACTTTTTGCCGGTAGTGCCATTTTTAAAATTTTTCTGTAGTTTTTTATATACAATCTTCTTCTACGACGACAATTAAAATTTTAACCGACGGACCAATTTTCCAGTACTTTTGTTTTATTAGAATTGTTTCCTTTATCTTGAGGTGCGTTAAGCCATCTCATAACCCGTTCCTCCTATAGTAGCATTTTTTGCTTTATCCAGATATTGGCTCTGATGCTCAAGCCCCCCAAAATGGCTCAGTTTGTTGCGCCTCTGCTTTTTACCCTAATGTCTAATAAATTTCTTACGCTCTGTGAATCTGTACTGGCACTGCAGCCTTCGTTATTACTTCATTCTGGGGCCTGTAATTTTTTTGACTCGAGCGGTGAAACCCACGCCATTTTTTTGTCGCACAATATTTTATCTCACTTCTCATTCTCTTCCGAGACATGATTTCCTAAATGTCAATAAATCAATAAGCCTTTACCTTTACTTAGTATACCACTACATTTTAATTGCCCACTTTAAATTTAAAAAATATATATATTTTAATTGGCTTTTAACCGAACCGTTTCAATTATTTAAGACTTTCTGATTTGACCCCAACGTAAGCTTCCAAACGTGAATGGAATGATTCCTGCCATCCTCCTTGAATTGAATAATTCCTTTACGCCGCACAATGGGCCATCCTGTAGCAAAAAGTGATATTCGCAGATGTGGTTTTAAGGATTTTGTGAACGGCAATGTAATAAGAAATGTCTAACAAAAATGTTCAACAGTTTTTTTTAAATTTATTTTGTATCGGAATTTTTGCGAGGCAAAAATTGTTTGTTTACCTCTTTTCAGTTCAAAAACAGGTGTTCTAACTATTATGGAGGAGAGAAATATATGTAACCATTTTACCTTCATAAAAAGAAATGATATAAATAGTTAGTTAGTTATTCTTTATAGCCAACAAATCATTTTTACAAATACCTTAATACAGTAATACATAAATTTGTAATAACTAAAATACTAAAAATATTTAAAAAGTTATAAAATAAACAAATTACATTAGAGTTTTAATCTCTTAGTATATATATATATATATATATATATATATATATATATATATATATATATATAACTCCATTTATGCATTGGTAAATTAAGATAGGAAATTAAAGGAGCAGAATTGTTTTTCACGAACATATTTGTTTACTTCTTTTTTAAAGTGCACTATATTTGTCAAATCTTTTATTGCCCTAGGAAGTGTTTGATATAAGTTTTCACTGCTCTATAATAGGGACCCATTTCAAAAAAACTAGAGCTATGAGCAGGGATAGCTAGATCGCCTCTCCCACGTGTGGTCATGGCAGTTTCCAGAGCATTATCACTGTTACAGTAAAATAACTCTGGATTTTATTTGACAAACATAACAAGAGATTTAAAATAGAGGGGACGAGCAGTTAAGATTTTAAGATCCCTGAAATGAGGTCCATATGATGCCCTTGGGTGTAGTTTTAACATGCATCTAATCAGTCTCTTTTGAGCTTTAAAAACCTTCTCTGCATCTGATCCTGCGCTCCAAAATATGACACCATATGATATTACTGATTGAACAGAGGCATAATAAAAATGTTTTATGCTATTGACAGTTAGATTTTGTTTAAGTCTGCGTATTGCATAACAGTGACTATTTATGGTTGCACATGTGGATTTTATTTGTTCATTCCAGTTTAAGGTTGGGTCTAGAATAACTCCCAGACATTTGTTGTGGTTGGTTTCACGTATAGATTTACCTTCTAGTGGAACATAAAGCGAGGCGTCAGAAGTACCTGTTTTTCTAAAAGTAAGTGAAGCTGTTTTTCCTACATTAAGCTTTAGGTAATTGGAGTTACACCAGTTTGTTATTCTCCCTGCTGCAGCAGCACAGCCCGCCGACAGTGCCGATACCGATTCAGCTGTCAAAACGGCACCAGTATCGTCGGCATACTGCAATAGGAGATGGGCATCTACAAGGACCGACAGACTATCAGCATACAGCAGGAGGAGTATAGGGCCCAAAATTGATCCTTGTGGGACACCTTGGTTTATTACTGATGCTTTAGTTTCCTGTTGTTTAAGGTACCTGTAATACCCATATTTTTGAGTTTGTTGATTAATAATTGATGATCCACAGTATCGAAGGCCTTCGAGAGGTCAAAAAACATCTTAAACATTTATTGCGGCCTAACTTTTAAAGGCTTAATTTTAAATATAATTATTTTCTTTGTGCGCTATTTAATTAGGATTTTAAAAAAAGTACCCAAAAGTACTTTTTTATTTTTTTATATAGTACTATTTAAGCGTTTGACTTTTTAAAAATGTAGACTAGAAACACCGCAGATGACCGCGAGTATTAAAAAAATATATTTTTTTAGGCGTAAATGATTAAAAATATGAATGCGTTTTATTTGGATGAGAGCCGAAGCTATCTGAAAATTTAATAGCTCCAGTAGCGGATCCAGGGAGGGGACAAGAGGGTTTGCCCCTCCTCCTTGACATAAAGCTCATATATTTTAATTCTAGTAAAAAAATAACTAGATAAACCGCAATTTCTTAAAATTATAATTTTTGTAATTTTCACAAAAATTTTCACCCAAGGCGCATTTTATTTGCCTGTATTGCTTAACTTCAGAGTTCACATTTATAAAACACGAAAAAAATTGTTTTGGTTTTCGCTGCCTCCTTGGCGCCCCCCCTCCTCCCCCCCGGACATCCTGGAAAGGCCACTGCCTAGCTATAAAATTTGAAATGAAAAATATAGCTTATAATTTTAGACTTGCAATTTGCAAGGTATGATTTTTGCCATTTTACCCATTTAAGGAGCCCACTGTGCATTGTCGCCAATCTCTAGTGCATATATGACATTAAAATATTATATTATTTATTTGATTTGTGCCAGGCTAAATCTTAGCTTCTTGCATAAAGAACGGCGTGCATCGAACCAATTTATTATTTATTTGCAATTTTTAATTTTTCAAATATTCAAAAGGTACTTTTTAAGTTATTGATTACTGCGTGTCCCCGGATGGAGTTGACAAGAGGAAAAAATCCGGTATTTTTAATTTTATAAAGAAAACCCCCTCTTTATAAAAAATTTTGCTTGTTGAAAAATTAGGATTACCCTTAGAGTAAGACTCTGAGGGATTACCATAATAAAATTTTTGATTAGATGTACAGGGTGTTATCAAATTAGGAAACATGTAATTCAAAAAGAAATTCAATGTAATTAATAAGACTAGAAAAATCTTTATTTTTAATATTACGAAAAACATCACTCTTTATAAAAAATTCTGCTTCTCAAAAAGCTGAGATAACGATATTAATATATTTGATTAGAAGTACAGGGCATTATCGAATTAAGAAACATAAAATAATCCAAGAGGATTGTATTTATTCAGTAAAGCAAAATGTTATGTAAGCAAAATTGTTTGTATCACAACATAAAATGAAAGTACGAAATCTAGGAAAACAAAATCTATCCGCAGGCTTTAATTTTTAAAAGTTAAACATTTAATGAAAAAACAAGATAACATAATGTGGAACAAAATTTAAAACAGCTATTCTATTACTTAAAAATCAATATGACAATCAACAAAATAAATCTATCAATGTTACATTATAAAAATAAAGATTTTTCTCCTCTTATTAATTAGATGTTTCTTATTTGACAACACCCTGTACATCTAATCAAAGATTTTATTATGATAATCTTAATTTTTCAACAAGCAGAATTTTTTATAAAGAGTGAGTTTGTGTCGTTAAAATCAAAAATAAAGGATTTTTTCGTCTTGTCAACTCCATTCGGGGACACACTGAATATATTTTTATGAAGAGCGGTATCTTCGTGTAACAAATTGTCTTGTTTTATAGCGAGGTTAAGCCAGAAACGTCAAGGTCAAAAAGAGGCGATTTACGCGACATCCTGGAACAAACTCTAAGCGATAGGTTCTCTTCGTTTAAATGCGAGAATCAAACAGAGAGCACTTAACCAAGAAACGTCAAAACATCATGCATTTTCATTATTCCATTCACCATTAATAAACCTGCTCAGGAGGTTGGTTGGGTAAACAATGAAAATGCATGCTTTTTGGACGTATCTTGGTTCAGCGCTCTCTGTTTGATTCTCGCATTTAAACGAAGAGAACTGGCGGCGAATGGGCCACGGCAAGTGGTCCTTTAAGGGCCGGTTTATCAATGGAGGGTTACCCCTCGAGTTAGAAATAGCCCTGGGTTAAAGTTGTCAAAAGTGTTTTTCCATCCAAGGTTAAATGCAAACTCGAGGGTTACCCCCGGGCTAACTTGACCCGCGCTCGAACGGCAGGGTAGCGTATTTAGCTCTGGGTTAACGTCAAAATTTCCAATTATTTTGAAGAGTTTTTTTTATTTTGGTTGATTTTTCTCAAAAGCATAACATTTAACTTGTGTCCTTTAATTTTTGTGTTAAATAGGGTGCTCCGAAATTTTTAAAACACCAGCGGTGATACTTTTTATGGTGTGAGGCTGAGATGATGGAATTCCCCACAGAAATGGAGATGTTTGCAATGGGAGCAGTCTACCAAGCAAACCAAAAATAAATATTCTTTTTTCTATAAGCAAGATCATGTTTAATAGAAAAGCACCCAATAAATATCCCACCTGCCAACAGAGCTATACCTAATATGTGTAGGTACCGAGCCACAATATAGACCCACTGGCGGTCGCAGCGGAAGGGCTGCATGGCCCACTCACATATGAATCTTCATCAATATGTGTACCAGTTTAATTATAATTACTAATTATTATTTATAAAAAGTGAATGTATATCTCAAACACTGTTTTTTAAATTTTTATTTGGCGGTCCCTGAAAAATGACTATTAAGTTCTTTTGTTATACAACAGTATTTTAGGAATCAGAAATAATCAACAATTAAATTTATATACAGTGTGTCCCAACGAAAACGAAACAGAGGCGTTTTTGGGTATTTAGAATATTTTTTCGAAAAATTCCTCGGACACGTCGATTAAGTTTTTGAGGGGGACACTTTTAGTTTTTGAGATATTTGCCTTCAAATTTTCAAATTTAACATGGAATGATAAAATAAAAATTAAATCCGAAAAATAATAAATTTCTAATTAAATTTTTATTTTATCAGTCTCTGTTAAATTTAAAAGTTTGAAGACAAATATCTCAAAAACTAATCGATGGATTTTCGAAATTTTTACACGGTTGTAAAGATATTTAAGAGCTTCAAAATAATGTATCACTAGACCCACTTGCCCTATTCAAAATATAGGGGAAAAGTATACCCCTCGAAGGGGGTTCGTGCTACAAAAATTTCAAGATAGCCAAAAAGTGTCCCCCTCAAAAACTAAGTCGGCGTGTCCGAGGAATTTTTCGAAAAACTATTCTAAATACCCAAAAACGCCTCTGTTTCGTTTTCGTTGGGACACACTGTATGTATTGTACGTAACATCAAAATAAAATACTTAAATTATTGCAACATGCTAGAGCACTTTTATAATTAAAAAAAATATGTTACAGAATAAATATTATATCACATCAAGGTTTTTAAATACTTTCTGGTCACCCAGGAAGCCTCTGCTTGCTCTGCACAGGGGGGAGTTTGTAAATTAGTAATTTCGGGATAACAGGTTGATGTGTCAAAAACTAGTACCATTATTTCTTGTTGATGTGCCTTATTGATATTTCTTTATTAAAATGTAGAAGTCTGTTGGTTTCCATGTAAAGACGTGACTTGTAGCAAAAATAAAATAGGTGTAGTGGTATAAAAATAAACTTAAAAAATGCAGAATTATGACCAAATACCAAAGATATTAATCCGTTTGCTTTTAACTTATTTTATCTCTTAAATTATCTAGCTTTAATAGGTAGATATGTACCTATAGATGCATTTTTATTTTAGACTATAATTAGTAGTTAAGTACAACAGAAGCAATTTACAAAGTTGGAACTATCTACATGCTAATTTTTATGTAGCTAAATTATTTTCATCATACATATAGTAGATACTTACTGGCTAGAGTACAATAACTGAAGAAACTGAAAAAGTTTTTTCCAAATAATATTTTTTAACAAAACACCCGACACCAACAATACAAAAAAACATATGATTATCACCACAAAATATCAAAAATTCCACAGACTATTAAATAAGAAGAGAAAACTTAGATGGTCGATTGTTACCAGCATTGCCAACCTGTGAGATTCGGAGCTCTGGGTTAAAATCGCGTGGATAAACACTTTTCTTTTTAACTCGAGGGTTATCCCAAGGTTAGAGTTGGCCCAGGGCTAGCTAACACGTCGAGATACCCCGCCATTGATAAACCAGCCCTAACTCGACCAGAAGGTGTAATCTGTGTGTTAAAACTAAATATATGTTGGGATTTGGGATCAAAAATTTCCCCTATTCTCTTTGACCCCCACCTCCGTAGATCCGTGCATTTCCGATAAGTATCTAACAGCAGCCGAAATCCTGACAATACCTTTGATATCAAGCGGCTAGCGCCGGCTCAATCATTGCTTCATATTTTATATGTTTATAACATAGAGGTTAGGCTTCGGTGGAATGCATTAAGAGAGATATTTCGCCAATTTTGTTAGTTTGACAGTAGTAGGTTTAAGCGGGTGCTGGACCACTTTTGAGGAGGGAATGACCTTGATTGACCTTGACGGTCGTTGCCTTGTTTTATGTAGAGACGAATAGTTTGAGTAGTATATTTGACCTTGAAAAGTTGTGAAGGTCATTATGTTGACCTTGAATGACCTTGACGATCGTTGCGTTTTTTATATGTAGAGACGAATAGTTCGAGTAGTATTTTTGACCCTGAACAACCTTGACCTTGTCTGACCTTAAGCACAAAAAATACCTCTATCTTTGACTCTGATTTGTTTTACACTTTTAAAAGATTTACATTATCCCCACCCTAATAATTGTATTTAAACATATAAAAAGGAAAAACAAACCCACTTGAAGTATTAGTAGATTTCTGTATCTCAACGTGTCAAATCACTCTCTAAAATAAAAATAAAGAAAAAATAGTTTAATTTGTGGAAAAACAATAATTTAAAGGTAATAATATCGATATTTCAAAAATCAAACTTGAACAAATAAATTTCGAAATAAACAATGAAGCAAAACTTCAATTAAAATCTTTAGATTCATTAAAAGTTAATACCACATATGTTATTAAAGAATGTGCACCATTGATACCCGTTATGGAAAATCTGTTTTAATAACATTGGCTGAAGATGCTGATGTATTTAAAACGTTTTTACCAAAACGTGTGCTTAAATCAATAGATGATGATTTTATCGATCTAGTTAATAAAAGTAATCAAAAATATACTCTAACCTATCTGGGGCAAAGTGAACCCACATACATCGGTGCAAAACGTAAATCCATATTTGAATTTGGAATATACTAAATTATCTTAAAATTATTGTGTGTTAAAATATAATTCTTAAAGTATTAAAAATATGAATCGTTTGGAAGAACAAATTCACGATTTACGATTCTGGTTGTTTGAGAAGTCGGACGAACTGATGGAGGGTGACCCTTCACTAAGAGATGTAGCTAGAGCAAATAATTTTATGGATGGTGTCATTCAATGCCAAATGTTTTTTATGGGTAACCAAACACTTCAAGAGTTTTGTAAAAATATGAGATGGCTGAATTTGTTGTACCTTCTGAGGCCATTGGAAGACATTCCTCTGGAGCTACTCTATCCACCGCTCGATGAAGATGAAGATGATGATAGTGGATTCAGTGAGAACGATGATTAAATATAAGACATTTATCAAAAATGTGTATTTATAATTAGTTTATGGATTGTAGTATGGATGTAGTTTTAAATTGATAAAAGCTGTAATAAAATATATTATAATAAGAAATGAAAAACTATTTTTTAATTGGATTTGTTTTATTGCAATATTATTTTTATCTTATTTTTTTACAAAATTTTATAATAAAGTAACAATATTAGTATAAAACACAAAATAAATATATTATAAAAATTAAGGAAGTGTAAAAAACCTATATTGATTTTCATTTGATGTGAATTTTAAAAAATATATTAAAATTCAAATATTTTTTTAAACGATATCCGACTTATTTATCCATGAATTATGTCTATCTGTAAAACCTAACCACTTAACAAAGTATTGCTCCAGTTTATTACACTTCCTTTTCTTAATAATTTTCTCCACTAAATATATTGATGGCACGCTGGTTTTCTGTAGCTCCATTTCATAAAAAGCACCAAGTATAGGTTCTCCGTCAAAACTTTCTATTTCATAAGTGGGTGGATTCGTTATATTTACTTTTACAATTTTAAATTGTTCCGCTGACCACGATGGTGTGTACCCTTTTTCAAAAATTGACTTATATTTGCTTATACGAACTACGTCTCCAACTTTGAATTTAATTTTTTTAGGTACCATTTTTATATTTTCAAATGCGGTAATTCTAGTGGTGGGTTTCACATCAATTGGTCTCATTTTAATAGTTGTGTGAATTGTTTTATTATATTTATCAACAACATCCTGTAAAATATGAAACCACTTATAGCTTCCTAATGTAGAGAATTCTTTATAAAGATTTGTTTTTAAAGTTTTGATTACTCTTTCCACAATGGCTGCCTTCTTTACACTATATGTGTGATAGTGATTTACAGACTTCTTTTTCATAAGTGCTTGGAAGTGTTTATTAAAAAATTCCGTTCCTTGATCAGATTGTATGTTATGGGGGTAATAACCAGCTTGCTTAAAAACATCCCGCATTGCTGCACATATTTCAAGTCCTGTTTTATTTTTTATTGGTCTAGCCCAGACAAATTTAGAAAAGCAATTTATGCATACTAAAATGTATCTATACCCCAAATTATATTTTGATAATTGTTGTATTTCAGCTAAATCAATCTGCCATAGATCCTTAAAACCTTTTATTAAGGTTTTTCTTCGCAGGAAATTTTTTCTTGCAGGTTTATGTAGCTCATTAACCACTTGAACTTTTTGCTCACTAGCCATCGTTAAAATAAATACTTTATTTTTTCAATTCAAATGGGTGTATGATATTCTATGCGTCCATCTGACCAAATTATTGGTTACAAAGCGGATTCAAGTGGCTGATGTTTCAAAACTTTTCTTTCTATGGCACTCAATCTCCCATGTAAATTTAACAATAGTTTACCACTTGTCGATTGTTGCGTTTTTATTTTTTCTAAATTGGTTCTTACTGCATCAACAGATTCTGCTATAGCTAGCTTTAGTTCTTCAACTAGTTTGTTTATACGATTTTCCAGAAATTCTAGATTGATAGCGTCTTTATGATCTACAGCATCTGCTATATTACATAAACGTTTGTTCTCAATGTCGAAATCATTTTTAGCGGTCAACTTAAAACCATTACCCTTCAATCCTTTTATATATGTAATTTTGGAAGTTTTTTTTATACGACCAAACTTGTCAATCGTGTTCTTTACACCTCCCATGTTAGATAGTAACTGAACAATATATGCTACAATCAAAAAGTGAGTCCTAATATATAACCCCTTCTTCTCTTAATTCTTCAATTATAGACAAAATTTCACCATCATGACCAGTATGCCCAGCCATTTTTGAGCTCCATAATAATCGCAAGCGACTAACTAATTCTTTAGCAGTATTCCAATATACATAGTTTACTTTATTATTATTGAATTTTTTGAGATTTGAAATTTTATTTCTGGTAATACCAGAACCTTCTTTACTTCTGCCATGTTTCGGTGTTAGAAGTGGTTTTATAAAATTTGTAAATTTTACAGATCGGCTGGTATTTACCCCATATATTTTATTATATTCATTGTAATAGGCATTTGACAAATTAAGTATTTGCTTATAATCGCTGAGTGCTTTTGGGCTAATGTCGCCAATGTTTGACATGTTTGGTTTTTTAAAAAATAACAAATCGTATAAATCACGATGAGCAGAAAATGCCCCAATCATATTTTTTTTACGCCAAAGAGTTATTAGTTTATCTGGAAATTTTATTGTAGCATTACCTATCTGAAAATTATCATTGTTGGAATTGTACCTAACACCATATATGGTGTCATAGATAGATGGGTTTGATTTAAGCCCCTCCATATAGATTGTAGATATAGAATTTAAATCTTCCCCAATATCTTGTCTCAGTGATTCATCCATTCCATTGTTGACACTCTTTTTAGGTGATAAATGAGAACTTGCATCTGCATTAAATGATTTTTGACTTTGATTAGAGTATGAGGATATTGGTGTATCCGGCAAGGGTGGTGAAGCTGAGAGGTAAGATCCATGATGTGATTTATTTCCACCATCACCATCTTCCGAATCATCAACCATAACATTGGCTGCAACTCTCTTGCTTCCACAGCTATCAAAGGTGTTGCTATATTACTACTTGTCCTTTTTACAATTGCTGCATTTTTAAAATTTTCTGAAATTTTTGATAATGGTTTTGAGATGGGTTCATAAAATTTCTCAAGATTTGTTTGATTTTGCGACTCTTCATTTTTTAAAAATTTAAATTTTGTTCTTACTGCATCAGTCATAGCAACAACATCACGTTTTAAATCGATCGATCGATCGATCGAATTTGACATATTTACAAATAAGATGTTTGCAGTTGTTCGTTCTAAAAGCAACTAAAGTTGTTGCTACACATTTATTAAACATATATGTAACTATCAAATCCTTTTCTATATCTGCCATTGTTTAAATCTGCATCTTTAACAATAACTAGAAAACCATATTTATCGTCCCAACATTTTCCACAGATTTCTTGAAACTTAGTAAAAGTAAAGTCTGGAGAAACGTGATCTGAAAAAATATGTCGCAGATTCATTTCATCTTGTTTAAATACTATTATGAAATTTGAATTATCTCGAACTAGCTGTTTTGGTACTCTAGAGTAAGTCTGTGCTAGGTAAAAACAATCTATATTTTTATGCCTCCCCATACTGTAGTATGATTTTATTACACTCTGACCATCGCAAATTACATCATCGAAAATAAATATCGAATTTGGTTTTGCCTCAGATGGTGGTATAACGCAGGATGTATCATTAAATGTGTAGTATCCAAGCCCCTCAATTGGCGATAAAATTTGCTTTAAAAATTCATATTTTGATTGAAACAATGATTTGGAGTATATATATACATTTTCAAATTTTAATCCTAGTGGGTGTGTAATAAGAGTGATAAGCACATTGGTTTTACCACAATTTGATGGCCCAATTATTAATCCACGTATGGAATTGGGTAGTAAAGATCCATGACGTTGATATGTAATACCACAACCCGTCTTTTCATCCCAATTTATAATTGAGATTCTGTCTTGTTGCTGCACTATGCGCATTTTTATATGAACTATCTTTTAGTATTTAAGCTGACTTGTATTTATATCAAAATCAGTTCGATGTCATCTATCAACAGAAAAAGTTCAGTAAAAAAGGGGCGAGGCGTATTTAATTCACTTTTAAATAAACTTCCTGTAGAATTACACATCCCGGGTTATCAATATTGTGGTCCTGGAACTAAACTAAAGACAAGATTAGCGAGAGGTGATCCTGGAATAAATGCACTAGATAGAGCCTGCAAAAAACACGATATTAGTTACTCTATTAATTTGGATAATTTAGAAAAAAGACACAAATCTGATCGCGAACTAGAAGAAAGTGCGTGGCAAGTTGTTAAATCAAAAGACGCTGGAATAAAAGAGAAGGCTGCTGCTTACTTTGTTACAAATTCAATGAAAGTTAAGCGAAGAATTGGAATGGGGTTAAAAAAGATAAAATCGAAAACTCGAAAGGTGGCTTTTGGGTCTGCGATATGTCGAAACGTTCAAACAAAAATTAAATCGATCTTGAATCAAAATAAGGGGAAATTTCAAGATATTTCAAAAATTTCAAAAATTGCTTTGATCGCAGCGCGTAAGCATTTAAAAGCTTCTGGTGGAAAAAAGAAGATTAAAACCCCAAGAGTAATTCCCATTCCTAAAATGGGGGGTATTTTACCTCTTATACCAATTTTTGCGGGGTTATCCGCCCTAGGATCATTAGCGGGTGGCGCTGCTGGTATAGTTAAAGCAATAAAAACCGTTAATCATCTTAAAAATAGTGTTGCTGGTGTTAAAAACTCTCAAATGCTTGTAGAAAGTAAAAAAGGGGGAGGTTTATACTTAAAACCGTATCGAACTGGGTTAGGACTTTATTTAACAAATCCAAAAAACTAGTAAAGCCCTTACCAGCAAGGGCATTATCAAATATTGATTTGGAAAGATATGCAAAACAATATCAAATTGCAAATTTCGTTGGTGTATTTATGAGAGATAGTCTTCCTAAAAGTGGACCTCGCAAAACTGAATCGGCCATCATAAACTTAGACAGTGTAAATGGACCAGGAACACATTGGGTTGCCTACAGAAAGAAAGCTAGAAAAGTAATTTATTATGATAGTTTTGGAAACTTACTCCCACCTTTGGAATTCATAGAATACATGTATAAAGGATGTAATTATGCCACAGAAATTTGGTATACATATAAAAACCAACAAAAATTTAATACAGTATATTGTGGTCAGCTGTGTCTACAGTTTCTCTTAAAAAATAACTTATTTTAGTAGTAATTTTAAAAAATGAATCGAAATAATTCCGAAAGTGAGTATGCAAAACTAAAAAAAATGTATAAATCACTAAAAGCATTTAGCAATGCAAAAAGTTTGCTACCGATGACAAGTGACGAACTATGTGGTTTACCTAAAGAAGTAATGATAGCATGTGCACCAAACGAAATAGCTTTGGTGTGGGAGAAGTTGCCAGAAGAAGTTAAAGAAGACATTGATATTTTAAAATATCAGTATTGCTACGACCATTACTCTACAAACAACTCTAACGATCAAATTGATGGTCCACCACCAAAAAAAATATTTTGTTGTATATGTAATGCAAACGGTTCAAAAGTGTCTAAATCTAAGGAAATTGTAGATTGTGACATTATATCCAGTTGTTGTAAGACACAGTAAAAAAAATGTCTTATACTTTTACATTAAGTGGTTATTCAAGTATTTTAAGTGCCAACTTCTATCCTCCTATAGAGACAAACAACAGAGAAAAATATGGACTGGGTCTTATAGGATTTTATTCATATAATTCAATTTTTAACATAGATGAAACTAACAATTGGTTTGGATTTAGTAAGCCAAACTGGGGAGGGCCAGTAATGTTAAAAATACCTCCTGGTGCATACGAAATAACCCAAATACATGATGCAATGCTTAAAGCTCTTCAAAAAGGTGCAAAAGATCTAGATGAAAATATTTTTAGCTTACGTGCAAACAGTAGCACTTTGAAATGCGAAATTAAGTCAAAGTATGTACTTCACTTTAAGCACTACAACTCAATTGGACAGTTGTTGGGATTTGCAAATGAAGATCGACTAAAGCCCAATGAGATTCATGAATCTTCAACAATAGTTGATATTACAAAAGTTCGCATTATAAGAGTAGATTGCAATATAACAACCGGTGCATATTTAAATTCAGAACAGGCGCACTCTATTTATGAATTTGACATTGATGTGGAACCTGGGTATAAGCTAACTAAAGAACCAACAAATATCATTTATATGCCAATTCAACCAGAGGGTCGTCAGTTTATCGACAACATTACACTAAGGATCGTGGATGATAGAGGAAAGCTCATTAATTTTCAAGGAGAAAAAATAATTGTTAAATTAGAGCTTAAAAGGTTATAACGAAAATGGGTTATTGTTTTGATCATCACAGCTATCCAGTGTCGCAAAAAAAAGATGTTAAGACTTATATTCCAAATAAAAACCGATGCAGAAGCAGTAGAAAAACCATTCATGTTAAAGACTTGTCAAGAGAAAGATCTAAATTGTCCACAGAAGAAAAAGTGTTTTTGAAATCACTTGGTTTACATTTAAAAAAAACTGTTTAAAATGATTTCAACTAGTGAAAAGTTAGAAGCATTTAATGAACCAATTTTTGAGAATTCAATTATAAGTCTGGAAGAGCATAGTTATAAACCCTATGGAACACCATCTTTTAAAAACTCAGATGAAATTCGTATCCCAATTCAATTTCAAGATCTAATTTTGGATGTTTCCGAAAGTTATATTTATATAGAAGGAAAGTTTACACCAAGTGATGCATCTAAAAGATGCTACTTATCAAATAATGCTCTTGCTTTTTTATTCGAAGAAATTCGGTATGAAATGGGTGGTGAACAAATTTGCGTTGTTCGAAAACCAGGAATTACTTCAGCACTAAAAACCATTGTTTCATTTGGAAGTAGTCAAGAAAAGCTTCTTTCAACATACGGTTGGGGTTTAACAGAAGCCAATCAATGCATATTGGACAAAACAAGTCATGTATTTAGTGGAAGACTCCCATTAAAATACTTGATGGGATTTGCAGAGGACTATAGAAGGGGCATTTTTAATCAAAAACAAGAACTGATTCTCGTAATAGCTCACACCTTCAATAATTGTTATATTGGTGAAGTTGATGCGGAAATCTCCATAGATAAAATCGAATGGAAAATCCGGCACATAATTCCAGAGGATCGTCAAAGGATTAAAATTCTATCTAAAATTAATAAGGGTGGTAATAATGTTAATATCAAAGCTGCCTATCGCATGTGGGACCTATATGAATTGCCTCTTCTTCGGAGCACAGCTTCTGATACGTGGGCAGTAAGAAGTAGTACGAATTTGGAAAAACCACGATACATTATTATTGGATTTCAAAAAACTGAAAATTGCAATGCCAGAGACAAAGATGCCACAGAATTTATCTCTGCTGATTTGGCTGATATTAGATTATATATTAATTCGATAGTTTTCCCCTATGAGAGGTGGAGTCTCGATTTTTCAAAAAGATTATGCGGTCCTGCCTACTATGCATATCAAAATTTTCAAAGCAGTTACTATGGAAAAACATGTAATGAACCAATGCTTGATTTAAATAGTTTTATTCAAAACCCATTAATTGTTATTGATGCTTCGCATCAACAGGATTCAATAACCTCATCAACAGTGGATATTAAATTGGAATTTAACACCAGAAAATCTAAATTTCCAAATGATGTAAAAGTGTATGCTTTACTTATTCATGATTCCCTAATTTCCTATAATATTCTAAATGGTACTGTAACAAGGGGTTAATTTCAATGTTATTTTATTTATAATATTTTTGAATGTATTTTAATGATTTAAATGAAAATAAATGTTTTGAATTTTGTATTTTAAAATGATTTAGATATAAATATATTTTTCTTAAATAAAGTTTAAATAAAACACATTTTATAGAATACTATTTGTTTTTATATTTTTATACTTATGATTAAGCTATAACAAATTTGAATACTCAATTGCACACCTATTCACATAATAAAATTGATAAGACACATATTTACTTGGAGAATAGATGGTAAATTATTCAATTAAAATAAGTGTAGTCTCCAAACTAATAAAGCTATTACAAAAATAATTCATTCCATCGATTCAACAACCATATCCAAACAAATTTTATCATATAAAATTTTTTGGAAAAGTTTAATTTTTGGAGATATTTACATAATAAAACAAATAAAAACACATTTTGTCAAGTGGGGTAGATGTCTATTCAGTTACAAATGGGTCTAGCTTCTAAACTAATAAGGCTATTACAAAAAATAATTATTTCAATCGATTAATCAAGAATGCGTTGACATTTCTTATCATATAAAAATTTTTGCTGGACTTTAATTTTAGGAGATAATGACATAATAGCCCAATTAAAATTGTTACTATTTTAATTAAATTGATCATAACTGTTAAAATAATATTAATATCACAATAAAATTTTAACAGATCGAAAGCTAACCTATTTTTTCACAATTTTTATCTCTTAAAAATTTTCAATTAAGACGCTACTTTACAAGATATTAAGAAAAAACGTCTATTTTAAGACATGAAAAAAATTACAAGTCTCAATTTTAATTGATACTTAAAAAAAAAAACCTATTGGACCCCCCCTGGGGTCGTAAAATCTTTTCCGCTATAGTGCGCATAATTTGGACCTCGTCTTCATGCTTAAAAAATCACTTTTTTGTGCGCACTTCTAACCGGTGGAAGTTAATTATGCGCAGTTTGGTCAAAATCGTAGGGAGGTTCATTTAGGTGTTTTTTGTTTGAAACTTTTTCTGTCTGTCTGTCTGTCTGTCTGTCTGTCTGTCTGTCTGTCTGTCTGTCTGTCTGTCTGTCTGTCTGTCTGTCTGTCTGTCTGTCTGTCTGTCTGTCTGTCTGTCTGTCTGTCTGTCTGTCTGTCTGTCTGTCTGTCTGTCTGTCTGTCTGTCTGTCTGTCTGTCTGTCTGTCTGTCTGTCTGTCTGTCTGTCTGTCTGTCTGTCTGTCTGTCTGTCTGTCTGTCTGTCTGTCTGTCTGTCTGTCTGTCTGTCTGTCTGTCTGTCTGTCTGTCTGTCTGTCTGTCTGTCTGTCTGTCTGTCTGTCTGTCTGTCTGTCTGTCTGTCTGTCTGTCTGTCTGTCTGTCTGTCTGTCTGTCTGTCTGTCTGTCTGTCTGTCTGTCTGTCTGTCTGTCTGTCTGTCTGTCTGTCTGTCTGTCTGTCTGTCTGTCTGTCTGTCTGTCTGTCTGTCTGTCTGTCTGTCTGTCTGTCTGTCTGTCTGTCTGTCTGTCTGTCTGTCTGTCTGTCTGTCTGTCTGTCTGTCTGTCTGTCTGTCTGTCTGTCTGTCTGTCTGTCTGTCTGTCTGTCTGTCTGTCTGTCTGTCTGTCTGTCTGTCTGTCTGTCTGTCTGTCTGTCTGTCTGTCTGTCTGTCTGTCTGTCTGTCTGTCTGTCTGTCTGTCTGTCTGTCTGTCTGTCTGTCTGTCTGTCTGTCTGTCTGTCTGTCTGTCTGTCTGTCTGTCTGTCTGTCTGTCTGTCTGTCTGTCTGTCTGTCTGTCTGTCTGTCTGTCTGTCTGTCTGTCTGTCTGTCTGTCTGTCTGTCTGTCTGTCTGTCTGTCTGTCTGTCTGTCTGTCTGTCTGTCTGTCTGTCTGTCTGTCTGTCTGTCTGTCTGTCTGTCTGTCTGTCTGTCTGTCTGTCTGTCTGTCTGTCTGTCTGTCTGTCTGTCTGTCTGTCTGTCTGTCTGTCTGTCTGTCTGTCTGTCTGTCTGTCTGTCTGTCTGTCTGTCTGTCTGTCTGTCTGTCTGTCTGTCTGTCTGTCTGTCTGTCTGTCTGTCTGTCTGTCTGTCTGTCTGTCTGTCTGTCTGTCTGTCTGTCTGTCTGTCTGTCTGTCTGTCTGTCTGTCTGTCTGTCTGTCTGTCTGTCTGTCTGTCTGTCTGTCTGTCTGTCTGTCTGTCTGTCTGTCTGTCTGTCTGTCTGTCTGTCTGTCTGTCTGTCTGTCTGTCTGTCTGTCTGTCTGTCTGTCTGTCTGTCTGTCTGTCTGTCTGTCTGTCTGTCTGTCTGTCTGTCTGTCTGTCTGTCTGTCTGTCTGTCTGTCTGTCTGTCTGTCTGTCTGTCTGTCTGTCTGTCTGTCTGTCTGTCTGTCTGTCTGTCTGTCTGTCTGTCTGTCTGTCTGTCTGTCTGTCTGTCTGTCTGTCTGTCTGTCTGTCTGTCTGTCTGTCTGTCTGTCTGTCTGTCTGTCTGTCTGTCTGTCTGTCTGTCTGTCTGTCTGTCTGTCTGTCTGTCTGTCTGTCTGTCTGTCTGTCTGTCTGTCTGTCTGTCTGTCTGTCTGTCTGTCTGTCTGTCTGTCTGTCTGTCTGTCTGTCTGTCTGTCTGTCTGTCTGTCTGTCTGTCTGTCTGTCTGTCTGTCTGTCTGTCTGTCTGTCTGTCTGTCTGTCTGTCTGTCTGTCTGTCTGTCTGTCTGTCTGTCTGTCTGTCTGTCTGTCTGTCTGTCTGTCTGTCTGTCTGTCTGTCTGTCTGTCTGTCTGTCTGTCTGTCTGTCTGTCTGTCTGTCTGTCTGTCTGTCTGTCTGTCTGTCTGTCTGTCTGTCTGTCTGTCTGTCTGTCTGTCACTCATCACATCCAACTTATTTATATGGTTTATAACATCCAACAACATCATATTCACATTATAAAATTAAACATGATACTTCTCACAAAATGTTTCATATCGAGTCTTTTTTTTCTCTCTCTCACTTAAAATCAATAAAAGTTTTGAATTTGATTGTTTTTTTCTCTCAGAAACTTTTTTCACCATGTCCTCCAGTTTTTTGATGTCCTCAGAGAATTTGATTTGTTTGGCTTCTTCTTCTTCCGCTTGCTGATCCAACGATTGTATTTCTGAAAACTTTCTTTTTTTATAAGCCTCAATTATTCTAAGGACCTCTTCCTCCCCCTGACTGGGTGGTGTCAATTCATTTCGCTCTTGACGTGGTGGTGTGGTCAATTCAATCTGGTCTTGACGTGGTGGTGTGGTCATCATATTTTCTTTTGGTGGTGGTGGCCTTGCTTTAACTTGATTCGTTTTGACCACCTTCGGTTTCTTACCTTTCTTTGTGGGTATGATGTTTACCCTCTGCTTCTCGGATTTCACAATGGGTTTTGTTGGTTTTGTTAGTATCGACAGTAGTTCGGGGAATTGACTCGCCCGCTTCCGCCCTGCCATCGATACTCTTCCACGACGATTACTTAATTCCGGAGAAAGAGGTCTCTCTCCGGAAACACCCACGTTGAATGGAGATGTTGGGGCCAATACACCATCCTCACCTACAATGGCATTAAAAATGGTTGACTGTTGCTCCTCCACCAGATCCACCACCGAGTCACTCGCAACCGGCTGCAAATTATTAAGGAATTTTTCTGCAGCTCCGGGTGACCAAGCAGCGATGCTTGGTGATTCCAAAAACTGTTGCCTTTCACCGTCACTTAGTTTTTGATTAAAGTCAATCATGTACTCACGCATGGGTGCCAAATCGTTATCCGCAACCTCACTTGCACCTGCCACCACATTCACATTTGTCGCCATTTCCGCATCCGCGGACACGTTACAGTTCGCGAACGCGTTAAAGTCCGCGACCATATCCCCGCTCGCGACCGCATCCGCGGACAAATTAAAGTTCGCGAGTGCGTCCGCGGACAAATTAAAGTTCGCGAGCGATTCCGCGGACAAATCAGGTAATGCATCCGCAATCATCACCACATTCTCGATCTTCACATAACTTTCACTTGAACTACTAAATGAGGCCATTTTCGAAAAAAATTACTTAAACTTTTTGAAAAAAAGGAGGAGTTGTTGCTTCGACTAAGAGAAGAACGAGAAAGAACGCTTACCGCCACATCATGCATCCAAGTAAGCAATTTTACCCCCACTACCATTTACCCCCTCTACCATTTATCTCACCCTATCAACATCAGCGCCACCTATTGATAAGATTTACAAACACCCCTGGTGTTGAGATTTTCAGTTTTAAATTTAATAAGGTCACTAAGCAAACAATTATAGAATATTAGTTTCCTTAAACTGTTTTAGAATTATGGTGCCCTTAATTTTGAAAAGCGCCATCTATCATAATTTTTTCAATTATTTAAATATATTCCGAAATAGCGCCACCTATCATCAACTTGATGCACTAAATTATTGATAATTTTTTTAAATCCTAATAATTCAACTATTCATCAGTTGGAAATCAATCAATAATAACTGCTCCATCATCGACTGTATAATTTGAGGGTGAATTCATAGGATTTGGCTATATACATCTGTCATCATTTCACTTTCTGTAAATATTTTCATGTTCTGCCAAAAATGCCATTTCTCACTCACAAAAAGGTTGTAGAAAAATGAAAAAAAAAACATTATTATTACATATATTTTCGAAAACTTAAAATTAAGCCATACGCTTATTAAAACATAACTAATATTTCATTTTTCATATGACTTGATATGTGGATGCCCCCAGGGTAGTGTATGACTTGTGTTAGGTATAACAAACCTTTTATCATCATGGTAAGATAATGCAATTTTGTTTCTGGTTTCTGTGTATATATTGTGTAGATCACTTTTAAATGATTTCATTTTTCGAAATAAGTAACCACCTTTTTCAACAACTTTTTTATAATCATTAATGGATAAATGCTTATCGATTACACTTTTTTTAACCCCCTTTGCTTTTTTTACCTCCGTTGAGACTGAGTTTATATAGTAGGCTTTAGCTCCTGTTCCATAGAAACTTAGAATTGGATCTTCAGGAAATTCATCCTTCATTCTACCCAAAACAGATTCGTTTTTACTTATATTAAACCTATTTACTTTCTTATAATTAGATGTATCGAATTTCTCAGGGTTTTCAATCATAAATTTATAGAAATCATCAGTGTAAATTTTAAGTACTAGAGAATCTGTATCTGTATACATTAAACTTGCACTATTGTGAAACTCTTTTTTTATAGTATTATAAAAAAAATCATACAAAACTGTTTTAGACAAATCCAGAATACAAAAACCCAAATATATTGGTTTATTGTATACAATTTTGAGTTTACTCATATGAACAGCAATTAATTCTTCGGTAAATATCGAGCAATTGTTAAAATTGGGTCTACTGATTAGAGCACGAGCACCGGCCCTTCTACGAATACTCTCCCAACTTGTAACTAATTTTATATCTTTATGATTCTCAACATTTTCCATAGTTTTTCCGAATACTGCATTATTAAAAAGCTTGTATAAATCTTTTTTAAATTTTGTATCAGCAGTGTTTCGAAGCTTTGTGTTAGTATCGATATACTTTTTTAACCAGGGTGATTGTTCAAATTTTAACATTCTATGAGTTTGAATGACTATTAACCCATTTCTTACTGCCTGATTTAAAGTTTTATAGTGTACAATATACCTTATTTTATCATGCAAATTTGGAATGAGTTTAGTGGTTGTGACATACTATGCCCATATAAATTTGTTGCATCCAAATACATTATAAAGGATGACTTTATACTTGGATCATAATTTGGAAGGTACTTATTATTTGCTATATGCATTCTATCAACACATTGACTAACACCCCCTCGAATCCCTTTTTTAAAGAAATGAATCATGTCAATTTCAGTCAATAGCTCTAATTCTACTTCTGTCATTCTAAGCATACAATCAAATGATAATGATGGCAACGTGTAATATTGAGCTGGATCTAGGTTATAAGTCTTTAAAGAATTTCTTCATCAGTTTTCAAATATAAATCCGAATAGTCTCCTAAAGTTTTACAATTAAATAGACTCCATACTTTTTTCCCTCTATCATATTCTAAATCTATAATATGCTGATCATTTAGATCATCGAAGAATTGGTTTTTCGTGGGTAAATTAGTAACGTCTAATTTGTCTAAGTCAGAGATAAATCCATATGGAAACACACCTTTTTGTCTCATTAAACTAAATTCTTCTTCAGATGTAAAATGTTTGTGTGTTTCTAAAAAGGAGTCTGAATCTAAACCTTTACTTAACTCATCCAGGGATGCAGCTAAAAATTTGTAGCTATCTATAAATCTTAGACGTAGATATTTTTTTATGATTTTTCCTTCAGAATTCATGTAATCATGTACATATATGGATTTTGTAAATGAAATATATTTTTCCTTGTTTTCTGCAATAACATCTATTTTATCGCCATGATGACACAATTCCTTAATAAACATGTGACAATCATAACCACTTAGATTGTGAAAAATTATTGGAATGAAATTTGGTAATTGATGTTGTAAGTTACAAGTTGAATGTGCAGCTAAAAATCTTTTTTTTCCCGTTATGTGACAATGATCGGTTACTTTTTTATCAAATAAGTTAAAAGGTTTACCACAAATTCCACATTTGTCACATGTTTCCACTATGTTTCTTTCTTCAGGTGTTAGTGGTGTCATTGGGACTATATCTCTTAAATAATTATTGTGAAGCTCTCTAAGATCACGTTCAATACATGCTACAAATTCTTCTGCTGCGCTTGAACCACGGAATAATTTAAATTTTGTTAAATCATCATTGAATGAACATTTAATTATGTATGCAAATGAATATGGTTTATGTATGATATTTTTGACTGTGAAAGAATTTAATGGATCTGGTTCACAACCTGCCATTGGTTGTAAAATTGATTCAAAGTCAGCATACACTACAAAGGGAACTGTTAGCTGTTTTTCATAACTTTCGAGTTTTAACATGTTTTCTTGTGTTGTTTTTCCAAATCTATCAGTTTTTAAATCTGTAGATGGGGTTATCGCGTAAACTTGCCCACAGTCATATTTTTGATGAAATATTAGTTTTTCTGCTGTTATAAAGTGTACTAAACAACCATCGCAAAAATAAAGTCTACGTTTCGACATTGATATTTGATTGGAAACCAAAGCTGAAAGATTTTTTATCCAACAATAATGTGTTCTATTACAATCGCTATTACATTCATGAGTTTCTTCTTTAATTTTACAATCTTCACTTATGATTAATAAGTTTATGTGAGTGTCAAGTTTTCTCTTGGAATAGCGAAGTGGACCAACAACTTCATATTGAATTTTTTTATTTGCAAATCTGGTTTCCAATGTATAAACATTAATTGAAATATTATTGTTTTGTTCAAACCTAGATATATCAGTCAATTTAACCGGCATTTCCATACCTGCAAGATTTAAAACTGTAGAATAATGGGGGTAGGAAGAAACTCTGTCTACATGAAGTGAAACTGGGTATAAAGCTGATGTAACAGCCCATGCAAAACATGCATTATCCTGATTTTTTATATTCACTACAGCATGTTTAGATTCAATGAATTTGGGTAACTTGAAGTATGAATTGCCCCCAATAGGGCGAAACTTGTTGATGTTGATTTCCAAGTGTAATATATGTTGTAAAGTCCAACCTGTAAATAAATTAAAACATTATTAATTAAACAACCATATTTAAAAAATGTTTCACTGATTATTATTAAACAAAAATTATTTATTTTACTAATGAGTAATCTTACCAGAATCTCGCTCCATAAACTCGCTCGCTTGGGAAATTATTTTATCTATAAAAAACTCATAAATATTATCCAAATCAGAGGCATCACACACTATTTTATTATTTGTGTTAAATGATTTATCAGCTAGGGTTTCTTTTGATTGGTGAAGAAACGTTGCAAATAATTCCATATTAATTTTTATTGAGGTGTGTTTTGCTATATTTTCTTTTACTAATGTTAGACATTTGGGTTTTATCTCATAAAAAAACCTTCTGTAGTCTTTTTGCTGAGTTTCTGAAGCAATTCTATAACTTGCTATTCTGCATTTAAGACCACTTCTTACCACACATACACCATTGGAGTATGGTGCACATGAGTTATTTTTATGTTGAAGTGTTCTACAATGAGCAAAAAATTTATCTTTGGGTATGAAAATCTTGCATTCTCTACACATTTCCAATTGTTTATCACCATCTTTATCAACTTTTAAACTAGCTATTTTTCTTTTCTTTAATGGTTGCTCATTGATATTATCATCATTATGTTTATATTTGCAAGCTGTTTTATTATGTCTAACCATATTATCTTTTCGAGTAAAACTTTTGTCACATTTTGAACACTTCAACATGGTCACTTTACTTGTTACACCTTAAATTATTTATTTATTAGGTGTTTTCATCAACACCTCTGTTTTAACCACTATGCTTTTTTTATGCCCGTTGTGGGTTTTATAACAGACACCCCACTCCACCTCATTTTCTTCAGCTGTATCTGATAACTCTCAAATATATTTTTTTTGATCATAATTCACAGCAAAATCTAAATAGTTTGACCTTGAACAAAATTTACAACCAAATGTATTATTTTTTAATTTATTTTTGGTTTTGCAAAATATTCTCAAGGTGACATTGACCTTCATTTAACCTTGAACAAGATTGATGAGCAATTACATCTTTAACCTTGGAAAAAATTATACAGTGACCTTCATTTAACCTTGAACAAGATTGATGAGCAATTACATATTTAACCTTGGAAAAAATTGTCAACGATTCACACTGACCTTGATATAACCTTGTAATGGGTATATATATTTTACTCCTCATTTGGCAAACACTCATTCTTGCTCGATTTGTCTTCCTATAATGTCATCCACCGCTCGCCCTACCCTCATCGTTCGTCCGTTTTTGAAAAATGGGCATGTGCAGTGCAATTTCTGCAATGTCTGGAAACCGGTAGAGGTTTTTACAATTAATGGACGATGCGATGTCTGTAGTGAGCAATATCAAAGAATTATGGAGAGGCAGAGCAATCCTCCATATTCACCCGAATCACCTGTGTACATCTCAGACAGTGATGATTATGAGGTGGTGGAGAGTGATGATGATGATTCTGATACCAATTATGGTGTGTGGGAAGTAACGAGAGTTGACTCTCCTCCTTCTGAGGAGATGTCTGATGTAGGAAGCGAAAGAGCTGACTCTCCTTTTGAGGAGGCTCAACGTTGGTAGTCTGGTTTAGTTTAATTGGGGTGTACAATAAAAATGGCTGGTACACACAGCTCAGTGCGAGGTTTGGGGCACTGTGGCACTAAACCAAACAATTAAAAATTTTCATCTAACAATTTTAAAATGAAACCATTTGTAAAAATCCTATCTTTTGAATCACATCAATATTCAATTTTTAAATTATAGTAACGCAAATTTTGTTCATTTATGCACAAACTAAAGTTAAAAATGGTAAAAAAAAACGTTTTTAAGTTTCATTTTTATATGCTATTCCATGCAATCTTGCTCTCTTATAAACAAACCAAAGTTTAAAAATTCTTTCTAAAAGTTTGTATTTTTTTTAAATTAGATCTTTTCTACAAATTGGTTTATTCTACACTATGAAATTTTACTCTTTTATAAACAAACTAAAGTTTAAAAATTATTTTTAATACTTTGTTTTTTGCATTAGCATAATATTCTTTTCTATATTAAAGTTTATTCTATAAAGTTCAACTATAAAATAGTAACCAAAATTAAAAAATTATACAAATTTTTTTGTTTGTTATTAAATTACCATAATGTTTTTTTTCTTAATATAGATTTATTATATTTTACATATTCAAATTGTTTTTTTTTGTTTCATAAAGTTATATATTGGCTAACTAATAATTTTATATAAAAACTAAATATGTTACAATAAAAAAATGTTAAAAATTTAAAGAAAAGCATAAAAAAGATCCTTTAGCTTATTGTAGTCATTTAATTTTGCTTGGAAATCTTCCTCCACACCTTCGGTCTCTCTTTGTAGTCGTTGAATCTCTGCTTTGAGTAGATCCACTCTTTGTTTAAGCTGCTCCACGCAGCTTCTTTTCACCCGTAGGATTTGGATAGCCTGCTCTATCGTTTGGCTTTCTATTGTTGTGACATTTGCGGCTACGGTTTGTTGGACTAGCTGATCCCTCGATGTTGAGGGAATTGCTATTGGAATTGCTGTCGGAGTTGGAGCTGTTGATAAAATGCTTGTCTTCGTTTTTTTAATGTACTTTCTTTTACCAACTCTTCCATTTTTGATTTTATGTACGTCACGTTGTAGCTCCATTTGTAGCTGCGGCTGTGATTCTGGCTGTGGTTCTAGCTGTGGCTCTAGCTGTGGCTCGGGCTGTTGTTCGGCTTGAAACTCATTCCCAATATCTTTTAACAAATTGTCGATGTCTTGACTGGTGAAATCATCCAAATCAATAATTTGCTGCTTTGAATTCATTTTCTACTAATTTGAAATTCGCTGTTGAAGTAAAGAAACTTTAATAGTACTCTTCTGATATTTATTTTTCTTTAAATACTTGTTGGGTGTTAGTTTAGTGGGGGTAAAGTCTACAGAAAATAATATATCTAAAAAGCGGGCAAATAAAGCAATGTTAAAGATTCTGAAGGTTAAAAAATACACATCTTTACTATAATTTTGGATTATTTTTTTCAAGGTCAAAAATACTACTCGAACTATTCGTCTCTACATATAAAAAACGCAACGATCGTCAAGGTCATTCAAGGTCAACATAATGACCTTCACAACTTTTCAAGGTCAAATATACTACTCAAACTATTCGTCTCTACATAAAACAAGGCAACGACCGTCAAGGTCATTCAAGGTCATTCCCTCCTCAAAAGTGGTCCAGCACCCGCTTAAACCTACTACTTTTGACAATTTTCAGAAATAGAATTAGTTACCTTAAAACTGGGTGTGATAGGTTGTTAAATAAAAATAAATTGTTGAAATGTAAGGACGCGTCACCCCCGGTATTTACATAGATAACAAAGGTGACTTATTTGGGAAAATCTTTACTATTATCAACCTTAAATTTCTACATATAAGTACAGTCGCCGAAATTATTTGGCATGTGGGCTTGTTTTTAATATCACAACATTGTCAAATTGCACACTTTAGATAGAAATTCCAAATCTCCTGAAGCCTATCCGAAGATTTGTTGATAAACATTGAGTCTGAGTCTTAAAGCTTTTCACCGGCGCTCAAAGCCCATGTAATTTGTGCGATGTCGTTTACTAAACCGATAAAATGCTGAATGCAGTTGTAAAGTTGTTGTTTCATATTCCAGTCGTTTTTCATATCTATGATGAAATCAAATGAGCGATAAAATCAATCAAGTACTTAATTAAAAACATTTAGGTCAAACGCGTGTACAAGAAAAATTAAAAAAAAAATTGATCCTGGATCTAAATAAAAAAGCAAGACATGTCATTCGGCACAAAATCCAGTAAAAAAGCAACTTGAAATTTGTATATTTTTTTTCATCTTACCAATGAACAAACATTTTTGATCAAGGTGTTTACGAAAAGACTTTACAGTTGCAGGTTTGCATCGCGAACAACGATGCAAAATAAAAACAAAAACGTTATATCGCCCTGTAGATGCAGTCCAGGGCACGACACGCAGCCAGCGACGAACCAGGATTAATAACCGAGGAGCCTGCTACAAGAGCAATAGTCAGTACCACGATGGCGGCAGCATAAATCGCCTAAAGTCAACTCACGACGACCGACGACCACGACTGTCGCTCGGAAAAAGCAATAAATCTAAAGTAATAACTTCTGCTGAGACCATAGCGATCTTAGATAGATGCAAGTCTAACATGTAGCAGGACCACTTTCGGAAGCGGTGTAAAAGCGTGGGCTCGGTTTGTATAATTGCTACGCAGTATAAATATCCCTGCCCTCGACAAAGAGGTGCCAGGCAAAATTAAGTCCTCTTAGAGATAGATAAGTTTGATATATGGTCTACGGACAAATCGGGGTTTGCGAAAAGGGCGCGCAATGTGCCTAGTCGCTAGACCAAAAATGGTCTACCTACTACTATTACTAACTAATTACTACTATCACTTTACAGCACAGCAGGCTTTTTTCAAAAAGTTTCAAACAAACAACATAATCAAAAAACTAGAAAAATAACTCTTTCCGGTGTCTTTGGCAACCAAGTTCAATATTAATTTTATTTAGAAGTTAAATATGTAAGCTTTAAAAAATCTGTACCCCAAGAAATACATTATTTACACTATCGCCAAGATTAACTGTAGTTTAGTGATTTTATTTAGTTCAATAAAGTAATTTATAAAGTCCTTGTGAAAAACCTCCAATCAGGTCCCTTGTTAGTTAGAGTTTGAGGCGAGTTAAACACCGCTTTAGGCGTACAGCTTTAAAAAGTAACGAATGTTGAGCCTTAAAAGGCTTTGCGCTTCAATTACAGGCGCTTCCTGCTTAAAAAGCGGCTGTCAAAATGCCCGTTTTCCGTTACAAGCAAAAATGCTCTGTTAAAAAATTGCACAAATAAATAAACGAGTCCATACAATCAGTGTCATCTGCCACCTAGACAACAACCAGTATTTTTAATTGATTTATTTAAAAAAAGTTAAATCTTTACCTACGACATGTCTAGTTATTTTTTAGTCTGTGGTTAACTGGGTAAACTTTTTTAGAGTAAATAATTACAAGCCGGCAGCACCGCACGGGACAAGATGTCAATTTCACCCGTTTCTCATCGGTTCATGGGTGGCTGTTCTCACGCGGGGGCGGGAGGAATGTTTGTTTTAGTTCACGTCGGCCATATTCATCGTGCCAAACCGTTCGTTGCCCTTCCTGCGTGTTGCCGGTTCTATCCTTAGTGAAGACGTATGAGGTTGTTTTGGTTTGGGGCACGTCAGGGTCAGTAGTTAAAAGCCTTGCCGGTCACGTGTCCATTGTCTGTTTTTGTTTGTTTTCAAAATGGAAATAAATACTGTCGATTATATAATTAACTTTCGACTACAAATAAAATCTTTAGGGCCACATAGACCGGACCGGAGAGTGAAGGAGGACGCGACGTGCGAGCGATGTTGGGCCGAGGACGAGACCTCGGCGCATTTCCTCTCATCATGTGAAGCATACAAGGAGTCAAGAAGAGAGGTATTCGACGAGGAAGCCTTTGAGACGGAGGACCTTCTGAATCTGGGGTGACCCGATATTATGGTCTTTGTACAGAAGACGGGCAGATTCCTTAGCGAAGGAAGGACGCAGTAGGGGGGATGCCCGGGGGATGGCGAAAAGGGTGCTTCATGTGCCTAGTCGCTAGGCCTAGAGCCTACCCCACAGTACTAATACTACTACTACTACTAGACCGGACACAAATATCCTAAAAATTAACCAAAATTTTAGTGCAAGTGATAAAACATTATACGATGCTGAAAACTGGTTGTGAAAAACGAAATTCTTTTGTTTGCTTTATTTGTCTTATTATGAACAATCCTCGAAGTGATCCTGCGTGGGAAGCAAAGGGAATGTGTGATATCAAGCACTTTAGTGAAAAGTTAAAGACACAAAGTAAGTGCTCCTTATTTAAATAACCACATAGAATTGTCTATCCTAGGCAAGACTGATATTAGGTGTCAATTGAATAGTGCCTATAGGCAAAATATTACCGAACATAATGAAAATGTGGCAAAAAATAGACATATACTTAGTAGGTTAATAAACTGTTTAAAATTCTGTGGGATTTTTGAGGTTGTTCTACAGGGCCATTATTAGTCTGAAACTGGTGCTAATCCGAGCACTTTGCCCATGTAAAAGAAAGGCGAATAGACTTTATCTATAAAGAAATAAACATTTATCTATAAACAAATAAACAAAAAACTACACCACGTAGCTGTTAGGTAAGTTTGTTTTTTTATCTCCTTTTCCATGCAATATAAATTTCTGCCCCCCCCCCCCCCCCAATTTATAACGGCACCAGCTGCCACTGATAGCAACCTTAAATAGTTACTATTTAGGGTCATAATGATATTGGATATTGCTAAATGAGAACCCTGCTATTAAGTGGGTAAAGAGGTGATTTAAAGGATGTGGTTTCTGAAGGCTTTTCGTGCTTGAAAACGTCTGCTTAAGTTTTCCCGTTTGCAAAGATTACTCAAAAAGCAGATTTTTTGTCGAGAAAAACCATCAACTAAATAAATGAAGCTACTGTGATTGATGGAGCACACTAAAACGTTTTAAGAAGTAATAGCAGTTTTTCCTAAACAACTCAAAACCGCAACAAGCTGCTGCAAGTATCGGAGTTTGTAAAGTAATCTAATTTTGTCACCGATGATCGCTTTTTTCGAATTTTATATCTTTTCATAAAGAGTCCCTGTATGAGTATAACCACAGATAAAGGTGAGTATCATATTCTTATTGTAACTTTTAGCCATGGCATGCTAGATAGGTCAAAATAGACCCAAATAACACATTTTCGGTGTTATCTGAAAAAAAAAATTTGTCGAAAATAATACTTTTTCTAGCCATTGCTACGCGAGCTAGGAAGGTAAAAATTAGTAAAAATTTACACAAATCGCTATAGAAAGGATTTATTTGACATTTGTTATGTCTAGATAATGTTATGTCTAGATAGAGCGGAGCAACTCCAACATTTCATTTTGTCGCGCACTTGTTACTCCGTAAAATCGTCCAAAATCGTCTATTGAGCACTTATAATGAAAAAAAACGATGCAGAAAGTTATAGTTTGTACAGCGTGTTCCATTTTCGATGGGATTAAATGGGAAACTCGGTTATTATTAAAGATATTGATTTTCTGATTGCACCTTACCGTGCTCTTTTTTTGAGCCCCTAAAAATTGTGTAATCAGATTTTTGCTATACCCCGTAGTTTCGCTAATACAGGGAGTTTTTGAAAAAATTGTATTTTTAATAATCCCTTGTATCTCGCTTATCTTGCGAGATATTTTTATTCTGTAAAAACCTTTTCATGGCAACTTTTTTAGAAGAAAATAATGACGTTGTCAACTTTTAAAAAAAAACAAATTATAAAAAATGACAAATTTTTCTGATTACCATTATGTGTAAGACATTGTTGGCATTTTCGAGTAATTTTTCTTAACGCTTTTTTCATAAAAATATTTCTGCCATTTAAATATTGGGATTTTGTTGCTTGTATGAAGTAGTTAAACATATCACATTTTTCAAAATCTGGATATGGTCGATTTCTAGCCAGTTTAAAATAATTGTAAGCCATTCACGAAATTGACAAGTAAAATGACAATGTCAATTCCACGCTTTTGTTTTGTACATTTCAGGACCTGCTGTGCTACCATCAAATAATTAGTATGATATTATTTTTGTAACTTTTTAACGTTTTTTACTTTATTTATAAATCTTTTAATTATCATTTCGAAACAGTTAAACTAAAAATCGTTCAACTAGTGTGTCTTGCAATTTTTAATTTATAATTATGTTGGAAATTTCCAGGTTCGGACTATAATCTTTTTTTCAAATATTAAATAGTTTTTTTAACCTTAAATCAAGAAAATATTAAAGTTTTATCATTTTAAAGTAATAATAGCTTGGAACCAATCAAAGTACCATACCATATCTCAAAAACTAAACAATATTTAAAAAAATTGACAACGTCATTATTTTGCTCTAAAAAAGTTGCCATAGAAAGGATTTTACAGAATAAAAATATCTTGCAAAATAAGCGAGCAACAAGGAATTAATTAAAATGCAATTTTTTCAAAAACTCCCTGTATTAGCGAAACCACGGGGTATAGCAAAAATCTGATTACACCATTTTTAAGGGCTCCAAAAAAGAGCACGGTAAGGTGCAATCAGAAAATCGATATCTTTAATAATAACCGAGTTTCCCATTTAATCCCATCGAAAATGGGACACGCTATACACAGCCAAATATTCCAAACAGCCTAACTTCACCGTACATAAAGTAAATCACAAAAACAGGAATTTAGCAGTTCGGTTTGGTTCGGTTCGAGTCGGTCTTAGGTTAAGTTCGTTGTGTCTTAAAGTAATTCAGCAGGATGCGGCTGAACCGAACAGAACCGAACTTGACCTAACCTAAAAACCCAAAAACAAGCAGCGCAGCCGATTTTTGCTTAATACTACCAAATAAATAATTTCAACAACAAGGATTTGCTAATCCTTTATCCTTTTTGTTGTTTTGTATGTGAGCAACAATGACTTAATCGCGATTAAACCCAGGATCGCGCTTAAGTGCTTACGGTGCATCTGAGGGTAAGTAAGCAAATCGAATTGGGAAATATAATATGGCCGAATGTCCTGGAAACAGTCGGCCCAGGGAAAAAATACAAAAAAAGATCTGTCAAAGTGTCAAAATAGCTGTGGGAAGGTCAACTGTACAAATTTTAAAAATTATGTAAACCCCCATGTAACGTTTTTTTAAAAAATCATTTTTAAAAATTTTACAATTACAATGATGATTATTTTACAATTACAATGATGATTCCTAGAAGATTGCTTTTTTTCTCTTTTTTTTGTTTTTTGGTACTAACCTATAATCATTAATAAATATATATAAAATGAATAGATAAAGTTTGTATTTTTTTTTGTTTTTAAATATAATGAACAAAAAAATTGAACATTCATTCTGTAGCTAAAAGAGGAACAAAACTAAATATAAATTCTCTAAAAGCCTTCGACATTTATAGACAATTTAATTTAACTTCCCACCTTGCAGTAATTTGTTTTAAATTTTGAGGCTACGAGCTATGGACAACGGTGATGAATTAACTCCATCAAGGTAGGTTTCAGTTTCTCAAATGAAACTTTTACCAAACCTTTGTTTAGTTTAGGTTATTACTTTTTGTTTTCTAAGAAATTGTACCTGGTATTTATTAGACCTAATTTTCTTTTAGTATGCTCCCGAAACATTTTCTTGTAATAAAATTAGTGGAGAATGACCGAACTGGTTTGATTTATAAATCACCTCCACACAACATGGACAATTTCTATAATTAACAAAGCATAAATAATCAAAGAAACAATTATGCTATAACCGTTTAAACTATCGACCTATAACACTCCTTAATTTAAACTATAAGCTTTTACCGAAAATATTAACAGATAGACTAACAAAATTTGACGGATACCAATCAAAAAAACAACTAGGCTTCAGAAAGGGTTTCAGAATAGTTGACCACTTATTAACCATGAAAATCCTAATTGAACGAGCCAACGAATACAACATTCTACTATATATTCCGTTTATAGACTTCGAAAAAGCTTTCGATAGCATTAAGCACTGGGCAGTAAAAGCATTTTTAATTAATAGCTAGATAGATCAAGGATATACAGACTTAATAATAACCAATAAATATATATATACAATATATAGCAAAGCAACAACATTAATCAAAATCCACGAAGGAACCAAGCCAGTCCTCATAAGAAAAGGGGTCAGCCAGGGTGACACAATATCCCCTAAACTATTTAACCAGGCCCTAAAAGATGTTTTTAAAAGCTTAGATTGGGATGAAATAGACATCAAAGTAAGCGGACAATACTTGAACCAGCTTAGATATGCTGATAATATTGCCTAAATAACAAACAATAAAGAAAAACTAACAAAAATGCTGGAAGAACTGGATATAGCAGCTAAAAATATAGGCTTAAACAGATGATAATTACACGATCAGAATAAACCAAATGAAAGTAAAGTAGAGGAAAATATATACCTGGGACAAATTATTAAACTTAAAAAAACCAAACAGCTGAAATCAAGAGACGAGTAAGATTGGCCTGGGAAGCATTCAGTAAAGTAAGCTACATACAAGGGTGGATCAAATATAAACAAGCCTTTGTTTATAAACTAGTTATTTAGAAACATGACACAAAACAGAAATTCTTTCTACTTTTCTACACATCCCCCTTCTCTGCTAATACACTTTTCCCAACGGTTTGACAGTTTCTTAATCCCGTTTTTATAAAAGGAAGCTGGGCGGGTATCTAACCAGTTGCACACGAATGCCTCCACCTCTTCTTTGGTCTGAAATTGCTCGCCTCCCAGTGAATCTTTGAGTGGGCGAACATATGAAAATCGTAAGGTGACAAATCTGGACTGTATGGAGGGCATTCCAGCAAAGTCAAGTGCATTTAATTGATTTTGGCGTATCAGGTCTAGCGTTGTCATGCAGGAGCAACAGGTTATGGATTTTGGCGATAATCAAGCTTTACCTGATCGAATAAGTTGCAGTAGTAAGCCGCGTTTATTGTTATTCGCTCGTGCAAAAAATCGACTAACAAAACTCCTGTCCAGTCCCAGAAAACGGTCGCTAAAACTTTCCTTGCAGAAATGTTGGTACGCGGACGACGTGGGTGTTTTTCCAGGTACCTACGAAAGCATCTTATTTCCGAACTCTCCTCGCAATCTGCATCGAATTTCAGCAGGTTTCACGTTTTCGCGTGTAAGAAATTTAATGATTATTCTTTGCGCAACACTGCTGTGTACCTTCTTCTCGCTCATTGCGATTGCTCCTGGCCAAATGAGCATCGCGGCACTACCAGCCGCCTACATGCTCCTGAAGATGAGCAAAATTAAAATGGAAATTTGCCGGTCATAAAATGAGACAGAAAATAAATCGATGAAACAAATGTATTGTAAACTGGAGACCTTGGGAAAATAAAAGAAGTAGGGGAAAACCCCAAATGAGATGGGCGGACGATTTGAAGAAACACGCGGGAACTAGATGGATAAACACGACGACAGACAGAGAAGAGTGAAAATAATAGGGAAGGCCTATGTTCAAAGATGGATTGAAGAAGGCCAAATAAATAGATAAAAAGATAACCGTTTAAAATCAAATTTTAAAATTGAACCCCGGCAGCGTCGCATGAGCGGCGGCAAATTTTCCCAAACCCCCTGGTTGCTGTGCAAAATATTTTCATGCAAAAAGCGATCCAGTCAAGTTCTAACAGCACACTGGTTTTGTTAAAACTATTTTTTCTCACTCTAAGGTTAGAACTTTTTGTTCAAACCTGTATAATTTAACTAGAATGATTAATTACTAAGTATTTTGAATTTCAAGCTTTATAGTTTTCGCTGACTTACTTTACTCATTTAGTTTCAGTGTCTTTGTATTGATTTTTCTATTAACTGTAACATTATACCTATATCCAATAAAGCCTGAACGGCGATAACAAAGAAATTTCCCTAAGGAGCTCTTTGACCTGTCTAAAAGCATTTAAGCTTTGATTTGATAAAAAGGGTGAGAATAATATATTGTATAACAAAGGAATTGGATAAAAAGGCAATAAAGGGCAGTTTTTAGGTTTACGTCACGTTTGGCAAAAACACATGCCACTCAAAACGGAAAACAAATTGGCACTTTTAGAATTACAAAGACCCAGCTCCAAAAGTTGTGAAATCGAGTTTTTATCAAAATTTGACGTAGAGCAGAAGTAAATATTGATTGGTAATGAAATGAAAAGAAAATCTCGATAGTGCTTTACCAAACACCTTGGAGCATAAATACTGGCCATACCCATTTTTATTTTTACACACTTTAATTCCCAGCAAAATGTGAATAAACAACTAATATGGCGTCCCTCTGCACACCAGCTATGTGTCTAGGTGTCAAATTTGCTTCTGCCTATTTGAATTTGCCATTGTTTCCAAAGTATCTATGATTTCTTTACTTTTAGATTTTTTGAACCAGTGCTGCTAGCTTATTTGGCATGATTCAGAGTGTAACAGGGGCCTGTGTGTGACAGTGGTACTGTCACCTCAAGTGGCCAAGGCTTAAATGTTGTAAGCTACCAACTTAGGCTACAACTTATATAAATTATAAAAAGATTAAATGTTACTATATGGTATTAAATTTTCACGATCTCGAAAGGGAATTTGACGGTTCTTGGAGGAAAAGTATGCTATAAACGTTTTTCTCAAATGTATAACTAATGTAGGATAATCATACATACCTTTTCAATTTTCTTCTTGTAGCTTCACACTTTCACTTCTTATATTTATTAGTTGAATATCGACTTTTTACTACTATTAAACTTTTGTATTCAAATATTTACAATTCTTAAACTTCTAGGTTTTATAAACCTTTTATATATTTGTTATAAATATATATATTTATCAACATCTTAAACGTTGATTGAATGAGTGAAACTATTCAATCAACTGTTTAATTTACTTAATATTACTGTTTAGGTTTGGGATATATTGTTGAAGAAAAATGCCGATTTTAGGGCAACTAATGGTTTGTATTTTGATGTTAAAAAAAAACCATAAAACAGATAAAAACATTATTTCAAAACACTGGAAACAGTAATAATTAAAAGTTTTAAAATTAATAAACTCCAAAAGAAGAGACTAAAATAATTATGAATAATAAAGATAATAGCTTATACAATGTTAAAATGATTGACAAATTTCCCCAGTTGAAATAAAACCCCCCTTAAGAAGTGTGAATGAAAGTGTAACGTACCAAGCAAAGCGCGACTAAAAAGTGACGTCCCTGACGACTTTCGAAAGTTTCCCGTCTCAGTTAAAGCGACCCTGCGCTTGAAGGGACAAATATCTTGGCGTTGATTGGCTAGAATTCTACTACCTTTCGCCTTGGCGAGAAAGAGATAGACTCCGCTTTAAGCGCTCCACTAAGAGACAAAATAGCAATGCAAGCCAGACTTAAAAACCCGTTAGAAAGTAAAATTACACAGTGTGTTTTTTTTTAAATTGAAAATAGTTTAAAATTTGTTTCCAGTTACAAAATAAGAATTATTTTGATGTTAGTGGCTCAAAGGACATATTAGCCGAATACAACTTTTATTAAAATACGGCGAACCTGAAAATATGCCTAAAAACAAGTCGCCGGAGTTGCCATAAATTTTACTTAATCTTAACCTAGTCTTGCATATAATTAATGCCTGTTGATGTCAAAACAATATTTAATTAAAAATCTTTAAAAACTTATAAATGGCAAAAATACCATTTATGCTCAAATCCCGTTTTGTTACAAGAGCAAAATCAGCAGGCATTTGACATATATCAAATGCATTATGCATTTGGCCCAACGATTTGTTTGTTCAGTGTATAAACAAGACAGTTAGGTGTTTATTCGGTTTCATAATGTATTATAAAATTTCTGCCATTAATTGTTTTTTTACCCAACTGCAGCACGGTGAAAGGAAGAGTAATGTTTTTCGATTGTTGTATGTATGTTAGTATGTATGTTTGTGTCACGCTAGAGGCTAAACGGCTGAACCGATTTTGACAAAAAAGGTGTCGTTGAATTGCTACTGATCCCGAAGGTGCTATAGGCTATCTATCTTTTTAAACAGGAATCAACATGGCGGTCTTCAGACGCCATTTTGTCACATGATGTAGGCGTTAAGGCATACAAATTATCTAAATTTCAGGCGATTTTACTAAAATTCCTTTGATTACCTATTGCAAATGTCCTCTTATTTGCTGTAGTTACTTTGTAGTCCTCCCTGCTCCCACCCATCTCCCCTCCTGTCATTCCCCCACCGTATTCAAAACCAAATTCGCATAATTTCATTACATATAGAGCGATTTCAAAAAAAAGTTCTGCATACGCTTTCAGATTTTTTTCCAACACCATTTTACTAGTCCCCCGTCCCCGCCGCTCCTTCTCTCCACCGCGCCATCCTTATTAGTAATAGTTATAGCTATATCTTTCACAAATATAAAGCGATTTCAAAAGTTCTTTCTGCACACGCTTGAAGATTTTTTTCTAACATCATTTTACTAGTTTCTCCCTCCCTCTCTTCTCCCCTCTCTCCTTGCACAAATGTTGAGCGACTGCCAAATTTACTTGTAACTACTAGTCGCAGTTGGGTACAAAATTACTCAATAACCTGATTCATGAGAATACAAAACTGTATAATTTCGTAAGTGCGCTTTGGTCATCAAAACTAAAAGTTGAAGCATGTCGTACATTATAGGTATACCTATCAATTTTGTACTCGACTGCGACTAGTACTTACAAGTAAATTTAGCAGTTAAGTGTTTTTTTTTTATTCATTTTTATTTTACTAGAAATTCCTTTGCGAAATATTTGATAAGTTTTAATTGTAATAATCAAACAAGTTTCGTGGCTAATCGGGCAAAAAGGAGTTTTTTTGTTTCCCTTATATTTTTCCGTGGGTAGCATGAAAGCTAAACCTCACGGGGGTCCAAGATCTAATGGACACCTAATAAGTGTTGACAGTTAACCGTTTCGTCCTTATGGGACTCCTCAGAACACTGCTGGTCGATGTGAAAGTGTTCTGAGGAGTCCCATAAGGACGAAACGGTTAACTGTCAACACTTATTAGGTGTCCATTAGATCTTGGACCCCCGTGAGGTTTAGCTTTCATGCTACCCACGGAAAAATATAAGGGAAACAAAAAAACTCCTTTTTGCCCGATTAGCCACGAAACTTGTTTGATTTTTAAATTCACGGGTATGAAATTCCACGTTTGTTTAATTGTAATCTTGGCAACTTTTTAAGTTTGAATTCACAAAATGTAATATTTAATTTTAGGTTATTAAGTAGTTAATTAAGATAATAATTCTTTACAAATTCTCTTCGTTGGATGGTTAAATGGAAGAGCAATGAAATTAAATGGCGTCATGGAAAGTAGATAAAAGTATATTTATAATGTAGCAGAGGATCCCGCCCAGAGCTTATGGGCGGTGGTTTTCGGTTGGAATTCTCTTAAATTTCAGTATGTTGTAGATCTTGAAGCCCTGATGAAAAGTTTATGCCCCATCGTCGTCCGGCCTTTGGTTTCTAAGATACAGGGGTTCAAAGTTTCAGTTTTTAGCTTTTGTGCGTTATTCACAAAAAATTATTTCATGTCATTTCTACCTAATCTGAAAAATGTTTGTTACATATACATATACATATATGCATTAGGTCACAAGAAGAGCTTAATATACAAACAAAAACATTGGACTTAACTTAATTAAGAATTTGCTATATTCAGTGGCGTTTCGAACATAAAAATAATTAAAAAATATTTATTTAAAAAACGATGCTTTACAGAATTGACTATAAAAAGAAAACAGACGGTGGAATTTCTGTGTAATTTTTTGTCATGTAGAGCTCACCTTTAGCCCGTTTCACTAACCTGCCAATGTCAAATTGACAGATCATATTGTTAAACTTTTTTATTTTACTTTTAATTTCGTAACAAAAATCAATGTCAAAAGAAGTTAGGATTTCGGATATTTATTTTGGTAAATTGCACGCCACTGAATGAATAAATGATTTAAAAATTACCGTGAGCAACAAAAATCATTCCATTAACCTCATAATTATATTTGTTTAAATATTGTCGTTAAAAAAAAGCGAAAGTATTTTGCATTTCTAAAAAAAAACATTAAAATCCTAAAAAGCCGTACGAAAAACTTTTTCTGAACTTGGCAATAGTATGGCTAAAACAACTTACTACGTCTTAGTCGAATCTCATTTAAGATACGGAATTGTATTTTGGGGTAACCGTAGCCAATACTTATTTAGATCCGTTTTTACCATACAAAAAAGATGTATTAGATACTTATGTGGGGCGAAACTCAGAGATCACTGTAGACCTTTATTTAAGAAAGAAAAACTATTAACGCTGACCTCTCTTTTTATACTTGAGACAGTCTCTCTTATTTATAAAAAATATAAAAACTCTACTCATGAGCACACGTATCAGACAAGAAATCACAACAATATGCCCTTGCCTATTAACACAAAATTCTTTAATATATCGTAGTGTAAAAATATACAATTAGCTTCCAGATAACATTAAAGAAATGGATTCCTACAGGACATTTCGAGAAGCAGTTAAGGATATTTGGTAGAGAGAGCATATTACAGTCTCAACGAATTTTTTGATGATCAGTTTTAAAACTTCTTGGGGGATACTATATTATAATATTTCTATTGCTTTTGTTGTCTTTATTATTATTTATATATACCTGCTTAAATTGTAAATTAAACATCTCACTGTGTTTTTTTTTTCATGTTTAAATTTTAAATTAATGTTTTGCTTTTTTTTGTTGTTTGGTATTTTAACCTGAAAATTTCAATTTTTCTTAAGCGTATTGCAAATTTTTAACCTTTTAACAAAATATGTTAATATTTAATAGATTGTTATTCTTAAATTATTATTTTTGTAACATGGTTTTATGTTTTAAACTTTTTGTTATTGGTTATTGTTTAAATATTTTTATTACATTATTTTAAGAATTTTATATATATTTTTGCTTTTAAAAAAATGTTTTGAATTTTTGTAGGTTTAATGTTTATTACAGCTTTGGGTGTATTAATATTTATTTATTTATGGCCAAAGCTGTGTGTGTATTATAAGGGGCCTACAGACACGCGAACATTTTCAGAGATTAGTACGCGCGTACAAGTTTGCGCATACTAATCTCTTCGTGTGTAGACAATATCCGCCTAAAATATCTCTCGAAGATTAGTGCACAATGTACGCGAGCAAATCTCTCGGTGTCTAGGCAAAACGCATTGATAATATCCTGTTTATGTTTAGAACGTTTAATTTTGTCTTCGTGTGTGTAGGCAATTCCACCAAACGTACATGTATGTAGAGATTAGTTCGCGTACTAATCTCAAGAAATGCTCGCGTGTCTGTAGGCCCTTTTATTATGTTTTTAGTCAGGAGTTTTTATTGATCTCTGTTCTTTTTTATTCATTTTTGTTATATTCTAATTGATATTTATTTTCATTATTTATGTTTTTTTTTCTTTTTTGCTCTTTCTTTAGTTATTTCGCTTTGCCTGTATTTACTACTAGTTTTTAAGTTTATTACCAGCTTTGTCAATGAAACTTCTGTTTTTTGATAATAAAGCATATTTTGACTTTGACTTTGACTTAGAGTTTAACAGCGTTGTGTGAAAAACTTTACAAACTGATTTTTACCATATATACACATTATGGTTTCCTTGGGAGATTCCAAAAGACAGGAGAAAACAAAGAAAATGCCCCCGTATGTGTTTTTTTTGTATAGTTAATTCTGTAAAGGATCGTTTTTTGAATAAATATTTTTTAATAATTTTTATGTTCGGAATGCCACTGAATGTAGCAAATTGTTAATAGGGCCAATTTTTTTGTTTGTATATTAAGCTCCACTTGTGACTTAACGTTTGATATATATCAAAGAAAAATATTATTTTTCAGAATAGGTAGAAATGACTTGAAATAGTTTTTTGTGAAAATGCACAAAAGTTAAAAACTGAAACTATGAACCCCTGTATCTTAGAAACCATAGGTCGGACGACGATGGGGCAAGGATAACTTTTCATCAAGGCATCAAGATCTACAACATACAGATAATTAAAAGAAATGAAACCGAAAGCCACCACCCATAAGCTCCGAGCGGGAGCCTTTTGAAATTCGTAAATAAGTCACCAATAAATTAAATAAAATTAAAACTTGAGATTTTGAAAAAACACCGAGACACGTGGAATTTTAATTAAAGAGGGCCTTCTTTTAGGATGCATGGTTAAAATGTAAAACACACCCCTCCGAGGAGTATATTTGAAGACCCTTATTTAAATGGGAAAAGTGTGTCAAGTGGCACTCAGTGGCGAATTCATTGAAGAGGGTCGACCGTCCTGACATAAAGTTGATTTTTTTTTTAGTAAAAATATAGGTAATCCATAACCCGCAATTTTTATGCAAAATTTGCATATTTTAATTTATTAACTTTTGATGCCTCTTTAGCCCCTCCCCCTGGACCTCCTGGATCCACCAGTGGTGGCACTTGGTTTAAAAGGTCTTCTCTAAATGTCGAAAATAACATGTAATTATTTTAGAAATCCGTCAATTAGTTTTTGAGATAATTTTGCACTTAAATTTGCCACGTTAACGAAAATAGTTAAATTGTTTTATATAGTTTGTAAAATTTGGAGAAAAAAAATGTCACCGATTTTATTTTATCTCACACAGATTTTTTTTATATCATATCTACCCAAAGAGCATTTTTTATAATAGGTTCAAACAAAACTCGATCACATTTTGGAAGAACCTAAAGTTTTATTATTTGGTGTTGGCGATAACTTTAAAAGTCCAATTAACGCACTAAATGCGTTAAAAAATTTGTAATAACTTGCTGTCAACACCAATTTATAAAAATTTTAGTTTTATAACAATGACTATATAACAATAGTCCAATCCTTTTTTAATCCTAAGACGCTTGTTTTCGATAAGGAGTAGTTTACATATGTTTGGTATGTTTGTGCTTGGTTGACTGAAAACGTTTTCTTCATTATAAATGCAGCTTTAATAAACAATAAACTTTCGTTTTCGCCAATGCGACTTCTTATGCAAAGCTTTAGACTGTTGAATCCTGTCAGTGGCGGCACGTGGTAAAAAGCTTTCGGAGTGCACACCAAAAAAAAAAAAAAAAATTGCGGCGCATGCGGAATTTTTTTTGTAAATAATTAAAAAATGAGATATTTAATTAGATATTAGTTACCTACCTATTATTATTGAAATTATAAATAAATAACTAGTTTACATATTTTCTCTTCTAATGGCAAAGATGAAAATTTAATTGTTTTTAAATATTCCACGCTAATGCTATCAGAATTAGAAACTTCCGCCATTCTCCTAAATACCAAATCGTTGAAATCAAAACACACCGCCAGCGCCCGACCAATAATGGTGTGCAAATACTATCTACTCGATACTTTAATATCTAATACATGGGCGGATTCAAAGTAATCGAATATCCTTCGACGCTAAATACTCGTTACTCGAATCCCGAATGGGACCGAATCCGAAGTGTTACTTTCGTATCAATTGTATCGGCATCCGCCGAGTTTGGAGTACTTGTAATCATTTGGACCAATATTTATATATTGGATTTACCGATAATATAATATAAATAATAATAAAATCTTTGAAATGCTTGGAAAAATGGTTGCATATTACTATGCCAAATTGTCTAAGTGCACTAATTAAAAGTGCCCTTGAGCTCCTCTAACATGCAACGCGAACCATGGGTGCGGGGGGCGTCACGGGGGTGCGGGCGGCATCGAGGCTAGTTTTTGCACAGATTTTGTCCTAGGCACTGCCGCAGGAAGGTTCAGATTCTATGTGCTGTAAAATTCTATTGGGACATGTCGTCCTCTCTTTCTACATTTCGTAATTAGAATGCGACACAACATCTACGGAGCAAATGAAAGTGAATAATTAGATTCGAACTAACTATATAGCGCATACGCCAGCATGCACCGCAGGTGGTTTGAATACGAATACAAACACATACATACCGGGTATTAATTTGTAGGTAATATTCCAGTCTTTAGTGAATTCCATTTGGCCGCCACTGTCCTGTGATCTTTTGAGAACGCATGATCCGCTAAACCGGATTTTTAATATCCCCTAATTGGTTACTTTTTTATGTTCTTTTACTCCAACATATAAAAAAGTCATGTTTAAAATAAATAATTACAATAAAAGTCCAATTTCTTTTTTCTTTTAATCATTGTCTGCGAGTTTCAAACAGACCTATTTTCCTATCAAGTGTGGAAAATCCACTTTTTCTGCACGAGACAACCTAGTAAAGGAGTCGAGTGTGAAAAAAGAGTTTCCGGAAGCGTTAGGAACAATTTGTTTTTCTACAAGCGTGAGGAAATAAAAAAACATTCAGAAACGTCATTTTAATTAATACCAGTAATTTATTTACTTGAAAATTTAAGTTTTATTAATATTGTGATTAATAGTAAATGTACAATTATTATTTGCAATGAAATTAATGACAGATGCTATTTGGCTTCCGGATGGCATCGGCAGGATCTGTTGTTGCTTTTCCGAAGCCAGAGATTGAGAAGTCACGTTTGATTCTTGCTTTGGGGAAGTTAGGACAAAATCGTCAGAGGCAACGTCAACTGATGTACCATTTGAAGATTTTAAAACCTTGCCGCCTATATCTTTTTTGCTTTAAATGGATTCTTCCATGTACCCCTCAGCAACTTTGGTTGAAAGCCATCCCCCATGACGTTTGAGATTTGTGATGTCTGCACCAGCATCAGCAAGCGTAGTCGCAGAAGATCTTCTGTAGGAATATCCAGTATATTGCTCAGGATTTGGCAGTCTCAAGAAAGCTGTGCCGTAGGAGGGCATTTTTCCAAATTTATTGATTCCTACACACTGGGTAGTGCATTGTTCATTTTGATAATTAACAAAAAATCTTTGGTGTGTAGTATCTTTTGGTCTTAAAGCAACGTACTTTCGGATAATTGTTAAGTTTTTCTCGCCAGTGCAGTGATTGCAAAGCTTCTGCTGCTGTGCGTTTTATTGTCTGATATTTTGATCAAAATCAAACATTGTTCTATTTGTACGTTTTCGACTGTAAAATTTGTCAAATCTTCCCCTCTACATGCGCCGGCTATGCCAATAATCGTGGCTTTACATTCACTAGAAGATAAGTGTGATCGGGTAATGTAGTTAAAAAGACTTCAACTTGATCTGCACTAAGAATTTTTGATTTTTTTGGTCTACACCCGACCATTTTCTTTTTAAGGAATGCAATTAGTTTGAAGATTTTACTCATATCAACATTTTTCTTGAGCTTAAGCATGGTTTTCTTGACGATAGAGTGGGTGATGCGCATGTTGTCGAGAGCTTTGCAAAGTATGCCAAAAAAACCTTTCTTTTTCAAAATTTCTGTTACCTTTTTCGATGCTCCATTTACAGAAGTGCTCGAACTCTTTTCGACTTTTCAGGTAGCAAATCCTCTTTGACCCCTTCAGCTGCGGCTAAGATGCCTTCTGGAATATTTTCCATACTTTCCAGATTATTTTATACCACTTTCAAGCTAATTTTTATTTTTTGTTACGCTTTTGATAAAAAAAGGGCAAATCTAGAGGAAACGAAGACGTCACTTTGAGAATAAATAAGCAATTGTCGTCCATAGCAACCAAGTATATCAAAGCCACTGATGCAGCTATAGTCCTTGCAATACCCCAAGTCCCTTTGCTATCCTTTTTTATTTTTCTCCTATAAAGAAGACAGAAAATAGCATCAAAAATGGTTGTTGGCCCCAGATTGCAGTTGGCAGTTGCAAGCCTGTCTGTCTATCAAAGTTTAAATTGACAATAAAAGTCAACTTTCAAAACAAAAAATTTTTGGCAAGTAGTCAAAATAGTAAAAAAAATTGCGACAAAGATAAAATGTTCATACGAAAATTCGACGCTTTTTCCGATCTTTAGTCCCATCCGTAATAACTACAGAGCAAAATTTTAAGAAACACAGTATAGGTAATGACAAAAAGTTTGAAGACTTTGTGATGCCATTCAAAACAACTTCTTTAGAAAACTAATTAAAAAAAGTTTGTTAAACTATTGTTTAAAAAGATAAAAGCATTGTTAAAATTACATGGTGCATTGCGAAAAACTAATTTTGGAAGACTGAGAAAGTGAAACAGCTATTGTTGTCGCTCCTCTCGTCATAACTGACGATGGCAATTTATGAGATGAAGTTTTTTGGATGATGAGAATAAATTATTTTTGCATAGTTTGTTTTTTAGTTAGATTTTCAGTTTTTTGGTTGGTTTTTAATCCTATGAGCTGTTCTACTGTTCTACTGCAACATTTTAAACTTAGTAATAAGTAATAGCCTCAATATAGCTATTTTTAGTTTAAATATTGTGTCTGAAATATAATTTTTAATTCACTCTGAAAAAGTCTGTACAATACTGTTTTGTTGAAATTCCCAAAGCATTTCCACTTAAATCAATTGAGAACTTTATTATACTTTTTAAAAGATCTATGTGTCGACCATAAAAAATGTTTATTTATTAAAAATTATAATAAAATACTGTTTTAATTTACCCTAAACAAAAAATATAAATGCTTATATACTGAGAAATGAGTATGTACTAATTTAACTTTTATTAAGTCTTTATCCTTAGGTAATAATATTAAAAACTTCTGTTTACAAAAACTATAATATAAATAGGGCCTAATCTTATTTGAATGAATTTTTACCAAAACAAATTGCAAAGCTTAGCTGAACTCCAGCTCGAAATACATTGTAAAAAAAACATTTTTGAAAAAATTAAATAATCATTAATAATTTATCGTTTGTTCATGGTTTGTAGCTCTACGGTCAGTCGCACTGAAAATCTTCCAATGTAGAAACTTTGGCGGAAGGGCACCCCAATTGTTCATAAATTTTTCACTACATAAAATTATTTTCGGACAGAACCTTTTCTCAAAAAACTATTCCAAATCAGAATCAGAATTTAAATAAAAAATTAGCGATAATCTTTCAGTCAGAAATTTCAAAACAATGGCAGTTTAAACACCGATCCACCACCCTTATTATAAAGGGTGGTAACCGATTATATTAAGATTAAGGTAACTGATAATTAGTTTCGCAGCATCCATTATCAGTTACCTTAGGAACCTGTGGTTTAAAACTGAATTAAGAATACACGTGCGTTTTGTTACCAGAATTACGTGGTGATTAAACAAAAGGACTAGCCTTATTCAATGAATACATATGTATTCATTGCCTTATTGCAAAGACTATAGTCAATGAATACAGTGTATTCATTGCTATAGTATACCAGTAATAATGCAATTTACAATTTTTTTGCATTTCTGTGCGGAAAAGATTTTCCGCACTAAAAATAGTGTGGAAAATCACATTTTCCGCACGCTTGTAGAAAAAATAAAATTTAAAAATATTTTATTACCCAATTTAAATTCCCACAAAACAAAAAAAAATATTGGTAGGGCATCAAAGGATATTTTCCTAAAAGTGTGTTTAAATTCAAACAGCTGTTTTATAAATCTTTCAGAAATTCAGTTCCCTCATAAATATCAACTGCAAAAATATTTCAACATGAAGGAACGGGGGCGTGTGTTTTTTTAGTTCCTAAAAGCAAAGATCTTCCCGCAGTGCTACGCCCACTTACTTTTAAATATATGCAGATTTAAACCCAAGGCACTATGGACTCTAAACTCTCGTCTGTTTGCGTTGCAGAGAATCACGACCGTACCTATGGGGGATCAGGGAGAATCAATCCCCCACTAAATTGTCGATAAAGTGTGTTAAAAGAGATTTTTTTACAACACAAATAAGACAAAAAAAATTCACAATATGCTAATTTTTAAAGAAGGTATTTTACCTTGGGTACGGTCCACCAGAGAACAGCTGCAATTTGCACGAGTTTTGTTAATTATAAAATAACATATCAATCCCTTAAAAATTTGTATTTTTAAAAAATTACAATTTAGAGCCAACGTACCATACTTGGCTTCAATAGGGTGATTTTGGTCAGGCTTTTTACCAGTCTGTTACCATTACCTTCATTCTGCCCGGATGCACCAGTAATGCTGTTAGGAGTAGTTCGGTAATTTGCCTACAGATGGCAAGACGTATTTTTCTATAGCAATGAAGATTATGCCCTAAATTTTCAGGACATAAATTTCTCGTATGGGATCTTACTTTCAGAATACAATTTTCGGTGTAACGAGACCAAATAAAATCACAATTCATTCAGTTTTATGACAGCACTACTGTTTAGGTTTGGGATTTTATATTGAAGAAAAATGTCGATTGTAGGGCAACGAAAGGTTTGTATTTGAGGATAAAAAACCAAAAAAAGATAGAAACATTTTAAAAGACTGTAAACAGCAATAATAAAAAAGGTTTAAAATTAAAAAAAAACTCTAAAAATAAAGACCAAAACAGTTACGAATAACATTAACAATCTTAGTTAAAATAATTGACAAACTTTAACATTTCCCCAGTTGAAAATAAAACCCTTAAATCAAACGAAATGAAGCGTACAAAAACCAAGTAAAGAATGCTCTCTTACGAGTTTCTTGTCTCAGCAAAAAGAACCCTGCTCCGTAGGCACTCATAGCTTGCCGTTGATTGGTTTGAACTCTAAGCCTAAAGAAAGAAAGAAAGAGATAGACTGTGCTTTTAACGCTCCAGATAAAAAACAAAACACCAGCGTAAGCTAGAGATGCGTCGACTTACAAAACCGTTACAAATTAAAATTATATAGTGTGTTTTTTAAAAAATCGAAAATAGTTTGATAAATTTGTTTCCAGTTACAAAATATAAATTATTGTGATGTTAGTGGCTCACAGGACAGATTAGCCAAATAGAACTTTTATTAAAATACCGCGATCCTGAAAATTAATGCCTAAAAACAAGTCGCTGTGTCGCCATAAATTTTACTTGTTCTTGACCTAGTCTTGCATGTAGTTAATGCTTGTTGATGTCGAAAACAACATTTATATGCAAATCCCGTTTTGTTACAATTGTTTTTTACAAAAAATCATGTTTTTAACAAAAAAACTTTTTCAAATTTTACAAAAATACCAAAAATCAATAACTTCTGTGATATACGAGCAACGACCCTGTATGGTATTCAAAAGAATAACCCTACCTTCTCACAAGACGCTAGCGCTACCAAGTCCACTTTCAATCCCTGGCTTCGCAAGCGCAGATCTACCAATATTATTTACCTCATGTCTTAGAATAGATGCATACAGGGTGATTTTCACTTGAATAATTCTAACCACATGAAAATAGAAAGTTTCAAAAACCTAACCTAACAAAACCTAATCAAATCTAACCGAACCGAAGGAAACTGAACCAATAATTTTTTTCAAAAAAAAAACTTTCCTAACTTTCTGCCCGGGATCCTAGAGGATGTGAATCCGAACCGAACCTAACTAAACTGAACCAAACCTAACCTAACCAAACTAAACTACAACACGTACTGCTAATTAGGTTTAGTTGGGTAGGGTTAGGTTTGGATAGGTTCGGTTCGGTACGGTCCGGTTCGGATTCACATCCTCTAGCATCCCAGGTAGAAAGTCAGGAAAGTTTTTTTTTGAAAAAAAATATTGGTTTAGTTTGCTTTGGTTCGATTCGGTTAGATCTGATTAGGTTTTGTTAGGTTATGTTTTTGAAACTTTCTATTTCCATGTGGTTAGAATCATTCAAGTGAAAATCACCCTGTACATCGATTCTAATACATGAGGTAAATAATATTGGTAGATCTATGCATGCGAAGCCAGGGATTGGAAGTGGACTTGGTAGCGCTAGCGTCTTGTTACCTTCTCTAGCCATTGCTACGTGGGGTAGGAACGCAGCCAACGATAAAGACCGGCCATGGCGCGTTATAAGCAAGTCGGCGGTCACTTGATGTTAGGAGTCCCAGGATTCTTATTGTATTGCTTAATATATAATATGTTTTTACACAATTTAAATAAATTAACAAAAAATTTTTGTTCTTTTATAGGCAAAAATTGAAAAAAATATTTTGCTGATATATGTGTTTATTATGGATAAAAGAACTGAATCTATAAAATAAAAAATTATACAAAATTTGGACTCTAATATCTTCAGGTACATATATTAGGTACATAATATCGTTAGTAACTTCAAATCTATACAAGTCTTTCAAAATTGGACATATCAAACCTAAGCTTTTAGTTTTTTAATTTTTCTTTGACTGTCATCATCTTTGAGTTCTTATTCAAAGATTTATTAGCAGACACTAAATCATTGTGCTTTTTAATAAAATTATTTTAAAAAACTTTACATGCCCTTAAACTAATTTTTTCAAGCTTTGACAATAGTTTTTCTCCACAAAAACACTCGCTAGAGTTATCTGAAGAAAAATTTTCAATATAAAACATTTCACAATAATTTATTAAAAAGAAACAAGTGATTTTGTGAATAAGTGAGATGGTTTTCCCACTCAATGAACTGAATGTAGTGGTCGTCAATAATTTTTTGAAAAATTACCCAGCACAAAGTTTAATATCTATTTCAATAAAGTGTAAGTTAACTACCAACTCATGTTCTTTTAAAAGCTGTATCTTACTTTTTAAATATTTCACACTACCAGAGAGATTACTATCTGTTAACAATATTTTACAGATCAGTTTTTTAATATTGCGAGGGTGCGGTTCGGTTCGGTTCGGTTCGGTTCGGTTCGGTACGGTTCGGTTCGGTTCGGTTCGGTTCGGTTCGGTTTGGTTTGGTTCGGTTCGGTTCGGTTCTAAGGTAATTTACCTTAGAATTGTAAATTGACGGGTATGCAATGGATAACTGGATAAACAAAGATGAAGCCAACATTAAAGTGTATCCACCATATCTTCGATTCTCAGGTTACCTTTTCAAGAGACCTAATTGTTCAAAAAGAAATGACAACTGAACACATTTTTTACTCTCACTATCGAAAATGTCACTAAGGATGTCTATTACTTGATCAATCTTAACCAAGATCTTATCTTTTACCACTTCTTTCCCGTTCGCAACATATTAGGTTTCAGATTTATAGTTGGACCGACAAGGAACAATACTAATTACACGTTTGTTGTTTATCTTATAGGTATTTTCTTTATAATTTACTCATTAGCGATTCATTATTTTAACGCAGCCAACTACAGTCTTTTTCGTGGGCTGCGTTATTTTAATAACTTTCACATAAAATTCGTGCCCGAATTAAAAAAAAATCGACGTAAACAAACATACCAAAACTGAACACACACATGTTTTATAATGACAGCGGGCCGTGAGGCGTTTTTTTGTGGGACTCCTATGGTCACGTGATATTTCCGCGCCCGGGCCGGTCTTTCTCGTGGGCTGCGGGTAGGAACGTAAAAATTTGTACAATAAAACGGCTCATTGTAGGTGCACACATTTTTTTTGAGAAGCAGTGTACTTTCTGTGTGATCGAAATACTAAACCTTTTCTTTGGAAATATTGAAGTTATTGGATATTCACCTGAAAATAGGATTTTCCAGAAAATTCGAGAAATTGTGTATTATGAAACTGATTACGTTTCACACAATGCCGTGGCATATTCCATAAATCTGATGGCTCAATTTCGATTTAGGCAGATTACACAACATTAAAATGGAATGAAAAATGCTTGTCAAGTACAAAAAAGAGGCAAGGTCGATCAGGATCGGATTTTTATACAATAATACAAAATATTCATAATTTTGACGACTACAAAAAAATGTTAAACCTAAATTTGGATTGAATGAAACATAATATAATATGTTAAAACATGCTTTAGTGACTGTAAATTTGAAAATATACAGGGTGTCCCAGATAAAAGTAACCACATGGGGATTTCGGAAATGGTAAGAGATACGAGTTTGTTTAAATGAAAAAAAAGTTGCGCTATTCTAAGCCCAATCAGGTGCTGTATTAATATTAAACATATCTACAGGGGTCCCACTAAACACAAAAACATTTTAATAACGTCAAAATAATGTATAAGTTAAAAACATAACGTTAGGTTGAATGTTAGTTCTAACGTCATATTCATAGTGAAAAAGAAGCTTAATAACCCGGTTTCTGACGTTAGAAAAATAATCTTATGTTTTTATAACGTTTTTTTTAAGTGTTTTTCGAACGTTAAAAAAATATTGATTTTTAACAGTAAAAAAAAATGTTTTTCTAACATTGAAAAATAAATGTTTTTTAACAATGAAAAAATATATTTTTTTCAAATATCTCTAAAGATAAGGTAACATAAATAATGTAAATAAAATTCTTCTATTTTGGAAACGCAGGTCAGCAACAGTCCGTTGAGGTTTTCGTGAACTCGACACTCAGTAAAGACAATTCGGCTCGTAGCTTCTGAAAATAAAATTTAAAATTCTATGTAAACAATAATTTTGTAGTAAGTGCCTCGCTACGAGGCCAAACAATTCATGCTCAAGTGAATACAAGGCAAACAATTTCGAGGCGCGTATTCACTTTAGCATGAATGCAAACGAAGCATTCGTTTGGTCCCGCTGCGAGGCTTGCGAAGTAGCAGTTTGCTAAACCTCGCGTATATAACATTTATTTATTAATAAAGACGATTTATTATTATTATATAATTCTGCCTCAAATGAATACGCGGCTTAAGGTCCGGCGGCTAATCGTCCGCGGTGAATTGTCGCATTCCCCGTCTGATTTCCTTTAGGTATGCGATATTTCACACAAAACCACAAAACCATTTTTTTTCTTTTGTTTACTTTTTCTTACCTGATTTTGTGGTGCTTCATTTAGATCAATGCACACACATTTGTTGTTCTTTAACTATAGCATCTTTTCCACACAACTGGAGTAATATTCCGATCCAAATATGTATTTACTATCAATATTAATAATTATGCTTTAAATTTGCCATGTTTGTTTCTGCAAAATGCAAATATTTTAACCAAAATTACAAAAAGCGTCTTTGCTACCGACTCGTATCAACTCGCAGCGAAACGCAACTAATGGCGATGTTCAGGTAGTGGGACTGCTATACTATAGAGGGCGCTGCCATCGTGCCCTCTATAGTATACATTTTTTTAATGTTTAAAACACAAAACATTTATTAGCTTCATATATCTTAAAGACAACGTTAGATATAGTATATTGATGGTATTATTTTTAATGTTAGTGAAATTATGGTTTTTTTAATGCTGGTTTCTTAACGTTATTAAGAAATACATTTTTGGTAATGCTTTTACATGAAATTTTCGTTAGGATTTTCAAAACATTTTTTTTTCAACATTTATTTAACGTTTTTTACGATTTTGTCGTTACTAAACTATCGACCAAAAACTAAAAATTGTGTTTTTTGAAAAATTGAAATATCGCCGCCATCTTGGAAACAAATTTTGATGAAATTTAGTAGTTTTGTATAAGCAGCTACGGCCAATCGAATGACGTTAACAAATTTTTGTTAGGCCTTCTAGTTTTTTTGAAATTATAGCCAATATTGTTATTTCTTATGACGCCATATTGAATTTATACGTCATGTATAATAAGCCTATGTTTTGTATAGTATAGGAGTCAACATTCTCTCGAGAGATGTGATCATTCTCGGGTCTGATCCCATCGAATCGTGTTCCTTCTATGGGTGTTCCTCGTCTTTTTGAACCTTCCCTTATTATGCGTACGGTTTCCAGATTTACTACGTCCATACAAAAAAACAGTATTTTCTAAACTAACCATTTTAGTTTTTGTGTATGTTGTGATCATAACCACCATAACCATACATTAAATAGTTTAAGTTGAGCTACGTATTTTTACGTAAAACTGCACGTTAAGCGCTCTACGTTTTGTTCCAAATTTGAGTTTAAGTTGAATGTTTTTACGTTACCATAACAAGTCTACTAATAGCAGAGAATATGGAATGCGGCACTTTGTTTTCTTGATGTTACAATTTTGTTTTTTGTCTTTTCAACTACAGCAGGAAAAGAATCGTTTGTACTGGAAGCGGAAATTATCGGCTAGGCCTCATTTTTCGATCGGCCAATCAACCAATTCTATTTTTTGGTAACGTTAAGGTGCCCGCAGACTGCTGTAAGCTAACGTAAATACGTAAGCTTCTAAAGTGACCTTGACGACGCGACGGTGTGACGAAGTGCGCTTGCGTATCTGTCAAATCTCATGCTTACGTAAAAATACGTAGCACAACTTAAACTATCTATTTTTAGTTCTTTTTTAAGCATTTCGGTTATTTAAAACTAATGAAGTTAAATACCGGAAAAAGATGTGCTCCATTAAACTCAATTCATTTTCCATTTCATATATTTCTCCCGAATTTTACGTATAAAACTGGCCAATAACTATGGGAAGCAATAACCGGAAGTTTAGCTAAGCCACAAATTAATGGAGAAACTGGTGAAAGATAAATACTATTTTTAGTTTATTTAGTGGTTTTTTTGGTCTTCTGGATGGCCCATTAAGTGAGGTGAGCGCTTACCTCTGGATCTATTTCTCCATGCAAATTGTGCAAATTTATTGTGGACACCATGAAGAGTGTTTAATGGCATGTATAAACCACTCTTAACTTTATTAACAAATTATAAAGAGAAATATAAGCACCTACCTATGGTATGGCACTTCTCCCGGACATTTTGCCACAAACCGCATAAGTTTTACGTGAATTATTTCCCATTTTTCACAAAAAAAAACATAATTTTACACGACAATCGCAAAACACCACAAAATGTAAATAAACAACAAATATAGCGTCCAACCACACAGCAGCAGTCTGTCACCGTATCAAAACACATACATGCTTACTTGAAAATTTGCGTCTGCGAATTTAAACTAGTCATTGTTTCCAAAGCAAGTTATGATAATGGACGAAACTTGTCATAGATGGCGCTTCAGCGTCTCAGACAAGACGATGCCAGTGTGTTTAAACTTTCGAGTGCTTGAGCCAGTCCGCTAGATGGCGCAACAACTTGTAATTTACTCGCATTGCACCGCCGCGAGTATTTCATATATAGGAGTTGGTTTTGGTTAAAATTGGCTTACCTGGGTTTGCTGTTCTCTATTGATGACGTGAAACACACAGAAACGTACGTCTAGAGATGCAACCTTGTGTAAGTAGGAAAACAACCAAAATCAACTCTTCCCTCTCCTTCTGACACTCGCAAGTTAGGCACACATACCTTTGTGTGAAGTATAAAATTCGTTTTGATTTGAAAGTTATGATTGCTTCTCACTTTTCAATTTTTTGAACATTTATTTAAGCTCTATCTTATTTGGGTGGTCTAAATGTGGAACCCTGGGGATCAATTTAAAAGACCGGTTTTCCATAATAGGACAATTGCAGCGGTGTTGACACAAATTAATTAATCGGTCCTGTTCGTACAGAGAGTAGGTACGTTTATATTGCGTTTATTAGGGAATTTGCAATTTGGGAACGCAGCGAATACAGCAAACACTACAAACATCACGATCGCAAAGTACACAGAGCGTTTGAAGTGTTTTGTTGCAAATGAATACCAATCTCTGGGTAGAAATCAGCGGCGTAGTGTGGGGGGGAAAGTCGGGGGTTTCATCAACTGTATGGTTTTAATAGCGGTGTGATTTCAAGGCTAAGGGGCGCGAACTGAATTCTCACATTGGGCTTGCATGCATTGACCTCCACTATGTTTTAGATATCGAACGGAGCAATTGTATCTGCAGCATAGAGCGCAAGGAGCCGGCGGTTTTCGCGAAAGCGACGCTCCTCTCGGGTCAAATCAAGACCGACCGTCAATGAATTCTTATTCGCTTTCTACACGTATGACAAGGACAATTGCTGACATGGTTTCTTTTCTTATACGCGCTTCTGTTATATACAAATAGGTATATAACATAAGATGCGGCTTTTCTAGTACATAGGTACGCGCAAAATATATTGCTTCTGATATAGTCTTACCACTCCTACAGGACTAGCGCTAATTACTTTTCCTAAGTTTTAATAGTAAACTTTTAACAATTTATTTTTATTATGTCTGATTTCTTAAGGGAAGCAATGCTTCTCTTGCTTACATGGAATAACATATCATTAATATTTTAAGTTTATGTTTAAGCAAAAATAAAAAATATTAAAAATGTTTATTTTTTACCCATTTATACAAGTTCAAAATAACCTGTTTTTCGTCAACTTGTCATTTTATGAAAAAAATTTATAATAAATTTTTAAATCAAAATTAGCCATTATCCCCACTCCTCCACCTTTTAAATCTTATATCTTGGAAACAGAGGCTTATTTACCTCCTATATGTTTAAGAATTTTTTGACTTATTTTGGGCTCCTCTATCAACAATTAAAATATTGACACATACCGTTTACACGCTGTTCAGTGGGGTACTGGCCAGGAACCAAGGGGTCATTAAATGACGTCTTCTACAAAAAAATGTTGTCTTTATGACGTCCGTTTTTTAAAGTGCTTTAGCCGTGTATGACGTCTTAAACAAGTCATTTATTGGTCACTACCCGTACAATACATTATGTCCAACGGATATATATTCATACTTACATAGATGAAGCACCAGTCAGTACTTTACCGGAATTATTCGAGATGTAAAGCCAAGTAGGTAGGAAAATAAATTAAATAAGTTGAGTTCTAAGCTTCTTTATTTTTTTATATATAAGTCTACCGACGCGTTTCGAAGTTATTTAATACTTCATTATTAAGGCTGATTTTTCAAACGCTCGAGGACTCTGGATTTTTCAACCCTTCAAGAAGAAATTAAAGTTAATGTTTCTCGTGAATCCAGAAACAAAACCCGAAAATTTCATTTTTATGAAAATCTCGGAAAAACCACCCTCAAAACAGAGACACATTGAGACTTTATTTTTAGTTTTTTCTGTAAAACATATCTAATTACAATAGCTTAAATATTACCATCATCAAGAAAAACTTCGAGGCCTTCGAGGTTTCGTTTTGAGGTGAAGATGGAGGCAGTCTAGGTCTAGGTTTAGGTCCAATTTGATCTTTGATCTGTACCTGTTCCAGGACTTCCAGATCTAAGTTTTCTTGGATCCTTCGGTGTTCCCAACTGCAGGGAATATTTTATATATTCAGACGAGTTTTGTAAAAAAGTCATAAAGACGTCACTACTGTTCTGTTTTAGTCCCAAATACGTCATATTACTGACGTCTCAAAAACGTTTTAAAATGACGTTATTTTTTGTCTCTTAAACGTCATTTACAAGTCAGGTTAGGTTTGGTTCCTCATTTTGACGTTTCAAAGACGTCACCTATCTAGAAAAGTAAAAATAGGTACGTGATAAAAAAGTTAAAATTCTCAAACTAAATAACTATAAGTTAAAAAAATCCAAATTATGTGGTAATAATCACCATGCGTTCAAAAATACATAGGGCGACATCTAGGGTAATTTTGCCTTTTCGATAACGTCATAATTATCACCTTACCCTACCATTACCTTATCTTCGCCTATTGTTTTCAATCGCACCCCTGTCCCGTTATGGACGGGACTTTGCATGTAGCCATTTTGCTTGTCTGTTTAGGTGTCTGTCCAACTCTAAATTATGATATCGTTTTGGAAATAGAAAATTGTACGAAGAAAATATTTCAAAGCGGGAAAGATGAAATATATTTATAGGGAGAGGTGGCTGAAACGATACACGTTCTTTTGATGTACGGCCAACAACGCTATGAATATTAGATCGACTTTTGCTCCAACCTACCTTTACTCCTTTTGACATTTTAATAACAAGTCACATATATATCTGTACAAGAAAAGGGCCCATAAAAAATGACTGCTACGTCCTTGCCGCCATGTCGGATTTCAAATCACCCCAGCGTGTGTCTTGGATAAATTAATCTTACGCAGTGGCGGATGCTATAGGGAGGGCAGCGGGGCAGTGCCCTCCCAACAAACGGTATTTTTAAGACAACAAACGGTATATTTAAAAAAAGTTAAATCTTCCCGTACGACATGTCTAGTTCTTTTTTTTACAAGCTTTTATTTAACTTCACGTGTATGTATGTATGTATGTGGTTATGTATGAATGTAATCAAATCTTGCAACTCATTTTTGAAGAACTTCCAAACATCCGATTGACTTCAAATTTCGCATAGCGTCTTAGTTCCGATGACAATACAATAATGTGGTTTCATCGGGTACCTACCTTCCCCCTAACGTGGGGGGTGGAGAGGGAGTAAAACTTTAGTTTGTACGATTTCCACCAAAATTGGTATCTGGGGGTTTTTGTGGATGAGAAATTTCAATATGGCGGATTCAAAACGGACGATATAATTTCAAGTTTTTCTGATTACTTTCAACTGACTTCCACGTATCCGATTGACTTTAAATTTCGTATACCGTTATAGTTCCGATGACAATCCAATAATGTGGTATCCCTGGCTGCCTACCTTACCCCTAACCTGGAGGGCGGAAAGGGGGTTATTGAGGGTTATTGAGGATAAGGATTACGAATTTTTGATCAGATTACAAAAATTCAATATGGCGGATTCAAAATGGATGATTTAATGTCGTTTTTCTGATTACTTTCAACTGACTTCCACGTATCCGATTAACTTTAAATTTCGCATAACGTTATAGTTCCGATGACAATCCAATAATGTGGTATCACTGACTGCCTCCCTCCCCCCTAACGTGGAGGGCGGAGAGGGGGTAAAATTTTAGTTTGTATTTTGTTTAGTATCAAATCGTTGGACGGCCTTCTCATCGAAGACCTAGATATTTCAAAATTGACAGGAAAGACTCCCTGCAATATCGATGCGCTAGCTGAAATGCATAGACTTAGAAAGATCTAAAAATTAAAAAATAAATTTAGAAAAAAAAACTTTTTGAAAACAAGCTTTCATAAAATGACTAAAAAGCAGAAAATAACTTTTTGAGTGTTCTGATATCATAATAATAAAAGCGATGGGCGTATTTAATATTAGGTAAATGCCTTTCCATGCGCATTTGGTGGATCGTCCACACCCGATGATGGGCCGACTCTTCTTTTTCAATGTGACAAAATAAATCGACACACTGCCGGTCGCGGATGATCTGCCTAATATGAAGCTATTGTAATAATGTCCATCCATATCAGAAAAATGTAAGGGTAGCTTGAGTAGCGTTGGGTTGGGTTAAATTATCTACCCTTACATTTCTCTGCTATAATATAATTTGGATTTTCACTAAACTTTGAGTTAACAAGGCTAAAAGAAAAATGGGTAAATTTCCTTTAATACGCCCATCGCTTTTCTTATTATGATATCAGAATACTCAAAAAATTATTTTATGCTTTTTAGTCATTTTATAAAAGCTTGTTTTCAAAAAAAAAAATCTAAATTTATTTAGCCTGTGGTTAACAAAAGACGATTAATTGGGTAAACTTTTTTAGCGTAAAAAGTTAAAAGCTGGCAGCACCGCGCGGGACAAGATTTCAATTTCACCCGTTTTTCAGCGGTGTATGGGTGGCTGTTCTCGCACGGGGGCGAAAGGAATGTTTGTTTTAGTTGACGTCGACCATATTCATCGTGCGAACACGTTCGTTGCCCTTCCTAAGTCTTGCCGGTTCTATCCTTAGTAAAGACCTATAAGTTTGTTTTGATTTGAGGTAGGTCTATAGTTAAAAGCCTTGCCGGTCGCGTGTCCATTGTTTGTTTTTGTTTTTGTTTGTTTTCAAAATGGAAATAAATACCGTCGATTATATAATTAACTGTGCAAATTTAAATACTTCGATTACAAATAAAATCTTTAGGGCCACATAGACTGGACTAAAAATCCTAAAAAATCTCAAGTGCAAGAAATAAAAAATTATACGATGCTGAAAACTGGTTGTGCGGTTGTGAAAAACGAAATGCTTTTTTTTGCTTTATTTGTCTTGAACAATCGACTTCGTGGGTGGCAAAGGGAATGTGTTAAAGTTAAAGACACAAAGTTAGAGTTACTTATTTAAATAACCACATAGAATGTTCTATGCTAGGCAACATTGATATTAGGTGCCAATTTAATAGTGCCTATGGGCAAAACATTACCGAACTTAATGAAAATGTGGCAAAAAATAGACATATACTTAGTAGGTTATTAGATTGTTTAAAATTCTGTAGGATTTTTGAGGTTGCTCTACGGGGTCATGATGAGTCTGAAAATGGTGCTAATCCGAGCACTTTGCGTATGTAAAAGAAGGGCGAATAGACTTTATCGATAAACAAATAAACTAAAAACTACACAAAGTAGCTGCTTGTTTGTAAAATGCTAAAATAAAATTGTTTAGGTAAGCTTTTTTATCTTCTTTTCCATGCAATATAAAGGAGGAAGCACTAAATACATTGTTTACCGGGATGCGTCAAATAAGCTGATAATGAGATATGTTCAAGGCTAAACCTTCCTGATATTTTTTCACAAAAAAAACTGGGGGAGTCATAGATTTCGTTTTCGAGCGCCACTGAAATCTGGAAAAATATACCTATTTGTAGTTTTTTTGCTATAATTTATCGTCAAATAAAAATAAAAAACCCGTATTAGGTTTGTTTTATTGCAAAAAGGGTCCTTTTAAGAATTTGTACAGTCGGGGACTTAATAAATGGCCGCTGCCGTTTTCAGAAGGGCTTGGATGAGAATTCCAATACCGGGCGAGGTTTATGAATGAATGAATTATATTAAAACATCGTATCGCGCGCTTTCATTTCCTTGACTCCACGTCGATCGGCTGTCGCTGTGCACTTTTGTGCCATGCAATTTTTGCTATTGAAATTAATAACTATTTGGAATATTGGCCGATAAAGGGGCGAAGCCATACACGTTTTTTGGATACATACATTTCTTTTTTTATTTACTACCTGCTTTTTTAATTGTTTAACATAAAGGATGGCCCACCATAAACGTAAGGTATTACTTTTCGAAAAAATCCAAAAACAAAAGTTTGTTTGTCGGGGGCAAATTTTTGAGGATGGGACAATTCGCCTCGGTCAATTTGTTGCGGGACAATTTGCCGCGGGGACAATTCGCCGCGAGATTTTTTGTTTGATGAAATTACCATTGGCAATTATTTAAACAGTTTTATTTAATATAATATACATATTTGTTTATTTGTATGTTTTTCAAACTTTTTCAACTAGGTATTTGGTGGTTAGTATACAATCCAACATTTTTTTTTATTAGAAAAATAAATAAAATGGGGGATCCAAAATGGCGGATTTTTCCATTTATGAAGCGATATGCAACAAACTCGGAACTGTGGGACCTTTTAGGTCGCTGATTATTATTTTGAACTTAAGATAAAAAATCTAAAATGGCGGACTTTCCCATTTATGAACCAATATTATATGCCCAATTTGGAACTTTCGGGTGTTTTAGGTCGCTTTAAATAAATAAAATGACTGAACCACAATGGCGCACTTTCCTATTTATAAACTGATTTTCCTAAAACTTGAAACAAAGCCTCTAAGGTAACTTAATATAATTTTTGACTTAAATTTAAAAACATGAAAATGGCGGATCCAAATTGGCAAATTTTCCCATTTATGAACCGATATGCATCAAAATCGGAACTTTGGGGTGTTTCAGGTCGCTGAATATGATTTCTAACTAACTTAAAAAAAAGTCGAAATGGCGGATCCACAATGGCGTACCTTTTTATTTATTAACCGATTTGCCTCAAACTTGAAACATCGCGGCGCTTAAGGAAACTCAATACAATTTTTAACTAAAATTAAAAAAAAATTAAAATGGCGTATTCAAAATGACGGATTTTTCCATTTATCAACTGATATGCATCAAACTTGGAACTTTGAGATCTTTCAGCTTTTGCTGATTATTATTTAATTTTCAATTTTTAAGTTTCCATTTTTCATTTTTAATTTTTAATTTTTCATTTTTCATTTTTCATTTTTCATTTTTCATTTTTCATTTTTCATTTTTCATTTTTCATTTTTCATTTTTCATTTTTCATTTTTCATTTTTCATTTTTCATTTTTCATTTTTCATTTTTCATTTTTCATTTTTCATTTTTCATTTTTCATTTTTCATTTTTCATTTTTCATTTTTCAATTTTCAATTTTCAATTTTCAATTTTCAATTTTCAATTTTCAATTTTCAATTTTCAATTTTCAATTTTCAATTTTCAATTTTCAATTTTCAATTTTCAATTTTCAATTTTCAATTTTCAATTTTCAATTTTCAATTTTCAATTTTCAATTTTCAATTTTCAATTTTCAATTTTCAATTTTCAATTTTCAATTTTCAATTTTCAATTTTCAATTTTCAATTTTCAATTTTCAATTTTCAATTTTCAATTTTCAATTTTCAATTTTCAATTTTCAATTTTCAATTTTCAATTTTCAATTTTCAATTTTCAATTTTCAATTTTCAATTTTCAATTTTCAATTTTCAATTTTCAATTTTCAATTTTCAATTTTCAATTTTCAATTTTCAATTTTCAATTTTCAATTTTCAATTTTCAATTTTCAATTTTCAATTTTCAATTTTCAATTTTCAATTTTCAATTTTCAATTTTCAATTTTCAATTTTCAATTTTCAATTTTCAATTTTCAATTTTCAATTTTCAATTTTCAATTTTCAATTTTCAATTTTCAATTTTCAATTTTCAATTTTCAATTTTCAATTTTCAATTTTCAATTTTCAATTTTCAATTTTCAATTTTCAATTTTCAATTTTCAATTTTCAATTTTCAATTTTCAATTTTCAATTTTCAATTTTCAATTTTCAATTTTCAGTTTTCAGTTTTCAATTTTCAATTTTCAATTTTCAATTTTCAATTTTCAATTTTCAATTTTCAATTTTCAATTTTCAATTTTCAATTTTCAATTTTGAAACTGAATAATTTCGGTTTATTTTGCATATACTATGGAAATACATAGGAAACGGGTGTACTGCTAATACTTCACGGTTAGTATCTCAGCAAAAGTACTACCCAGAGAACTTAGTAATGTCTCGTTTTAAGGCTATTTGTTGTTCTTTATTTTATGTTATTACAGATTTTCTCAAAAATAAGCAGTTTTGAAGTCATAGGCCATTAAAAATCAAAATTGGTCAAAATCCAAAATTGCGGCGAAATATTTAGCCATAACTCAAAAACCATTCATCTGACAAATAAACATGCAAAAGTGTTTTTGTAGGAATTTTTTTGTCAACTTTTGTTTAATACTTTTTTTTCCAAAACGTACAGTAACCAAGTCATTTTAAAAATACCCTTTTTATGCACACTAAATCCAAGATGGCGGGGGGAGCCGGCCGCCCCCAAGGTCGAAAACTCAAGTTTATTTTTGCAAGCTAAAATTCTATAATGACTGGACTATTTAGCCACCCCCAAAAATAGTATTCTGGTGCGTCCAGAAGTCGGGGTAGTTTCACATTTACAACAATTCAAATCTTAAAGTAAAGGCCGTCATCACAGCTGTTTTCGAATCGCCCTTAGTCAAAATAACCAATTTTTGCTTGTATTTATTTTTTTTAGCTTTACACTTTAAAAACTTACCATTTTAAAAATAGCTAAAAATACAAACATTACAAATACAACTGTTGCATTTGTGTTTCTCTATGTAAGTATGTAATAAAAAACAACAATAAATTAAAATCCTGAAAAATCACTATTATGTGTATTTTTTTAACCGAACATTCAAACGGACTACAGACCAAAGCTAATTTTTTCCGCAATTATGTGTATTTTTTAACCGAACATTTAAATGGAACGCTGCTTCTATAGCTAGTTAATATTTTGTTATTTGATAAAACAAATAAAGACGGCAATAAGGCGCTGACGGTGACGTAGCGCGGCACCTCGACACAAAATGGGATTCTGGAACGTACCACCATCTAATCCAATCGTTTCATTAACTGAACTTTTTATTTACCAAAACACATTTTTATCAAATTATTTACCATCTCTTTCTAAACTAATATATTAGTAAGGGCGCTTTATAATCTTAAACACCCATGGGTTTAAAACTAAACAGTGGTCCACTCGTTTTATTTAACTAAACTCACTTACTGTCATCCAGCTACTTACTCTCTATTTTTAACTCAAAGTAGTGGGACGGGCGCACCCAATCTAAAACAGTCTTGGGATTATTTTGCAAATAGAAGTGTTTATGAGATGCCATTTTGACAATCAATGTCAATCGACTTTCTTCCATCAGCACACAGTGGGCTCGCGAAACTAATTTTTCGTCAAAAAGGGTTACATTAGAAACATACTGAAACTTCTGAACACTTTTACTAAAAAGGAATAGATAATCCAGAAGGCCTTTCTGGATTCGCCACTGGAAATCAAAGACAATACAGGACGGGCTATATCCTATATATATATATTTATTTAGTTTAAGCAAGGCTTTGTCTATGTGTACTTGATATATTTTTGACAATAAAGCTACTTTTGAATTGAATTGAATTGAATATATAACAGTTTGATAGCAATATTTAAATCATAATAACTTACCTTAAAACTGATATTTCACTTTAACGCCCTTAAAAATCGCATAGAGTCAAACAATGCTCACATGTAGTTAAAAATATTGAAATCGCACAAGTTTATTGCCACCTGTAGAAACGCTTTTAACTTGCTGAAATGCAAGCACGTAACTCCGTTGAAACTTCCGTTCAAACCTCGGGCCGAACGCACGCTTCAGATCATTTTTAGAGGCTCTTTCCTCGTACAGATATATGTAGTGCCCCCGTTAGTTAAAAGGCGACAAAATTACATTTCGGTTTCCTTATTGTATTGCGGCCTTTTAACTAACGGGGGCAGTGTATAAGAACGTTTGAGTACTCTCAAAGCGTCTACTTGTTTAATTCAAGTCATACGTTAAGCCGCGTACTCACTTCAGCACGAAAACGCATACCTCGAGGCCAAACGAATACTTCGAGTTCATGCTCAAGTGAATACCGCATTGGGAGCAAGAAATGCAGTCCCTATCCGATCCGATCCGATTAGATGGCTTTGGAAGGTTCGGGTCCGAACTGAATGTTGATTGTCGCGTCTGGAAGAAGGTACCCGAATTGTGCTTTCAATGAATACGAGCCTTTTGGGTTCAACTGAATCCAAATTAATACACTTCTACAGATATAGCAAAAGAGTGGCGTCTTTAAATAAAGCGCTGCTACTAGCGAGTTAGTATTAGTTTTTTAAAAAACAAATAAAAACGCAACTGAGTTTTTTTACGATCTCTTTTCCAGACGCAAAAATTGCCCCTCGAAAAAACGCCTACGCGCATACAACTTTTTTTTTTCAGATCGAATAACCCCCAGCGGTTCCTTGTTGGGAAGCTTAAAAAAAAACAGCATATAAGATTTTTTTGACATTATACTTGCGTTGCCTTTTTCAGAGGTTAAAGTAGATAAATCACCTACAATAAGTTCTTATTGCAATAAAGCCAGGCAGTAATAGTGCCGAGCACTATTCTGACAGTTTTCCATTTCCATCTTTCAAAATGGACATACTAAAATCGCACTTATATAAATCCAGTTTGAATTTTAAAAGCAGCTGTTTTTATAATGCGAAACTGTCAGAATAGTGCTGGGCACTATTCCGACAGTTTTCTATTGAAAACTGAGAGTTGATCTTTCAAAATTCATATACCAAACTCGAATTTATAAATCCAGTCGTTTATTTTCCATTAATAGTGGCCGCACTATTGATTCCGGCTCGTATAATACACAAAGGCCTAATTTTGAAAGGACGCAGCTGCTCTTACAATGCGAAACTTCAGAATAGTGCCCGGCACAATTACTGGCTGGCTTTATTGCAAATAGGGACCTATTGCAATAGTGCCAGGCACAAATTGTGCCGGGCACTATATTGACAGTTTCGCATTACAAACTGCCAGTTGATCTTTAAAATTTTGAATTTATAAATCCCGTCGTTTATTTTCCATTATCTAGTAAAGGCGTCACTATTAATCCGGCTTGTATAATACACAAAGGCCTAATTTTGAAAGGAGACAGCTGTTCTTATAATGAGAAACTGTCAATATAGTACCCCAGGTAGCAAGGGGTCATCACATATTTTTTTCGTCAAAAAGTGGTCATTTGGATGACCAGCAGGTCATCTACCAAAAAATGTTGTCTTTAAGGCGTCACTTATTTGACGTCTTTTCGTAGTGTAGTTATTGACGTCTGAAAAACTTCATATATTGGTCACTACCCACACTGCACACTTTGTCCAAGGGACATACACACATACTTACATAGATGGTGCTCCAATCAGTACTTGACCGGATTTATACGAAATGTGGGGGTACGTATGTAAAATAAATTAAATATTAAATCAAGACAAACTTCGAGGCTTCTTTCGCTTTAAGGTGGAGATGTGTAAGTCTAGGTTTAGGTCTATTTTGATCTGTCCCTCACAGAACCGCACCGCTGTACCTGTTCCAGTACGTCCAGGGCTAAGACACAGAAGAAGTCGCCTTCTTTGTTCTTAACTGCAGGGAATATTTCATATATTCAGGCGAGTTTAAAAAAAAGTCATAAATAGGTCTGTGTGTGTGTCTGATTTTCTGATTTGGTCCCAAATACGTCATATTGCTGACGTCTTTAAAACGTCTGAAACTGACGTCATTTTGGATGTGTCTTTTGAACGTCATTTACACGTCAGGTGTTAGAAGTCAATGGTCATTAAAAATGACCTGTTTTTGACGTTTAAAAAACGTGACCTTGCTACCTGGGACCCGGCACAATTTGTGCCTGGCACTATTGCATTAGGTCCCTAATAAGTTCTTATTAACTCCTAAGTAAGGCAACGCAAATATAATGACAACCCCTTTACATACAGATATACCAAGAGAGTAGCGAATTTAAAATGAACGCTGCTTCTAGCGTGTTAGCATTAAGTTTAAAAAAACCCGGCAATTGAGTTTTTTTTGCGATCTCTTTTCGTGACCCAAAAAATTTTTGGTCGGCCCCTTAAAAGGAGTCTATGCATATAAAACTTTTTTTCAGATGACATAACCCCACTTGCGGTATATCGTTCGGAAGCTCATAAAAAAAGAAAAACAACAGAATAAATATTTTGGCATTTAATTAAAATGACAATTTTGTGAAACTAATTTAAAAAAAAAGCGTAAAAGTAAATTTTGAAAGAAATTGCAGTTCATGCCTTTGCAATTCTTTTATAAGGCCTAAAATAGATTTTCGTAGGGAGTAGGAGGACTCCATCCAACATCCTGCTCTCCACCTTTCTGGATTCGCCACTGGAAATCAAAGACAAAACAGGAGGCACCATAACCTATATAACAATTTGATAGCAATATTTAAATCATAATAACTTACCTTAAAATTAATATTTCACTTAAACGCCTTTAAAAATCGCATAAAGTCAAACAATGCTCACATGTTGTTAATTAACGTGAAATCGCACAAGTCTATTGCCACCTGTAGATTACCTAATAACCCAATTTGCGTACAGGGCCGAAACGCTTTTAACTTGCTGAAGTGCGAGCACGTAATTCCGTCGAAACTTCGGGCCAAACGCACGCGGCAGCTTCCAAAACTTTGCAAGGAACGAGCTCAACTGATAGTTTGAGCCCAGGATATTTGGGAAAGCGTGGAGAGAGAATTCGTGGGCAAAGGCCACGCAAGCGTGCGGGTTTTTTTCTCAGTAAAATGTCAGAGGTGCAACAAGTTTGATAAAGGCATCATTATTATTCCAAGGCAGTTTTCAGTCAATCCTTATATTGCCGTTCCTAAAGGCCGCTTGACATGGAGCAATACACTTGCAGTTGCATGCAAGATTAGTGTCCCTGAATGAAATATTTAATTATACAATAGAAGAAAAAGAAGAATAAGAAAAAAGCCGCATCTCGATTTTTTGATATATTGACTTATTAACATTTTCAGATTCTTTGGACGAAAACCTAAAAATAAATATAAATACAGGGGCAAAGGCCACACAATCGTGCGGGTTTCTTCTCAGTAAAATTTAAGAGTTGCAACAAGTTTCATAAAGGGTATCCTCATTTAGTTTTGTTTAGTTTAGTTTATTTATTGATAAAGTAGTACACAATAAGTGTTTTTACCAGTCAAAAAAGAAAATTACCTAGATAAAGAAAAAAATATTAAAAAATACTTGGTAAACTTATCACGTCCTTGCAATGCAACTATAGGTAAATTTAGTGGGAATAAGGACACTGTTGTTCTGGTAAATATACGTTTTAATCCATCGGTAACGTTTCGACAATGGTTTTTGTCTTCATCAGACCTTCAGACTAGATCGTACATTGGAACAACAAAAAACAAGAATTCAAGCACATCAGGAAAACAAACGGCACAAAATTAAAAACGAAACCCGACATTAATCTGCTAATTATTTATATTTTCTTTTGTTTTGTTTATCAGACAGGTTATATTATTGGCCAGATATGCTGCCGTCCCTAAGGAGAAAGCCTCATCTCGATTTTTTTACATATTAATTTATTAATATTTTCAGATTCTTTGGACGAAAACCTAAAAATAAATATAAATACAGGGGCAAAGGTCACACAAGCCAACCCGCAGGCTTGTGTGACCTTATATATATCTCAGTCAAATTTCAGAGTTTGCGCAATAAGTTTGATAAAGGTATCCTTATTATTCCAAGGCAGTTTTCAGTCAATCCCTATACTACCGTCCCTAAGAAGAAAGCCGCATCACGATTTTTTTACATATTAATTTATAAACATTTTCAGATTCTTTGGACGAAAACCCAAAAAAATACTCTGCCAATTTATGGGCACTTAAGCTCACACTAGATACTATATTTATAGTGTACGTGTGAGCTAATATAACTAAAAACTGAAATATATTTTATTTAACTCCAGACTAAATTACCTTTTGTTTGATACCACACAAGCCATGTTTTGACTTAAACTCAAATTTTTGAAATCTACCCCCACCCTTAAAAAAAACAAAAAACTAAAATGTATTTTGTTAAACTCCGGACTCAATTACCTTTCGTTTGATATCACACACGCCATATTTTCACTTAAACTCTAATTTTTAAAATATACCCCCACCTTTTTTTTTTAAATAAATTAAAATGTATTTTGTTTAACAGCAGACTCAATTACCTTTCGTTTGATATCACACACGCCATATTTTTACATAAACTCTAATATTTGAAATCTACCCCCACCCTTTTATTTGGTTTCTGTTCGGTGGATTTTGTTCATTTTTAAATGGGACCATCTCGACCCAAGACCCAGCCCAGGTACCAAATTTCATTAAAATCAGCCAAGCGGTTTTTGAGTTATGCGCGTTGGTCGTTACAGACATACAGACAGACAGACAGACAGACAGACAGACAGACAGACAGACAGACAGACATACAGACAGACAGACAGACAGACAGACAGACAGACGGCGCAACAAAAAAGTTTCAAAATCATCTGAAACGCAAAGATATATAAAATTTTTTGAAATCGGAGCAACTTTTTTTTTCTCGAAAAAGTTAGGATCACCATAGCTCACACTACTATAGTATAGTATATGTGTGAGCTAAAAGTATAAATACAGGGGCAAAGGCCATACATGCGTGCGCGTTTTTTCTCAGTTAAATTTCAGAGGGCCAACAAGTTTGATAAAAGTATTCTCATTATTCCAAGGCAGTTTTCAGTCAATTTCTTTTGCAAACTTATAAAATAAATATAAATACATCCATAAAATCCAAAATTTTTACAAAAAAAAATATTTTTGAAAATTTGTTGTTTTAGCCGGCTTTCAATTTTCACTCAATATTCCTTGATACAGAAGCCGTATATATTTATTTCTGGCAAGCAAAAAAGCCGCATCTTACCAATTTTACGGGGCCTCACCACTATAAAAAAGCAACATCCCACTAAACACAAAAACATTTTAATAACGTCAAAATAATGTTTAATTTAAAAACATAACGTTAGGTTGGATGTTAGTTGTAACGTCATATTCATAGTGAAAAAGAAGCTTAATAACCCGTTTTCTGACGTTAGAAAAATAATCTTGTTTTTATAACGTTTTATCAAACTGTTTTTCGAACGTTAAAAAAATATTGATTTCTAACAATGAAAAAGGAATGTTTTTCTAACATTGAAAAATAAATGTTTTTTAACAATGAAACAATATATTTTTTTCAAATATCTCTAAAGATAAGGTAACATAAATAACGTAAATAAAATTCTTCTATTTTGGAAACGCAGGGCAGCAACAGTCTGTTGAGGTTTTCGTGAACTCGACACTCAGTAAAGGAAAACAATAATTTTGTAGTAATTACCTCGCTACGAGGCCAAACAATTCATGCTCAAGTGAATACAAGGCAACAATTTCAGGGCGCGTATTGACTTTAGCATGAATGCAAATGAAGCATTCGTTTGGTCCCGCTGCTAGGCTTGCGAATTGTGCCTCAAATGAAGATGCGACTTAAGGTCCGGCGGCTAATCGTCCGCAGTGAATTGTCGCATTCCCTGTCTGATTACCTATAACGTTAGGTATGCGATATTTCATACAAAACCATTTTTTTTCTTTTGTTTACTTTCTTACCTCATGTTGTGGTGCTTCATTTAGATCACTGCATACACATTTGTTGTTCTTTAACTATACCATCTTTCCCACACAACTGGAGTAATATTCCGATCCAAATATGTATTCACTCCGAGGGGTCATCAGCTTTCAACAGTACTGTACAAATTTCACAACAGTACCCGACAGTACCACGACAGGATCCAACAGTACTCGACAGTACACGACAGTACTCAACAGTACTCGACAGTACCACGACAGGACCCAACAGTACTCGACAGTACACGACAGTACCCAACAGTACTCGACAGTACACGACAGTACCCAACAGTACTCGACAGTACACGACAGGACCCAACAGTACTCGACAGTACACGACAGTACCCAACAGTACTCGACAGTACACGACAGTACACGACAGTACACGACAGTACCCAACAGTACTCGACAGTACACGACAGGACCCAACAGTACCCGACAGTACGTAACAGGACTTAACAGTACACGATAGAATCCAACAACCAATTAGATGCAAAACGATAGGATGACCTTTTTGTTTTTTGTTTTTTTTTTGGAGACGGCGCGGTTCAAACAGTACACGATAGGATCCAACAGTACTCGACAGTACACGACAGGACCCAACAGTACACGACAGGACCCAACAGTACCCGACAGTACACGACAGTATGTAACAGTACACGATAGAATCCAACAGTACCAACTAGATGCAAAACGACAGGATGACCTTTTTTTTTTTTTTTTTTTTTTGGAGACGGCGCGGTTCAAATTTCTACGGCGCGGTTCGGTTCATTTATATATGAAACGCGCATCGGCCTTCCCTTTGTTTTGTGGTCGCAAGATTTGTGAGCGCGGCGCGGTTCCCCAAAGATGATGACCTTTTTTTTTTTTTTTTTTTTGTTTTGCTCGCATGTTTTTTGAGGGCGAGGCACGACGACAGTACTCAACAGGACCCAACAGTACACCGCCAGGACCCAACAGTACTCGACAGTACACGACAGTACTCAACAGTACACCGACAGGACCCAACAGTACTCGACAATACACGACAGTACCCAACAGTACTCGACAGTACACGACAGTACCCAACAGTACTCAATAGGACCCAACAGTACACGTCAGGACCCAAGTCCTGTTGGACGCTGTACAAAATTTTAGGGTGCCGATGACCCCTCGATTCACTCTCAATACTAATAATTGTGCTTTTAATTTGCCATGTTTGTTTCTACAAAAGGCAAATATTTTAACCAAAATTACACAAAGCGTATCTGCTACCGACTCGTATCAACTCGCAGCGCAACGCAACTACTAAAAATGGCGATGTAGGCCAGTCATCTAAGACATTTAAAAAGGCAAACATCCGAGCAAACATCGCAAACGAGACTGAGACAACCCTCAAAACCCTGTGCTACTCCTGTGATACTCAAAAAACCTCAAAAGTATGGTACTTATTTCAGTTTTTTTGAGAAAACTATGTTAAGACAGCATTTTTTGAATTTAATTATTCTACACTTTTATAAAGTCAACTAAATTTCCAAAAATTTAAGCCCAACACGAACCATACAGGCCAATTCGTTATTGAAATACAGCCAATCAAATATCGGCAATTTTTTGAGTCATGAGAAACAAAGTTGTAGAGAATTTATTCGCTCTTAATTTAATGTAAGAATGAGGCCGCTAGGCATCGTATTTTCCTCAAAAACCAAAATATAGTAAAACATCGAAGTTTGAAGGGTATCATGAAAACATATTTTATTAAACGTAATTAAAAATAAACAACATAAATATAATATGTATAAACTATAAAATATAATAATACAAAAAGTCTACTTTACCTGGCCCTCTTAGAAGGACCAGGCCTCATCCATTCCGGATCCGTCGGAGAGGGGGGAGGAGGAGGAGGAAGGATATTCTCTGAAGATGGAGGTGGGTCCTCATATGTTAAATCGTCCAATTCCTCGTCCTGCTCATCCAGGATGATGGGAGCAACGTTGCTGCAGCTTCGCCCTTGGCGAAAGGAACAGAGGATGGAGCACTTCGGTTCTGCTTTTCTGCAGGTGCAGGATCCTATGCTGCCTTTCTTGCATCTGCTAGCAACCATCTTAAGCAGATTTTGAGGGGCGCGCTCTGCACGCATAGTTATTGGCATAAGACCCTGTTGACAGGTGGTCCATTCGCAGTCGGATGAATTTTTCTCGACCCCCAACCATTTTTGAACCTGGTGGTAGGTTCTCCAGAAATGATATTTTGCAGCTTCTGTAGTTGGGGGAGGCGGGCAAGGTTTATTTTGGCCATTCCTGCCGATTTTACGAATGCCAAGTATTGCATGCTATTCAGCGTGCCCTGATCCCTTCCATAGAGGTTCAAGAAAATCTTCTCGCAAGCATTTCCTACTTCTTCCTGCGTCGAGTTTGGATTAAAGAAAATGGTGGCGAGATCTATCCAGTGGGGATTTTTTTGTAGACATTTGCACCACTTCATTTTGCCTTGCCAGAAAAGAACAGAAGTGGTGTCACACCCACTGATTGCATGCAGAAACAAAATCTCTCCTGGAAGCTGCATTTTTCCACTTAAGAAAGAATTTGCCTCATATTGAGCGCACTCAGATCCTTCTCTACTGCCTTTCTGGAAGTAGACGTTTGTTTCTTTGTTGCTCAAGCCATTTAGGAGGACCAGTAAATCAACATCCTCCGCCATAATAATACTTGGTCGCACGATGAGCTCTTGAAGAGGGCAGTTCTCAGCATCGGCGTCTTCTGGTGATTGATGAACCTCGATACCCTGTCTCTCAAATTCGGTACACATCATGGTGATCATCAGTCGGCGTTTGTTCGATTCATTTGAGAGCACTTTTGCATGAGGCACTTTGATGAGTGTTGCTTCATCAAACAAAATGTCACCACAGTAAAGAGAAGCAGATTGCCGCAGACGTTCAGCTGATTTAGTGTTTTTCATAGCCGCATCTTCTGGGTATCCATCAAAAACCACTGCAACATTTTTACCAAAGTTGTTTAAAACGTAGCTGACTTATCCAGCCACAATATCTCTGACTGAATGATTTCGATGCCAGAAAATCTTGTGCAGGAGGTAACCACCATCGACCACTGTGAACGCCTTGTTTCCTGGGATAATGTTTTCAGCGAGCGGTGTAAATGCTGGCAAGGCAAAATGAAGTGGTGCGAATGTCTACAAAAAAATCCCCACTGGATAGACCTCGCCACCATTTTCTTTGATCCAAACACGATGCAGGAAGAAGTAGGAAATGCCGGCGAGACGATTTTTTTGAACCTCTATGGAGGGGATCGGGGCACGCTGAACAGCATGCGATACTTGGCATTCGTAAAATCGGCAGGAATGGCCAAAATAAACCTTGCCCGCCTCCCCCCAAGTACAGAAGCTGCCAAATATCATTTCTGGAGAACCTACCACCAGGTCCAAAAATGGTTGGAGGTCGAGAAAAATCCATCCGACTGGGGATGGGCCACCAGTCAACAGGGTCTCATGCCAATTACTATGCGTGCAGAGCCCGCCCCTAAAAATCTGCTTAAGATGGTTGCTTGCAGATGCAAGAAAGGCTGCATAGGATACTGCACTTGCAGAAAAGCAGGACTGAAGTGCTCCATCCTCTGTTCCTTTTGCCAAGGGCGAAGCTGCAGCAACGTTGCTCCCATCATCCTGAATGAGGAGGACGAGGAATTGGACGATTTAACATCTGAGGACCCACCTCCATCTTCAGAGAATGTCCTTCCTCCTCATCCTCCTCCCCCTCTCCAACTGATCCGGAATGAATGAGGCCCGGTCCTTCTAAGAGGGCCAAGTAAAGTAGGGTTTTTGTATTATTATATTTTATAGTTTATACATATTATATTTATGTTGTTTATTTTTAATTACGTTTAATAAAATATGTTTTCAAGATACTCCCCCCCCAAACTTCGATGTTATACTATATTCTGGTTTTTGAGAAAAATACGACGCCTAGCGGTCTCATTCTTACATCAAATTAAAGCTGAATAAATTCTCTACAACTTTATTTCTCATGACTTTTCTCTAGAGCCATTAGTTTAGCCGATATGTGCTTTGAAATGTGACCGTACTCATTAATGTTTAGTTTTTCAAAAAAATTGCCGACATTTGACTAGCTGTATTTCAATAACGAATTGGCCTAGAGGATTAGGGTTGAGCTTAAATTGTAGGAAATTTAATTGACTTTATAAAAGTATAAAATATTTAAATTCAAAAAATGCTGTCTTAACATAGTTAAAAAAAACTGAAAAAAGTACCAACATTTTGAGGTTTTTTGAGTATCACGGGAGTAGCACAGGTTTTTAATGGTTAAATATGGTAAAATGGTAAAATTGGGCATAACTTCGTCTCATGGGTCCTAAAAATAAATAAAAAAATCGTAGATACAGTCCCGTTTGCGATGTGGGATGTCTTAAATGACTGGCCTAATGGCCCGTCCTGGTAGTGGGACTATGGCAGCGGCCTCTATAGTATATATTTTTTTAAGGTTTAAAAAACAAAACATTTATTAGCTTCATATATCTTAAATTCAACGTTAGAAGTGAGATCTAGGAAAAACATTATAAGAACAACCACATATTGATGGTATTATTTTTAATGTTAGTGAAATTATGGTTTTTTTTAATGCTGGTTTCTTTACGTTGTTAAGAAATATATTTTTGGTAATAGGGACTTATTGGAATAAAACCTGACTTTATTTTAGAGTCGACTTTATTCTGACACATTCACACAGAAAACTGACAACTGACCTCTCAAAATTCACATACCAAAGCCAAATTTAATAATATAGGCGCTAACTTTCATTTAATAAATACCGACACTAATAAATCCGGTTTTTAAATACACAAAGGCCGAATTTAGAAGGAAAGCAGCTGCTTTTTAAATGTAAATCTGTCACAATAGGGTCGAATTTAAAATAAGGTCAGGTTTTATTCCAATAAGTGTCTAATGCTTTTACATGAAATTTTCGTTAGGATTTTCCACATGTTTTTTAATGTCAAAAGTTGACTTAATTTTAGCACAAATTTGTGTTAGAAAAAAAACATTTTTTTTTTAACATATATTTAACGTTTTTTACGATTTTGTGCTTAGAGGGTGTACAGACCACTTCTTGATTTTATGTACATACCGGTGTCCTTATTGTAAGATTTTCCTCTGTGCGTTTTTTTTCGCGTGCGATTTTCCTCGTATGCGCTTTTTTCGTTTGCGCATATTTCTTCTGCATTTTTTTCCTATATGCGCTTATTATCGGTAATGTAATAAAGCCAACAACAATATTTTTTTAACCTTTAACTTATCTCTAGTAGCTACCAGCCTTTATACCTAATATATTTTTTTCAGGCTCTGGGGGGTAATTACCCCCAGTAATTATCAAAATAACAAAAGAAGTAATTCAATCATAAAAGTTCAAAGTGGTATCAATGTGAGAGTGAATGAGTTGTGATTGTTCCGGGCACCAAGTGACTTCGAGTCAGATTATCTTGGTGTCCACCGAATTATGCTGGCAGATTTTCTGCAATAAACGGACAGGCCAAAAACGAAACGATTTGGCTTTTACCGCCTAGTCTAAGTTAAAGTAACCAAAGTAAGCTCGTAAAAGAGCGCCTTTGATTTACTTCTTTGTTTTATTGTGAACGCAGCCCCAGATTGCTCGAGAGAGTTTGTTCTGTTCAGACCAGGTGCAGCTCCACGGTCTATTCTAGGACCGCGGTGCAGCTCGAGAACGTTTGAAAAAAAATTCCCCAAACATAACCCAATTTGTTATTTTTTGGTGTTCTGTGATTTTTAAACTTACCTAATTTAAATCAAAGATTATAGATTATAATATATTTAAATAAATTTAATGGTGGCTTGTAACCACGGTATTTAAACTTGTTCCAAAGTTTTAGAGTAAGAATTGCACTAGGTAGGTATTTTTTTATTATTATTCGACCTTATATTGCATGACACCCTAAGTAAATAGTTTTTATACTTATTTTGATGCAAACTGGTTTTGTAGTATATTTTATAATAAGTTTTCTGTAGTTATACCATGTGCGAAAAGCGAGAATGTACCCACATAGCACAAAAATCACATCAACATTAAATTAACTTTTAACAAAAATAACAAAGTTTTTTTTTACTTGAAAACAACCGCATACCATATAAAGGTGCGTACTGACTTGCAACAAATCACTCCAAACGCGCAAAACACTACGAACATTCCAATCTTTTTCCTCCGAATGCAACAAACATTCGCGCGCAAAAGATCGTCGTGTTTGCAAGGTCATTTGAAATACCTCCTAATACGGGGTTCTAACGATTTCGTGAAATTTTGCTTGATTCTGCCCTTCAAAAGTTATCCAAATTCATATAAAATCTTCCTGGTATAATTTTAACCCTACCGACACAAACAGCCGCGGCTCTTTTCGGGTCCGACCAAAGTCACTAAAAAGAAATGAAAACAAGATTTCCAACACTTCCCTCGCGGAAATCACATAAACTACAGGTAAATATAAATCGAACAGAAATTCCAGGATCCTTGTATGTGGGCATATCCTCAAAAGGTGCGCTTCTGTAGAATATGAAATGATGATTTACATAAAGTTAATCTTTAATAAACTTTTTTCGATATGATTTTTGAAATTGCGTAAAATTTTAAAAAATAATTTTTCGCACTTTGATATTTTTTAATTTTTAGCTCACATGTATGCATACAGACAGACAGACATACAGACATACAGACATACAGACATACAGACATACAGACATACAGACATACAGACATACAGACATACAGACATACAGACATACAGACATACAGACATACAGACATACAGACATACAGACATACAGACATACAGACATACATACATACAGACATACAGACATACAGACATACAGACATACAGACATACAGACATACAGACATACAGACATACAGACATACAGACATACAGACATACAGACATACAGACATACAGACATACAGACATACAGACATACAGACATACAGACATACAGACATACAGACATACAGACATACAGACATACAGACATACAGACATACAGACATACAGACATACAGACATACAGACATACAGACATACAGACATACAGACATACAGACATACAGACATACAGACATACAGACATACAGACATACAGACATACAGACATACAGACATACAGACATACAGACATACAGACATACAGACATACAGACATACAGACATACAGACATACAGACATACAGACATACAGACATACAGACATACAGACAGACAGACAGACAGACATACAGACTTACAGACATACAGACATACAGAAATACAAACATATATATATATATATATATATATATTATATATATCTATATATATATATATTATATATATCTATATATATATATATATATATATATATATATATATATATATATATATATATATATATATATATATATATATATATATATATCTATATATCTAAATTAAGTAAGTTTATTCAATATTTAGAGTCATTTAGAATAAAACTGTAGGTATTGGTAAAAGGATAATAACAATATTAAATAATAAAGATAACACAAGAACTGCAAAATAAAAAGACGGACGGACGGACGGACAGATGGACAGACGGACGGACAGACGGTCAGACGGACAGTCGGACAGATGGACAGATGGACAGACGGACAGACAGACACCATAGCTCACCCTACTTATAATATACGTGTGAGCTAAAACATTATACTTGGTATTACACTGGTCCACTGGTCGGGTCCCCGGGTGTCGCAAAGAGGTTTTTTTTGTGGACCAAAATTAGTTAAAATTACCTATATTATACATACATTAATTGTGTTAGCTTAGGTGCCCAAAAATTGGGAGAGTATTTTATTTGCAAATTATTTTTGATTATTTTTCTTTATTTACTATTTTTAAAATTCTCATTATAATCGGATTAGTAGTTTACTTTTCTTAAATGACATGGTGGCAAACAATATTTCAACTTACCCACACACCGATTGATTTTTAACGCTGCACAAGTCAAATTTAGTGGAAATTAGGAAAAGTAATTCTTAATCAATTCAACACTTCCCTAATAGCAAGTAGGTTATCGTAGTCCACGTGGAGTGAAAATCTGCAATTCACCAGGTGTACAGATGCAATGTGATTGGCTCATTTTTCTGAAATTACGGTTTTAATTGGTATATAGCATTTGCTCTGCGTCCTGTATTCTCGCTATTTCAACTCAGTATCACCGTCAACCGTGATGGATGATGACGACGCGGTTGTAGCGGCGCTCTTCTGATTATTGAGAGTTTGCGAAGAAAAAATAAAAAAGAGCAGCGAAAAGAATGGTCCAGACGTCTGTATTTACAAAGACAAAATTTAAGTTTACTGAGAGATATGGACTAATTACATTTCAAAAACTTTACCAGAATATCTGCAGAGGATTTTGAAAACTTAATTTGTCTAGTGGGTCCTAAAATATTCAAGAAAGATACCCAACTTCGACATTAAACTAAATGAACCGAACCGCATAAATTAATTTAAAAAATTTTCCTCAATGTCGTAGTTTACATATGTTTTGTCAGCTGAATAATCAGATGCGTATTGAAATTAAGGATATGAAGGTTCAATACTTTTTGAGCGTTGTGCGGGAGATGGATGGTCCATTCAATTTTTTAATTGCCAAGTAAAAAAAAAACGACTGCACCCACTGGACAAACAAGAAGGAATAAATCTCTTTGTGGTATTCCGATTTACCGACAAGCCTCGGAAAATGTTTTGCGCGTTCGCCGTGACGTATTGACTTGCAAAATTTGTTGCAGCGCGGTCTGTGCTTTTGAAGTACACGTATTCACTCACACACACTCCGCGCATTTTCGCCGAAAATGTTTGTCCTGTTTGTAGTGTTTGATGCGCGCTGTGTTCCCAGATTGCAAAATTACATAAGCATTGCATAGACACGTACTCACTGAGCGAACATTTTCGGCGAAAATGTTTGGAGTGTTTGTAGTGTTTTGTTGCAAGTCAATACCCACTTTAATATTTATTTTATTAAATCTACATGCTTAAAGATAACTTAAAAACCAGAAGAAATCAAGCTGTAGTAGACATGCTTTATTGTCCAAAGATATACAGGATCTTTATTAACTAAGCTAAATATTATCTAAAATAATTAGCTACTTAAGTAAATACAATAATGATTAAACAAAAAACACAAAAAAATAATTATAAAATTTAATCAGATCAATTTATACCTTGTAATTATATAACTAAGTGATTACTTATAGTTTATTATTATATAAAAAACTACATGTATGTAAAAAAAGGAACAAATATATAAATATATAACAAAAGGAAACCAATATGATAATGGGCAACAGAAGATAATCTGGAAGCTACTCAAGACCCGAGGGGTGAACAGCTCTCACAATCGGTGTACACATTTCTCACAATCTGTTCACAATCCTTCACAATCTTTACACAATCCCTCCCAATCACCCACAATCTCTCACAATCCTTCACAATCTTACCACAATCCTTCACAATCTTACCACAATCCCTCACAATCTCTCACAATCCCTCACAATCTTAGCAAAAGATTGTGGAAAAGATTGTGGAGTTTCGCAATCGGCGTACACATTTTGGGGTTCCCTCACAATCTTAGCAAAGGATTGTGGATTTTCGCAATCGGCATACACATTTTGGGGTCAGCTGGTCACCCCTCGGTTATTAAGCAGCAGGGCCGGTAACAGTAAATGAAGAGGGCGGCAAAAGAAACTATAGACGTGATGACCTTTTTTTTTTTTTTTTTTTGGACAGTGCCCACCCCTCCCCTTTAGGCGCGCTACGCCACTGCACAGTCCTCCACCATCCCTCACAATCCCTCCCAATCACCCACAATCTGTCACAATCTCTTACAATCCTTCACAATCTTACCACAATCCTTCACAATCTTACCACAATCCTTCACAATCTTACCACAATCCTTCACAATCTTACCACAATCCTTCACAATCTTGCCACAATCCCTCACAATCTTGCCACAATCCCTCACAATCTTAGCAAAAGATTGTGGATTTTCACAATCGGTGTACACATTTTGGGTTAGCTTAGCTGTTCACCCCTCGTCAAGACCTATCACAAGGAAGGAAAATTCAAAAAATTCTTCAACAGAGTAGAAAGCTTGAGCAAGTAATACTTCTTTTAATATTCTCCGGAATTTACAAATATCTGAGGTGGAAAGAAGGGTTTTAAGCTATTGTAAATAATTGATTTTTGTGCAAGTGTGGTATGTGGAGTAGGAAGAGGTATAGCATTTGTTTGCCGTGTTGTACGAGAACTTTGGTTAATTGGAAACAAGCAAAGATTTTTGTATATTAGTATTAAAAATGTACTTTTTGCTGAAGTTTCTGCGCATATAATGTGTTTTTTACCCTTGTTATGTATGTTATGTACCAAATTCATACTTTAAAAGTCCTCCACAACATGTTCTAAAACGCCACACTTCTCAAACCTACTAACTTTCTGCATTTTTTTTGGTGACATTTTTTTAATAACATTTTTTTAACTCAAAAGAGACGCGAAAGGAAGTTATAAAAGTTTACTAGTTTAAGACTACAACACTTCAAGACAATTTTAAAGATGGCGCTTAAGGCAAGACAAAATATCTACATTATGTTTTTTTTATAAGCTAAACAAGATTTTTTAACAGTAAACACTTTCACAGAATATTAATGTGTCTTTATCAGGTTAAAAACAGATGCGTCGTGATCGTGGATCAGGGATCAGTTCCAGGTTTTTGGAGTTTGAGGCCAAATCACTGCCCGATAGTTTTCGTCAAATTGAAAAATCCCGACAATAAGTGGCGCTGCTGCTAGTAAAATCTCAAAAATATTCGGTAGAAATAAAACAATGCAAGTCGCGTTTTAAAATTCGTATAGAAAAGGCGTGAATCTAATGTGATTTTAACGTTGATAAAAATCACGTGAAACTAACGTAAAAACATTGCTGTTTAAATTTGATAATGGCGTTATTAAAACGCAGTTTTTAGCAACGTTATTTTTTATAACGTTAATGAATCACCTATTAAGTTTGTTTTCATATATGAAATAAACGTTTTTTTTCTCGGTTTTTTTCTAACAGCTTTTAAAATCAACGTTTTTTTTTCTCACGCCTTTTTTACGTGTTAAACACGTGATTGTGCTATGTGGGTATTCTTTGTTAATACATACCCTTTGTAGTCATAGGTTTAGGCGTAATCTTGGTCATAGCCATAGATAAAGGTTATGTCTGAGGGGTGATCAGCTGAACCAAATTTGTACACCAACCTATATGACTTTTAATTAAATTCTTGGTCCTGAGGCGTCCTGTAGCCAATTTTTATACACCTACTGTGGGCAGCCGATCACCCCTCGGGTATGTCATAACTTTAGTCTTAATGCATGCATGCTGACAGACTTTTACAAGAAAGAGGGTGAGAGATGATGTCTTGACCAACATCTAAGATGATGTCATATGCAGTTACATTTTTGTGACTTATATATATAAAATAAACATATTTCCTAACCATATAAAATAAACATATTTCTTAACCATATAAAATAAACATATTTCCTAACCAGAATATTATTTAAAAGAAAATATTATTATTATTGTTAATCCTTTATTTAGCACAAAAAAATGCTAGTTACAAAAAAATTCTAGTTACACAAAATTGTTGAAAAATAATGTATAACCAATCATAAACAATAATAACTGATAGTTATAGTATGCAAATATAAAGTAAAAAAGTAATAAAATTATTAAAGTAAAGTCAAGAGTAAAAAGTAATATAGTAAAAAAACAAAGTTGCCCAAGCCTAGTGTCTCTCAACAATCAAACAAATACATTAAAAATACTATTAATAAATAAATAAGTATCAGAAGAAAAAACAAAAATATTTACCAAACATCTTTAAAAAAGCTATATCAAGAAAAAAACCTAAACAAAAATTAAAAAAGAGGGAGTAAGTTGCTTAAAATAATATTTAAAACACGATTTAAAATAACAAGCATATTTACAATAGCTTTGAAAAAACTATTAAAAATTATTATGCTTCATATATGAGCCCTGTCCCATTTCAGTTGGCCAGATTAAAAAGATTTTAATTATTGACTAGGGTGAGGAATTTTTAAAAAAAATGTCTCTAAATATTTAAGTTAGACCAAATTAGGTTAGGATAGGTTGAGTTAGGCCAGGCTATAAAAAATACAGGGTGTTCAATTTTTTTAAAAAGTATATTTTTTTTGAACCTAGCCTAGTCTGGCCTAACTCAACCTATCCTTACCTAATTTCGCCTAATTCAACTTAGCCTAACCCAATCTAAACAATTTTTGAAAAATTTCCTCACCATATTCAAAAAATCACAACTGAAATGGGATGGGGCTCGTACTGAACACTCTTTTAACCGGAACACTTTTAATTTTTTTTTTAATGTTGGCAATGTATTGCAATTTATCATATCATAAGGTAATTTATTATATTGATCCAACCCTTTAAAATACTCTGCCAATATATGGGCCCCTAAGCTCACACTAGGTACTATAGTTATAGTGTACGTGTGAGCTAATATAACTAAAAACTGAAATATATTTTATTCAACTCCACACTAAATTACCTTTTGTTTGATACCACACAAGCCATGTTTTGACTTAAACTCAAATTTTTGAAATCCACCCCCACCCTTAGAAAAAACAAAAACTAAAATGTATTTTGTTAAACTCCAGACTCAATTACCTTTCGTTTGATATCACACACGCCATATTTTCACTTAAACTCTAATTTTTGAAATCTTTTTTTAAAATAAATTAAAATGTATTGTGTTTAACTCCAGACTCAATTACCTTTCGTTTGATATCACACACATATTTTCACAAAAACTCTAATTTTTGAAATCTATCCCCACCCTTTTATTTGGTTTGTGTTCGGTGGATTTTGTTCATTTTTAAATGGGACCATCTCGGCCAAGCGGTTTTTGAGTTATGCGCGTTGGTCGTTACGGACAGACATACAGACAGACGGCGCAACAAAAAAGTTTCAAAATCATCTGAAACGCAAAGATATATAAAAATTTTTGAAATCGGAGCAACTTTTTTTTTCTCGAAAAAATTAGGATCACCATAGCTCACACTGCTATAGTATAGTATATGTGTGAGCTAAAAACTGAATTTGTCATAGATTTTTTATTCTTACAAGATAAATGGAAATTTTGATTTTGTCTTGTGTTAATGTGTTATACCCATGTAGGTACTTCACTATTAAAGGGTATTTTACTTCCTAAATAAGATGTTGCCTTTCCAATCCTTATTTTATAGACCAAGACCAAGACATTAAATTTTGAAAAACTCTTTAACTGGCAACCATTGTAACTGTTTTAACATGTTCATTATTGGTGAATATTATTTTATCACATGATAATATAACTCTCATTGCTGTATTTTGAAACTTCTGAAAACAATTTAGTTCATTTTGTTGCAACAAATATAAGATTGTAGCACAGTAGTTAAAATGTGGAAGAACTAGGATATTAAAAACTACCACCTAGACAAACTCTGGGAACACCTAGTTAAGTGATTAATGTTATATTTAATTTTTGAGATTATTAAGTTGCAATGTTCCTTAAAACACAGTTGGGAGTCCATCTTTTTGCGCGTAAAACTTATGTTTCACTTGAAACTAAGAGTTACGGAGACAGAGCTCCAAAAGATCCATCACCCTCTCCACCGATAGCGTTGTTCTCTCGTGAAGTGTATCATCAGTTTGTAATTTGTTTTTAATGATACTGATTTTAGTCACCATATGTCACGAGGGGGTTTTATCGTGACGAACACAGTTTAAGTTAGGTGTAATGGTTTTATTATAATACTTATATTTACTACTTACATTGTACTTAAATACATCTTGTCTACAAATCTTCTTGATACGCTTAACTTCTTATACATAACTATCGTACTACTTGTTCACTATTAACTAAGCCTGGGCGTTAGGTTCTCAGTGTACAACTCCTAAATATCATCATATCATTATTTATATGAATAATAATATCTATTTAATAGAAATTCCTGTGTAATATTTTCGATGCTAATCAACATAAATTTTGTTTTTGTCTTATTAATTTTTAAAAGGTTTTGACGACAATAACTCAATATATGATTGGTTTAATATTAGTACCAATTTTTGCCATATTTGCCCCGTAGAGTAGTAGCCTTAACCAAAATAACATTTTCGCGATATGTAATTTTTACTGGGTTATAAAAGTCATAAGAAAAGCCTCAAATTTTACTGACTGACTGAGGCAAAAGTCAATAATCTTGTTTTTTTTTTCACAAATCTTGCTTTTTGGTCACTTAATGTCCTTAAAACTATTTTTTAAATATTTAATCACACTAACATTCATAATTATAAAACTTGTCATTTTTTTGTTGCTAAAATGGCTGCCAAAGATTCCCTGGGAAGAAATTGAAAAATGATCTCTTGTTAGAACAGTTAAAATATTACGCTTATTTGGTATGAAAAATGTCATGCTCGCTACTTTTTTAATGAAATCTTATTTTTTCTACATTTGTAGAATATCTTCAAAGAAACAGAGCGTTATTTAGCAACACCGCATGGTTTCAAATAAATATCATGATATAATAAAACAACAATAAACCCAATAAAAGAATAAGTAAACATCCAGATCATCAAACCAGCACAATGGACACACTACAAGGGACTGCTGCAGGAGACGAGACCCGAATATCTGGCTCCGAGGAGAGACAGAAGTACATGGAGAGGAAGTAATCATCGAAAAAGAAATGATAAAGAATAGAAATGCTCTGAAGAGTTGGCATATATGATCCCCCCAGGAGTAGCACCTACTAGGCGAACACGTCAAACAGACGGTAACCATCAATTTATTGTCAAAATAGAGGCACCAAGAACCTCATTATATCAGAATTCATATCTCTGGAGAACAGCATCGCTGTGGAATAAACTCCCTGCAACAGTTTTCCCTGCAGGTTACAATCTGAACCGTTTCAAAACCAACACACACCAACATTTCCGCGCACTTGCCGCTTCTCGAGCGTGATAGGGATCTCTCCTTGCGAGTGCGCACACCCGTAAAAAAAAAAATGTATTAAAAAGCTTAAATCCAGAAAAGCTAGCAGACCTGGAGGAATATAATGCTGAAATGCTCAAATATGGATCAAAGAAACTAGTAAAAAATCTCACATCCAGTACCTGATCATTGCAACAATTACAGAGGAATTTTAGTAACCAGTACTCTAAACAGATTGTACGGTAGGATTCTTAGAGATCTAATAGAGATTGATTTTCGTGAACAAGAAGAAGAGCAAAGTGGGTTTCGTGCAGGCAGATCTTGTATTGATAATGTTTTTTGTCTTAAATAAGTAACTGAGAAAAGGAGCGCCAGAAATATAGACTCATATTACCTTTGTGGACCTACAAAAAGCATATGATACCCTTTCAGCAAAAAAATTATGGACAGTGTTAGAGCAGACTTATATCAATCATACATACATAAAAGCGATAAAAGAACTATACAAAGGGTCAAAAATTAAAATTGGAAATGACTTTCAAAAGAATTCCTGGTAACAAAAGGTTTAACACGGGGATGTTGTATCTCTCCAACTCTTTTTAAAATATATATCGCAGTAGTTCTAAAAAACTGGAAATGTAAAGTGCACGGCATGGGAATACAACTTAACGACCGATTTACCATATACACACTACAGTTTGCTGACGACCAAGTAATTGTAGCTAATGATAACGAAGACATGGAGTATATGATGAGAAAGTTAATGGAAGAATACCAAAAGTGGGGGTTAACAGTGAATGTGGACAAGACACAGTTCTTATGTATTGGAAACGAATCCAGTGAGTTAGAACTAGACAATGGACAAGTAATATCTCCATGCAATGAGTATGTATACTTGGGTGTCACATTTGATAAGACAGGAACAGACTGTAAAGAACTGGAAAAAAGAGTAGTAAAAAAAAAGGTTATTGGATGTCTTAACAGTATTTTATGAAGCAGAGAGATAAAAATGCTATAAAAAGATCAATGAGAATGTCTAGAACAGATCACATAAGAAATGAGATCATAAAAGAGCATAACGGATGACATCACTAAAAGGCAACTGATATGGTACGGCCATGTACAACGGATGAAGGACGAAAGATTACCAAAGCAGGTCCTAGAATGGCAACCAATAGGGCGCAGAAAAAGAGGGCGTCCTGAACTAGAATGGCAACAGTCAATCCAAAGATCAATGAGTCAAAAAAATCTGACAGAAGATGATTGTCAGGATAGAAGGAGGTGGAGAATAGGCGTCGGACAACGTAGAAAAACGTTCTTAACCGACATGATATAAAAATAAAAAAATCATGATATAATAACCGATTTTTGTTCGTAGTTTTAAAAGTCTACTGAAATCCCTGCCTTTCGAGACGAGTTTCAGCAATTTTTAGATGACATTAAAAAAGTGGACGATCGTACATGCCTAAGTCTAACAGCCGTTTTCTTTTTTATTATCGCTTCTTGTCTTCCAGCAGTTTTTATTTTGTTTTTACAACATTTAAAAAGTTAAATTTTATTTCTTTCGAACAAGCTTTTTTATAAGTAAAGTTGCAAGCGCTTTATTTGTTAAGATTATTTTAAAAAGGGTGAACATTCTGTAATTAAATTCTGTTTTTAGACAATATCTTTTGGTTGAAAATTTAATATATGTAGATTCATCAAGAGCTATTTATTTTATATTAATTTTCAGATACAAAATGACGGACAGCATGATACGCATGGTTAACTTACCCACCCATTATACAGAAGAGAATTTGATCGATTTGCTTAATTATAAAATTGAAAGTATATCTCATATAAAAGCGATTTATCTCAGAACCGACAAACATCGAAACTTAAAATACGCATATATCTTATTTACTTCTGAATATTGCAGTGCAACCGTTAAAAGTTTTTATAATCGATACAACCTAGGAGGTTTTTCTCTTAATGTAGAAATAATAGGCCCTAACGTAGCCTTTCAAAAATTTTCCCAAAAAGCTTATAAGGTTTTACCTTTGATTAATGAAAGCGAGAATAATTCTTTTCCAAAGTCAAATAATCCACAGAAAAATAATGATAAGGAAAACCATTCTGGGATTAATTTATTTCGTTTTCCCAAACAAAATACACAGACGAATGAATATCCGATCCAACAGCGTATCGCAAATCAACATATTTTAAATCGAAATCATAGTGTTCTAGGATCCCAAAATACAATAATAGAGAGAGTTGCAACAAAGTCAAATAATCGGGAGAAGAACGATAAAGAAAGTACTTCTGGAAATAATATATTGGGTTTTCCCAAACAAAATCAAAAGATGAATGAACATCCGATCGAACAATGTCTCGCAAATCAACATAATTTAAATCGAAATGATCATGCTGGAAGATCCCAAGATACAATAATAGAGAGAGCGGCAACAATTCAAAAGTCAAATACTCGGGAGAAGAAGAACGATAAAGAAAGTACTTCTGGAAATAATATATTGGGTTTTCCCAAACAAAATCAAAAGATGAATGAACATCCGATCGAACAATGTCTCGCAAATCAACATAATTTAAATCGAAATGATCATGCTGGAAGATCCCAAGATACAATAATAGAGAGAGCGGCAACAATTCAAAAGTCAAATACTCGGGAGAAGAAGAACGATAAAGAAAGTACTTCTGGAAATAATATATTATGGTTTCCCAAACAAAATCAAAAGATGAATGAACCTCCGATCAAACAATGTCTCGCAAAGCAACATAATTTAAATCGAAATGATAGTGTTGGAAGATCCCAAGATACAATAATAGAGAGAGCGGCAACAATTCAAAAGTCAAATACTCGGGAGAAGAAGAACGATAAAGAAAGTACTTCTGGAAATAATATATTAGGTTTTTCCAAGCAAAATCAAAAGATGAATGAACATCCGATCGAACAATGTATCGCAAATCAATATAATTTAAATCGAAATGATCGTGTTGGAAGATCCCAAGATACAATAATAGAGAGAGCGGCAACAATTCAAAAGTCAAATACTCGGGAAAAGAAGAACGATAAAGAAAGTACTTCTGGAAATAATATATTAGGTTTTCCCAAACAAAATCAAAAGATGAATGAACATCCGATCGAACAATGTATCGCAAATCAACATAATTTAAATCGAAATGATCGTGTTGGAAGATCCCAAGATACAATAATAGAGAGAGCGGCAACAATTCAAAAGTCAAATACTCGGGAGAAGAAGAACGATAAAGAAAGCACTTCTGGAAATAATATATTAGGTTTTCCCAAACAAAATCAAAAGATGAATGAACATCCGATCGAACAATGTATCGCAAATCAACATAATTTAAATCGAAATGATCGTGTTGGAAGATCCCAAGATACAATAATAAAGAGAGCGGCAACAATTCAAAATTCAAATACTCGGGAGAAAGAGAAAGATAAAGAAAGCACTTCTGGGATAAATTTAGTAGGTTTTCCCAAACAAAATCAAAAGATGAATGAACATCCGATCGAACAATGTATCGCAAATCAACATAATTTAAATCGAAATGATAGTGTTGGAAGATCCCAAGATAAAATAATAGAGAGATTGGCAACAATTCAAGAGTCAAATAATCGAGAGAAGGAAAAAGATAAAGAACGCAATTTTAGGATTAATTTATTACTTTTTCCCAAACAAATTCAAAAAATGAATGAAAATCCGATCGAACAACGTATCGCAAATCAACATAATTTAAATCGAAATGATAGTGCTCGAAGACCCCAAAATACAATTATAAAGACAGTAGCAACAAATCAAAAGTCCAAAAATCGAGAGAAAAAGAAAGATAAAGAAAGCACTTCTGGGATTCATTTATTAGGTTTTCCCAAACAAAATCAAAAGACGAATGAATATCCGTTAGAAGAACGTATTGCAAATCAATATAATTTAAATCGAAATGATAGTGTTGGAAGATCCCAAGATAAAATAATAGAGAGATTGGCAACAATTCAAAAGTCAAATAATCGAGAGAAGGAGAAAGATAAAAAAAGCACTTCTAGGATTAATTTATTAGCTTTTCCCAAACAAAATCAAATGATAAATGAATATCCGATAGAACAACGTATCGCAAATCAACATATTTTATATTCAAATAATAGTGGTCGAAGTTCCCAAAATACAATTATAGAGAGAGTAGCAACAGTTCAAAAGTCAAATAATCGGGAGAAAAAGAAAGATATAGAAAGCACTTCTGGGATTAATTTATTAGCTTTGCCCAAACAAACTCAAAAGACGAATGAAAATCGGATCGAACAACGTATCGCAAATCAACATAATTTAAATCGAAATAATAGTACTCGAATGTCCAAAAATACAGTTATAGAGAGAGTAGCAACCGATCAAAAGTCAAATAATCGAGAAAAAAAGAAAGATAAAGAAAGCACTTCTGCGATTCATTTATTAGGTTTTCTCAAACAAAATCAAAGGACGAATGAATATCCGATAGAAGAACGTATTGCAAATCAACATAATTTAAATCGAAATAATAGTGTTCCAAGATACCAAAATAGAGTGGCAACAATTCAACTAGTCGAAAATCCAAACTATTATTTGCAAGACAGAAAAGCCAGACAAGAAAGAAGCCAAAATCAAAAGACGAATGAAGATCCGAACGAACAACGTACCGCAAATCAACATGTTTTAAATCCGAATGATAATGATCAAAGATCCCAGATTACATTTATTGAGAGAGTCGAAAATTCAAACTATGATTTTCAAGACAAAAAAGCAAGACAAGATAGAAGCCAAAATCAAAAGACAAATGTAGATCCGATCGAACAACCTATCGCAAATCAACATATTTTAAATCGAAATGATAGTGTTCCAAGATACCAAAATAGAGTGGCAACAATTCAATTAGTCGAAAATCCAAACAATTATTTACAAGACAGAAAAGCCAGACAAGAAAGAAGCCAAAATCAAAAGACGAATGAAGATCCGAACGAACAACGTCCCGCAAATCAACATGTTTTAAATCCAAATGATAATGCTCAAAGATCCCAGATTACAATTATGGAGAGAGTCGAAAATTCAAACTATGATTTTCAAGATAAAAAAGCAAGACAAGATAGAAGCCGAAATCAAAAGACAAATGAAGATCCGATCGAACAACCTATCGCAAATCAACATATTTTAAATCGAAATGATAGTGTTCCAAGATACCAAAATAGAGTGGCAACAATTCAATTAGTCGAAAATCCAAACTATTATTTGCAAGACAGAAAAGCAAGACAAGAAAGAAGCGAAAACCAAAAGACGAATGAAAATCCGAACAAACAACGTACCGCAGATCAACATATTTTAAATTCAAATGCTAGTGTTCGAAGATCCGAAAATACAATTATAGAGAGAGCGGCAACAGTTCAAAAGTCAAATACTCGGGAGAAAGAGAAAGATAAAGAAAGGACTTCTGGGATAAATTTAATAGGTTTTCCCAAACAAAATCAAAAGACCAATGAAAATCCGATCGAACAACGTATCGCAAATCAACATAATTTAAATCGAAATGATAGTGCTCGAAGATCCCAAAATACAGTTATAGAGAAAGTAGCAACAGATCAAAAGTCAAATAATCAAGAGAAAAAGAACAATAAAGAAAACACTTCTGGAATTCATTTATTAGGTGTTCCCAAACAAAATCAAAAGACGAATGAATATCCGATAGAAGAACGTATTGCAAATCAACATAATTTAAATCGAAATGATAGTGTTCCAAGATACCAAAATAGAGTGGCAACAATTCAGTTAGTCGAAAATCCAAACTATTATTTGCAAGAGAAAAAAGCAAGACAAGAAAGAAGCCAAAATCAAAAGACGAATGAAGATCCGAACGAACAACGTACCGCAAATCAACATATTTTAAATCCAAATGCTAGTGTTCGAAGATCCGAAAATACCATTATAGAGAGAGTGGCAACAATTCCAAAGTCAAGAATAATTTATTAGGTTTTCCCAAAAAAAATCAAAAGACGAATGAACATCCGATCAAACAACGTATCGCAAAAACTATAAAATTGACAAGACAGAGAAGCAAGAAAAGAAGGAAGCCAAAACCCTAAAGCAGCAAGAAGTGGCTTAGTCCAAAAGTTCAATAATAAAATAAAAGAAAACCAGAGAATTAGCTTTGAATCCAGACAATAATTTCCAAAAAAGAGGACACATTTTAAGAAGAGAATAGCGAAAAATAGAAAATAGAGTGTGTTTGCAAGAATTGTTGAAAAAAAAGGGAAACTAAATTGATTTAACTGTAGGCCCCCCCCATATTTACGCCGAAAGGATTTTATTACAAAAACATTTATTATTAAATGTTTTAATCGTTTAAAGTTAATAAAACTTGCCCAAAATGTTAGAAATTAATATTTTTTTAATATAAAGTTGTATAAAGAAGTTTTCATATTTATTTCACATTTTATATAAATTCATTAAATGGAATTTTAACCGATGTCAAAAACGAAGCGAAATAATTTTGTTCTTTTATTAAAAAAGAGGCTTATCGTCAAAAATTGTGTCTTGTGGGATAGTTGTGGAATATTTTTTGCAAACTGCCTTAGTTCGATTGAGAATAGATAACATAATTTTAAGTCACCGGGTGTTTACCTCCAATTTGAGTGGAAGGGGCCTGGATGACGTTATACATCCAAAATGTCGTCTTTTTTAAATGTTTTTTCACAAATTTTGGCTTATAACTTTTGCTAAATTAGGTTCACAGAAAAACTACCATTACGTTTTTTGTTTGCAAGAAAGCATTAATTAATAAAGTAAAGAATTTAGCTTTATATCTCGAAAACTAGCAAAGATACGAATTTTTTTTGGGTAAAACAATTTTACTATATTTTTTATTATTATTTTATATACTAACAGCGTGTTTTTTTCACAAACTTTTGACACATCAACTTCAGAGAAAAATTGTATGGGTTATGATTTCTTCGCAATAGAACAACAATTTAATTGTCGTTTTAAGAAGCTTTATATCTCAAGAACTAAAAAAAATATTGTTATTTGTTTTTTAATATTAAAAAAAATATAAAAATTCTAGATTGAGCAAGAAACTTTTAGACTACCCTTGATCGGTTGGTGATGAATCTCTAAATGTTAAGTCGCCAGGTATTTGCTTTCAATTTGAGTAAAAGGGCCTGTGTGATGTAATAAATCTAAGATGGTAGTTTTTTTCATATTGTTTTACCAACGTGACGTATAACTTTCGCTAAATTAGTTTGACAGAAAAACTGTAGATACATTTTTTGTTTGCAGGAGTGCATTAATTAATGTAGTAAGAATTTACCTTTATATATAAAAAACTAACAAAAATATTTAAAAAAATTGGGTAAAAAAATTTGACTCCTATATTTTTTTCTTATTTAAAAATTTTTTTTGTTAGTTTGTAAGATATAAAGCTAATACAGCTAATTTCTTTACTATTGTTGTTCTATTGCAAACAAAAACCTTATTTAAAGTTTATCTGTAAAACTAATTTAGCAAAACTTATAAGCCAAAGTTTGTAAAAAATGGAAAATGCCGCCATTTTGGACTTCATATAGGCTTGTTTGGTCATTGTTAAACTAAAAAAAATTTTTTTTTAAGAAATAAAAATATTTTTTCTAGTTCTTGAGATATAAAGCTTACTAAAACTACAATTCAATTGTAGTTCCATTGCAAACAAATCAGAATCTGTACAATGATATGGCAAAAGTTAAAAGCAAAAGTTTGTGAAAAAACATCGAAAAAATCGCAATCTTGGATTTATGACGTCACACAGGCGCTCTTACTGAAATTTAAGGCAAACACCAGGCAAATTGAAATCGAGTGATCCATAACCAATCGATGTGGCCTTTCTTCCTTAATTTTGTTTTTGGGTTAAAAAGTTACTATTAGCTCACACTACAACTATACTATAGTAGTGTGAGCTATGGTAATCCTAATTTTTTCGAGAAAAAAAAAGTTGCTCCGATTTTAAATTTTTTTATATATCTTTGCGTTTGAGATGATTTTGAAACTTTTTTGTTGCGCCGTCTGTCTGTCCGTCTGTCTGTCCAGTCTGTCCGTCTATATGTCTGTCTGTAACGACCAACGCGCATAACTCAAAACCGCTTGCCCGATTTTAATGAAATTTGGTACCTAGGCTGGGTTTTGAGTCGAGATGGTCCCATTTAAATACTCTGCCAATATATGGGCCCCTAAGCTCACACTAGGTACTATAGTTATAGTGTACGTGTGAACTAATATAACTAAAAACCAAAATATATTTTATTCAACTCCACACTAAATTACCTTTTGTTTGATACCACACAACCCATGTTTTGAAATCCACCCCCACCCTTAAAAAAAACAAAAACTAAAATGTATTTTGTTGAACTCCGGACTTAATTACCTTTCGTTTGATATCACACACGCCATATTTTCATTTAAACTCTAATTTTTGAAATATACCCCCACACTTTTTTAAAAATAAATTAAAATGTATTTTGTTTAACTCCAGACTCAATTACCTTTCGTTTGATATCACACACGCCATATTTTCACATAAACTCTAATTTTTGAAATCTATCCCCACCCTTTTATTTGGTTTGTGTTTGGTGGATTTTGTTTATTTTTAAATGGGACCATCTCGACCCAAGACCCAGCCTAGGTACCAAATTTCATTGAAATCGGCCAAGCGGTTTTTGAGTTATGCACGTTGGGCGTTACAGACAGACAGACGGCGCAACAAAAAAGTTTCAAAAAATTTTTGAAATCGGAGCAACTTTTTTTTTCTCGAAAAAATTAGGATCACCATAGCTCACACTACTATAGTATAGTATATGTGTGAGCTAAAATGAAAAAATCCGCCGAACACAAGCCAAATAAAAGGGTGGGGGAAGATTTCAAAAATTAGAGTTTAAGTGGAAATATGGTGTGTGTGATATCCAACGAAAGGTAATTGAGTCTGGAATTAAATGAAATATATTTCAGTTTTTAGTAATATTAGCTCACACATACACTATAACTATAGTACCTAGTGTGAGCTTAAGTGCCCATAAATTGGCAGAGTATTTTAGTAAGTAATTCTTAAAAAATTTGTTAGTTTTTAAGATATTAAACTTATTTCTCTACCAGCTTACTTGTTGTTATATTGCAAACAAAAAACGTCTTTACAGTTTTTCTGTAAAACTATTTTAGAAAAAGTTATATAATATGGAAAAACTTGAAAAAAGCCGCTTGGATTTATGATGTCACAACCCTCCTACTAAAATTGGGGGCAAACACCCTTATTATTTTGTGATCTATTACCAGTCCATCTAGGGTAGTTTCAAAAAATCTTCCACTACCCACAGGATACCACAGGCCACTCAACTAAAAGTTAGGTTTTTGCATTGTTTCTTTTTGACAGCGACCGATCATAATAGTCCCTATACCAAATACGTTAGAGCATAAATATGGGGCATACCCATGCATTCTCACACGCGATACTTGAAGCCAGGACCTCTATTTACTTTTACACGCATGCGCACTTGAAAATCCCGGTTCCCGAATTTAGATTTGCCATTGTTTTCAAAGCCAGCTATGAGGGCAAATACGTCATAGCATAAATGTGAAGAAAAGATCGAAACTTTGCATTTTTTATCACCACGAAAGCCGGGTATCATGTAACATAATAACAATAACAGAATCAAGAAAATATCTTATTAGTATCAGGAACGCCTCAAATTCAATGCGACTACGAATTACGCTACCTTAACCACATCACGTTTAAAAATCGCTGATATTAAAAAAATCACAGTAACAAATATCAGCGTGATTGAAAAATCACGATATCGCTCATCTCTACACCCAATCAACTAGTTTTTAGAAAAAAATAATAGACATAACCCTAATTTTTTGACAGTTGTTGACAAATAATGTAGTGACGTATCGGAGTATGTTCCAAAACCATCAAAACTAACGCATGCGCAGTAACCGAAATCCTATCTACGTGAAAAAGGAATATTAACATTTGTTTGAGGGCTTCACTTTTCGATTCTTTAAACATGTATTTATGCTACAACGTATTTACTCTATACGTGGCGTTTTGTGATAAAGGCAACAAACTTTTCACAAGTATTCTCTCGATATAAAGGGTCAATCTGATCCGCACAACACCATTCCAAGTTGCGTCTGACAACCTGTATTGGGGGGGGGGGGGTAGGACTAAGGTCACTCATCGTTTCGCATTGGCGGCTCGTTGTTATTTTAAAAATGTGGTTTTAACACAGTCTAAAGATATATTTAATAATGATACAGTTTCAAGATAGGCAGCATAACTTTCTAATTATAATTACATAAATATACATAGTTTAGGTACCTTCATACTGTGTAAAACAACATCTTCAAAATAAAGCAGAACCGCCAATGTGACACTGAGGAAAACATGTCAAAAATAGAAAACCTGACGTTAGCTTCGCTTCCTATAAGGAAATTATACAAAAACTCAATTTGTTCTGACATAGTCGATATGGGTATCGTTTTATAGGTTCTAAAGTATATAGATTCCAAAACACTATATATTTTTAAGGTCCTTAGCCTGACTTGACCCCAAAAAGGTAGGATTTAGTTAAGAAAAAACGACTCACAGTAATGTAAGCGTTTATAGCAGCAAATTAAAATATATCTCATACTATTTCCATGACAAAATCAGCTGATGATGCTTTGTATTGTCTAAGAGTGCGTATATACCAAACTGCCCCGCGAACGCGCCACACGCAAACACGGATTCGTCCTGGTTTTCGTGTTTTCAAGTTGCGCGCGCGCCGTTTGCTGAAAACCAGCTTTGTTCGGCTCCTCTGTGTTCGTAGATCCCATGCCTAGGAAACTCAATGCAATTTGACAGGTCGTTAGGTTAAAGTTCTCACTAAGCTGCGGTCGCGCGTTTGTTCCTTATTCTATATTTTTTAGAATTATCTGTGGTTTGGATTTTTCGTCTCCCTTTTTTACAGGTAGAAAAACCTCTTCCACCGCATTTTATTTCGGGTTCATTTTAAATCTATCTTTTTGGCTTATGTAGGTAATCTTTGCTGCTGTGACGCATTAAAATTAAATTTTGTTAACTTTGTAACTTTTGCAATTTTTAAATATAAAAGAATAAGAATTTCTAGTTGCTTTTCTGGGTGAAGTGTCTAAAGTTCAGACGAGTATAAAATGCATAGTTTTCCGAGACATTTTAAGGTAAGTTTTCTTATTTTCTCATTTGAGGTTAGATTGGCATTTGATAAAATTTGTATTGGTAATGTCTTTTTAACTTCTTATCGCTTACTTTACGGAACTCTGAATACAGGTTTCCAATGCCTGGTAGGTGCCTTATTTGCCCATCAATTAAGAACAAATTTAGTGTTAATTTTATGTCCATCCCTTTCTTTTGATATTAAGTAAAAGGGAGACAAATACAAAATTAACACTAAATTTGTGCTTAATTGATGGGTAAACGAGGGATTACCCAGCAGCGTAATGTACTTTGAATAAATTTATTCCTTAATTTTAAATCTTTATTTTACCATAATCTAGTACCTATGATTAATGTGGTTATAAGTTGATTTTTTTTATTGTTTTCAGCTTTTGGATTATATGTGCGACCACTGATAAGCTATGTATATACTGCTTTGAAACATACCCTACACAACTTACAACCAAGGCGAAGTATACATTTAAGAATGATTCTCTTCACGAACAACTGTTTCATTATTTATTCACTCACCAGAAATGTTAAAAGCAAATTTAAATATGCTAGATAGTGTTTGGTTTTTCATTATATTTTATTTTACCAATCAATTAGACTTGTATTGTATGTATTATTTCATCAATAGTTAGTCGTTAGTTTGTAGCTTTTTTTATAATAATAAAAACTCATTTAAAAAATGTTTTATTTATTGCACTTTATATATAATTTTCAATCTGTTTATATCTTATAAAGACAGTGTATGTCTTTATAAAATATTGACTGATTAAAAATTTCAAAAGAAAACGTTAAAATTGTATATAAAAGGCGATTCAAATTTCCCGCCTCAACTATTAGTTCGTCACTAAGCTCAGTAGTGGGCGCCACAGAGTTAACGATCTGTCAAACAGCCGGAGTTGCCTATCTAATAAAAGCTGACTGAACCGCAGCAAAAATCCTTTATCTATGGTAGATCCTTTGGGACGGCATCGACAGATTGTTGTCGAGTTTTCATTTTAATGCGTGTTTGCTGTTTTTCCGTGGATCGTAGAAAGTTCGTTGAAACTAATTCGGCGAGCGGCCCACGTACGGCGCGCGAGCGGCGCATTCGCGGAGCAGCTTGGTGTATACGCACTTTAAAAGTGCGTTTCAATCAAATACGTTTTCGCTAATGTTCAAAGAATCGAAGAGTGAAGCCCTCCCACATAGCACAATCCCGTGTTTAACACGTAAAAAAGGCGTGAGAAAAAAAAACGTTGATTTTAAAATCTGCTAGAAAAAACGTTTATTTCATATATGAAAACAAGCTTAATAGGTCATTCATTAACGTTATAAAAAATAACGTTCCTAAAAGCTGCGTTGTAATAACGCCATTATCAAATTAAAACAGCAATGTTTTTACGTTAGTTTCAAGTGATTTTTACGTTAAAATCACATTAGATTCACGCCTTTTCTACACGAATTTTAAAACTATATTCCTAATATTTTATGTTTCTTAATTCGATAACACCTTGGACTTTAAAGTTATTAATATCGTTATTTCAGTTTTTTGACAAGCATAATTTTTTATAAACGGTGATAATTTTCGTAAAATTAAAAATAAAGATTTTTCTCCTCTTATTAATTAAATGTTTGTTAATTTGATAACACCCTGTACTTCTAACTTCAAAGATTTTAAACAACAAGTGAAATTAAAGAAAGAAAAATAAGAAAAAAGTTTTTGCTTTGGCCGCGACTCGAACCCGGGATCTCTTGCTCTCTAGGCAAACATTCTAAGCATTGAATTACCGAAGCCATACATAAATTTTCGGAAAACTTTCATTTATGCAGGCTGCGGTGTCTCAATACAAGGACGAGAAATTCTCAGGGTATCAACTCGACCAAGTCATCCAACTAATCTCTTTAATTCTTCTTTCCCACTGTCAAAGGATAACTCAAATTAGTCGTAAAGAATCAACGTCTGAAAGTATGAGATCACCTTTTCGTGTGTTATAATTAAAAACCGAACCGAAGCAAAAACTTTTTTCTTATTTTTCTTTCTTTAATTTCACTTGTTGTTTATAGTTTTAGGTCCTTGCATTATTTGCAATTTGGTATTTGATATTCAAAGATTGTGTTATGGTAATCTTAATTTGTCAACAAGCAGAATTTTTTATAAAGAGGGTGTTTTTTTCGTCAAATCAAAAATAAAGGATGTTTTGCTCTTGTCAATCCCATCCGGGGACACACTGTATATCGTCTCGAAAATAACACCCCTACATCTTGTCAAATTAGGGGTAGTTTCTTAAAAGTAAATTGTTTTTTTTAATTAAACGTTTTTTTCTCAAAAACCGCAAGTATTTTTTAAAAAACTTGTGAAAATAATCTTGTAGAGATACTACCTACAAAAAAATAAATAAATTAGTTTCCTAGTTTGAATTAATAGCTGTCCAGGACGGCTTCAATTTATGACTTTAGAAAAAATATGTTGGCTGCGTGGTTGTGACCGCATATGAAAATTTTACACCTATTCGTTTAGGCCTCGGAGGCTTCGATCATACAAAAGGTCCGCTTCAAACAAAAAAGAATGCAGCTTTTTTACTAATTTAAAAAAATAATTAAAACATATTCACAACACAAGAATAAACGAGCATGTTTAAAGGGTACATTTTAATTTCGTCCGCCATCTTGGATTTTGAGATGGCGGATAAAAAAATATATTTAGTCAAAACTCTGATTCATTCTCTGCCAAGTGCAATTTGTCCCATTAAAATCGAGTGTATAGTTTAAAAGTTATAATGAAAAAAATTGTCCGGTTTTTTTGGCCCACTTGGTATATAAAAAAAACATAGATTTTTCCTAAAGTCATAAATTGAAGCTGACCTGGATAGCTACAAATTTAAACTAGGAAGCTAATTTATATATTATTTTGTAGGCAGTTTCAATCTCTACCAGATTGATCTTTACAAGTTTTTTGAAAAAACTTGGTTTTTGAGAAAAAATTCATTTACTTTTAAGAAACTACCCCTAACTCGACAGCCTGTAGGGGTGTTATTTTTAGGACGATATAGATAAGCGATACATCAAATTCAAGCTCTAAACCTATGCTTTTGAATGCGGCTACTAGATTTTATCAGTATTAACTTCTGAAGGGTGTCTTTTGCAGAAATTAAAGAAAAAAATTAAAAAATCATGTTTTTAGACCTTTTAAATCTTTAGAATATATCATACATACAGGGTAGGGTCTCTCGAGATATCAAAATTTATATTATAATAACATAGGTATAGTCTAAATTATACGCATTTGTAATGACGTCACCAAGTGAGTAAAAAACGTATGGCGTAGATATTTTTGCCAATCAATGTTTTTTGATTGACAGTGACAGATACTTCACATAACCAATTACCTACCTATTTAAATCATAGACACTACTTTTTTTAAAAAGTTTATTGTCACCGCTGTTTATAGTATACTAAACAAAAATGACGTCATTACAAATGGGTATAATTTGAACTATACCGTAAAGTGAGTATCAAATAAATATTCTTTGAAAGTTTTTTTTTTGAATAATGTTTTTACCTTTTAAGTTACATAACTGGAACTAGAATTAAATGGTGTGTTATCCCTTTTTCTAGGAAAAATTTATAAGAAGCCAACATGGACCTAAAGAAAAATTATTTTGAAGGGAGTTAATGTTTTTTGAATTTAATCCCCTCAAAAAATTAATGATAATTTTCTATATAATATTAACGTTTTTTGTTTCTTTTTTATTTGATGACTGAAAAAATTTGGCAACTTTGAAGTTGTGTATTTTTATGAATCATTACTTATACTAAACCCTGGGGTAATATGGGACACCTAAACATGTCTAAAATAGTGGACACAAAATGACCAAAAACAAAGAAAAACGGTTTTTTAATTTTTAGTCTAAAAAGCTTAAAACTTTTGAGTTTTGATTGATTGGATTATCTGCAATAAGCTATATACTTTGTGATTATGGTATCTAAAGTCATTTTAGTAGCTTACATATAGGAATTTAGCAAAGTTATGACTGAGTAACTCAAAACTACAAAATACTACATTTTTCGCACTATTTTAGTGGTAAAACTGAATAAGACAAATTTAAGGTTATGTCCTTTCTGTACATTTTGTGTTCCATAAATAGGAGCCTGATTTTTTTTAAAGTTCTTAAGATTTCTGCCTTAATTTTGAGTGTAGAATCATAAAACAAGAAATTTTCTAGGAAGTCCCACCCTAAAAAGCGTCCCATATATACACTCAAAATACTGGCCAGATGAAACAACCCTTTTTTTGCTGTTTTTTTTTTTGAGCTTGAAAAATAAATTACTGAATTTTTTACAAAAAAAGGATTGAACCAGATACAACAGAAAATTTTCATCCATTTTAGTCGGAATTCGGAAAACTTGAAAAAAATTTTAATGTTCCATATTATCCCCGCTGTCTCATAAATACTTAATTTATTTTCTTGTAAAAATTTTTTATGAAAATAAAATAATACCTAACAAAAATACTACTACTACTATTACGGTTTAGAACGTTGTCTGACGCCTATTCTCCACCTCCTTCGATCCTGACAATCATCTTTCGTCAGGCTTTTTGACTCATTGATCTTTGGATTGACTGTTGCCATTCCAGTTTAGGACACCCTCTTTTTCTGCGCCCCATTGGTTGTCATTCTAGGACCTGCTTTGGTAATCTTTCGTCGTTCATCCGTTGTACATGGCCGTACCATATCAGTTGTCTCTCTCTGTTCTAGATATTCTCATTGATGTTCTTATTGCATCCATTTTCGACTTTCCGTTTTTGCTTTGTATTTTTCTGTTACGCGACAAGTCTGTATTCCATACAACAGCGTGCTTTTCACCATTGTTTCATATATGTTAAATTTTACATTCCTTTTTATCTCTCTGGTGTATAAAATACTGTTAAGACAACCAATAACCTTTTTTGCTTATACTATTCTTTTTTCCAGTTCTTTACAGTCTGTTCCTGTCTTATTAAATGTGACACCCAAGTATACATACTCATTGCATGGAGATATTGTTTGTCCATTGTCGAGTTCGAACTCACTTGATTCGTTTCCAATATATAAGTACTGTGTCTTGTCCACGTTCACTGTTAACCCCCACTTTTCTTCCGTTAATTTTCTCATCATATACTCCTTCTTTATCATTAGCTACAATTACTTGGTCGTCAGCAAACATAGTGTGTATATGGTAAATCGGTCGCTAAGTTGTATTCCCATGCCGTGTACTTCACGTTTCCAGTTTTTTAGAGCTACTGCGATATATACAGGGTGTCTCTAAAAGGTCTGTACAAAATTTTAGCACATATTCCTGAGGTCAAAATAAGTTGATTTAAAGCAAATTGCTCCGTTTCTTTGAGAACAATAGTCAGTAGAAAACTGGCCGTTGTTATGACATTTTGCCTGGCTTTTCTACCGAATATTTTTGAGATTTTACTAGCAGTAACGCCACCTATTGTCGGGAGTTTTCTCAGTGCTTTGACATCTAAACTTCAAAAACCTGTTAAGGGACTGATCCCTGATCCACGATCACGACGCATCTGTTATTAACCTGATAAAGACACATTAATATTCTGTGAAAGGGTTTACTGTTCAAAAATCTTGTTTAGCTTTTAAAAAAAACAATGTATACAGGGTGTCCCAGAACTAATGGTACATAGTTAAACTGTAGATTCCCTGGGTCAAAATATTAGGATTTAGCCATACTTACCTTAGTCCAAAAGTTCGTACTAACCGAGATACAGGGTGTTAAACTTTATTTTTTCAATTCGATTTTCTTTAATAACTTTTTTAATAATTAATATTTTTGCAAAAACTAATCAGCGTGTAAGTTTTTTAAAATTGGCAAGACGATTTCTTTGAAAAATTTGATGTACAATGTACAGGGTGTTCCTTGGACCACTACCATTGCATAAAAATAAGTGTATTTTTGTTGTGCCTCGGTGTATACCAGTTTTTATGTAAAATAATGGTTTTCCCATCCTTTTTATGTAAAAAAGTTATACTGTTTTAAAGTCGCTCAGAGCTACGGTTTTTCAGATTTTTGCATTTAAAGTTTTTATTGCATGTGAGTGATATGCCTAATTTATGTATGATACTTTTTTCCATTCTTTCTACTTATTAATAATTTTGCACAGAAAATTCGGTTCGGTGGTTTTTGGGCATGGACAACTTAATTTTGGTAAAAAAAATAAATATTATACAGGGTGTTCTCTGGGTCGGTACCGTTACATTAAAATAGGTCTAACTTTTTTGTTCCTCGGTGTATACAAGATTCTATTAAAAACATTAATTTTTTAATTTTATTTAAGTAAAAAAAGTTATAGCGTTTAGATGTCGCTTAGAGGAACGATTTTCAAGATATTTAAATTAGAAGTTTTTATTGTATGCGTAAAAGATTTTTGATTAAATTCTTACCTACTTCACACATATTAGCTATAATCAATACTTTTTCATAGCATTCTAAGATTGGATGTTTTCTACAGAAATATTAAGTTAAAAAATATACAGGGTTGTTCTTGAATTATTATAATTATATTATTTTTTAATTGTTTTGAAAGAAAATTTTAATTATCAATAAAATTAATATTTTATTATTTAATAAAAAAATATAAAATATTATTTATTAAAAAAATATAAATTTTCTAAAGCATGGCGCTCTCAGCAACTAAGTTAAAATGTTTAAATTGACAAATAGTAAATCAAACTTAAAACAGTTTATTATTGTAGGCTCGAGAAAAACTATTTCAAAAAATTCAAAAGGCTGGAGAGGCGTTCAGAAATACAAATATTTATTTTAAAATCAGACGTTCGTATAATAAGCGAATAAAAAAATGTATTCAGGTTAACGGTGGCCATTTTGAACATTTATTGTAGATTTTTTTTGTTTTTCAATCTAAAAATTTATTGTTGCAATAAAATATGTATAATTTTTATAATTGGTTTTTATTTTTTTTTGTTATTAATAATTATTTAATAATTAAAATAATATTCTGTTTAAAAACCTGCTTAAGTATACACCGAGGCACAAAAAATACACTGATGATTTTAATGCAATGGTAGTGGTCCAAAGAACACCCTGTACGTTGTACATCAAATTTTTCAACGGAATCGTCTTACAAATTTCAGAAAAACCTACATGCTGGTTAGTTTTTGCAAAAATATTAATTAGTAGAATGAATTGAAGAAAGTATCATACATAAATTAGGCATATTACTCAACATGCAATAAAAATTTTAAATGCAAAAATTTTAAAAACCGTTGGTTGCTCTGAGCGACTTTAAAACAGTATAACTTTTTTACACAAAAAGGATGGGAAAACCATTATTTTACATAAAAACTGGTATACACCGAGGCACAAAAAAAGTCACTGATTTTAATCCAGTGCTAGACTTTTCAAGTGTGAATTTGGTAAATGAAAATAACGAGGGTAAAACACACGTTATATACACAGCACCAGAAACTTTAGCAAAAAGTACATTTTTATAGCTTGATTTCTCCTTGTCTTTAAGTTATCTTTAAGCATGTAGATTTAACAAAATAAATATTACATGGTTTGAGGTTGTTTTCAAGTAAAAAAAAACTTTGTTATTTTTATTCACGTGAATTTAACGTTGATGCGATTTTTGTGCTATGTGGGTTGTGAAGCGCCCTCTAACGGCCACAGTGAAAAGGAATTCATATTTAGGTTTCGCATCCCAAAAAACCCCCGAGTACCAATTTTTAAAGTAATGCGTTGAGAAATGTTCATAAATTTTAAGACAATCGATTTTAAATTTACCACCCTGTATCTCTGAAACGGAGCAATTTCGGACAAGTTGCTTTAAATCGACCTTTTTTGACCTCAGGAATATGTGCTAAGATTTTGTACAGACCTTTTAGAGACACCCTATATTTTAAAACGAGTTGGAGAGATACAACATCCTTGTCTTAAGCTTTTCGTTAACTGGAATTCTTCTGAAAGTCGATTTCCAATTTTAATTTTAGATTTTGACCCTTTGTAAAGTTTTTTTGTCGCTTTTATATATGTATGATTGATATTAGTTTGTTCTAACACTGTCCATAATTTTTATACTGGAACGGTATCATTTGCTTTTTGTAGATCCATAAAGGTAACATGAGTCTCTATATTTCTGGCACTCCTTTTCTCAATTACTTGTTTAAGACAAAAAACGTTATCACTACAAGATTTGCCTGCACGAAACCCACTTTGCTCTTCTCTATTAGGTCTCTATGGTTACTCAAATTCCTCTGTAGTTGTTGCTAGAGTCCCTGTATTTATTTTATTTTATTTTTTTTATTTTATTTTACACCATTCAACAGATTACATCCAATTACAGAATGGGGGTACAGATATATAAATATATATATATATATATATATATATATATATATATATATATATATATATATATATATATCCATATATATATATATAGGTAAAAGGCAAATTTTTCAACAAAATTAATTAAAAAAAAAAAAAGAGATTACTTAAACTAAAAAAAAAAAACTAAAAAATAAAAACACAATACTTTAGCTTAAAGTTAGATTACGCATTTTTTTAATCGAAGCTACACTGCTGTTGAATACATCAAACCGATTTTGATTTCTGTTTTAGGATTCACAAATTCGGTATAATGGCGAGTGTTGTAAGATGTTTGTTCTAGCTTGGGGTAGTGCAAACCTACGATTGCTCCTGCCGGCCAATCGAGGTACTTGCAGTGAGATGGATTCAACAAAAAATCTGCAGTCGATAAGGTTAATTAATGCCTTGTATAAGAATACTAGCTGCGATTTGGTTCTTCTGAGTTGAAGAGATTCGACATTAAAGCGATTTAGAAGATTTTCTAAAGGAATACCCAGTGCGGGATAGACCTCGTCCTCTTTGAAACAGAGATATTTAAGCAGCTTTCTTTGTACTCGCTCAATTAAATCTATATTCACTAAATAAGAAGGCGACCAAATAATTGAGGCGTACTCAAGCTTTGATCGTACAAATGAATTGAAAAGTAATATGATTGTTTTTGATTGTGTAAAGTCTCTGCAATTTCTGAGGACGAAGCCAAGGCATTTATATGATTCAGAAACCATATTCGATATGTGGGAATTGAAGGAGAGATTTTCTTGGAAAGTTACACCCAAGTCCTGGAACTCAGTGGACCTTTTGATTAGCTGGCCGTCTAATTGATAGTCAAATAGTATTTTGTTAATTTTTCTTGTGTATGATACAACATTGCATTTACTGATATTTAGAGGCAGGCTGTTGCGTTTGCACCAGTCTGATAAGATTTGTAATTTATTTTGAAACATGATACAATCCAGAAGTGAGTTTATTTCGTATTCAAGTTTGAGGTCATCAGCATATGATGCAAATTCAACATCAAGAGTCAGAGGAAGGTCATACAAATAGGTGTTAAAGATCAATGGGCCTAAAATCGATCCCTGGGGTATACCAGAAATCGGGACGATTGTAGCCGACCTATGACCAAGGCACTCAACATATTGTTTTCTATCTAGATAAGAGACAAGTAATTTGACTAGAGAAATATCAAAACCAAGCTTCTGCAATTTTGTTACTAAAATACCGTGATCCAACCTGTCAAATGTCTTGGCCATATCCGTATATACCACGTCCACCTGGCCGCCACAGTCAACGGACTCAGCTAGTCTCTGAGAGGTGCATAGCAAGTTTGTAACTGTAGATCGCTTTTTCATAAAGCCATGTTGACGGATTCCGATGGAGTTTTGAGTAAAATTATAGATATGTTTGTGTAGGATCATCTCGAACACTTTGGAAAATCCGTTTAGAATGCTGATTGGTCTATAGTTTGAAATTTTATTGCGATCATCTTTTTTGTGTACGGGTGTTATGCGAGAGATCTTCCAACATGTGGGGAAACAGCATTTCGAAAGAGATAAGTTTATTAATATTGACAGTGGATAAGCAAAAATACAAGCACAATCTTTGACAAAAAATGCGGGTAGTAAATCAGGTCCGATAGTCGGTTTAGGTTTAATTTTTTTAAGTGATTCATAAGTCTCGTCAACGGTAACACTCCCGATATTCAGGAATTCCATGCATGTGTTTGAAACCTCCGATTCAATTATTACGGGAGAAGATGTAGAGTAAACAGACTGAAAATAACGTGAAAGAGCGTTGCAGATATCTTGAGGGTCCCTATACTCAATGGCCTCGTCACTAGACATGACACTGGGTAGTAGAGGTCTGTTTTGTTTGTCATTTATGTAGCGCCAGAATAAGGCTGGATTATTTTTGATATTGTTTTCAGTATTTTCACAGTATAATTTTTGAGCGGCCTTAATGTCGATTTTTATTGTTGCTCTAAGAGATTTGAAGTGGTCTAAATCGCCAGGGTTTTTGTGCTTTTTGTATTTATTCCAGTATTTTGATTTACGTTTAATGTTTTTTATTATGTTAGAATTGTAATATGAAGGATAGTTTATATTTCTTTTTCGAGTTTTTGGGACAAATACATCTAAGTGCTCATAGATTTTGTTATAAAAGCTGTCACAGGCTGAATCTACATCAAATTGTAATTTAAGAAAGCTCCAGTCGGTTTTTGTTAGCTCTAGATAAAGATCAACGAAGTTTGCTTTTTTGAAGTTGTAGTATATGCAATTAGTTTTGGATTTATTGGCCTTTTGTTGTTGTGTTGGTTTAAATAACACAGCTAACGCTGGATGGTGTGGCATGTCTTCCCGACTCAATAACTCTATAGCCCTTTCAACAATGCAGGATGGTATATTTGATATGACTAAGTCTAGTAATCTGTTGTTGTCGTTCCAGATGCGGTTTGATTCAGATGCATTAAGAAAGCTCAGTGTGTTTTGAAAGTAAGAGACTGTGGCTGTCATGTTTCCATGTCGAAGGTAAGCAGCGTAATCCGGTATATTAAAGTCCCCAATGATTAAAAAGTGCCCATGTCCTAAGTGAAGATTGCAAATAAGTTCGAAAAGAGATTGGTATATGGAAATGTTAACATCAGGAGGGATATACACGACAGTTATGCATAATGATATCTTATTTATGCTTATCTTCACAGCCAAAACATCCACACTCACCAGATCACATACCAATAGCGTGTCGAGGTTTAGCTGAGTCGATTGAAATGAAATGTCAACCGCCAGTAATACGCCACCTCCTTTTTTTTTATTCGTCAGTTCAAGATTGCGATCTTTTCTGAAGACAGAATATTTTTGAGGAAAAAGTTCAGAGTTAAATAATCCGGATGAAAGATTTGTTTCCGTGATCGCGATAATGTCATAGTTGGAGGCGCAGACCGCATTGAAAAACTCAGTTGTTTTAGATTTAAGGCCTTTAGCGTTTTGATAATAAAGTACATAGTTGGTGCTACTTGGACCACTTGTATTACGGCGGTGGATTGATTTTCGGTTCACTGAGGGGGTACCAGGTAGGGCGTTCGATACTGAACTGCAAGAAGGTGACACAGGCTTATTGTTGTTGAATAGAGGTTTTGATTGCTATGTTTGCAGGCCAAGGTCCCGTTTTAGATTTACCACGCACTGTTTATAATATGCACATTTTCTGTATTCCCAGACAACATGGTTAATGTTTAAGTTAGGTGATTTTTGTTTTAAGAATATGCAGTTAGAGCATTTAAAGTTCTTGCTTTCGGCAGCGGTGCAATCCTTAAGTTCATGAGGTAGCGAGCATAGAGGACAAGTTACGTCTTTTTGGCAGCGTCTAGAATCGTGATTGAAGCCATTGCACCGAAAGCACCTCTGGACGGTCAGAGCATCAAAGATCGCGCAAGAGTCAAACCCTACAAGCAAGTCTCCCTTTTTGAGCAGTTTTTTGTACGTTACCGCGTCAACCTGCAGTGTAGCCTGATAGACGTTATTGTTTTTTTTCGTTGAGCTGACAGACAAGACTTCCAGCTTCGAGCTGTGGTTGAATAACTCCGCATTTTGACTGAGAATTCGTTGAGATACAGTGTTTAGTTCGTGCTTTTCGGAAAGACCAACTATGCGTAAGCGGGGATGAAGATTTTTTACCTGATGGGTGTCGTAATCAGTGGAAAGCTTTTCCTCCACAAGCTTTCGCAGCTTCTCGGCCTCGTTCTCGGTTTGACAGCCGACAATGATTCCTCCATTACTGGTGTGTTTGACATTTTTTATGTTAATTTGTTGTTCAATTGGGTCGATGTTTTGCAAAATGTCATGTTTGGTTTGCAAGTTGTCTTGGTTCAAATTCTTGGGTTTAATAACGACCTTTGATTGACCATTATTGAGTATGTTAGCATATGTCGGGGAATAAGAGTCCAAAGGGCTATGGTTAGGGGTGATTTTCGCAAGTCCCTCTGCCACTTTAATAGATATCTCATTGAGTAAATCTGTACGAAGTGTTTCAATAATGGTTTCAAAACCCTTTTCCTTCTTGTCCATTTTAATACAGCATGGACACTTGTAAAAAATTCCAGGGACGATGGTAAATAGGTTGTATGTTGACATATATCCAAATATGTCAACATACAGGGACTCTAGTTGTTGCAATCCAGCTTGTTTCCTTTTTTATGTATTGAGGATATGAATGCTATTTTCCAATCATCAGGTACTGGATGTCCGTTTATGCATTGATTGATAATTTATGTGAGATTTCCAGTAGTTTCTCTGATCCATATTTGAGCATTTCAACGTATATTCCCCCAGGTCCGCTAGCTTTTTCGGATTTAAGCTTTTTAATACTATTCTTTATCATTTCTTTTTCGATAATTACTCTCTCCTCGGAGAGGCTGACAGATATTCGGGTCTTGTTTTGCAGCAATCTCTTGTAGTGTTTTATCCATTGTTCTGGTTTGATGGTTTAAAATACGCTATAAATAAAAAATTCTAACAGACTCAGGCTTAAAGGTTTTCAAATTTAGGGACAAGTAAATTTTTTTAAAGAGCTTTAAGTTATACATTGGATATTTTTAAGAAACACAAATTCCATTATGAACCAATATCTTTTAGTTGGGAATGCATTAGATACATCAAGATTTTTTATTTTATGTTAATTTTTAGATTCAAAATGCCAGACCGCATGATACGCATGGTTAATTTACCCTTCCATTACACAAAAGAGAATTTGACCGATTTGCTTATTTACATAGTAGGAAGTTTATCACATATAAAAGCGATTTATCTTAGAAACGACCAAAATCTAAACCTAAAATACGCATATGTCATATTTACTTCTGAGCGTTTCAATGGAGCGGTTCAACGTTTTTATAATGAATACAAGCTAGGAGGTTTTTCTCTTACTGTAGAAATAATAGACCCGTATTTAGAGACCTTCCAAAAATTTTCCCAAAATACCTATGGGGTGGTGCCTTTAATTAATGAAAAAGAAAAATATTTTACTGAAAAACCAAATAATTGGAAAAGGAAAATAGAAGTTAAGGAAAGCACTTCTGGGAGCGATTTAGTTGATTATCCTAGACAGTATCAAAAGACGAATCAAAATATCACCAGAAATGAACATCCGATTCAACAACGTAACGCAAATCAGCGTATTCAAAATCGAAACCATAAAGTTCAAAGAGCAGTGCAAGATACAATATTAGATAGAGCGACAATAAATCAAAACAGGAATCAAAATATCATCAGAAATGAACATCCGATTCAACGTAACGCAAATCAGGATTCTCAAAATCGAAACCATAACATTCAAAGAGTCGTGCAACGTCAAATATTAGATAAAGTGAGAACAAGACAAAACCAGAGCAACTTAGCTCTAAACCCAGTCAATAACTTCCAAGAAACAGCCCAGATTCCCGCAAATGTGTACAGCAATGTTCCAGGAGTTGGGAACAATACGATACAAAAACCCGTTGGAAATACCTTTGCCATACATCCAATCAATAATGTTCAAGCCAAAAATATGATAAGATCCCAAGGCAATAATATGATAAAAAATCCTAATTTACCTAGAAATTCAAACATGAATCAAAGTTTAGATACTAATTGGGTGGTGCAAAAAACCACTTTAACAAATCAACAAAATCAAAAGATTCAAAAAATAAAAAATACTTACCAAAACAATAAAGAAACAACCAACTTAGACAATCAGTGTGGTGGTAGCGGTATAAAAATGCAATATCAAATTTCAGCTAAGAGAGAGCCAACTCCTAAGAGGAAAGACGAAGGCACTACTAAGGAATATAAAAATCAGGTACACCTCCAAAATATGGTCAGACATAATACTAGCACTTTAAAAGACAAATATAATAACAGTTTAGGAAACAGTAAAACAGCTTCTTCGTTTCAAAATATCAAACCTAATTCTGTTGAGAAGGATGCGCCCGGAGACAAATACAACAGTTTAAAAAAATCCACAAATGAAGATATGAAATTAAAAAAACAACAAGAGGCTAAAAGAAATACGTCGTTCAGGAGAAGTTTTGATGCTGTAAGTATATTTTCACCAATTACTGCGAAATGTTCTGCTATGATATACAGGCTGTCCCATTAATGATGACCACCGGTTTTATTTCAGCAACTACGACAGCTAGGACTTTTTTTTATAACAAAATCAGAGGCGAATTCTCGTGTTATATGTTTCGAAACAGTATGGTTCAATAAATACGTCATCAAATTGCTGACGTTTCATATTTATATTTTCGAGTTTATGGGCGTTATACTATGAAATACCGTTCACAGAATTGTAAATTGTGAATTTATTGTCAATATTTTAGTAAAAACTAAATAAAATTAAGAATCAATTTAAAAAAAACAAAATTTTAACATTGATTTTTTAATATTGATTTTTCAGCTAAACGTCAAATAATGACATAAAATGTGTCATTTTAGCAATAGTTTCAAAACCAGCTTTTACATTGTTTTAAAACATGACATAGCCGACGCACGCGCAGTTGCTTACGTCAATTGGCTAACTTTTTAGGAGGCATTGAAAAGTGTTTATATTTAATATAGAAAAATACAAATACATATTCTCCAATCAGTGCTTGAAGCTCTGGCCTCGAGAATTTTTACAATTTACAAATTTTACATATAAAACAAGCTTAATATAAATATACTATGTCGGTTTAGAACGTTTTTCTACGTTGTCCGACGCCTATTCTCCACCTCCTTCGATCCTGACAATCATCCTCTGTCAGATTCTTTTGACCCATTGATCTTTGGATTGACTGTTGCCATTCTAGTTTAGGACGCCCTCTTTTTCTGCGCCCTATTGGTTGCCATTCTAGGACCTGCTTTGGTAATCTTTCGTCGCTCATCCGTTGTACATGGCCGTACCATATCAGTTGCCTGTTAGTGATGTCATCCATTATGTTTCCCTCGATTCCCATTCTTTCTTTTATGATCTCATTTCTTATGTGATCTATTCTAGATATTCTCATGATCTTCTTATTGCATCCATTTCGACACTTTCCATTTTTGTTTTGTATTTTTCTGTTACGCGACAAGTCTCTATTCCATACAATAGCGTGCTTTTGACCATTGTTTTATATACGTTAAATTTTACATTATTTTTTATCTCCCTGCTCCATAGAATACTGTTAAGACATCCAATAACTTTTTTTTCTTTTTCTATTCTTTTTTTCCAATTCTTTACAGTCTGTTCCTGTCTTATCAAATGTGACACCCAAATATACATACTCATTGCATGGAGATATTGTTTGTCCATTTTCTGGTACTAACTCACTGGATTCGTTTCCAATACATAAGTACTGTGTCTTGTCCACGTTCACTGTTAATCCCCACTTTTGGTATTCTGTTAACTTTCTCATCATATACTCCATGTCTTCTTTATCATTAGCCACAATTACTTGATCGTCAGCAAACTGTAGTGTGTATATGGTAAATCGGTCGTTAAGTTGTATTCCCATGCCGTGCACTTTACGTTTCCAGTTTTATAGATACTGCGATATATATTTTAAAAAGAGTTGGAGAGATACAACATCCCTGTCTTAAGCCTTTTGTTACCAGGAATTGTTTTGAAAGTCGATTTCCAATTTTAATTTTAGATTTTGACCCTTTGTATAGTTCTTTTATCGCTTTTATATATGTATGATTGATATTAGTTTGCTCTAAAACTGTCCATAATTTTTCTACTGGAACGGTATCATATGCTTTTTGTAGGTCCACAAAGGTAACATGAGTCCCTATATTTCTGGCGCTCCTTTTCTCAATTACTTGTTTAAGACAAAAAACATTATCACTACAAGATCTGCCTGCACGAAACCCACTTTGCTCTTCTTCTTGTTCATGAAAATCATTCTCTATTCGATCTCTAAGAATCCTACCGTACAATCTACTTAGAGTACTGGTTACTGAAATTTCTCTGTAATTGTTGCAATCCAGCTTGTTTCCTTTTTTATGTATTGAGGATATGTAAGGTAGTTCCCTTTCGTAAAATGTTCGGGCGAGTCTTATGTCTATCCATGCCAAGTGTGTTGCTTCTATCATTAAACGCAGTATCGGACCCCGTAGGGCCTGAACTAAATAATGAAATTATTTGAATAAAACCGCGACGCCCTGGCTTACCTTAATTCTTTCTTCTGCCGTTTCCCAGCGCTGGTTTTCACAAATTTTTGGCACGTGCCCGATTTTCTTTTAGTTGTGACTCGTGCGGCGACTGGTGGTGAAGTGAAGTGTTCTCTGGCAAATACCAAACGGTGGTCAGGTGACCAAAATGAAAAGAAAAATTCCCAACAGTGGTTCCAAAACAATTAATTGGTTTCTTTCCAAAATAAAAAATATCAGCGGTTCTAAACACTTACCTACCCACATAGCACAATCACGTGTTTAACATGTAAAAAAGGCGTGAGAAAAAAAACGTTGATTTTAAAATCTGCTAGAAAAAAACGTTTATTTCATATATGAAAACAAGCTTAATAGGTCATTCATTAACGTTATAAAAAATAACGTTGCTAAAAACTGCGTTGTTGTAATAACGCCATTATAAAATTAAACCAGCAATGTTTTTACGTTAGTTTCAAGTGATTTTTACGTTAAAATCACATTAGATTCACACGAATTTTAAAACGCGACTTGCATGGCTTTTCTACTGAATATTTTTGAGATTTAACTAGCAGAAGCGCCACCAGTGCTTTGGCCTGTAAACTCCAAAAACCTTTTAAGGAGCTGATCCCTGATCCTTCACGATCACGACGCATCTGTTATTAACCTAATAAGACACATTAATATTCTGTGAAAGTGTTTACTGTTAAAAAATCTTGTTTAGCTTTAAAAAAAAACATAATGTATATAGATAGATATATAGATATTTTGCCTTGCCTTGAGCGCCATCTTCAAAATTGTCTTGAAGTGTTGTCGTCTTAATCTAGTGAACTTTTATAACTTCCTTTCGCGTCTCTTTTAAGTTAAAAAAATGTTATTAAAAAAACGTGACCAAAAAAGACGCAGAAAGTTAGTAGGTTTGAGAAGTCTTAATCTAGTGGCGGTTTAGAACATGTTGTGGAGGACTTTTCAAGTGTGAATTTGGTACATGAAAATAACGAGGGTAAAAAACACGTTATATACACAGCACCAGAAACTTCAGCAAAAAGTAGATACATTTTTATAGCTTGATTTCTCCTCTTTCTCCTTAAAAAAGTTTAAACTAGACATGTATTTTTAAAAAAAGAAAGAAAATTTGGAAAACTGGGTCTAACATTGTTAATATTTTAAAATGTCTTCTTAGAAGGTGGACTCAACTTGTATTTTAAAAAATCTGTTATTTTGTTTGTTGTATAGGAACCAAAAGGTGCCAATATTACCCCATCAGCACCTCCCATTGAAAAAATTGCAAGTTCATATCCCGGTTTGGAAAGATATATTCGAGAATCACAGCAAGGGTCGACCCATGCAGATCTAGATGCCAAAATCATAGCAAAAACAGGCCAAAGAAAAACACCACCTAAGAAAAACTATCAGTCGTTGTATCCAAATCTTGAGCCTCACCAAAATATTGAAATAACTGAGTTCATACCCAAAAGAAACTTTTTTTCATCCCTGTATCCGAATCTGGCCAACATCGCCATTGAAACAGGCGTAGAAGTTAAACCGGTCCAAAAACAAAAACCATTAAAAAGGGATGATAAAAGCTGTGTAATTCAGTAATGGCTATTTTAGCTCACACATATACTATACTATAGTAGTGTGAGCTATGGGGATCCTAATTTTTTCGAGAAAAAAAAAGTTGCTCCGATTTCAAAAATTTTTATATATCTTTGCGTTTCAGATGATTTTGAAACTTTTTTGTTGCGCCGTCTGTCTGTCTGTCTGTCTGTCTGTAACGACCAAGGCGCATAACTCAAAAACCGCTTGGCCGATTTTAATAAAATTTGGTACCTAGGCTGGGTCTTGGGTCGAGATGGTCCCATTTGATGATGATCAAAATCCACCGAACAGTAACCAAATAAAAGGGTGGGGGTAGATTTCAAAAATTAGAGTTTATGTGAAAATAAGGCGTGTGTGATATCAAACGAAAGGTAATTGAGTCTGCAGTTAAACAAAATACATTTTAATTTATTTAAAGAAAAAGGGTGGGGGTATATTTTAAAAATTAGAGTTTAAGTGAAAATATGGCGTGTGTGATATCAAACGAAAGGTAATTGAGTCCGGAGTTTAACAAAATACATTTTAGTTTTTTGTTTTTTTTAAGGGTGGGAGTAGTTTTCAAAAATTTGAGTTTAAGTCAAAACATGGCTTGTGTGGTATCAAACAAAAGGTAATTTAGTCTAGAGTTAAATAAAATATATTTCAGTTTTTAGTTATATTAGCTCACACGTACTATAACTATAGTACCTAGTGTGAGCTTAGGGGCCCATATATTGGCAGAGTATTTTCAACAGGGACGAAATGTTTTTGTCATCCGTTATGCTTCCCTTGATTTTCATTCTTTCTTTTATGATCTTATTTTTTATGTGATCTGTTCTAGATATTCTCATTGATCTTATTGCATCCATTTCCACACTTTTCATTTTCGTTTAGTATTTTTCTGTTACGCGACAAGTCTCTATTCCATACAACAGCATGCTTTTCACCATTGTTTCATATATGTTAAATTTTACATTCTTTTTTATCTCTCTGCTCCATAAAATACTGTTAAGAAATCCAATAACCTGTTTTGCTATTATTATCCTTTTTTCCGCTTCTTTACAGTCTGTTCCTGTCTTATCAAATGTGACATCCAAGTATACATACCTATTGCATGGAGATATTGTTTGTCCATTGTTTAGTTCTAATTCACTTAATTTGTTTCGAATACATAAGTACTGTGTCTTGTCCACTTTTACTGTTAAACCCCACTTTTGGTATTCTTCCGTTAACTTTCTCATCATGTCTTCTTTATCATTAGCTACAATTACTTGGTCGTCAGCAAACTGTAGTGTGTATGTGGTAAATTGGTCGTTGTTATATTTCCTTGCCGTGTACTTTACGTTTCCAGTTTTTTAGAGCTACTTCAATATATATTTTAAAAAGAGTTGGAGAGATACAACATCCCTGTCTTAAGCCTTTTGTCACCAGGAATTAATTCTTTTGAAAGTCGATTACCAATTTTAATTTGAGATTTTGACCCTTTATATAGTTCTTTTATCGCTTTTATGTATGTATGATTGATATTAGTTTGCTCTAACACTGTCCACAATTTTTCTACTGGAACGGTATCATATGCTTTTTTTCAATTACTTGTTTAAGACAAAAAACATCACTACTGGTAAACTTATCACGTCCTTGCAATGCAACTATAGGTAAATTTAGTGGGAATAAGGACACTGTTGTTCCGGTAAATATACGTTTTAATCCATCGGTAACGTTTCGACAATGCTTTTTGTCTTCATCAGACCTTCAGACTAGATCGTACATTGGAACAACAAAAAACAAGAATTCAAGCACATCAGGAAAACAAACGGCACAAAATTAAAAACGAAACCCAACATTAATCTGCTAATGTATTATTTTTGATGAAAAAAAGTTTTTGAGTTAACGCCAAATCTTAACTTACCCTATATCGTCGTGATGTCTGTCTCTGTGTGTGTATATTATTTCTGTCCGTAACACGATAGCTCCTAAACCGCTGAACCGATTTCCATAAAATTAAATTAAAAGATAAAATAGTGCTCAAAATCCATTAATGCTATATTGACAATTTAAAACTATAAAAAATGCTAACTTTTTAACGGAGCATCGTATCAATACACTGTTTTCGGAATATAGTACACTATATTTTGCTCAATAATTCGTGTTATAACCAAAAACTTCGTAAGAGCTATTGTTTCTGAGATATTTACAAAAAACTGTTTTCAAGGCTAATATATTATCATGGCTTCACTTGAAGTGTGATAATAGGCTAGCTAGGAAGGTGTCAGCTCCGTCATGGATCCATTTATTACTTTTAAACCTTGCTGTAAACTAACATGACAAATTTATTCTTTAAAAAATCTTAGAAATAATATTACATGTACTTTTTGATCAATATTTCTTGTTAATTTTAGCAGTAATATTTATTCTTTTTGTCATGACTAATCAAATAAATTAAATGTTGAACTATATTAGCGTTTGGTTAGACTAAAAATGAAAACTGTAATAACATTTTTTTAAAATATGTATATTGTACAATTACTAACCTAATATACTTATAGCTAATACAAAATGGACGGACTGATTTATATCAAATACCTATATTAAATCATGCCTAGGAAACTCAATGCAATTTGACAGGTCGTTAGGTTAAAGTTCTCACTAAGCTCAAAAGAGGCGCTGCGGTCGCGCGTTTGTTCCTTATTCTATTTTTTTTTGAGAATTATCTGTGGTTTGGATTTTTCGTTTCCCTTTTTTTCAGGTAGAAAAACCTCTTTCACCGCATTTTATTTCGGGTTCATTTTAAATCTATCTTTTTGGATTACGTAGGTAATCTTTGCTGCTGTGACGCATTCAAATTAAATTTTGTTAAATTTGTAACTTTTGCAATTTTAAATATAAAAGAATAAGAATTTCTAGTTCCTTTTCTGGGTGAAGTGTCTAAAGTTCAGACGAGTATAAAATGCATAGTTTTCCGAGACATTTTAAGGTAAGTTTTTTTATTTTCTCATTTGAGGTTAGATTGGCATTTGATAAAATTTGTATTGGTAGTGTCTTTTTAACTTCTTATCGCTTACTTTACGGAACTCTGAATACAGGTTTCCAATGCCTGATAGGTGCCTTATTTGCCCATCAATTAAGCATAAATTTAGTGTTAATTTTATGTCTATCCCTTTCTATTGATATTAAGTAAAAGGGAGACACATACAAAATTAACACTAAATTTGTGCTTAATTGATGGGTAAACGAGAGATTACCCAGCAGCGTATTGTATTTTGAATAAATTTATTCCTTAATTTTAAATCTTTATCTTCCATAATCTAGTACCTATGATTAATGTGGTTATAAGTTGATTTTTTTTATTGTTTTCAGCTTTTGGATGATATTTGCGACCACTGATAAGCTATGTATATACTACTTTGAACATACCCTACACAACTTACAACCAAGGCGAGGAGGTACTTTTAAATCATGTCAGATTTTCGTCAAGCTGCTAAAAAGTAGACATTTAAGAATGATTCTCTTCACGAACAACTGTTTCATTATTTATTCACTCATCACTCACCAGAAATGTGAAAAGCAAATTTAAATATGCTAGATAGTGTTTGGTTTTTCATTATATTTTATTTTACCAATCAATTAGACTATGTATTATTTCATCAATAGTTAGTCATTAATTTGTAGCTTTTTTAATAATAATAAAAACTCATTTAAATAATGTTTTATTTATTGCACTTTATATATCATTTTCAATCTGTTTATATCTTATAAAGACAGTGTATGTCTTTATAAAATATTGACTGATTAAAAATTTTAAAAAAACTTTAAAATTAAAGAAAATTTATTATAAAAGGCGATTCAAATTTCCCGCCTTAACTTTTAGTTCGTCACTAAGCTCTGCAGTGGGCGCCACAGAGCTAACGACCTGTCAAACAGCCGGAGTTGCCTATTTAATAAAAACTCACTGAACCGCGCCGCAAATCCTTTATCTATGTATTAAATTTTGAACTACTGTCCGGCCAGAATAAAATGCGGCGTAAAAAAGATGGCTCAACTCAATCTATCTCCCTCTGTTTACAGCCCTTTGGTCTGGTCTTCATTTTCAGCAAATTTATCATGAACAAAATTTTAATATTACAAGAAAAAACGGTACTGGTCTGTACGTTTAACGGAATCGACTCCAGCCCGTTCATAATTCACACCCTTTTATTGGGTTTTTATTACCGCTTACTCAACTCAAATCCGGCCCGTTCATAATTCACACCCTTTTATTCGGCAATTTTATTGTTATTGCTGGGCTTAAACATAATGAGTAGGCGTTTCATACACATTCTAGACCAACAAAAAGAAACAGTGGCAGATCCAATTTTAAACATACAGTGTGCCCTGGATGCAGTTGACAAGAGGAAAAAATTATTTATTTTTGATTTTATGAAAAAAACTTACTCTTTATAAAAAATTCTGCATGTTAAAAAATTAAGATTACCATAATAAAATCTTTGATTAGATGTACAGGGTCTTATCAAATTAAGAAACATTTAATTAATAAGAGGCGAAAAATCTTTATTTTTAATTTCACGAAAAACATCACTCTTTATAATGTGACATTGACAGATTTATTTTGTTGATTGTCATATTAATTTTCAAGTAATACGTTTTTTTATGTTTCTTAATTCGATAACACGCTGTACTTCTAGTCGAAGATCTTTTATAAGAAGTAATGTTTTTCGTAAAATTAAATTTAAAAATTTTTTCTTAATAATTACATGTTTCTTAATTTGATAACACCTTGTACATCTAATCAAAGATTTTATTATGGTAATCTTAATTTTTCAACAAGCAGAATTTATTATAAAGAGGGAGTTTTTTTCGTAAAATCAAAAATAAAGGATTTTTTCCTCTTGTCAACTCCATCGGACACACTGTATAACGAATTGTTTTGGATTTTTGCAATATTTAGAAAGTCAATTGGTATTTTTTTAGGTTTCTAGATTCGTACGCACCTACCTAATGAAATAGGTAGGTACCTATACAGGGTGTCTCTAAAAGGTCTCTACAAAAACTAAACACATATTTCTGAGGTCAAAATAAGTCGATTTAAAGTAACTTACCTTAGTCCGAAATTGCTCCGTTTCAGAGATACAGGGTGGTAAATTTAAAAATTAAAAATCGATTGTCTTAAAATTTATGAACATTTCTTAACACATTACTTTAAAAATTGGTACTCGGGGGTTTTTTGGGATGCGAAACCTAAATATGTATACCTTTTCACTGTGGCCGTTAGAGGGCGCTTCACAATGATCTTTTTATAGTTTAAAATTACTATAACTTTTTTCTCAGTGTAACTTTTAACTTTTTTTGTTAAGAAAATATTTTCCTGAATAAACGAAGCAATTTTGGACTAAGGTAATTTGCATTAAATCGACTTATTTTGACCTCAGGAATATGTGCTAAGATTTTGTACAGACCTTTTAGAGACACCCTGTATAATATAATAATTTAATAAGTATAAAAGTATTGAAAACATATTTATTTTTAAGAAAAATAAGGTATGGAGTTTTCCAGCAAAAAAATCTTAAGAGGAGTAAAATATAAAATTAATACCTAATAATGATAAATTAAAAAATTATAGCACGCCACTGGTCAGAGAAAGATAGCGCATCTCTTTTACGCCCATTTTATTCTGGCCGGACAATATATTAGCGTTGGGTTCGAGTAAAAATGCAAACTGTATATTTTTTTAAATTATACAGGGTTACTGATAATTCGATACATTTCTTTGGGGATGTGCTTTGAGTTAAGGAGTAAATTCAACCCTAATATATATTATGCAAAAGTTATTAGTTTTGAAGATATTTAAATTGTTCTATTTTTCTCCAAAAGGCAGACCTTAAGGGCTTAAAACTTTGTCTTGTTACTCAACACTATGGTTTGATAGTAAATAAAGTGTATTACACTTTCAAGCGGTTATTTTTCAAAACTCTACATTTAACAAAATTTTCCATAGCTAGCTAAGAGAAATTAAATGCTATCAAAACTGCATGACACGGATTTGTAATTTTAAAGGAATAGTAAAAAACGAATTTGAAAAATGCTTCAACCAACCCTCGTATAAGACACATGTAAAAACGGGTCCACCATTAACAGCTAATTTTCGAGACCTGTCAAAGTACACAACAAATCTTAAACCAAGACCAACAAAAAAAATACAGGCCTTTATTTACTCCTCACCACCTCCTCTATCACACCCTCAAAGAAATGAAATCGAATTACCAGTAACCCTGTATATATTATACAATTACTAACCTAATATTAAAAAAAATTAATTAACATTAAACGGATTGGCTAATAAAATACAATTGATGTAAGTTTATTATTAAAACAAAGGCCGGTAAAATTAAAAATTGAAAAAAATAGCCTCGAAAAGATTTGAAATCTAACACTTTAAACAATCACAAATGCCAAATAAGGAAGTTGCAGTTTTATATTAAATTTTTAGCATACTTTCCTTCTCTATGTCCGATATTTTCCCCGTTTCTTAAAGTTTTTAAAATTAAAAATTGTTATATTGCTGAGATTCAGTCTTAAATTTGTTACTTTTAATATTTGTTTTATCTATTAAAACTATTATAACCTTTAAGTGACATGGTTTAGGCTGCTTAATTTCAAAAACTCATAAATAGGTGCCCATCTATATGGTTTAGCAAAATAATTTTCCTAAAATTAGGGCGTCTGTTAAAACATTTTGATTTTTTCTTACCGTCAAATAAAATTTCTTAAAATTACAAAGCCTATCAAGAATCCTAAAGGTGATGAAAAAGTCTTGAAACCGGCACCGTTGCATTCGTCTTCTGAACAGTAACACTCTTCCCAGTAGATGCCGTTGTCGTAAACGCCCCAATTACACACGCCTGTGACGCCCGTGTCTGCTACTGACGCGCATCGTCTTATTACCTGGCGCCATCTACCGTCCCCTACAGAAACAAAAAAGGCAATGTTACGTCAGTGTTAAATATTATACAGCCGTCAAAAGAAAAAACCACGTATTCAACAAAATCGCTACTTTCAGAAAATGGAGAGTAAAGTTTTGGATGCAAATAAAGCAAATTTATTTTCCGGAATAAAATCTTATATTGCACAAATTTACATACTAAAAAAGCGACTGAATAACACAGATTATTTGTTAATGAAGCAATAGATATCTGTTTTATAACATAAAAAGGAAAAATATATTTGCAATACTAAAAAAGAAACACGTACTTACATTTCCATAAGATTTAGTCGAGCAATAGGCAGAGAAAGTACGACAAAAATACACATTAATCGTAAATAAAGTGACAAAGGATTTTATGGCTTACAATTTACAGTGTTAGGACCGCTTTAGGTATGCCTTTAAAAAAAAACATATATGGATGATTCTACAAAAATGATGCTGTGAAGTGGGAATGCATATTTTTCAAACACAGACTACAAATGAAGCATAGTTTTAGTTATAAGATTTAAAACGAAATGTTTTCTTTATGGAGCATTTGAGTTTAATGTATAAAAAAATTGCAAGTTTATAATTTTTTTTATTACAAAGCAAATACCTCATTCCCCTGGTGTCCCAAACCAAATATTAAAAACTCAGATTGAAACAAATATCCTAATAAATAATATTTAACCAAGTCTTAACTATTTATCAAAAAATTGATAAAACTTAAGTTTGCAGTCATATTTTTGGAAATCCGAATTTACATTTTCTCCGGAAAATTTTACAATTTTAAAGGTGCTCCATTTTTAATAACACAATATTTGTGAATACCACCAGTTAATTTCTAGAGAAAGAGACGGCCCTGGATATCTAATTTACTTGTGAGGGTGACAAGTTGTGACAGATAATGTCAACTTTAGTTTGGTTTAAGTTATAGATCTTTTTATTTTCAGCAGAAAATTAGTTTTTTTTCAGAGAAATTCAAAAGGAACGCTTTAATTATCATTCCTCTGGTAAGTAGATATTCGACTGATATCAATAGTATAATTTTTTTGTTGATTGTTTTAAAATTATAAGTATAGGAACTTTGTTTATATAAAACTTAAGTAGTCTAAATAGATTTTGATTTAAATTGGAAAACCATTAAAAAACTCATTCCTCTGGTACTCATCCCTCTGGAATTTTTACGCAATAATTCCTAAAATTCGGGAAAATAAATTTTTCTTAGCTTACACCTAATTAGTTACATAAATTTAAAAAAACAAAATTATTTATTGTGCTGTACTGTTATTTAAAGGTAATGACCAAAAATGATATCCATATAGCCCACTTTTGGTAGAATCATCCATATTGCTCTGCTGGCTTTAGCAAAGCACCAAATTTTAGAAATAAAACAGGGATGATAAAAAACAATCTACAAGCTTTTGAGATTTAATTGCTCTATATTTACCGTGTCAGTACCAACCTTGGTAACATTTTCATTTAAACGACTTAAAATTCCGTATTGACTGATCTTTAGTATTATCACTAGTATTATTGAGTGTTATTACTACAAGCACTGGAGTTTGCATAATCATCATTTTGTTCGCACTTATTTAGTGCTAAACTCACTAAACGTCTTGCGCAATTCATTGCAAAAACGCAAATGCGTTCGATGCATCCCGAAAATAAGCGGGTCGTCACAGGAAAAAACAGCGGAAATATACAGTGCTAAGAAAGAGCCACGTAAATTTGCCGCCGCTAAGAAACAACCGTGTATATGATTCGTTTTTACGTGGTTTATTCTTAGTACTGTGTAAGTACGTGGTTTATACCTCGTATGACTGGATAGAGTGGTGCAAATACGTGAACACACATGTTTAGAAAGCTAATATGACATAGGAACACAATATCTCGTTTTTGCAAAAAAATGTTGAATAGGTGGTTTTTCCTTATGACGGCAGTATAGGACTACACTGGGCGATCCAAGAGGCTTTTTTCTGAAGTTTGTGAGATAGAGGGTACGTTCGATCGATTAAATCCGATCAATCCGACTGCTCTACATCCGTTCGGTAATGCTGAGCAGAGGTAGGGGAGATAAATCTGAATCGTTCGGTAAATAAATCCAGATCGATCGGAGCCAAATCTGCGTACTCAGATTTTTAGACGGCTCTTTCAGATTAATCTGTTTGAGGTTATGTTTATTAATTGTCTGTTTTTATCGTAAAAAACTGCCTTTTTTTCTAAAAATAAAGAATTTGGAAGTATTTGAACCAGAAAGTGGAAAACCTATAGCATACAGGTATCTGACGAGAACTATGCTGAAGTTGTGGGTACAAACAGTAAGTATCTCTATCTGTCCGTTCGGTAATTACAATTGGTTCCGACCAATCTGCGATCAGCTGATCAAAAATCCGTCGCGATTTGATCTGTTGCAAATACCGAACCTACCTAGAGAATTAATCATGTTATGTCAAATTTGCCGTTTTCTAACAAGTCTTTTGGTTTTACCGGAAACGACTTCAACTTTCGATTTTCAAATAAGATACGCTGTATACAGGATGTTCTAGATAAAAGTAACGACATGGTGATTTCGGAAACGATAAGAGATAAAATTTTGGGTAAATAAGAAAAACTTTGCGCTGTTCGATATTTTGCAAACTTTGGTAGATATTAGCTCACACTACTACTATATAAGTAATGTGAGCTATGGTGATCCTAATTTTTTCGAGAAAAAAAAAGTTGCTCCGATTTAAAAAATTTTTATATATCTTTGCGTTTCAGATGATTTTGAAACTTTTTTGTTTTGCTGTCTGTCTGTCTGTCTGTCTGTCTGTATGTCTGTCTGTAACGACCAACCCGCATAACTCAAAAACCGCTTGTCCGATTTTAATGAAATTTGGTACCTAAGTTGGGTCTCGGGCCGTGATGGTCCCATTTAAAAATGAACAAAATCCACCGAACGCAAGCCAAATAAAAGGGTGGGGGTAGATTCCAAAAATTAGAGTTTATGTGAAAATATGGCGTGTGTGATATCAAACGAAAGGTAATTAAGTCTGAAGTTTAAAAAAATGAATTTTAGTTTATTTTTAAAAAAAGGGTGGGGGTAGATGTCAAAAATTAGAGTTTAAGTGAAAATATGGCGAGTGTGATATCAAACGAAAGGTAATTGAGTCTGGAGTTAAACAAAATACATTTTAGTTTTTTTTAAAAGGGTGGGGGTAGATTTAAAAAATTTTAGTTTAAGTCAAAACATGGCTTGTGTGGTATCAAACGAAAGGTAATTAAGTCTGGAGTTGAATAAAATTTATTTCAGTTTTTGATTATGTTAGCTCACACTATAATTATAGTACCTAGTGTGAGCTTAGGTGCCCATAGATTGGCAGAGTATTTTTAATTTCGATAGAGCATCCGAGTGGGCTTGCAATGGCGCAACTTTTTTCTCTATTAACCAAAATTGTATCTCTTACCGTTTTTGTAAATATCCCAGAAACGGAAGCTCCTACGAAGTTTTTAGTAATAACATTAAGAAAAATATGTTGTACTTTATTTCGAAAATCACATATTGATGCGATGCTCCGTTAAAAAGTTAGCATATTTAAAATTTTTATACTTGAAACAAAACCGTCATTAGCATTAATGGATTTTGACCAAAATCTAGTCATCTCTTTATTGTACTTCATACTATTTTACTTCAAAATGTGAAAATCGGTTTAACGGTTTAGAAGCTATCGTGGGCCAGACGGAGATATGCACACACACGGACAAACGCCACCACGATATTGTCAAATGATCCCTCATAACACATTTCCGGTGTTATCTCAATTTTTTACCTTCCTAGCCAGCATAGCAATAGCTAGAGAAGGTGTTGTTTTCATGAAAAAAATTTTTTTTTGAGATAACGCCGAAAATGTGTTATTTGGGTTTATTTTGACCTATCCTAGCAATATCGTTATGATGTCTGTCTGTATGTGTGTGTGTGTATTTTTTTTCTGTCCATAACATAATAGCTCCTAAACCGCTGAACCGATTTTTATAAAATTTTCATGTAAAATAGTGTTGACACTCTAACGACTCTCTGATTAGATTTTGGCCAAAATCAATGAACGCTAATGACAATTAAAATATTTAAAAAATGCTAAAATTTCAACGGATCATTGCATCATTATACGGTTTTCGGAATATAGTAGACTACAGTTTGCTCAATAATTTATGTTATAACAAAAAACTTTGTAGGAGCTTTAGTGTCTGAGATATTTGCAAAAAACTGTTTTGAATGTTGATATATTATGGCTTCTCTTGAAGTGTGCTAATAGGCTAGCTAGGAAGGTATCGGATTCGTCATGGATCGATTTAGTTTTCTTTGATTGGATTTTGGATTTTTGATAATTTTATTTCAAGTATATTTATAAAAGTCACTGGTGTGATACAGTTGTCACTCCTGTGAACACAAAAACAAAAATAACTCAAAAACTAAAGATTTGTTATCGCGGTCACATATCACATTTTAGTATGTTCAACCATAGCAACATTGTAATTACTTAAAAAGTGGTAAATCAATTTTAGTTTTTTTGAAAATGTAAAATGTTACCATATTTTAAGAACAACCCTTATAGTACTGCAAACTATTTTACCTCAAAATATTATAAAAATCGGTTCAACGGTTTCGAAGCTATCGTGGGTCGGACGGAGATATACACACACGGACAGACGCCATGACGATATTGTTAAATGACACCCTCATAACACATTTCAGGTGTTATCTCAATTCTTTTTTATTTGAAAACAATACCTTATTTAGTCTGCACGGGCTAAGAAGGTAAAAAGGAAAGTAATCCTTACAAATAAATCCTTCAGGGCTCTGCTGGGTAACTTTCATACACAAAAACAAAAATAACTCAAAAACTAAAGATTTGTTATCACGGTCACATACCACATTTTAGTATGTTCAACCATAGCAACATTGTAATTACTTAAAAAGTGGTAAATCAATTTTTGTTTTTTTGAAAATGTCAAATGTTACCATATTTTAAGAACAACCCTTATAGTACTGCAAACTATTTTACCTCAAAATTTTATGAAACTCGTTTCAACGGTTTCGAAGCTATCGTGGGTCGGACGGAGATATACACACACGGACAGACGCCATGACGATATTGTTAAATGACACCCTCATAACACATTTCAGGTGTTATCTCAATTCTTTTTTATTTGAAAACAATACCTTCTTTAGCATGCGCGGGCTAAAAAGGTAAAAAGGAAAGTAATCCTTACAAATAAATCCTTTAGGGCTCTGCTGGGTAACTTTCACACACAAAAACAAAAATAACTCAAAAACTAAAGATTTTTTATCGCAGTCACATATCACATTTTAGGATGTTCAACCATAGCAACATTGTAATTACTTAAAAAGTGGTAAATCAATTTTTGTTTTTTTGAAAATGTCAAATGTTACCATATTTTAAGAACAGTACTGCAAACTATTTTACCTCAAAATTTTATGAAACTCGTTTCAATGGATTTGAAGCTATCGAGGGCCTGACGGAGATATATACACACACACGGACAGACACCATGACGATATTGTCAAATGACACCCTCAGAACACATTTCCGGTGTTATCTCAATTGTTTTTTATTTGAAAAAAATACCTTCTTTAGCATGCGCGGGCTAAAATGGTAAAAAGGAAAGTAATCCTTACAAATAAATCCTTTAGGGCTCTGCTGGGTAACTTTCACACACAAAAACAAAAATAACTCAAAAACTAAAGATTTTTTATCGCAGTCACATATCACATTTTAGTATGTTCAACCATAGTAACATTGTAATTACTTAAAAAGTGGTAAATCAATTTTTGTTTTTTTTTGAAAATGTCAAATGTTACCATATTTTAAGAACAGTACTGCAAACTATTTTACCTCAAAATTTTATGAAACTCGTTTCAACGGATTTGAAGCTATCGAGGGCCGGACGGAGATATATACACACACACGGACAGACACCACGACGATATTGTCAAATGACACCCTCATAACACATTTCCGGTGTTATCTCAATTGTTTTTTATTTGAAAAAAATACCTTCTTTAGCATGCGCGGGCTAGAAAGGTAAAAAGGAAAGTAATCCTTACAAATAAATCCTTTAGGGCTCTGCTGGGTAACTTTCATACAAAATGAGCCAGGCATGTGACTTTCCTCGCTACTGCAATCGACAGCGATATGATTCCATTTATGAAATTTCCAGTAGGCGCCACAGTTGTCTTCTCCTTTTCGGTCTTCTGCCGAACTGCACTGGTAACATCTTATTGCTTCACCTATGAACAAATATTGATTACAATCGAGAACGCATACAAATTAGATGTTTAAAAGAAATATCAAACAAGTTGTTGTGGGTGGTGGGTAGCTCGAAAGCTTAACCTCACGGGGTTAATAATAATTGTTGAAAGTTAACTGTTTCGTCCTTATGGGACTCCGCAGAACACTGTTTGGCCAATGTGACACCCTTGCGCAGTTAATCAGACTGTTTGGTCTTTCATCCTACGTATATAGTGAGAAAACTCTCGCAAGAATCGCCATCTACCGAGATTCGAGAGAAACTAGAACAAGAGCAGAGTATAAACTGCTATATTATATATTGCAAAGAAAAAGAAACCATCCGTGACCTACAACAGCACTTCTGCCTTTCAGGCCAAAATATAGAATTCAGATCAACGCTGATTAGCGTTTTTACCCAAATTTTTAAGCCAAATAATACTAACAAACGTAAATTTTAGTCGAAAAAGTTTCACAGCAAGTCGTCAGAGGTAAAGGTAGCTACTGCTATATTATATATTGCAAAGAAAAAGAAACCATCCGTGACCTACAACAGCACTTCTGCCTTTCAGGCCAAAATATAGAATTCAGATCAACGCTGATTAGCGTTTTTACCCAAATTTTTAAGCCAAATAATACTAACAAACGTAAATTTTAGTCGAAAAAGTTTCACAGCAAGTCGTCAGAGGTAAAGGTAGCTCGGTGCCTCTGAGGAGTTGCCCGTGAAACTTTTTCGTTAAAAATTGTTACTTCTTTAAATTTAAAAAAATCCAGGGCTCAGAATGTTTACTGGGAGCAAATTAAATCTGTCTCCGTCGCGACGTCAAAATTAGCCTCAAAATCGAGGCAACCCTGACCTAGAGTCCCTGTATGTTGACATATTTGGATAATATATCCAAATATGTCAACATACAGGGACTCTACCCTGACCAAAGCTGCAAATTGACAGTTGGTCTCTCCTCAGTAAACACCATATTTCATATTTCTTTTTCAGACACCAATATCATCATTTTATCTCCTTCCATTTTATGGTTATGCTCGAGCTGAATGAGGCCTAACGAGGCCGAACGCATCCCCGAGCTACCTTTACCTCTGAGGACTTGTCCGTGAAACTTTTTCATTAAAAATTTAAAAAAATTCAAAGCAAATTATATCTTTCTCCGTCGCGACGTCAAAATTAGCCTCAAAACCGAGGCAGCCCTGACCAAAGCTGCAAATTGTTGAGTTGCCCGTGAACCTTTTTCGTTAAAAATTGTTACTTTTAAATTTAAAAAAATCCAGGGCTCAGAATGTTTACTGGGAGCAGATTAAATCTGTCTCCGTCGCGACGTCAAAATTAGCCTCAAAACCGAGGCAACCCTGACCTAGAGGCCCTGTATGTTGACATATTTGGATAATATATCCAAATATGTCAACATACAGGGACTCTACCCTGACCAAAGCTGCAAATTGACAGTTGGCCTCGCCTCAGTAAACACCATATTTCTTTTTCAGACACCAATATCATCATTTCATCTTTCATTTTATGGTTATGCTCGGGCTGAATGAGGCCTAACGTGGCCGAAACGCGTCCTCAAGCTGCCTTTACCTCTGAGGACTTGACCGTAAAAACTTTTTCGTTAAAAATTGTTACCTCGTGAACTTCCTTCAAATTATTTTAGTACCCGTGAATTTAAAAATTTTCTTGGGTAATCGGATCAACCAAAGTTTTTGTTTCTCTCATATTTTTCCGTGCGTTTTCGGACCAAGGAATTTGACACAGTGTGTTAATTCCTTTCTCAATGAAAAGTCACAAAATTTTTTTATAGAAAATGCCTACAGTAATCCACTATCGGCAGAGTTTAGTGTGCCACAGGGAACGGTCCTTGGTCCAGTTTTATTTACAGTTTATATTAAAATCACTTTTGTTGTCCAAAAATGTTAAAATTATTTGTTTTGCAGACGACAGTTCTAAAAACTGAAATGAAACCTATAAAAATGCTGAAAAAGCAACTAGTGAAATAAAAAATAAATAGAGCAAAACCTGTTCGCGTCACGGCGTCCGCAAACTGGGAATATTTTTTAAGATTACAAATAACCTCAGTTTAAGGACGTCAATGAACTGGTCAACGTAAATTAGATCCCCCTACTTAACAATACAGTAGGCACTGACAAAAAAAAAATAACAAAAATACATACAACAAATAGGTTATAATTTGGGTAACCCTCCAGTGGTGACGTGAAAAAGAGAACTTAAGAGGCCACAATGGATTTTTTTTTATTCTATTATTAATTGGTTTCAACCGAGAATCCAACAATTATTTAAATCACGAATTTACACTATCTAATAATCCCAATAATTAAACAAACCGACAATATTTCAAAAGTATGTTTATTTCGAAAAAACACGACTCAAAATCAATATACAACAAAAACATATAAAAAATATCAAATATAATCAGTCTCACACACCGTACGTCACTGAATTTGGGCGCCATTTTTTTAAGATCGCGGCGCGAGCGGACATCACTCGAGGTTGCAATCTTAGTGGGATATTAATCAGTCCTATATTCATGCCAACTTTCAAAACTTTGTGACCTTTTGCAACAGTACAGGGTGTCCCAAATTGGGCACTTTTAGGGGGTTTAAGGTACTTCTAGGGGAGACAGAGAAAAACTGACCACGCATTGCGCGGCTCAAATTTCAAGAGAAGACTTATAGTGAAAACCGCATTTTGAAATATCGTCTCGTCTTTGAGCTACGGGGGCTTTTTGAAAAGTCTGCATTTTGAAAAAAAAAATCGTCGAAAATAATACCTTCTCCAGCCATTGCTGCACAGGCTAGGAAGGTAAAAATATATCAAATAATCATTTTGGACAAAGTAGTTTATAACATGAGATACTAATTATGTTTTTAGGTTTACATATATCACTTTTTAGGTTGGTTTCTAGGTCTGTTGCATTTTTGTGAAATTCTGTGACTTCCAGGTTTCTTTTATGACCCCTGACACTATGAACCTGGTGTCAGATGCTGCCCATGCAAACACTAGTGAAACAAAGTGATAAAGTAAACAGATATGCTATCAGATAACCTGAGATAAGGCCCAGTTTTTGGGATTTTACTGTGTTAAGGACCTAAAACTAGACTTAGGAAAATAACTGGAAAATAATGGATTTGGGGTTAATCTCCCAGAAATTAATGATTTTTGGTAAAAACTGCTTTATATGTCGTTTCATAAAAAATCAAACAGAGGTTTGGCAGACCATCTCATTGATTTTGATAATTTTTGGTGTTTAAATTTATTTTACCTATAAAGAGAGTAAAAAATCCGAAATTTTCAAAGTTTTCTGATGAGTAGCTTTTTTTAAATTAACTTTTAAAAAAACTGCCAATTTGGCTTAAACACGTAGGTAGAGACAAATATTAAGATGTCTTGAGAACAGTTACATTCGGATAGTGATATGGGGCTTATTTAAACAGTCTTTAAACTACCTTTTGAATGAGGTATCACATGATCAATATTTTATTTAAAAAAATACCTAGTTTGTTTTTTATAAAAAACTCAATCATGGTATACCTAACTCGACAGGTAGTTTAAGGACCTTTCAAACAAGCCCTATATCACTATTTTAGTGTAAGTAGTTCTTGAGATAACTGAATTTTTCTTAGTGCCTACATGTTTGAACAATTGGCAGTTTTTTTTGGATTTTGAAAATTTAATTAAAAAAAAAAGTACTTATCAGAAAAATTTGAAATGTGGAATTTCTTATCCTCTTTATGGGTTTAATAAATGTACCAAAAGTGATCAAAATCACTGGATGGTCTGCCAAAGCAAATTTTTTTGAGATAATACTGCAAAACTGTTATTTGGTCGATTTGGGTGTATCATAGCAATATTGTTGTGTGTATGCATGTGTCTATGTCTGTCTGTAACATGATAGCTCCTAAACCTCTAAACAAGTCTTCATGAAATTTTCAGGTAAAAGAGTGTTTGTCACTGTAGCGAGCTGATTAGATTTTGGTCAAAATCCATTAATGCTAATAATAGTTTTTAGACACTTAAAAAATTTAAAAATTTCTAAAGGAGCATCTTATCAATATGCAGTTTTCAGAATATAGCAGATCACATTTTTATAACCAACAACTTCGTAGGAGCTTTTGTTTCTGAGATATTTACAAAAAACTGTATTCAAACCTGATGTATCATTGAATTGTATTTATGTATCATTGTATCTGATGTATCATTGAATTGTATTATATTCTAGTCACTAATTTAGGATGCCTTTCTCAGTTTATATGTTCTGCTATAGATAATAAAGGCCAAGTCGACGTGATTTACACAGATTTTCAAAAAGCATTTAATCAAATTGATCTGTATATTTTATTACATAAGTTGGAATTCGCTTCTTAAACTCCTTAAATCATATCATCTCGAAGACAGGCGTCAGTTTATTGAGGTAGAGGGTTTTAGGTCTACTGAATACGACGTTAAATCAGGGGTCCCACAAGGCTCGAATTTGGGTCCTTTACTTTTTTTCTTATTTATTAATGACCTAGCATTACATCTGGCATGCCTAAAACTACTCTTTGCTGATGATCTAAAGATATACCTTCGTGTTTCCAGCATCAATGACTGCTTGCTATTGCAGCATGACTTGAATATGTTGAGCAGATGGTGCGAGAGCCACAAACTTAATTTAAATATTTCTAAATGTTTTGTGGTTTCATATTCAAAAAAAAAATTATAATTGAATACCCATATGAACTTAAATCTCAAATGCTTATTAGATGTGATTCAATCAAAGATCTTGGTATAACTTTCAACCAGACATTCAGTTTCAACATTCACCTGCAAATAACTACATTTTCAGCAACTAAGTCGTTGGGTTTTATCATCAGAAACTGCAGAGCATTTGAGAATCTAAAAACATTAGAAGTTTTATTTAACTCATATGTCAGATCTAAACTAGAGTATGCCATAATCATCTGGCATCCTATTTATCATTTGTATATTAACTCTCTAGAGTCTGTACAAGAAAGTTTGTGAAGTATTTAGCTGTCAAGCAGGATGGTGTATATCCATTAAGAGGAACGCCCCAGAACTTACTCTTTGACAGATTTTGCTTGAATGATTTAGACAATCGTAGACAATTTATAGCAGTATCATTCCTGCATAAGCTACTACACAATAAAATCGACTGCTCCAACTTACTAAGTCATCTTACGTTCAACATTCCTAGGTTAAACTCGAGGAACTCACTTACTTTTTATTGTGAACGTCCAAATACAAACATGCTAACAAGGTCACCAATTTATTACATGTGTAAAATATTTAACAACATTGCAGGTAATATTGATGTGGATATCTTCTCAGATTCTCTAGGGAGTATAAAAAACAAAATACTCAAACACTAGTTTTAAGATTTATTAAGATTTCATTTTTTTTTTTTTAATTTTAATATAGATATTGAATTTCTTAAACATAAGTACTGGTTGATTTATAAATTTGTGGCAGTCAAGAGCAAATCTGCGATAACTTTTAGTCAATTGAAATTTATAGAGCTAGGAACTAGGTCTTTTGTTTACCCATATACAAACTTTTTTTAAAGTGGATGTTTTATACCTAACTGTTTTTCAAAATTTTATATTTGTACTATTTGTATTTGTATGATTAGTATTTTTATTTGTATTTTTTCAATTTTAACTTGGCATTGTCTGTGCCTGGTTCACTCAAGTCTTGATGATTTGATTTGGGCTTTAGTGAGTTTGGCATTGATTCTCTGACATATTATTGTCATGATTGTTTTTCCTGTAAGTGGTTTTTTTTTAACTGTTGGAAATAAAGAACTATTTATAAAGTGATGGCAGGCCCTAGTGGACCTCAATGCACAGGAACCACACCAGTACATAAAACAACTCTGCAGACTACAACAAAAAATGATTTAGGCTTAACATGGTTCACTTGGAGTCTGCTAATGCTAGAAAGGTCATGATCCATTTATTTTTGGTTGATTTGATATGCAGCGACCCTTACCCAAAAGACTTGCTGTTACTATCTGGCACTTAAAGGTAAAGATTAAAGTAGGTAAACAAGATGTAGGTGTGGCTGCGGGGAAAAAACATAGCACTACCTTGCATTACCTATATAAATTAGCATAGCATAACTGCAATACATGTACAAATTTGTTGCCCTTACCCCAAGATTTACATGGCATTACTGGCAATCCCAACTAACATTTATAGTAGCGGCTACATGTTCTAAAGGCTTTGCTACTTTCTTATAGTAGAAATGTGGTGATCCCAACCAAAATTTGTTACTTTTTAGTTCTAACTACTATTTAGTATCAGGAAATAGTAGATGTTTCGTAAAAACGACCCTCTAAACTACTTCATAGGATTGTTTCTTGATAGTCGATTCTGATAGTCTTCTCTACCACAATAGGACGTTGCTAAAGTTTTACTTTCTTTTTAGTCGTTATTTCGTAGTCGCCCTGACTTTTATATCCTACTTAATTACCGCTAGAAAGTTAAGCTTCATTGGAGTCCCAAACAAGTGTATCCGACAACTACATTATAACTTTAATTTTTACCACAAAAGTTTGTGTCATCATAGTAACATCTGATGTAACAATGTAGACAAAATAACTTTTTGGATCAACTTTAACGCCGCAACTACTTTCAAGTAACCTTTTCGACTATCAGGGAATATAGTTTGGGACGCCATGTTTTTATGTAAGAAAGAAAATTTAATATTTTTGTTGTCGTTTTATGAGCTCATATTAAAGAGCCATACTATTTTATAAACAAATTAGTTGAAGCTTACCAAAAATGCTCTTCTTAAGCACCATTTGTTGGAGTTAACTGTCGATTATGAAAACATAACCTCCAAAATCACAACACAAAAATTCCATCAGCTACCAGAAAACGGCTCAATTTTACGGGCGCACCGGTTTTTTGCAATATATATAATGCATGTTATACAAAAAACTTTGTGTCACACTCGAATTTTGATCCTCTGCTCGTAAATTCTCACACTTTTGGATAACATAGTTCATATTATAACCATAACCAAACAAAAAAACTAAGCGAGTCTGTTTACTGTTGTGTCCACCATATTGTGTAACAATTCTACCAAAAAGAAACGATTATATTATTTGCAACTACATCGCAACTTTTATGCCATTACGGAAAAAAAACAGCCTCTATGACGTAGTAGATACCTGGCTACGACGTAGTAGTGTAGTTGTTACTACAGTGACTTTAAACACTTGGCCAAGTAGTTATAACCAGAAATTGGTTCCCCACTTAGGGAATTATAACGTCGCTGTATGGTATACTGAGACGTAGCGGGAGTACGTTGCGGTTACTTTTAAGAAATTCTTTCTAGTTGGGGTTTCGTCGTTACAACTTTAATTGTTTGTTGGGATGCATGTAGGTAGAGTCGGGGACTTTTTAAATTGCCATTGTATTTTTTTTCTGTCAAAATTAATCATTTAAAGAAATCAAAAAAGAATAAAGGGTGGCAATTTAAAAAGTCCCATACTCTACAAACTTTGAATTAGTTGTTACATCCTTGGGTGTGGCCCTCATTCTGGCCACAACTTTTAAAAATTTATAAGAATTATAGGGCTGATTTAACTAGCAACGTAATGCATAATAAAGACCTTAATGTCTATTTTTGGTATTTGTGTCTTTTCTGTCCAGTGGAGATTATTTGGAACACTAAATGTGTCCATTGTGCATTACATGGCTGAGAAAATCAGGCATTTGATACTTGCCTCTATTAATAAAGTAAACTAGAGACAACACTACATATGAGAAGACTTTTAATGAGCAATACATTGTTTTTAGTAAAAACACAGAGTAAAAAAAAACAAGCTAAACAAAGTTTAAAAATATCAACAGATTAAAAAGTAGGGTTAGCAAATTTGACGTCACAAATCCGTGCAGAACAGACAGTGTTCTGGACGGTGTTCACTTTAGGCTGGGACATAGATTTTAAATAAGAATAGCCGGGGCAAATTTTCGTAATAAAAGCGTTTTTTTGTTAGAATTTTAAGCCAAATCGTGATTACCACTCCTCTCTTTATCTTAATGCCTTTATATCCTTCTCCCCCAATACTAGTAACTTTTTTCCCAAGATAGTTCCTGAAGTAATAGAGAGCGGTACAGGGGGGCTCTCTGTCGTTGATTTGTGGCAAAGTCTCTGTTTGAGACACTTGGTCAGTCGCTATATCGGTGGATTTCAAGAAGATAATGAATCTTGTCCATTTTGTAGCCCTTACAGGAGGAGTATTTGCTGGTATAATGTGGTAAGTGGTTTTTTACTGATACAAATGCATTAAGAAAAGAAAAGGACTAGTAACTATATGACCAATGCAAACCAAAAACAAGTTTTAGCGAGAAGACGTGCTTAAGCAATAAAATTTTAAGTAAAATTTTGAGAACGTCCTTAAATTACGTAATGCAAAATTCAAGATTTTTAACCCCCCTCCCCCCTTAACTACCACTTTGTTTTAATTCGTTTAAACTGAAAGGCGTATAGGGGGCTTATCCGACAAAAAAAAAATCAGAGTTAAACATATTAAAAAGGTGTAAGTGCCATTTGAAAAGGCGTAAGCGCCAGCTGAAGAAATAAAAAAGGCATAAACGCCAAAATCTAAAATATGTTTGAATTAAATAAACTCTTTGAAAGATTACAGTTCAAACCAGAAATTATTACAGATTTTTTATTATAAAAATCACTAATGTAAACCATTTCTTACAAGAGTAAAACGGTTTTGCTCCTCCTGTAAAATTTATGAAATGGCGGTTACGCCTTTCTGTCGTGACATCGTCGAATTATATACGTTGTGGGTTGCTTATCTTGCTCAATAAGGAAAATAAAATATTATCTATGATTTCGAAAATATGGCCCCTAAATGTGTGCACTACACTGTGTTGTGGTCTGGTGTAATGGTGTAATTCAGTGCACCTTTCATGAACGAACCCAAACAGACAACTCCCAAAAAAATTGGGTTATTTTTATTTAAAAAAAATTTGTAAACAAATAATTAAAACAGGGATCACTTGGTGATCCGTGATTAAAAGTTATCTCAACATAATTATTCGTTCGACTTAATTAATCTCTAGTCTTTATTTCAATAATTAGAAAATATAATATAATAAGTAATAGTTCTTCAGTGCCTTCATAATGAAAAATTATTGTGCCTTTTTTCTTTATGCTGCATGTTTGTTGTATTTTACAAAGACAGGTAAGTGTACACTTCACATGTGATTTATAAACGTAGTTCGTGTTCGTCGGCAGTTCCCAGTTAGTTCGCAGTTTAGAGATAACCAAATTTTATGTTGGGTTTTCTCATTCTCATCCACTAAAAATTAAAATTGCAGTAATTTATCATGTTAGTTTTCTTGCTTTTTATTGGCCATACAAGGCCTTGAAGAGATTAAAAAAAACTCTTGACTGCCGACGTGAACTGCATTTGTAAATTACATGCCACTTGGGCCTTTCAGTAATTTGACCATTCATCCCAATTTTGGCGGAACTGTCCCAATTTTCACAAAGCTGTCCTGATTCATAAGTAAAACTTCCTTTAAATGTCCTGATTTTTACAAATCCATCTCGATTTTTGAACATTATGATTGAAAATTCAGCTGCTATCAAACATTTAATATTCATGAATGCACACAAAATAAAACATGGTGAAATGATAATTTAAATCTGGATACCCAGACATTAATTATTATATACAGGGTGTTCCATAACTTAGGGACCATACATCAACAGGTGATAGAGGAGGTCATTCCTGATAAAAAAGTTCCTATAATGGCTGGGTTAAAACTCTTTCTTTGTCAAGATACAGAGCATCAAAGTTGGTGATTTTTTAAACGTTTTTGATAATAACTTTTTTAAAAATTGCAGTAAAAATATGAAATTGGGTAAAGTCATGTATTAGAACAAGAGCAATACTTAATTTGAAATTAAAATAATTAAAAAAAAAATTATACAGTAAATTTTTTTTAGAAAAAAACTGTTTTTTTGGTATAAACTTTTATGAATGCCATATTAAATGCAATGTTTTTTTTTAATATTTTTTGTTATTAAAAACCAGTCTTTAGCGAGGCATATTATTAAAATATTAGTAAATTTTTTTTTTGTAAATTATTTTTTATACATTTTTGGAGGTTACTTTGACAGCCTCTATCTCCTCAACTTGTAATTTTATTACAAAAAGGAATAGAACATTTTTGATTCATAATTAGCTGAGTATTCAGCTGGCTGTGACAGATTTTCTTTTTTCTGTAAAACCCTTTTCCACCCAATCCTTTAAGTTTTAAAATGCTATATCTTAAAAACAGATTATTATACAGACTAATTATTAAGTTTTACAGAATGATATTAAGTAGTATAGGTATTAAGTGTTGGTGAAATTGTTTGAACTTTTGACCGCAACTATGGTATTATGCAAGACTTTATTTATTATCTATTTATATTTAACGCTTTGTCAATAAAAATTTTGTATTTTTCTGACAATAAAGCATATTTGAAATTGAAATTTGAAAAATTGAACAGATCTGTGTTTACCCCTATGTTATATAAACTCTTTTTTTGGAAATAACCTCCTCTGTCATCTGCTGCACTATGGCCCCTAAGTTATGGGACACCCTGTATATATACAGTAATAATTATAAAGTTTAATGCAGAAAGTAGTGGCATAGTTTTTTTACAAACATTCTCAAAAATAATGATATTTTGGCAAAAATTTGTTTGTAGAATTGCCCACTTGTCCTGTCAAAATTTCCTACAGAATTGCGTTCATGCAATTTTGGCAGGCCATGACAACTTCTAAAGAAAATTGTTTTAAAATCATGATTATTCAAAACCAAGCCACACAATATTTTATTGGATTCTTTGAATAGAATATATCTTTATTTGATTTTTTAAAGTTCACGCGGCGAGAGTTGAAGCCACCCACGTCACGGCTGAGGGGAATCTACTATCTTAAAAACAGATGTGTGTTTACCCCTATGTTATATAAACTCTTTTTTTGGAAATAACCTCCTCTGTCATCTGCTGCACTATGGCCCCTAAGTTATGGGACAGCCTGAATATATACAGTAATAATTATAAAGTTCAATGCAGAAAGTAGTGGCATAGTTTTTTTACAAACATTCTCAAAAATAATGATATTTTGGCAAAAATTTGTTTGTAGAATTGCCCACTTGTCCTGTCAAAATTTCCTACAGAATTGCCTTCATGCAATTTTGGCAGGCCATGACAACTTCTAAAGAAAATTGTTTTAAAATCATGATTATTCAAAACCAAGCCACACAATATTTTATTGGATTCTTTGAATAGAATATATCTTTATTTGATTTTTTAAAGTTCACGCGGCGAGAGTTGAAGCCACCCACGTCACGGCTGAGGGAAATCTACTATCTTAAAAACAGATGTGTGTTTACCCCTATGTTATATAAACTCTTTTTTTGGAAATAACCTCCTCTGTCATCTGCTGCACTATGGCCCCTAAGTTATGGGACAGCCTGAATATATACAGTAATAATTATAAAGTTCAATGCAGAAAGTAGTGGCATAGTTTTTTTACAAACATTCTTAAAAATAATGATATTTTGGCAAAAATTTGTTTGTAGAATTGCCCACTTGTCCTGTCAAAATTTCCTACAGAATTGCCTTCATGCAATTTTGGCAGGCCATGACAACTTCTAAAGAAAATTGTTTTAAAATCATGATTATTCAAAACCAAGCCACACAATATTTTATTGGATTCTTTGAATAGAATATATCTTTATTTGATTTTTTAAAGTTCACGCGGCGAGAGTTGAAGCCACCCACGTCACGGCTGAGGGAAATCTACTATCTTAAAAACAGATGTGTGTTTACCCCTATGTTATATAAACTCTTTTTTTGGAAATAACCTCCTCTGTCATCTGCTGCACTATGGCCTCTAAGTTATGGGACAGCCTGAATATATACAGTAATAATTATAAAGTTCAATGCAGAAAGTAGTGGCATAGTTTTTTTACAAACATTCTCAAAAATAATGATATTTTGGCAAACATTTGTCCTGTCAAAATTTCCTACAGAAATGCCTGCATGCAATTTTGGCAGGCCATGAAAACTTCTAAAGAAAATTGTTTTAAAATCATGATTATTCAAATCCAAGCCACACAATATTTTATTGGATTCTTTGAATAGAATATCTTTATTTGATTTTTTAAAGTTCGCGAGGAGATAGTTGAAGCCACCCACGTCACGGCTGAGGGGGAGTTACTGGCCCCACCTCTAGCTTGTGATTGGCTGTTTCAGAGATCCATAGGCGTAGTGTTTTATATTGGGAATTAGTTTATTTTACCGCTATAAATTATTATGTGTAATTTATTCCGCACGGCACTGTCCGACCGCAAGTAGGCGTATACCAAGATAAAATTGATGACGTGCGTGGCATCAACTCTCGCTGCGTATACTCTACTACTCTACTTACACCTGCATAGGGTGTAAATCTCATCAGTGACAGAGCATCAGTGATAAAAAGTAGGAATTAGGGACAAAAAGTGCAGTGCAGTCAGTCAAACAGAGTCGGTTATAAAAACCCAAAAATCTTCCCCCAAAAACTTGGAAAGAGTGCAAAAAATAGCATATCAATCTTGTGATTAAAGTGTCTTTTTCTGTGTTGGTATAATCCTTGGCATAATCTACAATTTTTGTTTTTACAAAGCAAAAGGTACAAAAAGTTTGAGTGTTTTTAGATAGAACTTTCTTTGAATATAAGTATGTCCTCAAATAGATTAGATTAGATTAGATTATTATATTTCATATGTTAGCCACAATACAATGGATGTACAAGTCAAATCAATTTAACACTAAAAGAAAGTACCTAAAAACTAAAGTGAAACATATTGTTTAAAAAAAAAAAATACATAGTATGTAAATAACAACAGACTTAAGTAATAACAAACATGTTTTTTTTTAATATAGTTTCTAGAGTTTAAAGTGAATCTGCTAAAAAATCATTGAGAATAGTACCCCTTTACTAGCAATATATCCTTGATGTCATGCTTAAATTTTTTATAATTTAAAACTTTTATGCTATCCAGTATTTTGTTATACATTTTTTTACCTATGTATCTGGGGGCTTGCTCAAATGTTTTTGGTTTGTGTTTATCAATAACAAGTAGATTTGCATTTCGCGAATTGTATGAATGAAAATCGGAGTTTTTTTTATGCTGTTCTATGGAATTTTGAATATAAAGTAATGTTCTAAAAATATATATTGAAGGCAGTGTCATAATTTTTTTGCCGACAAAAGTTGCATTTTTTGCATAATCGTAGCTGCTGCAGCCCCATAATATTATATTATAAGATAAATGACAGTAAACTAATGAATAGTACACTGAAATTAAGCTTTGTTCATTTAATGTATCTCGAAGTTGTGATAGCGCAAAGCAACTCTTGCTAAGTTTTTTGCATACATAATCTACATGTTCACTGCACAGTCCTCCACAATCCCTCGCAAGCCCTCACAATCTTTCACAATCTTACCACAATCCCTCACAACTGATAAATGCATCTAAAATTAGTCCTAAAAATTTTGTTTGTTCTGATATGCCTTGATTTTCAATCTCTATATGTGGCCTAGATACTGAAGCACGAAAATTAACTATAACTGTTTTTTCAACATTAAGAATAAGGTTATTTTTTGAACACCAGGTTTCAAAATCCCTTATGCAGGTTTTTACTTTGCTGACAAGTTCCAAAGGACTCCGCACTACGACGACGCCCCCCGTATCATCAGCGAAAATTGCCAATAAGTCACAGGTCATATGCTCAGGCATTTCATTTACAAATATAATGTAAAAAAGCGGCCTATGTCTATGTTTTACAAAATATGAATTCAATGATAAATTATTAATTAAACATTATAACATAATTAATGATAATAAAAGGTAGTTTTCAGCTTTTTTGGACTTTTATTTTAAATGTCTAATTCAACAGCCAACGTTTCAACGCCTTCCGCGTTATCCTCAGGGCCAGAATATTAGAGTTATATGAGATATATTTAAAAAAAATTTTTTAAACTGTTCAACTAGCTGTCAGCTGTGATGACTCAGTACTAACACTCTTCAGAGTTAGTGAATTTTACGCGTTTGAAGTGAAATCTGTTCTGCCCCATACGGACTGAATGTTCCGCGGTCGGATCGTAGGAGAAGGTCTTTTACTGTTTTACTGGTTTATTTATGGGTTTCCCCATTTAACAAGCTTCTCTTATAAAGTATACAATTTTAGTTCTAAATGTAATAAATATTTTACTTAAAAATATATTATTTTCGCCATGGGCGTAGTCAGGGTGGGGCAAAGTGGGGCACTTGTTGGAAAGAAAATTTTGTTCTCCCCCAAAAAGGGTTCTTTGCAATTTTTGCTTAAAAGGTTAGTTTTTCAGAAAATTGTAATAAAACCTAAAAAATCCATATTTTTAAGGGTTTGGGGTGTTTTCTCAGCCCTTATCAACATTTCTGAGCAACCGAGATAATCGAGTTTAGCGAGGTCGACCGGGATAATAGGGTTTAGCGAAGTCGAAATTGAAATGCTTCTAGATCGAAAACGGAGAGACTTTTCAGATTTTTTGCTTTGACTATAATTAAATCTTTGTTGTGCATAGGTTCAGCAATCAAATGTTGGGAATGTCGATCTGACGCAGATGCAAAATGCGCCGACCCATTTGACAACACCACTTTGGCCATAACTGATTGCTCTCAGGCGAAACCAATTCCCTACATATTTGACGAACACGACATACGAACGCAGAGGTCAACAATGTGTAGAAAAATTAGACAAAAAGGTAAGTGGGTAATTTCATACTAGCCCGTGGATTTAGTTACAAATCCCACCAAACTATTTCACTGTTCCCTCCAGGTTTGAAATTTTGTACCATCCTTACCCATTGACTAAGACATGGAAGGCCATATTGTAGTTATCTTCCCCTAAATTCTTCTCCGATACCAGCTTACTAAATAGATTAGTCACAATAAAAAAGAAAAATCATGTACTTTTATGCCTACTACAAGATATACTTGAATTTTTAGTTATTAAAAATATTAGAAGACATATTTACAAGCTTCTTTTTTTAGCTTCAGATGTTCTGTCTAACTATCTAACTATCTAACTAACTATCTAACTATCTATCAAATCTTGTGAAGCATTTTTGACACACTTCCCATTATTCGATTTGGATGAAATTTGATATTCACATAGTGGTCCGATGACAATACAACATTAAAAAAAATATCCTCCCACCCCTACCCCCACCCCCTTCCATAGAAAATGCGTTTTTGACACCCTTCCCATTATCCGATTTGGATGAAATTTGGTATACATATAGTGGTCCGATGACAATACAACAATAATGAAAAAATGTCCTCCCACCCCTATCCCCACCCCTTCCATAAAAAATGCGTTTTTGACACACTTCACTTCAAATGACTTTTATAAAATTTGGTATATCCATAAAGGTCCGATGGCAATACAGCCCAAACAAAAAATATATTTCTACCTCTACCCCCACCCTCTCCTTCCCCCAATAAAAAAATGAGTTTCCAAACAACTCACGATCAGCGATTTCATTATAATCTAGAATAAACTCTTCTGTTCTGTTATTGAACAAATATTTTCTTTTAATAGAGTAGATAGCTGAGACTAAAAAGTAGAAAATAAATTGGTAAATTTTTTTTTAAGTCACAAGCTTTTTTAAAATGCACTAAAAATTAAAAAATAATTTTCTAACATTCTAATATTATCATAATAATAAAAGCGATGGCCGCAAATCAAAGCATAAGTTAATCTAAATTTGTGATCTAAACACTTAAAGAATATTCAACATAGCAGGTCATCAAAAATATGTTTGATGTGCCGCAATGTTATGCCATTGCCATACCTATGTCAGAGAAATGCTGGGGTATCTTGGGTCGGGTTGGGTTTGGTACCTCTGCATTTTTCTGCTAGATTGATTCTTGCAAATAGTGATATTTAATTGATTCGGATATCTTATCGTGCTAACATCGTCAAAATTTCCATCAGTCGGCCATCGCTTTTATTATTATGATAATATTAGAATGTTAGAAAATTATTTTTTAATTTTTAGTGCATTTTTAAAAGCTTGTGACTTAAAAAAAATTTTTTACCAATTTATTATCTAAAATAATGAAGGAAAATACGGAGTAATGGCAGAAATGCTCAAGTACGGTGGTGAAGCTGTAGTTAATACCATCCATATTCTCCTGAATAAAATACAAAAAAAAATAATCTCAAACAACTGGAAAGAATCCAGAACCATTATTCTACACAAAAAAGGCGATAGAGCAGACCTAAAAAACTATCGACCTATAACATTACTCAATGTAATTTATAAGGTTTTCACGAAAATATTGTAACAGATAGACTAACAACAAAATTTGACGGATATCTATCAAATGAACAAGCAGGCTTCAGAAAAGGTTTCAGTACAGTTGAACACTTAATAACCATGAAAATCCTAATAGAACAAGCCAACCAATACAATATTCCACTATACAGGGTGTTTTACAACTTATCCACGAAATTTTTTACTATATATGCACTGTTACTAAAGAAGTTGATTTCTCAAAAAAAAATGTAGATAAAAGTCTTCAGAAATCGAGATAATAAAATAATACAGTTTACCAGTTCACTTACTTATAAAAGCTGTTCAAAATTGTAAAAAAAAATCCTGGTATTTTGTTTTCTTTAGTGGTTTGGTATAACATTTGCTACAAGAAATCATTAATGAGTGTTCGGTTCATCGATCGATGAACGCAAAATACAGATATTTATTTTTCATTTTGTTATTGAAACTCAGGGTTATACCTTAATTTCTGTAGGACTTTTGTTACATTTTTTTTGTGGAAATCAACTTCTTTCATAACAGTGCATATGTGGTTAACATTTCGTGGATAAGTTGTGAAACACCCTTTATTTATACACTTTGAAAAAGCTTTCGATAGCATTGAGCACTGGGCAGTAAAAGCGTCTTTAATTAATAGCCGAATAGATCACAGATATACAGACTGGCTTTTTGACAAAATTTATAATAGGCAGGCTTTTTAACGAAGCATCGTATTAATATGCGGTTTTCAGAATATAGTAGAACACATTTTTCTCAATAATTTGTGTTATAACTAGATGCTTTCGTTTTTGAGATATTTATAAAAAACTGCTTTCAAGGCTAATATATCGCGGAGTTCAGTGTGCTAATGAGCTATGACCCAACTAACATTTATAGTAGCGGCTACATGTTCTAAAGGCTTTGCTACTTTCTTATAGTAGAAATGTGGTGATCCCAACCAAAATTTGTTACTTTTTAGTTCTAACTACTATTTAGTATCAGGAAATAGTAGATGTTTCGTAAAAACGACCCTCTAAACTACTTCTTAGGATTGTTTCTTGATAGTCGATTCTGATAGTCTTCTCTACCACAATAGGACGTTGCTAAAGTTTTACTTTCTTTTTAGTCATTATTTCGTAGTCGCCCTGACTTTTATATCCTACTTAATTACCACTAGAAAGTTAAGCTTCATTGAAGTCCGAAACAAGTGTATCCGACAACTACATTATAACTTTAATTTTTACCACAAAAGTTTGTGTCATCATAGTAACATCTGATGTAACAATGTAGACAAAATAACTTTGTGGATCAACTTTAAAGCCGCAACTACTTTGACTTTTTTTTAATGTCGATCTTTTAAAGTAATTTCTCCTTCCTGTTTCTACTTTGAAAACGTAGACTTTTTGAAGTCACATCTTTGTCGCATACATTCTTAACCCTACTTTTTGTGGCTCCTTTTATAATATGGGAATATTAGGAATAGTTTTGCAAATATTTTTTTAACTACCTTGAGCAGTCCATTTTTTCGAGCTCATTGCTTGACCATTTTGCAAAACAATCAAAATGCAAAATATTGATCCAAAGTATCGAGTACCGCACCCGGATTTTAAGAATTCCCTGGTCCATGCTTAATCTCCATCCTTAATCTTTTACGCTACTTGTTGCTGTTCTATTCACTGTCTTTACGGTCGTTCGTGGTTTGTGCTGTGGCACCACCCTATCGCCATCGTAACCCTCTTGTGCGGACTAAACCGAATTCGTTGCTCTTGTGCTGACGTGTCGTGTCTCACTGTGATTCATTTTATGTGCTGAGCTTGGGTCAATAATTCTTTTTGATTTTCTTCAAATTTGTGCTGTTGTTAAAGCTTGGTTTGAAGTGAATAAACTTAAATTTGTGCTGTGTTACATTTTAAAAAACTCTTTTTATTGGCACTTCATTTATTGTTCTAAAGGAATTTAATTTATCTTGTTTTTGTTTTAAAACCTACCACAAATTCACGCTCGTACATAACCTATAAGCAGTGGTGTTGTTGTTGACAGAAACGGCAAATGACAAGTGGCGACACCTCAATAACTTGAGGGTAGTAGTTATACTTATCGCGTGGTTCCTATCACTCTGTAGACGTTTTCTAGTGGCGAAAGCTGGTTAATAATACGTTTCTGCAACGAAGGAGTAGAAATTCGAGTGTGTTATCTAGAACTAAAAAGGAATGCCGACATAAAAGTCGTAAGTGACACGTTGCCGTAACTTAGGCTCACTTTCAAGTAACCCTTCCGACTATCAGGGAATATAGTTTGGGACGCCATGTTTTTATTTAAGAAAGAAAATTTAATATTTTTGTTGTCGTTTTATGAGCTCATATTAAAGATGTATACTATTTTAGAAACAAATTAGTTGAAGCTTACCAAAAATGCTCTTCTTAAGCACCATTTGTTGGAGTTAACTGTCGATTATGAAAACATAACCTCCAAAATCACAACACAAAAATTCCATCAGCTACCAGAAAACGGCTCAATTTTACGGGCGCACCGGTTTTTTGCAATATATATAATGCATGTTATACAGAAAACTTTGCGTCGCACTCGAATTTTGATCCTCTGCTCGTAAATTCTCACACTTTTGGATAACATAGTACATATTATAACCATAACCAAACAAAAAACTAAGCGAGTCTGTTTACTGTTGTGTCCACCATATTGTGTAACAATTCTACCAAAAAGAAACGATTATATTATTTGCAACTACATCGCAACTTTTATGCCATTACGGAAAAAAAACAGCCTCTACGACGTAGTAGATACCCGGCTACGACGTAGTAGTGTAGTTGTTACTACAGTGACTTTAAACACTTGGCCAAGTAGTTATAACCAGAAATTGGTTCCCCACTTAGGGAATTATAACGTCGCTGTATGGTATACTGAGACGTAGCGGGAGTACGTTGCGGTTACTTTTAAGAAATTCTTTCTAGTTGGGGTTTCGTCGTTACAACTTTAAATGTTTGTTGGGTGAAGGCATTAGATCCGTCATGGATCCATTTTTCCAATAATCTTTAAGCTACATTTGTCAAAATTTTGTTAAAACTTCCTTATTGCCATGGCTAGCTAACCGAACCCAAGGCTATCAAAACTGTCTGACTCGGTTTTGTAATTTTTAGGGGAATAGTAAAAAACTGGTTTGTCATAAGGACTGCGTGAAAAACTATTTAAAAAAAATTAAGTCACATATCGTCGGCGAAATCCGAAAAATGTGTAACTCCACATTCGGATAAAATTTTTAAAATAAAATAAAAGTCCATTAGACAAATTAAAATACGGCAAAAAGACAAAATCAGTTGTAAGAAATGCTAATTATCCTATATAGAGACTTTATTTTAAATATCAGAGTTTTGCGAATCCAATTTTTTTTAAAGGTGTTTTTTGTCTCTGCTGTAAATTTTGTCAAATTTGAGTTACACACTTTTCGGATTTCGCTGACGATATGTAGAAGTTTTGGTTCCTTGTGTCCATCTTTTTGAAAATGGACCCATGTGTGTTCTAAGCGCTTATCAAAATTTATTGATTTTTTTTTAGACAGGTAATATTTTTTTAGTAAATGGTGTCTGGAAATACTTCAGAAGCTGTGCGTTTCTCGGTGAGGTTGGAATTAAGGGCGACGAAAGATTTTGTTTGATGAGAACTGGGACGTACAATATATTTATGGAATACTGCACGTGCGACAGCAAAGATGGCTGCAACACTGCCGCACACATCAATGGGCACACGATGGCTTTGTGTTTAACTTTATTTTGGACTGGTATCTTGTTCTGGTCCTCGCGGTAAGATTTTTTAGAGACTGATAAGATTCCCAATCCATCATCATAAAGGACAAAAAAATACGTATATGGTATAACAGTCGAGTTTCAAAAACAGAATTATTAATAACCGGACATTATCAAAAACGTCATTCATCCAAGCAAGACATGAACACAATCGAAGTTTTGTATAATTTCTTTTATCAAACCGAATAAAATCTTATAAAGGCACTTGGCTTGTGTGTCCTTTTGTCAGGTTTGATAAAATACGTACAAAACGTCAATTCTGTTTTAGTGATAAATGTATGATAAACTTCCTGTTTCATGTCTTGTTTTGGTAAAAGATGTTTTGGATAATGGCTGGTTATTACTAATTCTGTTTTTGACATTGGACATACCATTTTTCTTTGCGATCTTTCCACGATTCTTCTGTTGTCCTTTATGATAAATTGTTATTGAGAATAATTAATGACTATTAAGGCAATGTCCTTAGTGTTCTTTTTTAAGAGATTAACTGGAAAATTTTCTTATTAATATTAATTATAATTAGGATAGCAATCTCCATTTCTTACCTTACGGTTCTCATTTTTTTGACATCATAAAAATGGTGTGAAATCACATTACTCAAAGTTTTTCTGATACAAGAATAACAACAAACCTTTGCAACTTGCTTATTTTAGGCTTCGGAACGAAATAGCGACGTACGAAATGGCGAGTAATGAAATAGCGACTATCAAAATAGCAATGTAATGAAAGAGCGACTATCAAAATAGCGATGTATCCAAACAGCGTTTGTAAAAAAACAGCGACATCAAAATAGCGACTATCAAAATAGCGACAACCAAAATAGCGATGTCTCGAAAATAGAAAATAGCGCATGACTTCTTTCCCGGGATCCTAGACGGTGTAAATCTGTCCGAACCGACCTGACTTTTTTTCCGGGATCCTAAAGGGTGTGAATCCGAATTGAACCGAACCGAGTTCGGTTCAAATTGAACCGAACCGAATTTGTTTCAAACTGAACCGAACCGAATTCGGTTCAAACTGAACCGAACCGAATTCGGTTCAAACTGAACCGAACCAAATTCGGTTCAAACTGAACCGAACCAAATTCGGTTCAAACTGAATCGAACCGAATTCGGTTCAAACAAACCCGGTTCGATTTGGTTCCGTTCGGATTTACACCCTCTAAGATCCCGGGCAAAAAGTCAGGAAAGTTTTTTTTTGAAAAAATATTATTGAACAAGTTTCCCAACTTGTTTTTATTTTTGTAAATAATTATATTCTCTAATTTTCACTTAAAATTAGAGAAGCTATCTCTCTTAGTTTTTAAATATTTTTGGGTTACATTTTCTACGCTTACAAGCGTTTTTAGAATATTATTTTGATTTACTTTACGCTATATCTTTCCATATTTTAAATTAAAACTTCGCGCGCTTCTTCCAGCAATGAAGGATTTGAGATAAGCGGCTAAATTCGGCCTAGCAGACGAAAACGCCGATTGTCTGAGAGAACAACTCAACCACGCGCCACGTGCAACTAAAGTCACCGCACCGCTATTATTTTATATTAAAATTGTGGAAACTATTAATTTTACGCTTTAGTTTATTAGATATTAGTGTTTGGAACATTTTGAACTATAGAACAATGGAGAGTCTGGTACTTCGCGTATAATCGGGCTGGCCAGCCAAGTAGCTACGAAAGACATCTAATGGTAAGTCGTTTCTTGACAATTTTTCATTGCTACGCTATTTTTAGTAAATAAGTTTTTAGGCTCTTTTTTCCCTGTCGGAGCCCTGTGGAAAGATACAGTCCCTCTTAACTCCCACACGTTTTTCTCGAGCTATCTCGAGTGGTCCTTCGGTATATTTTATTTTCTACAGAAGGCCTGACCTCACCAATTATTACGTCGCTATTTTGTTACATCGCTATTTTGATAGTCGCTATTTTGTTACATAGGAAATTTTAATGGTCGCTATTTTGTTACATGGCTATTTTGATAGTCGCTCTTTCATTACATCGGTATTTTGATTGTCGCTATTTCCATACCGCTATTTTAATACTCGCTATTTTGAACATCGCTATTTCGTTCCGAAGCCCTTATTTTACACTATATTTACGTGTCAATAGTTTGATATAACGTATAGTTTTGGATACACGTCGTATTTAATTTCGTTTGCTTTAGAATTTGTTTGCTTTCGGAGTACTGTGTGATCGGTTATAAACTTAGACCCCGACCAACTTTGTTGGTAATGCTTCACAAGCATTACCAACAAAGTTAAAGCATCACAACTTGGAATTAAAAGAGTTCGGCCTGTCAAATATGATATTTATATACACAATATAAAGAGGGTTCCATTTAAAAAATAATATGTTGGTTACATAAGTAGGAGATTATAAATGTCATATTTGACGAATTCAAATTGTTTATTTATAAAAGTAGCATTTACATTGTTTAGTTTAGTTTAGTCTAGCATCCCTGACCCACGAATGGCTTGTCATGGCTTGTCGGGATATCAGATCTTGTCAGGTACTAATACGTAAGTATTTATAGCCTTAAATAGGCTATCCAAGTATCGATCACACAGTACTTCATATTGTCACGAGGGGGTTTTGTCTTGACGTAACACTGTTAAATTTAGGTTTTATGGTTTTATTTAACAATACTTATATTTACTACTTACATTAAATACATCTTGTTTACAAAATACGTATCCTCTAGATACGCTCGACTTCTGGCTATTGTACTTGTCTTCACTATTAACTACGTGTGCGACGTTACGTTCTCAGCTTACAACTAAATGCTAAACTCTTTTGGAGATGCTTTTATTCAAAACCGTTTGCCATTGATAGGATATCGAGATTTGTTTTGTTTTCTGTATAAACATCATCGATGACCGGTCAATCGCTTATGGTTTTTATTTCGTATACGTTTATTACACGTTTTAATATAAATTAAACTGTATTAGATGGTTTAGGGTTAATGTGCACTTGCTTATAAACGTAACTTGTGCCATTTAGTTAATATGACATTATTTTCTATCCTGACAATATAATAGCACCTAAAGGTTATAGTCATTGGCGTAGCTAGCCTTGCTTTTCAGGGGGGGCCGTGGCCCCGGTCTATCTTGAACAAAAAGCAAACATAGGTTTTAAAGAGTCGTGCAAAGTGTGCAATGAATAAAAAAAATACGCGCATTAAATGTTCTAATATTTTAATATAACAAATTTAATAATACATTTACCAACTTATTTATATGTATACACAGGAAGTATGTAATTCAGCAATTCTACAAAGAAAGTTTCCTACGTCGCTGACTGAAAGCGTCTACCACACTGTCTAAGTCGACCTCAACATCTTTTTCTATGAATAACAATACTTACAAACCTAAGTGTCTCTCTTGAGTCATAGTTGTTCTAAGCCAATTAAAAACTCTCCTCATGGCAGAGAAAGACCTCTCGTTGCACTTGAAATTGGAAGAATACTCGCAACTTTAAAAAGTTGGTAGAGGTTTGGATAGGTGTTTTCTGCTATATGTTGTTTGATAGAATCATGACCAACAGTTTGATTTAACCGAAAAATACAATTCTTTAAAACGGCTCTTAGAGCAGAAGTATTAATATTAAAAATTTCCCGGTATTGCTCGACGAATTTATTCCATTTAACGACGTGGGAAAACTTAATATGAAAATGGTTATAAAATTGTCACCAAAATCGGAAAATTTCCATAAGACACTAAACGCTAACCTCAAAAAAACTAAAAAGATTATTATATTTATTTTAGAAAAACAGTTTAAAAAGGTCTTTTATAACCTTACGACATCTACAACCCGATTTCGGAAACAGAGGGGCAAAGGTCGCTGTCTTTATTAAATGCGAAATTTAACTTACACTTCTATAATATTTTACAAGATGTCGCCAATATGTATGAAATATTCAATATGCATAATTATGTTTACATTTAAAAAATATTTTCGGGAAATTGCATAAGTGCAGAAAAGTTACCGATAATTTAAAGAGAAAAAGCCTAATTCCGCAAGACAAGGGCTTTTTCCTGAAATGTAAACATTATCTGAATGATTTTAAATTTTAATGCACCTATTTTATTTGAATATTTCCCGAATAATAATAAAAAAGTATGTATTTTCAGCGTCATGTTCTTTTACTAGTAGTCGGTAGGGGAGGCCTAAAATATCTTAGGGGGGGGCTGAGGGACATCAGGGGGGGGCCAGGCCCCCCCTGCCCCCCCCCTAGCTACGCCAATGGTTATAGTACTTACTGGTTACATATGTTAACAATTCTAGACCTTTTCACAGTTATTGCCCTTAAGTTAAAACTATAATACCATAAATAATGGTCCAAGAAACTTTCAAACCTTATGCTGAGTTTATATATAGGATCGAAACAGTACAACATGAAACAAGGTAAAAATAAAATTTTAAAAAATCTTGGATTATTTAGCAGAAATGGCGTCGCACAGATTACATGGACGTTGGACTTCGGTGGAATTCTTTGACACTCGCGTGTATTATAGACGAAATCCTCCCATTTAAAGTTTAAATGGGACAAATCTTTCGATTAATAGCCAAATTAATAAAAAAGTCTAGATATATTTTTTTTTATCGAAACATTGTCAAATTCCAAACTTTGGATGGGAATTCCAAAGTTGCTGAAGCCCATCGGAAGATTTGTCCCATTTAAACATTGTTTGTAAGGATCTGGTCCCAAAGCATTTCACCGAAGCCCAACACCCTTGTAATTTGTGAGACGTCATTTGTTACTTGCATTGAATTTGGTCAACTTGTTTATCATAAGTTGTCACACTTGCTGTTTGTGCTTCAGTTTAGCTGAAAGTTTTTTCGCTATTATTCTTTTTGTTTTGAAAAACTTGAAAAAAGTACGTTGCCATGGGATTAAATCTCTTAAAGAAAAACGTACGTTTTCATATAAATAAAACTTAAAAAAGTATGATGTCAGGTCAGTATAGATAGCAGGTGCAGACCTGTATAAGGAATACAACTAAAAATTGATAAACTGTTGCCCAGTTTTAAGGCTTAAGCTGGACGTTTTGATTTTATTTAATTTGATTTTGTTTTATTTTATTGTAGTAGCTGTATAAGCATAAGAATTTTAATTTTGCTAACTTTATTTAAGACTTATCTAATGATCTTTATTTTATAATATGTAAATATGCACTTTCCAATATATTTTTGTACAAATTTTTATACAAAATAAATGGCTTTTATAATAAAATATATCTTCTTACAATTCAAGCCGTTGTTTAAATAAAATAAATTCAGGAGCCCATAAGAAAAACAAAATATGCTACATATATTGTTTTAAATAGAATCCCAACGCAAGCTGAAAACAGTCGATGTAGAACGACCGATAATGTGCATAAGCACTGAAGCAATTGCCAAAAGAAGTCAGCTGGATGTCATATACACTGACTGCGAGAAAGCATTCGACAAGGTTGATCTTAAGTTGCTGCTTGACAGGCTTGTTGTGCTTGGAGTATCTGAGGATGCTTACTATCTTATGAAATCATACCACACAGGTAGACTCCAAACGGTCAAGGTCGGCAATTCTGAGGCTTTTATTACAACCTTGGGAGTTCCGCAAGGAAGCAAATTGGGCCTCTATTCTTTTTGTGCTTTATAAACTCATTACCCAACTACCTAAAGGAATCTATAGGAGTCTTAGAACATTGAACAACTAGAAGCAGCATAACCTCAAACCATAGGCAGGTTTGTTTGAGTAAATGATCTCCAGACATTGTTGTAAGTCAATTTGAAAACATTCCTAAACCTTTAATGATACAAATATTTCTTTGTAAATCTTAAAAATAGTACAAAACCACAATACAGCAGTAAACCAGAGAACATTTTTAATATATTAAAAATGATTCAACATTCTATTGTAGCAAGTATATTGAGATTTTTTGAATCTCAATAGTAATAATGCAAAATCGTGCAGGTATAATCCATTAAAAACAATGTGGTAGCTTAAGAACCGGCTGTTTGTTTACTACGCCTATGTTTTGCTTACAGATAAATAAGCTGTTTACTTACTTGTAAAAGGACCGTTTATTTCCTATGGCATAGGATGTTTTACACACCTCGCACTTTTTTACCATATTCACTTTAACGCAAAAAAAATAAAAAATCACAAAATCACAGGCTTTTTAGCACGGATCATCTGTTAGTCCACAACGATTCAAAATACAATGACGGTCATCAACAACAAGTGACAGTACGTCATCGACCACGCCGTTGTTGGTGAGGTTGCCGCGCTATTTATTTTTTCGAACGTTTAAAGTACACAATTATTATTAATTTAATTTGAAAAAAGTAAAAATATTTTATTGGATTTACGTTGGTGAAACTAGTAAGATAGGCTTTTACAATTTATTTTGAATTAAAAAAATGTTAATTTTTAAAGAAAATACCGTTTATTTAATTATGTCGTTTTAGGTATCTTATCACATTATGTAAACGTGGCAATTTGGGTTCTTTTCCCCTCTGGCCCCTTTGTAAATATTAGACTCAATCAATAAGAAAGCATGCTGCTTCTACGGGGTTTAATGTTCGAAGATAGGAGTCTTTTTTGCTGATGACGTCAAGTTCTGTAAAATTGTCAGGCAGCAGAAAGACTGAAAAACCTCAGTGTGACTTAAAATATATAAATAACTAAGGACACTCATCGTAAAGGCAAGCTTTATAGGAAGCGAAGCTAACGTCAGGCTTTCTATTTTTTGGTTATTATTTTTGGCATGTTTCCTCGGTTTCGCATTGGCGGTTCTGTTTTGTTTTGACGATGTTGTTTTACACAGTATGAAGGTACCTAAACTATATATATTTATGTAATTAGAATTAAGAAGTTATGCTGCAAACTATCTTGAAACTGTATCATTATTAAATAGATCTTTAGACTGTGTTAAAACCACATTTTTAAAATAACAACGAGCCGCCAATGCGAAACCGAGGAAAACATGTCAAAAATTATAACCAAAAAATAGAAAATCAGAGTTAGGCTTCGCTACCTGTAAAGCTTGCTTGACGATGAGTGACCTTATAAATAACTGGTTTATACAGGGCTATCAAAACGGACGGGCCACGATCCTCCACTTTGTTGACGTCACATCCGGGGCTGATTTTTTTTTGACGGTCACGTTACGACACAGCTGATTGTCTTTAAAATATTGAAGTTGGAATGACGGTTCATGAATATTTGTTTTATTTTTAGATAAACCCGGTTTTGAGATTGTTTTTACTATATTCTTTTAGATCAATTTTTTTAAATCTATAGTAATCCTTAATTTTTCAGAGCCGCTTCATTAGCTTACACAAAAATTAAGTTTAAAGCAGAAGCGAATGTGACAATCACAGATGACAAAGTCAAATACATGTCAAATATATCAGTTGGCATGTGGTTTATGGCGGGTAATTTGAATTCAAAATAAAGAATGCTAAATTTTGAAGATTTTCCCTTTTAATCATGTTGATTTCTTACAAAACTTTGGTGGAATATCGGGACGGTGTCTGAGAATATTTCACTGAAATTTCGCGGAAATCTGTAGTGCCATTTTAAAAATATCATAAAAAAACGACTGACCTCCCATAAGACCCAATGTAAAATTCAGCCCCGGGAGAACAGCTGATTTTTTTCAGGGTCGTGGCCTCTATTTTCGTGTTGGCCTTGGTTTATAAAATGTCTTGAAATGTCAAAAAATGTTTTGTCATTAGTTTCACAAGATAAACCAGGGCTATCAAAATGGCCGGGCCACGATCCTCCACTTTGTTGACGTCACATCCGGGGCTGATTTTTTTTTGATGGTCACGTTACGACACAGCTGATTGTCTTTAACATATTGTAATTGGAATGACGGTTCATGGATATTTGATTTTTTTTAAAATAAAGCCGTTTTTGGGATTGTTTTTACTATATTCTCGCAGAACATTTTTTTTTAAATGTATAGTAAACCCTAATTTTTCATAGCCGCTTCATTAGCTCACACAAAAATTAAGTTTAAAGTAGAAGCGAATGTGACAATCACATATGACAAAGTCAAATACATGTCAAATATAACAGTTGGCATGTGGTACATGGCGGGTAATTTGAATTCAAAATAAGGAATGCTAAATCTTGAAGATTTAAACCTTTTAATCATGTTGCTTCCTTACAAACCTTTGGTGGAATATCGGGATGGTGTCTGAGAATACTTCACTGAAATTTTGCGGAAATCTGTAGTGCCATTTTGAAAATATCATAAAAAAACATCTGACCTCCCATAAGACCCAATGTAAAATTCAGCCCCGGGAGAACAGCTGATTTTTTCAGGGTCGTGGCCTCTATTTTTGTGTTGGCCTTGGATAAACCAATCCAATATTAAAATCATAAATGCATGGTGGGTTTGAGCTTGATCGTCAAACAGAGGTTAAGGATTTGGTGGTTTTTTGTTCAGTCCAAAATTAAATTCATTAACCATTTTAATCATATTACCAATAAAACAGGTAAATACAATAATTTATTTGTATAATGCTTTGGTAAGACCACACCTTGAGGCCTCTAAGCCATACATATTGATGAAATTGAAAAGGTACAAAAAGATATTTGCGGACTTTTTATGTTGTTAAAAATAATTCATACTTGGTCGTCTTTTAAAATCATGTCCGAAAAAGGAAAAAACTAAACTAAAAATTGTCACAATATTTTTTAAAGTTTTTGTAGTTATTTTATAAGTTTTAAAATATTTTTTAAAACTGAGTGTATTACTTAATTCTACGAAAAAAAAATTGTTATTATTATGGCTAAAAAAATTAGGCTATCTGCCTTGCTATTGGAATATTAATGTACATAAATACATTATGACTAAAATTTTTTTATCGCTCTTTTTATAGGGTTAAAAACAAATCTGCATGTAGAGACCTCGTCTTTACACTTTTTAGATGTTTGATTAGGATGCATTTAGCTTGGTGTATTTTATTTTAGGTTAGACAACCTTAAAAATTCAGAGTAGGTAAAAAGGACTAACCCAACCTAAAAAATTGCCTCGATTTAAATCTAAAAAAACTGTTTACACAAAAAAAACGGTTAAATAAAAAAGGTATACGTAAAAAAATTACTTTCCATATTAATAAGATACCTTTTTTACCTTATCTGTTGAAAATCAAGGCTCGTAGTTCAGTTAAAAGCATCAAAACCCCAAAACTTGGGACACCCTGTACATTTTTAACTAAACTTATGTTTAAACACTTTTAACAAATAAATAATTATTTATATAATAGCCTAATATTTTTTTTTCTGATTTTATATTGATTTCTACGGCACTGGTCTTTGTTTTGTTTTGAAGGTCAAACAAGTTATTTAACTTACTTGTAAAACGAAACTTCTGGATTAAGATGGTTGAGATTTTAGCACAAAATACACTCCCACGCCATTTTAAGAAATGAAAAATAACATACATTTTTCATTTCTTTCTGAGTTTTATTGCTCCCAAAAAGTGCCGCCTAAAGCGAAACACCCTGTCACCTCCTAGTTAAGCTACTGATATATGTACAGGGTTTTCCCGTATATTTTTACACCATATCTTAAACGTTTATTTTAATAGATATCAAAATATGATAAATACAAAAGTAAGTTTAAGAATCTTAGTCAGAATGTAATTCTTTTTTATTAAATGTCAAAATTTGACAGGTTGATGGTTTTTTTAAAAAATGAACACCCTATATATTATTTTAGATTTTTATAGATCTTTTACTCCTGATTTCAAAAATATGTTGGGATTATTTCGTTTATTAGTTTTGGAGATATATGCGTTTAAAAGTTAAAAAAATTAAATTGATACTCTTTAAAGCATCAATGCAGCCATGAAAAAGACAATCGCATAGACACAAAAAGTGATGCTAATGCTTTTGTAGGGTATATAATTAATTAATATTTATTATCCGTGTTAATTCTGCGCACACAAGACGCTAGCGCTACCAAGTCCACTTCCAATCCCTGGCTTCGCATGCGTAGATCTACCAATATTATTTACCTCATGTATTAGAATCGATGTACAGGGTGATTTTCACTTGAATGATTCTAACCACATGAAAATAGAAAGTTTCAAAAACCTAACCTAACGAAACCTAATCAGATCTAACCGAACCGAACCAAAGCAAACTAAACCAATATTTTTTTTCAAAAAAAAAACTTTCCTGACTTCCTACCTGGGATGCTAGAGGATGTGAATCCGAACCGGACCGTACCGAACCGAACCTATCCAAACCTAACCCTACCCAACTAAACCTAATTAGCAGTACGTGTTGTAGTTTAGTTTGGTTAGGTTAGGTTTGGTTCAGTTTAGTTAGGTTCGGTTCGGATTCACATCCTCTAGGATCCCGGGCAGGAAGTCAGGAAAGTTTTTTTTTTGAAAAATATTATTGGTTCAGTTTCCTTCGGTTCGGTTAGATTTGATTAGGTTTTGTTAGGTTAGGTTTTTGAAACTTTCTATTTTCATGTGGTTAGAATCATTCAAGTGAAAATCACCCTGTATGCATCTATTCTAAGACATGAGGTAAATAATATTGGTAGATCTGCGCTTGCGAAGCCAGGGATTGAAAGTGGACTTGGTAGCGCTAGCGTCTTGTTTCTGCGTAGTAATATGTGGCGCCGCGCCGCAAGCCAGTAAATTTTGTTTAGAAAAAAATAAATACCTATCTAATACTTTATTGGTAATTTTCTACATAGCCTCCTTAATTTTTAATACAATTTTGAGTAATTCTTATAAATTTTCTGTGAATAGATTGGTAGATAGAGTGGTCAGAATTTCCATTAAAATCGACGAATGTCTGTTCTATTTTCTCTTGTAGAATTTGAAGTGTTTCCAGCCTGTTCAAATCCTACAAGAGTAAATAGAACGACATTCGTCGATCTATCTATTAAGCTACTCACAGAAAATTTATTAGAATTATTGAAAATTGTTTTAATAATCAAGGAGGCTATGTAGAAAATTATCAATAGAGTATTAGATATTTATTTTTTTCTAAAAAAAAATGTATTATTTTTTGCTTTTACTGGCTTGCGGCGCACACATTACTGCGCAGAATCACCACAGATGGTAAATATTAGTAAATTATATACCTTACAAAAGCAACAGCATCACTTTTTGTGTCAATGCGATTGTCTTTTTCATGGCTGAAACTTAATTTTTTAAAACTTTTACACGCATATATATCCAAGTGTATTGTAAACTGGAGACCTTGGGAATATAAAACAAGTAGGGGAAGACCCCAAATGAGATGGGCGGACGATTTGAACAGACATGCAGGAGCTAGATGGATGAACACGGCGACAGATAGAGACGAATGGAAGATATTGGAGGAGGCCTATGTCCAAAGATGGATCGATGAAGGCTAGATAGATAGATAGATAAATATCTCTAAAACTTATAAACTAAATAATCCCACTATATATGTATATTTTTGAAATTAGGAAGAAAAGGTCTATTAAAATCTAAAATAATATATAGGGCGTTCAATTTAAAATACCATCAACCTGTCAAATTTTCTAAGATTCTTAAACTTCATAAAAAATTATGAAACTTTTGTTTTTATCATATTTTGATATCTATTCAAATAAACATTTTAGAGATGGTGTAAAAACATACGGGAGAACCCTGTACATATATCAGTAGCTTAACTAGGGGGTGACAAGGTGTTTCGCTTTAGGCGGCACTTTTTGTATATTATGTACATATTCCAAAAGCAAGGCAGGTAGTCTAATTTTTTTAGTCATAATAATAGCCATTTTTTTCCTAGAATTAAGTAATATAGTCAGTTTTAAAAAATATTTTAAAATGTATAAAATAACTAGAATAACTTAAAAAAGTATTGTCACAATTTTTTTTTTAGGTTTTTTCTGTTTCGGACATGTTTTTAAAAGACGACTATTACGTTTTTTTTTTGCCAAAAACTATATCTCAGTGCCAAAATCTGAGTACCAGCAGAACTAGATACAAGGATTTTCTGAAGGAGAAATTTTATAAAAAAAAAGGGTTTTTTAGTTGAAAAAACCAATATCTTAGAAATTTCTTAATTTTTTTGTTTGTAAAATATTGTAGACATTAAGCACCCCAAGAACTCTACTCTTACCAAGTTTTGTTAAACTGAAATTATTTTTGCCAAAATAAAAAACAAAAAAAAACGGTTTTTTAATTTTTCTCGAACATTTTGAGGTTATGTAAAAAATGACATTTACAAAAGTTTTAGACATTTTTATGGCCTATGACTTTTTTGTCCGTCAACTTTTGCCGCAAATCGCAATAATACGATTTCCTGCCCCTTTTTAGCCCCCCAAACCTAACCCGCAACGCCCCTGCTCACGCATTTACTTTTTTTAACTTCGTTTTTCGTCGCTCTACATTTTCCAATGTTCCAAGTCCTGTTAATAATTTAATTTGTTTTTGCCCTAAAATATGATATGATTTTTGATAATAAAAGCTATAAAAATCTATTTACACCAGAAATTTTCATAAAAAAAACCCTCAGCTTAGAGACCGTTTGCTTCATCAGAATGAATAACTGGATTCTCAACAACTTTGTCATTTAAACATGCGAATTATTTTTTATCAAAATGCTTCATAACTTATGAAAACTGCGTAAATGCAGCAACGAAAAATTCTTTTTGAGATAATGCTGAAAATGTGTTATTTGGGTGTATTTTGACCTATTTTAGCAATATCGTCATGACGTCTGACTGTGTGTATGTCTGTCTGTAACACAATAGCTCTTATCGTGTTCGACACTGTAATGAGCTGATTAGATTTTGCTCAAAATCTATGAATCGATTTATTTAGTTTTGGTTATTATTAGCAATATAATATTGTTTTCAAATTTACTGTAGATAATTAAATTACCTAAAAATTTGTCTCTGAACCAGTTTTTTTCGAGAAATGCATAATAAAAAGACGGTAAAAACAGAAAATCCAAGATGACGGACATTTCCCGTATCAAATTGGGGAACAAAAAAGTGATTTGGTAATCTAAATCTACAGGGAGAATTAAATGCGTCTAAATATTTGTTCGTTTTTAATTTGAAACGCTTCATATTTGGTAAGGAGCTGTCCCTGATAGTAGGTAAGTTTCTACAGAATTTTCAGCTTTTGAAAACTTTTCCTGGATCAAAGCATCCTATCTGGTTTGTAAAAGGGGAGGTAAGCTCTTTAAAATAAGGTAGATTGCAGCTGTAGTACTACTCAGGGCTATCAAAATGGACGGGCCACGATCCTCCACTTTCTTGACGTCACATCCGGGGCTGATTTTTTTTGATGGTCACGCTACGACACAGCCGATTGTCTTTAAAATTTTGAAGTTGGAATGACAGTTCATGAATATTTGATTTTTTCTTAAATAAAGCCGTTTTTGAGATTGTTTTTACTTTATTCTGGCAGAACAATTTTTTTTAAATGTATGGTTATCTCTAATTTTTCATAGCCGCTTCATTAGCTCACACAAAAATTAAGTTTAAAGCAGAAGCGAATGTGACAATCACAGATGACAAAGTCAAATACATGTCAAATATAACAGTTGGCATGTGGTACATGGCGGGTAATTTGAATTCAAAATAAGGAATGCTAAATCTTGAAGATTTTAACCTTTTAATCATGTTGCTTCCTTACAAACCTTTGGTGGAATATCGGGATTGTGTCTGAGAATATTTCCCTGAAATTTTGCGGAAATCTGTAGTGCCATTTTGAAAATATCATAAAAAAACGTCTGACCTCCCATAAGACCCAATGTAAAATTCAGCCCCGGGAGAACAGCTGATTTTTTCAGGGTCGTAGCCTCTATTTTTGTGTTGGCCTTGTACTACTATGAGGTAGAAAAGTGACAGAAATATTATTTATTGTTATTAGTTCCCTGATAAGTATTGTCAATGTAACAGTTGTAAAAGTCAGAATAAATTTGAGAGCTTGAAATAAAAACTTATACGAAAGTAACTGCGCTCAATTTCTACAATTAGATAAACGCATTCGTTTTCTAAGTTGTTTACAAAAAAGCCCAAAGCCCAAAATTTGTTTACAAAACTTACGGAGTAACGTAGCCCAAGTAACATTATTACCACTCAAGGTTTTATTAATTTGGTTCCAAGGTTATTTAGAGTATTCAAAAAATCCGCAAAAATTTGTTTACAAAACTTACGGAGTAACGTAGCCCAAGTAACATTATTACCACTCAAGGTTTTATTAATTTGGTTCCAAGGTTATTTAGAGGGTGCTGTTATGGCTTTTAGGATCAATTTGGCTACAAAAAGGTAATTTATATTGCCAATTACCTAAAGAGGTGTTATACAACCAAAAAGTGTTCTTCTGTTCCTTTTAGATACTTTTGGTTTTATTGATTTCTGATTTATAAAGATGGTCTTATAAAACCCTTTTACCTAAAGTTTAAAAAAAAAATAAATTTAAACTTTGGTCTTTCAGTTTTTTTCATTACTTTAGGTCATAACAAAAGTGTTTTATAATAGAGCTAAAAGGTTACCTTATATCCTTTTGTTTTTGTAGTTACCAGTAGTTTAATAGTAAATATGATTATATAGGCGGCCATATAGAACCTAGTTTCCTTAAGGTTTTTAAGAGTGGTAAATATAAACTTTAGACTTTTGGTTTTTGCCATTACTTTTAGGCATTTTAAACAGGTTTTAAAAGGAAGGCTTAAAGGTAAACTTAATTCTTTTGTATTTATGGTTACCCATAGCTGCATATTAAATATTATTTAAATAGGCGGTCATATAAAACTTTGTTTCCTTAAGGGTTCTAACAGAAGTAAATAAATACTTTCGTATTTTAGTTTTTACTAGTACTAGTACAGATTGGTACCTACCTATTGCAAGATTGATTATTTATTATCCTCCTGGGTAGGGCACCCAAGCCTAGATAAGGCCTGTTTAAACGGCCAATATAAGAGGTTTCCCTCCAACCTGCAGGCACAACGGATATCATTGCACTGGCCCTCCTGATTGTGTGCAAATTGCACGATAAAAAACATTTAAATTTAACACAACACTTTAAAAAACAAATACAAAAAATTTAAGTGAGGTTATGTTCACTATGTTTACCTTCTCTTTTTTATTGGTTTCATAAGCGCACTCAAAAATCCTTGTTGCGATAGAGTAACAAATAAAACCAAGTGACCACTATAAAACGATAATGGCGTATATAGAACTATTTTAAAAATATTGTAAACAGAAAATATTTATCTAGTCGTTTTAGCAGTGTTTTTTAACAATAATTTTACTTTAATGTTGATTTATGTAAACCAAACAGACTTTTTTAATGGTGAATAGTGTAAATTATTTTTTTTTATTTTAAATATTTGTTATTCAGTTATCAAAAAACTATTAAAAAGCATTTGTGAGCTGGCGCGCTTGTTTTGAGAGCTTTTCAGATACGATTTTATCAGAAAAATAAGCCTGGCAGGCAACTTGATGATCCACAAAACGACAAACTCCTCATATATAGGTATATTTTTATGTGATACAATAATTTTGGGACTCTGACATTTTTGGCAATTTTATGACCTAAATTATTTTATATAGCCATTGTGAATCTAAAATATCGCTAAAGCTTTTATAGGAAAAATTCTTTACTCTAAATGTATTATGGTATTCAACAGAATTGCCAGGATACCAAATTACCAAATCTAGTTTTATAACAGGATAGAGGACGTTTCTGAGTTGCTTTTAGAAACTGGCATAATAGCTTTAGGCTCTAAAAGGTTCTATACTGGCGGAACCGCTAGAGGGCGAAGCTAGCGTTTATTTCTTATGGTTTTATAATGAGTTTAATACATAGGTTGCCACCACCAATTGGGGAGTCCCATTTAGGAGGTCTAAGGGGTATATAAGGGTAATGGGAACGTGCTAGCGACCAAACATTGAAACTAATGGTTTTAAGGAAAGGCGCTGGCAATCTTTTAGCTTCTGCTATAAATAAAGAAATGTTACTTGGGTAGGGTTGACAACATGGGCGTAGTCAGGGTGGGGCACTTGCCCCACCCTGGCTTTTTAGCTGCCCCATCTTGGCTTTAGCTCATTTAGTAAGACGTTTTATCAAGGTTTACTCGCAATCCTCGCAAGTAAATATTAAATTAAGTTTAGGTTATTTGACTGACTACGCCCATGGTTGACAATAATGATGAAACACCTTTGAAGCCAAAAACGATGTTATTGTTAATAAAGAATTTTATTTTCCAAAAAAACATTACATAATTCATAGATAGCTATAAACTTTAAAAACTTTAACATTTAATTTTAAGTTATTCCGACTTTTTAAACAAAAAAAAGTGCAATATTCTAGTTAATTTACAAACAGAATCAGTAAAGTAAAAAGAAATACATCCTTATAGGGCTTAGACACCTAAACTAACTAAAGGGGCCTACAGACACGCGAACATTTCCAGAGATTAGTACGCGCGTACAAGTTTGCGCATACTAATCTCTTCGTGTGTAGACAATATCCGCCTAAAATATCTCTCGAAGATTAGTTCGCGCGCACAATGTACGCGAGCAAATCTCTCGGTGTCTAGGCAAAACGCATTGATTTTATCGTGTTTATGTTTAGAACGTTTAATTTTGTCTTTGTGTGCGTAGGCAATTCCACCAAACGTACATGTATGCAGAGATTAGTGCGCGTACTAATCTCAAGAAATGCTCGCGTGTCTGTAGGCCCCTTAACTGTATTAAAGCAAAACTAAATCAATTTAAAACTTTTGGATATTTTGTTTAAAATGTGCACGCACCCATTTAAACAGTACTACAGACTTTGTGAGATAACTAAGGTTATAATAAAAGATACAAACATTTTTTTACAATCACTGCACTATAATGGAAAATATAAAGTAAATATTTTATAATATTGACAAACTAAGCAATATATTTTTTTTTCGTTTCTTATAAATATTATGTCAGTAATATTGTTTTAACCTAATTTGGAAATATTTATATTTTAATTCTTAAACAATATTTTCCAGAAAATTCTCAAATAATAGGGCTTTTAGATTTTGTTGAAAATGAACAATTTTATTACAAATATTTTTTTTAACTAAATTAATACTAATATTATGAGAAAAATGAATTTTTATAACTAATTCCTACCAACAATTATTATTTTATAAAAACATATATATACCATAAAAAAAACAAATGAAGTATGTAATTTTTTTAAGCCCCCAAAATTTTAGATTTTTTCTTGTATAAGGCTTTGCTAAAAGGTTGCTCTCTTGTTTGTTTTTTTATTAATGGCAATACATACGTACATACTTTATTGAAGACCATCAGGTATACCGGTAATCATAAAAAATCACACTTTTTTTATCAAATGAATCTTTCAAAGAATATATAAAATGAAGTTTAACGAAAACCATAATATATTTTTTGACGGACTCCACCGCAAAATTATTGCTTGTTGCTATAAATTTTTATTACCTATTGTAATATTACAATCAATGGCAACATCAACTACTTTGTAAATTATTTTTTTAACTTTTAAGCCGGGCGGATAATTGGACGGATTTAAAAAATTTTTAAAGTGTTTTTTAATTTTTGATTCTTTAAAATTAAAGTTAAATTTGACTCACACCACACAGAGTAATGAGTGTACCTACTACGTATAATAGTTAGTTCTCTTGTTCATAAATAGACCCATGGTATAACATTGATATTTCAGATCTTTTCTCAGGTCAGCTTAATTTATAAATAAAAACGGTATTAACTAAAATAATAATTTTTCTGGATTTGCTTGTGTTATAAAATTATTGTTGCTAACTTTTAATTTTACTTTATGTTGATTGGTTAATTGAAAATCAAAAATTAAAAAATCTTTTCGTAATGGACATAAAAACCAATTATTGGTTTAACAGTTCAAACTTATCACTCTCTCAAATGAACACTAAAGTTAAATGTCTGATTTACGCGTTGAACAGCAGAAATATGGCCAATGGGATGAGACTGACTAAGAGCGTGCTAACTTTGATACTGTGCGCCGAGTTGCAGCCGTCGTATTCGCAGTATTCGCAAAAGTCTAGGGTGATTCCTGAAAATAATTTACATTATTTATTACAATTTGCTACCAGTGGATTTCCCCTGTATTAAACATAATGTCGTTACTCTAATAGTGAAGTAATATCGATTTCAACTCAGCTTGTTTGATGGAGAGTACCATCAAAAAACGTTGTAACTAAAAATATATTTCTTTTTATACTGCTAGCGGCATCTTTGTGAAAAGTGTCGCACTAAATAAACGAATTAATGTCGTCAATTAAAACCTTGCAGAAGCCTGTAGAGTCTCGTAAATAACTTAATAGTTTGAAAAGTTATTAGATAGTTTAAGTTGTGCTACGTATTTTTACGTAAGCATGAGATTTGACAGATACGCAAGCGCACTTCTTCACACCGTCGTCAAGGTCACGTTAGGAGCTTACGTATTTACGTTAGCTTACGGCGGTCTGCGGGCACCTTAACGTTACCAAAGAATACATTTGGTAGATTGACCAATCGAAAAATGAGGCCTAGACAATAATTTCCGCTTCCAGTACAAACGATTCTTTGCAAATAGATTCCTACTGTAGTTGAAAAGACAAAAATCAAAATTATAACATCAAAAAACACAGTGCCGCATTCTATATTCTCTGCTATTAGTAGACTTGTTATGGTAACGTAAAAACATTCAACTTAAACTCAAATTTGGAACAAAACATAGAGCGCTTAACGTGCAGTTTTACGTAAAAATACGTATCACAACTTAAACTATCTATTATGGGGCTAAGACAGATTACGTAAGACATAAATTCCGAAGTTTCGTCACCACATTATAAAGTACCTGTAATGGAACTACTGACCCCTTCCTACTCCTACAAATTGATAAGTCACGTTTGGTAACAAATCCTCTCCAGATTGCGTTAAAAACAATTACTCATAAATTTTAAAGTGTTAAGTGACGGTATTCCGGATACGCCCCCCTTCCTCTGTAACTATAGTTTGTGTGTTTTATTTTGGCGTTTACGTCATGACATATTTACATTAACAAAGTATAAAAGGCAACTTCTACTGTTTTCCGCACGACCACAGTTGTTTATCATTTTTTTTTTCAAAACAAAGCAAACTTTCTAACGTATATATCTGCTATCACAGAACCACTACCAAAATTGGTGAACGGTAAAGATAGCCGTTATGTGGCACTAATTAGCGCCTTTCATTACCTTTAATAAAAACAAAGTATAAAAGGCAACTTCTTCTGTTTTCCCACGACCAGAGTTGTTTATCAATTTTTTTTTCAAAACAAAGCAAACTTTCTAACGTATATATCTGCTATCACAGAACTACTACCAAAATTGGTGAACGGTAAAGAAAGCCGTTATGTGGCGCTAATTAGCGCCTTTCATTACCTTTTTAAAGCGTGACAGAGCACTATTGCGCCCGCGCTGAATAAAGGTAAGGTTAGTAGTAGTAGTAATAGTGGCGGGGAGACTATTTTTGGTCTAGCGACTAGGCACAAGACGCGCAATTTTCGCAAACCCCGATTTGTCCGTACACGGTGGACCCACGCTTTTACACCCCTTCCAAAAGTTGGTCCTGCTACATGTTAGACTTGTATCTATCTAACATCGCTATCGTTCCAGCAGAACTTCCTTTTTAGCGCAAAAGTCGTGGTCGTCGTGAGTTGACTGGTACGACTATAAAGCACTTATAGCAGGCTCCTAGGTTATTATTCCTGGTTCCTCGGCAGGCTTCGTGTAGGCTCCTGGACTACACATGCGTCAACTTATATTTTGCCCGCATCGCATCGCATGCTTATTTGATGACGACTGTTGAACGCTGAAAATGAAGTGGGCGACGGACTTTTTTTTTGTTTTTGCATCGTTGTTCGAGACGCGAACCTGGTACCTTCTGCATGTGAAGCCGACGAACATACCACGGCACTACCCTGCCGCCTGAAGGTAATAAGGGTAACAGAGTGGCATAAACCCTAACCAAAACATCCTATAATTTTTTTTCTTACCTCTAGAAACAGCATCGTAACATGTTCCGATTTCTTTCTCAAGAGGAATCATTTCGCATCTTCTTATCACTGTGAGCTGATCGTAACCGACTAAAAAAGAAAAAAATATATTTCAAACAAACATAAACTATGCGCCCACAAGCAGTATGACAGTATGACCAATAATTACACAACTTGTACACAGATAGGCAACCCAACAAACTTCAACAGCAGCGCACAACAAGAGAACTACATAAATATACGGCAGAGCCATCTGTCCGCTGTTGTTATGAAGTTTGTTGGGTTGCCTATCTGTGTACAAGTTGTGTAATCATTGGTATGACATATTTTCAAGAAATAGAGACACGACAAACCTATCAAATCAAAGGACGGAAATATCGGTCTTATATACTCTAGCATTGTTTAGAGAGAGACGCTTTTTCCGTCTTACTTGGTTCATAAGCGTCCGACAATAAAAATAAACGATTTTTTACAAAACATATACCTACTGGGGTGACGGACAAACGTGTTTACAAAAAAGTTTCACGGGCAAGACCTCAGAGGTAAAGGTAGCTCGGGGACGCGTTTCTGCCTCATTAGGCTTCATTCAGCCCGAGCATAACCATAAAATGGAAGGAGATGAAATGATGATGTGCATATTCCTTTTCAGATATCCACATCATCATTTCATCTCCTTCCATTTTATGGTTATGCTCGGGCTGAATGAAGCCTAATGAGGCAGAAACGTGTTTATATCATCATCTTAGTTCAACAACTAGATAACTTGAAATTGATAGTTTTGAGAAAATCTCAAGATGTCTTTTTATAAAATGTGCATTTTCGTAGTTATCTTTTTCTTGTCACTCTTTAAACAAGTTAGGTTCATTGTACAATATTTAACTATAAGTGCCTTTTCTGTAATTAACTATAAATTTATACAAAAAAAAACATGTCAAATCAGATGAAATTTACAAGCAAACAAATCTTTAAGCTGTCTTATTGACAGGTTGCTAAGGTTTCTAAGTGGTGCGCGTAAAGTAACTTTACCGCACGCGAGTAGGTAAAAACCTGGACAGTGCCTTAAAATTTGGGCGGTTCTTTACAACTATTTGAAACTTGGATTGACACCAAAAAAAATACTCTGCCAATATATGGGCCCCTAAGCTCACACTAGGTCCTGTAGTTATAGTGTACGTGCGAGCTAATAAAACTAAAAACTGAAATATATTTTATTCAACTCCAGACTAAATTACCTTTTGTTTGATACCACACCAGCCATGTTTTGACGTACACTCAAATTTTTGAAATCTACCCCCACCCTTAAAAAAACAAAAACTAAAATGTATTTTGTTTAACTCCGGACTCAATTACCTTTCGTTTGATATCACACACGCCATATTTTTACGTTAACTCTAATTTTTAAAATCTACCCCCACCCTTTTTGAAGAAAAAAAAACTAAAATGTATTTTGTTTAACTCCATACTCAATTACCTTTCGTTTGATATCAAACACGCCATATTTTCACATAAACTCTAATTTTTGAAATCTTCCCCCACCCTTTTATTTGGCTTGTGTTCGATGGATTTTGTTCATTTTTAAATGGGACCATCTCGACCCAAGACCCAGCCTAGGTACCAAATTTCATTAAAATCCGCCAAGCGGTTTTTGAGTTATGCGCGTTGGTCGTTACAGACAGACAGACAGACAGAGAGACATACAGATAGACAGACAGATGGCGCAACAAAAAAGTTTCAAAATCATCTAAAACGCAAAGATATATAAAAATTTTTGAGATCGGAGCAACTTTTTTTTTTAGAATCACCACTATAGTATAGTATATAGTATATAGTATAGTATATGTGTGAGCTAATATCAAGGTAGGTTAATTAAGTATTGTTCATACTCGTCTTAGTCTTTTGTTTTTGATTAGTCTTTGTCCTTTGATTAGTCTTAGCTGTCTTAAACAAAATCGGCTGTTCATACTCGTCTTTTGTTTTTGATTAGTCTTAGTCATAACCCACTGAAAAAAAAATTCAATTTCAATAAAAAGGCCCCTTTTCAAAAGTCATTTTCTACACAAAACAATCTTATTTAACCTAATTTGTGCACGAAACACAGACACGAAAGAACAAAAGCGAAAAAGAAAATAAAAACAAATAAAATTTCGAGGTTATGTTGAGATTTTCTGTTAAAAACATGATTAATGGCGGTAAATTCAAAATTTCGGCCGCGCGCTTGCGCTCTTCGGACGCCCTGTAAAAAAAACAACAAATATCAGCTGATGTCTGTCACTCGTCGTTGTCCTAAGGATTGAAAGTTGGCAACTCTTAAGACAAAGACTAATCAAAAACAAAAGCAAAAGCATTGTATGAACACTCCCATAGGAAACAGTGGTTTTAACTTTCTTATGACAAGACATATGACTAAACCAAGACAAAAGACTAGACAAAAGACGAGTATGAACGATCCATTAGTTTTTCCAAGCGTGCAAAAAATGTTCTTTTGTGCATGCACTTTTTCAATAAATATTACTTCCGCATGTTATGCAATTTGCTTTGACGAATTTTCAAACAATTTTCAAAAGTTAGGTTATTAAAACTATTTTTTTAATCTTTATTTATGAAAGTTAATTATACAAAGACAGGCATTTTTTAGAAAAATCTTGCAGACATTGTAATTAATAAATCAGGGCGTGTTTTTGGAACTATATCAAAAACTAATTAAAAGTGTTGCACAGTTTTGGGTTTTGTAGATTTTCACTCGAAAACTAAATTAAAAATTCAGTAAATGTAGAGCCTCTAGATTTATTTACTTTAAGTCACATTTTCCCTACATACTTAAATAAAATATTAATGCGTCACATACTTTTAATTACATCAACCTGTTGCTGATAAGTATAAATATAAATAATAATCATGTGCAAGAAAAGCACATGGTCGCTTCGAAGTTTTTATATTTTTAGGTCATTGACTAAAGTAAAATATCAAGTAATACTCATGTAACGACTAAACGCCGCATTTTAGTACTAACTTTCACTTTACGAGTTCCCTAAATATATAGAGTGGTTCAAAAAATGTTATATTGAAAAAATAGTCCATTTCTCAAAGTGGAGTTTGCAAATTGCAAAGAAAAAACTACACGTATTCTTCACTAAAGTCTTTATTGTTTTGAGTTTTATTTAGGACATGTTTCGAGTCTAAAGAGACCCATCATCAGCTGGAACAAGGTAAACAAAGAAGTGTAACTACATCCGAAGCAATTTTCATTTATATAGATTCAAACTGGAATCATAAATATATATAAATTTAGAAAAAAAAAACTTTTTGAAAACAAGCTTTTATAAAATGGACTAAAAAGCATAAAATAATTTTTTGAGTGTTCTCATATCATAATAATAAAAGCGATGGGCGTATTAATAGAAATTTACCCGTTTTTCTTTTAGCCTTGTTAACTCGAAGTTTAGTGAAAATCCAAATTCATTATATTATAGCAGAAAAATGTAAGGGTAGATAATTTAACCCAACCCAACCCTACTCAAGCTACCCTTACATTTGGATGGATGGATGGACATTATTACGCCTGCTTCATATTAGGCAGATCATCCGCGACCGACAGTGAGTCGATTTATTTTGTCACATTGAAAAACAGGAGTCGGCCCATCATCGGTTGTGGACGATCCACCAAATGCGCATGGAAAGGCATTTACCTAATATTAAATACGCCCATCGCTTTTATTATTATGATTTTATAAAAGCTTGTTTTCAAAAAGTTTCTTTTTTCTAAATTTATTTTTGAATTTTTAAGTCTATGCATTTCAGCTAGCGCTTCGATAAGAAATCCGTCCAACAATTTGATACTAAACAAAATACAAACTAAAATTTTACCCCCTCTCCGCCCTCCACGTTAGGGAGGAGGTAGGCAGTCAGTGATACCACATTATTGGATTGTCATCGAAACTATAACGTTATGCGAAATTTAAAGTTAATCGGATACGTGGAAGTCAGTTGAAAGTAATCAAAAAAACTTGAAATTAAATCGTCCAGTTTGAATCCGCCATAATGAATTTTTGTAATCTGATCAAAAATTCGTAATTCTCATCCTCAAAAACCCCCAGATACCAATTTTGGTGGAAATCGGATAAACTAAAGTTTTACCCCCTCTCCACCCCCCACGCTAGGGGGGAGGTAGGTACCCGATGAAACCACATTATTGTATTGTCATCGAAACTAAGACGCTGTGCGAAATTTGAAGTCAATCGGATGTTTGGAAGTTCTTCAAAAATGAGTTGCAAGATTTGATTACATACATACATACCCACATACATACATACATACAGGTAAAGTTAAATAAAAGCTTGTAATTAAAAGGGTTCAAATAATGTCAAATAATCCCTTTCACGTTCACTTATGTACTCTGAAACTGACCATTTCACCTCCATCAGTACTCCAAACTGCATTACTCATTAAACACCCTTAAAATGTAACGTACCTTTCAGAAACCTTCAAAAGACAATCACATCCCCAGCAAGCTAATGCGAGCAGTGTCAGATCCAGGTGGGGAGCCGGAGGGGCCCGAGGCTCCTCTCCCAAACATCTAACTTACTTTTTAGTTTAGCAGCATCACTTATTTAAAATTTGCCACAAATTCTCTTAATTTTTTTTTTAATTTCGCCTGCGGCGCTATTTATCTCTTTTAGCTACTATTTTTTTTTTCATGTTTGCTGCCACTTTTGCCCCTCCCCCCCCCTTGGAAATCCTGGATCCGCCACTGAATGCGAGGGTTCAAAAAGTTGCTAAAACTAGTTGAAAATCCAGCGGAAAAGAGGTTTCCTTCCAACCAATCAGTTATATCTTATAATTTTAAATATAGTCTATCGTTTTTCGTTGCTATAATTTATTTTAACCAATACAACCAATACAAATAATTATTCTCTGATCTCTTTTTTAATTAATTTTTATCTAATATTTATTTTCTCTGCGGCTTTTGATGTACAATATAATATACCCACATAGCACAATCACGTGTTTAACACGTAAAAAAGGCGTGAGAAAAAAAACGTTGATTTTAAAAGCTGCTAGAAAAAAACGTTTATTTCTTATATGAAAACAAGCTTAATAGGTTATTCATTAACGTTATAAAAAATAACGTTGCTAAAAACTGCGTTTTAATAACGCCATTATCAAATTAAAACAGCAATGTTTTTACGTTAGTTTTACGTGATTTTTATCAACGTTAAAATCACATTAGATTCACGCCTTTTCTACACGAATTTTAAAACGCGACTTGCATGGCTTTTCTACCGTATATTTTTGAGATTTTACTAGCAGCAGCGCCACCTATTGTCGGGATTTTTCACTTTGACGAAATCTATCAGGCAGTGCTTTGGCCTCTAAACTCCAAAAACCTGTTAAGGAACTGATTCCTGATCCACGATCACGACGCATCTGTTATTAACCTGATAAAGACACATTAATATTCTGTAAAAGTGTTTACTGTTAAAAAATCTTGTTTAGCTTTTAAAAAAAACAGAATGTATGTAGATAGATATATAGATATTTTGTCTTGCCTTATAAATTTTCTTGAAGTGTTGAAGTCTTAAACTAGTGAACTTTTATAGCTTCCTTTCGCGTCTCTTTTAAGTTAAAAAAATGTTATCAAAAAAACGTGACCAAAATAGACACAGAAAGTTAGTAGGTTTGAGAAGTCTTAATCTAGTAGCGTTTTAGAACATGTTGTGGAGGACTTTTCAAGTGTGAATTTGGTACATGAAAATAACGAGGGTAAAAAAAGACACAGCACCAGAAACTTTAGCAAAAAGTACATTTTTATAGCTTGATTTCTCCTTGTTTATAAGTTATCTTTAAGCATGTAGATTTAACAAAATAAATATTACATGGTATGCGGTTGTTTTCAAGTAAAAAAAAAACCTTGTTATTTTTGTTCACGTTAATTTAACGTTGATGTGATTTTTGTGCTATGTGGGTAGGTAATAAAAAACAATTTTTTTTTGGGCCACTCTATAAAACATTAAATTGTACAAGAAGGTGAAGATCTATGAAAAAGTAAAGGATATTTTGACGCAATTTCCTAATGTTGCTTTTCTCGTTTTCAATTGATTATTTACGGTTCAAATTTTGGGCTTGTGAAAGTTTTGTGTAAATATAATTTTAATTTATTTACAAGACTGATTTGATTTTTGACTTCTGGACAATATTTGGACGCTTAATCTTCTATATTTTACCACAGGAAAACTAATTTTACTTTTACGTTTTAGCTCTTTTTTCTCCATTTAATGACGTATAAATCCAATATGGCGGCCATAAGAAATACTCTGCCAATATATGGGCCCCTAAGCTCATACTAGGTACTATAGTTATAGTTTACGTGTGACCTAATATAACTAAAAACTGAAATATATTTTATACAATTCCAGATTAAATTACCTTTTGTTTGATACCACACAAGTCACGTTCCGACGAAACTCAAATTTCTAAAATCTACCCCCACCCTTAAAAAAAACAAAAACTAAAATGTATTTTGTTAAACTCCGGACTCAATTACCTTTCGTTTGATATCACACACGCCATATTTTCACTTAAACTCTAATTTTTAAAATATACCCCCACCCTTTTTTTAAAATAAATTAAAATGTATTTTGTTTAACTCCAGACTCAATTAGCTTTCGTTTGATATCACACACGCCATATTTTCACATAAACTCTAATTTTTGAAATCTCCCCCACCCTTTTATTTGGTTTGTGTCCGGTGATTTTGTTCATTTTTAAAGGGGACCATCTCGACCCAAGGCCCAACCTAGGTACCAAATTTCATTAAAATGGGCCAAGCGGTTTTTGAGTTATGCGCGTTGGCCGTTACAGACAGACATACAGACAGACAGACAGACAGACAGACAGACGGCGCAACAAAAAAGTTTCAAAATCATCTGAAACGCAAAGACATATAAAAAATTTTGAAATCGGAGCAACTTTTTTTTTCTCGAAAAAATTAGGATCACGATAGCTCACACTACTATAGTATAGTATATGTGTGAGCTAATAAGAAAATTGGCTATGGTTACAAAAAACTAGTGCTAGGAAAAATTCGCTAACGTGAGTCTATTGGCCCTAGTTGCTTATACAAAACTACCAAATTTTATAAAATTTGTTTTACAAAAAACACAACTTTTCGTTTGTTGCTTGATTATTTTTTTAATTTTGATACACCATCTGATATATCTGGAATATTCATAAAATAAAAATTGTTTCTAATATATTCCTGCATTTATTTTTATTTAGGACACCCTCTATGAGGCCTTTATTTACAATAAAAATCACAATAAATACTGCCTTCCTTTAATAAATAAAGGTATATAAAACACTTTAAAATTCAACTTTGGTATGTCAATTTTAAAGGATCAACTGTCAATGTCAACCAATTAATTACTGTCTGGCTTTATTCTAATTCTCCAATTATTCAATTCTAAATCTTTAATAAGGGTCCTGATTAAGAACTTTTAAGGCACTTTTTAATTTGGAACAAAACCTAATTTTGGCTATCACAGACTAAAAAAAAGTATTTATTGAAAGCTTATGTAAGCCATTTAAATTTTATCATGGAGAACACGAATTATTTTAGATCTGAAACCATTTAGAGTTGCCAATTATTTTATAGAAAGCAACTCAAAATTTTAATGGATTTAAGAAATGAGTTACTTTTTATAAAAATTTCAATTTTCTAGATTTTTAAAAATATAGGTTTTGTTATATTTTATCTATAGAAAATTAAATAAAATACTCTGCCAATCTATAGGCACCTAAGCTCACACTAGGTACTACAGTTATAGTGTACGTGTGAGCTAATATAACTAAAAACTGAAATATATTTTATTCAAGTCCAGACTCAATTACCTTTCGTTTGATACCACACAACCCACATAGCACAAAAATCACATCAACGTTAAATTAATGTGACCAAAAATAACAAAGTAATATTTATTTTGTTAAATCTACATGCTCAAAGATAACTTAAAAACAAGGAGAAATCAAGCTATAAAAATGTACTTTTTGCTGAAGTTTCTGGTGCTGTCTATATAACGTGTTTTTTACCCTCGTTATTTTCATGTACCAAATTCACACTTGAAAAGTCCTCCACAACATGTTCTAAAACGCCACTAGATTAAGACTTCTCAAACCTACTAACTTTCTGCGTCTTTTTTGGTCACGTTTTTTTAATAACATTTTTTTAACTTAAAAGAGACGCGAAAGGATGTTATAAAAGTTCACTAGTTTAAGAATACAACACTTTAAGACAATTTTAAAGAGGGCGCTAAAAGCACGACAAAATATCTATATATCTATCAATATACATTATGTTTTTTTTTAAAGCTAAAAATTTTTTTTAACAATAAACTCTTTCAAAAAATATTAATGTGTCTTTATCAGGTTAATAACAGATGCGTCGTAATCGTGGATCAGGGATCAGTTCCTTAACACGTTTTTGGAGTTTAGAGGCCAAAGCACTGCCTGATAGATTTCGTCACAGTGAAAAATCCCGACAATAGGTGGCGCTGCTGCTAGTAAAACCTCAAAAATATTCGGTAGAAAAGCCATGCAAGTCGCGTTTTAAAATTTGTGTAGAAAAGGCGTTTAAAATTCGTGTAGAAAAGGCGTCAATCTAATGTAATTTTAACGTTTATAAAAATCACTTGAAACTAACGTAAAAATATTGCTGTTTTAATTTGATAATGGTGTTATTAAAACGCCGTTTTTAGCAACGTTATTTTTTATGACCTATTAAGCTTGTTTTCATATATGAAATAAACGTTTTTTTCTAGCAGCTTTTAAATTCAACGTTTTTTTTCGCACGTCCTAGGTGGTAACAGCCAATTTTTCCACAAAGAAAATTAGTTTCACGTGGCAACTTGGAGTTGTAGTATGAACAGAAGTAGTGGGTTAATGACGACTTCGACGAACAACGTCGTAGAGTTTTTGAATTATTGATAATAAATCGTTTTGTGTTTGAAAAATAAGAATTAGTTGATTTGAGACAAATTATGTCCTTTCTATACCGTAGATTATCTTGCATATATATAACTTAATTAAAGTAATAAAATCAACAATTTCCTAAACAAAGCCGTTGAAATCTTGAAAAAAACTGGAAAAAAAGTTGTCTCATAAAATTTGATTTGGCCAGAAAATGCTGAAAGGTAAAGAAATTGTCTTATCTGTAACATGATTTTTTCTTCGATAACGACAACGATGTAACGGAAATCGTCCTTGTGTTACAGATCGGGACGATGATTTTTTTCTTTGGAATTTAGTTGGAAAATAGTTGTATTTATAATCTTGATTTTTTATCTATTTTTATAAATTTGTTTGTTCCATAAATTTGCCCCTTCTGTGACGTTGATGTCCCTTCTGTAGAACGTAAAATACCTGAAATTTTTGTCCAATGTTATTTTAAACCAATTTTAAAAAATTTTATTTGTCCTTTAGTTACAATTTAAGTAAAAGAATAAATAATTTTTCAGATAATGTGTATTTTAATAATTTTTAAGGAAAAAAATACTAGAAATACCTAACCAAAATTTCTAAATATTAGTTTTTAACAAATATTTTGTGAAAATTCCTAAGCTGTGTGTTTTTTTACTAAGTTTCTCACTAGCTATCTTATTTCAGGCATCTTCCCACATAACACAAAAATCACATCAACGTTAAATTCACGTGAACAAAAATAACAAAGATTTTTTTTACTTGAAAACAACCTCATACCATGTAGTATTTATTTAGTTAAATCTACATGCTTAAAGATAACTTAAAAACAAAGAGAAATCAAGCTATAAAAATGTACTTTTTGCTGAAGTTTCTGGTGCTGTCTATATAACGTGTTTTTTACCCTCGTTATTTTCATGTACCAAATTCACACTTGAAAAGTCCTCCACATGTTCTAAAACGCCACTAGATTAAGACTTCTTAAACTTACTAATTTTCTGCGTCTTTTTTGGTCACGTTTTTTTTAATAACATTTTTTTAACTTAAAAGCAACGCGAAAGTAAGTTATAAAAGTTCACTAGTTTAAGACTACAACACTTCAAGACAATTTTTAAGATGGCGCTTAAGGCAAGACAAAATATCTATGTATCTATCTATATACATTATGTTTTTTTTAAAAGCTAAACAAGATTTATGAACAGTAAACAGGCTAATAACAGATGCGTGGTGATCGTGGATCGGGAATCAGTCCCTTAACAGGTTTTTGGAGTTTAGAGGCCATAGCACTGCCTGATAGATTTCGTCAAAGTGAAAAATCCCGACTATAGGTGGCTATGCTGCTAGTAAAATCTCAAAAATATAAAAAAGAAAAGCCATGCAAGTCGCGTTTTAAAATTGGTGTAGAAAAGGCGTGAATCTAATGTGATTTTAACGTTGATAAAAATTACTTGAAACTAACGTAAAAACATTGCTGTTTTAATTTGATAAAGGCGTTATTAAACGCAGTTTTTAGCAACGTTATTTTTTATAACGTTATAACCTATTAAGCTTGTTTTCATATATGAAATAAACGTTTTTTTCTGGCAGCTTTTAAAATCAACGTTTTTTTTTCTTACGCCTTTTTTACGTGTTTTTTTTAAATACGTGATTGTGCTATGTGGGTTATTACACATTTGATAGATTTTGGGTAAGTAATATGGCAAAAACTACCTCGTTACACACAAAATTACTATTGCAACAAAAAGTCCTTATAAAAAATGCAACTAACATATGGGACTTTCCATGTCAACCCTTTGCACTTAAAAATTTTGATTTTATTAAAAATAAGTCGATATAATGCAAATTATTTTAGTACAAAATTGCTCCGTTTCAGAGATACAGGGTGGTAAAAATTATAAATCGATTTTATTAAAATTTATGAACATTTCTCAACGCATTACTTTAAAAATTGGTACTCGGGGGTTTTTTGGGATGCGAAACTTAAATATGGACACTTTTTCACTGTTAGTGGGCGCTTCACAATGCTCATCTTATGGTTTAAAATCACCATAACTTTTTTCTCAGTGTATTTTCAAGTATTTTTGCTGATAAAATAATTTCCTGAACTTTTTTAAGCAAAAAAGGTAGTTTTGATAAAATCTGCTAGGGTGAGCCGTTTTCGAGATATTTCCGTGTTTAGTGTTCGATGCCGCAACGGAATATTGAAATATTTTGGATCAAAAGATTTTCCTGCTACCTTTAAGTAAGTAAATGAGTTATTAATTTTTTTTGTCGTTTAATCATTCTCGGTAGGTATCAGTCAATTTTTGGCAAAATAGTTTCACTTGGTTCAATTAAAATAAAAAACACCCTGTATCTCTGAAACGGAGCAATTTCGGACTAAGGTAAGTTGCTTTAAATCGACTTATTTTGACCTCAGGAATATGTGCTAAGATTTTGTACAGACCTTTTAGAGACACCCTGTAGATATCGATTACAACAAGATAAAAAAATTTGGAAAAATGTTGCGTTTCCTTCTATCTTGGTGTAATCGGTATTTATAGAGGAACCAAAAAATTAATTTTTATTAAAATCAAAATTTGTATGTTCAAAAGGTGGCGGGTTGACATGGAAAGCCCCATATATCTTACTAGCTTTTGGTTACACATAATAGTTTAAAGTCCTTCAGGTTACAACAATTTTTGCTAAAACAAACACTTTTATTTTTTCAGCAAAAATTTTGGTTTTTGTTCCAAAAAAAGTGCTTAAGGGACTTTTTTTTCCGTTTCTTAACATAAAGAATACCTTATTTCGAAAAATTTCGTTGCACCGAACTTAAAGGCAGACTTATTCCTTCCTTAGTGTTGTTAAAATTAAGTCAGCTTTTTTCGTGACTTTACTGTTCCTTAAGAGCTGCTTAGATAAGATGCTGGTCACATAATGTTACCCGTGTGGCATAGCCATAGCAACTGACAATACCTACAAATGAGCAGTGTTTTGATTAAAGTGAATTTTGTCTTTTTTAAGTAAATAAAGTAAAAAACATGTTTTTTTTAAATAAATAAAAATGATTTTGAAAAACTTTATTGCACAAGATAACGGCTAGATTTTGGTTCTTTTACCACAAAGTTTTTGTGAAAAAATATACCTATGTATCGATAACAAAAAGATTTGTAAGGAAGAAACATAATTTAAATAAAGTTGAATCTAATTTTATTACAGTATTTTCGTCCGATTTTTGAGTTAACTGTTGTTCACAGCCTGGTGGGTACAGCGGTGAGGGTAGGATAGGACTGACCAGTGTAGAAAACCCTTGCATTTAAATGAAACTGAAGTGCATGAAGTAACAAGACGATTTTCCTTGCTGCCTTTACATTTTACCCTAATTTCATTATAATTTTTAATCCTTTGGTTATATCCAGGGGTGTATGGGCCACTGCCTTATGGACAGGTGCCTTATGGCCTGTGCCTTAGGAGCAGTACATTTTTCGGCCGGGCGCGGATTTCGTCCTGGGTTGGATGGGAAACCGTAAACCAACCCGGGAAAAAATACGCGACTGTATCAACAAGGCGAAAAGGACACCCAAATTCCAAAAAATCGAGTTGCATCTTCTCGATTTTATCATCTTCCAAATATTCTTCCAAAAATTCAAGAACTTTCATTTTTGTAAATACATTTTTAAAGGCGACTTGACACAGAAAATTGATGGGGCGTTGCCTGATTGGGTCACAAGGTGGCCGCATCTTAACAAAGAAGAGGAGATTTTTGCTCGGTGCAACAAATTTTAAAATAAGGCATGCTTAAAATTAAAGCAATCCACAGTTAAGATACGCCCTTAAACACAAAAATACAGAAAACTTTACTTACTTCTTTGAACCTTCTTTAAACAAACATTCCTCATCCTCCTCAACCTAGCCTCATTGTCGTCGCAAGTGATGAGCCTGGGACCGCCGAAATCCTGAGGGAGTGGCCTCTGGTAGTCCCTGGGGTAGTTTGGGTCGTAAGGCCGATTGTCGTAGGGTCTGTTATCGTAGGGACGACCCTGGTAATTATTATACCCCTTAAATTAAATGACGTTTTGTTAAGAACATCAAGTTGCCCCACACCTCTAGATAAATCATGCGAGTTATGGTGCATGCGAGATGACATTCCATCAGTGGCGTATTTAGAAAAAATTTGGGGGGGGGGGCGAAATCATATGAGGCAGTATTTTATGCTATTTTATATTTGTATCAGCTCGCCCCCCCCACCCTATATACGCCACTGTGCTATATTAATGTTACACAAATAACTGATGCAATTAAACATATATTTTTAAGTTTGGGACCTCACGCTTGTCATATTTTAAGAAAACAGCTAATTTATTTTAAAATTTTGTTTGGACAAAATGGAAAAAGATCCAAATAAACCAAAGACTATTATGCAGGGGGCGACTTTTAATGGAATACTGCCGCTAGCTGGTTAATATTTGGTCCCAAAAAAAATTCCACTTAGTTTGTTGTGAGCTTTCTTGCTAGCGCAGAAATATTTTGGTCGGACCCCCGCAAAGGGGTCTACTCACATACAACTTCTTTTTTCAGAAGAAATAACCCCACTTAGTTCTACAGTCAACACGTGAGATTTGAGAGATATACTGCGTTTACTGACAGAAGCAACACATGCAAGATATACCGCCACAAAAAGGAAATTTTTTCAGCTTTAAAAATGTGCTGTGAAAGAAGACCGTAAAATTCAGAAAAATTCAAAAAAAATGTTTTTGTCCACACTTACAATTTGTTTAAGTTCCTATAAAAGAAGCGCCACTGACGTTAGGTTGGGTTCGGTTTGTGTTACACATCGCTAGAGAGGAGTTTTTGGCAGCCTTAATAACTATTACTTACTTGTTTTCCGCCAAGTTAAAAGTTTGCAAATAATTAGGAAAATACTGTCAAAAACCCCTTTTTTAAGGGGCGTGAGGGGTAATTTTCCCCTCCCCACCTTCACTTTATACAAGGCAAACTCCAAAAATTGAGTTTCAAGTTAATAATAACCAGAAATAATTTTTTACCCACCTTAATTTATTATCTACTGACTTTTAAAAATGAATGTTCAATTTTTGATTGATTTGAGGATTCCTAAAAATATATTTATTTTTTATGTTGGATTCGTTCCCTTGGAATGTCATTTTACTTAGCTTTTATTGGGTATAGGGATAGGCAGAAAAAACAATTTTTCTTTGGGATCGTTTCTATTTCGATTTAGGACTTCAGCACATAAGGTAGGCCAATATTTTACTAGCTTGAAGGTTCACCGCGGAAATTATTTTTCCTATTTTCGAACCGGTCTATTTTGTTTCACCCGCGATCCCATAAAAGGATCCAAAAGCCATTTGGGTTTTTTCATGGTTCATAGAGAGTTTCTGAATAAGTAAACTTACACTGTTTTTTCTTGCTGAGAAATAATTATATTTATTTTTGTTTTTTTCCCTTTTTATAATAAAAAATACAATTATTTTATCTGTTCTCCGTAAGGCTTGAAAAAGATTTAATATAAATCGAAACGTTGCCAAAGAAAAATTGTTTTTTCTGCCTATCCCTATACCTAGAGTCCCTGTATGTTGACATATTTATATCCAAATATGTCAACATACAGGGACTCTAACTATACCCAATAAAATCTATATTTATATTTATTTCAAGACGGCTGATTTCGAAAGATATCTCTAACTTATAAAATATGTTACTGTATACAATGGATTTTTGACTAAACATACTTTTTTTGAGAATGACACTTCAACGAAACGTGAAACGTTTTCTAGTTTAATAGCAAATAATTGGAATAATTATCTATCAGAATATTCTAGTAAATTTGTTTCTTTAATAATTTAAAATTAATAATTTATAAATAATTAATTTTTTGTAGTCTCAATTTAAAAAATTATACTGATCCGATCAAAATAAACCAAAACACATAACATTGGAATACTCTTCATTTGCAGCCTCTAAATCTGGATGATTTACGAAATAAAAAAAATAGTGAGGTAGTAAATTTACACAATTTAAAAATTAACAAACGTGGAATTTCGTACCCGTGAATTTAAAAAATCAAACAAGTTTCGTGGCTAATCGGGCAAAAAAGGAGTTTTTGTTTCTCTCATAGTTTTTTTTTCCAAGATCTAATGGACACCTAATAAGTGTTGACAGTTATCTGCTTTTGCTGCTGGGTAAAAATGCAATATGCGTTGGTCCGGCCTGAAAGACAAAGAGCTGTCGTAGGTCACGGACTATAGTTTGTTTTCTTTTATTTGATCTTTTCATTAATCGATAAGTATAACAGTTTTTCGCCTGCTTTTGTTTTTTGTTTCTCTCGTATCTCGGTAGATGGCGCTTCTTGCGATAGTTTTCTCACTAATTACTTATGATTAAAGACAAAACCGTCTTATTAACTTCGCAAGAATTGTCATATAGACCAGCAGTGTTCTGAGGAGTCCCATAAGGACGAAGCAGTTAACTGTCAACACTTATTAGGTGTGCATTACATCTTGGACCCCCGTGAGGTTAAGCTTTCAGGCTACCCACGGAAAAAAAACTATGAGAGAGCCAATTTATTACGTGATTTTAGAAGATTAGAAAATTATCGCAAAGCCTGAAAACCTAAAAAATGTGAATATTTGTGCACTCTAAAGTCTTTATAGTTTTAAAGATGTCAAGTAGTATTCAATAGAAACTGGCTTAAATGAAGCTGTAGGCAGGTTGAAAATAATTCATATTGTGCAAATTATATTAAAAACTGATAAATATGATTTATTCAAAAAAAGTTATCACATAATGAATTGAAGCTTAATATAGACGAGCGATTTCTAGTCTATTAGCAGCCAGAAAGTAAAGTGAAAAAGCTGAAAAAATTTATAAAGATACCAACCACCTGTCTTTTATAACGGCAATTGGGATCGTAATGATTCCTATGACCATATCGAGTACCGGGACCAGGATTATAGTACCTTCCCTAAATAAAAATATTGTTAATATTGCAAAAAAAGTCATCATGCCACCAATATTTTGTGCTGAAATGCATTTTTCTTTTTATGCCAAATTTCTTGTATACATGCAATATTATAGTGCAGGCGCTGGAGGTAGTTGAGTGTGCAAAATATGAGGACCGCACTTTGAAAATGGATTCTAGCTAACAATAGGTCACCGATTAACAATCTGGATGTTGAAATAAAATTTCGGACTTCCATTGTCTTTATTTATTTTAAAACACGACGTTTCGGTTAGTAAGTATCTCTAACCGTTATCAAGTGTAAACTAAACAATCTAGTCTTTAGGCTACTACTTATACTACTTGGTGTGCAGTCAGGTGTGACGGCCCGCCCCCTTTCTTAATCCTAAGACGCCTGTTTTCCTTAAGGAGTGGTTTCCATATGTTTGGTATGTCCGTGCTTGGTTGACTGAAAACTTCTTTATTCTGCATTATAAATGCAGCTTCAAAAAACTTTCGTTTTCGCCAATGCGACTCCTTATGTAAAACTTTAGCTTCTGACCACTGAATCCTGTGATCATTTGACCATGCATGATCTGCTAAACCGGATTTTTCAACATCCCCTAATTGGGTACTTTTTAGATGTTCATTTACTCTAACCTGAAGAGGGCGTTTCGTTTCACCTACATGTGATTTACCACACTCACACGGGATTTGGTAAATACATTCCTTATTATTTGAGGGATTGTCTGGTTTTGTTTTAGTCACAAAACTTCTTATTGTATTTCCCGAAGAAAATACCGTTTTTATATTATAGTGTTTAGCTATTCGTCTTATGTTTTCTGAAATCCCTTGAACATATGGAATGTTAATAACACGTAACGGATTATTATTTTGAGAATTTGGTACATTTAGTTTGTCAGGCGTCTTAGGATTAAAAAAGGGGGCGGGCCGTCACACCTGACTACACACCAAGTAGTATAAGTAGTAGCCTAAAGACTAGATTGTTTAGTTTACACTTGATAACGGTTAGAGATACTTACTAACTGAAACGTCGTGTTTTAAAATAAATAAAGACAATGGAAGTCCGAAATTTTATTTCTACACAATCATTGTCTACGAGTTTCAAACAAAGAATCTGGATGTTGCCACGCCAGGTTTTGGTCCAATTTCCTTATATCCCCCCTCCTCTTATAGTCGTGTTCGAATTTCTGAAAATTCAACTAAGTTGACGTCCTAAATCCACAATGACAAATAAATAAATCAAAAATGTGTAAAATCTCACCTTAAAATTAATTTATATTGGTTTGTTAAATTTTAGGTGCAAAAATCCCACAAACCCCCCAAATCTGAGATTTTGAGGTTTTTTTCAAATTTTCTCAAAAACTAAGCTTCATAGCAAAAAATATGTTATTACGTTTATTATAGACAATAAAATTTCCTTTTCAACTGTGTATAAGTCAGTGCGGTACAACCAATCAAAACTTCTCCAGCGGCGTCCGTTTATTGAGGTAATGTAAAAAAATTAAAAAAATAAACTTGTTTACTACATGTTTTACCCGATTTTCTTAAAAACTAAGCTCTCTATCAAAATTTGTGCCCCATAATCGATTGTAGACAATGAAAATGCCTTTTAAATGATGTATAATAAGGCAAGATTGGTTTTATTTTTAACAATTTAGGGGCGTCCGTAAATTACATCAATTTTGAAAAATCTGCTTAACCTATAAATCAATTTTTACAAAAATGAAGTTATTGGATGACTATTCTAGTGCCCATGGGGAAAACCCAAATAAGTGATCTATCATGAATTTGTTAGCTTTTAAAGCTCCAGTGGCCTGGTCATCTAATCTACCATTTCAGACCACGTCTTTAAAGTCGTGTGTGCAGCTTGTACGCGTTCCATAGTTTGCAGGTGTGTTTAGAAAAATATAGAAACTGTAAATTTGTCATGCATTGAATAGTTATGTCACCATTTTTAACTTTAAATAATTGTGTTTAGATTCGTTTTTAGTCACCTACACCACAAACGTTTTTTTTTTGTTATTGAAATTTTTCTTAATAGTCCGACCTGCACCTATTTCAAGATTACACAGCACAACTTGTTTTTTTTTTAAATAAACATCTTCTGTCTTTTAAAAATCTGATTTTTAAAGGACGTCAGAGACCGTATTGGGATAACGTCAGGCATTAAATAATAGTCAGCCAGTATTTTGACAGATTTACAGACAAAGGGTGACAGTTGATCTGTAATAATTGACATAACGAAGTCGAATTTCAAAATAAGTCGTTAATAAGGGCTTAATTTAAAAAATCAGCTGTCATCTTTTAACGTAAAACTGTCATGGCTTTTTTCCAATAAGTCCCTAATAATTATATATAAGTTTTATTTTACATAAAAAAAATGTTTGAGTCTTAAATAAAAGTTAATGCGAACATATTTTTTTTTGTCTTAAAATTTAAAAAGACTTGATTATAAACCTAGACTGACCTCCTAGGGATCTGCTAATTGTTTTCGAATTAATTAAAAATATCAATTAAATTATATATTTATATAATCACAATTTAAATTATACTACTTTAGAACGTTTTATTCCATATGAGGAGCAACTGACCAAAATCCATTAAATCCATAATATGTTGTTTTGGTAGGTGTACAAATTTTGTCTACAGGATCATATATGACTCCACAGGACAATATACAGGACCTTAAAAGACACTACAGGACCAAGATTTTATTTGTAAGTCCTGTAGGATGGTGTACAAATTTGGCCCAGCTGATCACCCCTGGATCAAAGTAAGTTAGAACAAAAATTAAGATGTTGATGTTGATGTTTGCCTATAGCTATTCTGAATAGATTTAATGCGCTTTGATTGAATTGGGTTGTTTGTGTTATAGATTGACAAAAAAGGAAAACATTTTTATATTTAGCTCGAAAATCACAAAAAGTGGACTTAATGCATTTTGGTCAGTTGCTCCTCATATATGAATTGATAAAAACCAATGTGCATCAATAAAGTAGTTAATTGTTAGATTTTAAAGTAAATAAAAATTATACATAAATTAGATCTCAAAAGCTTAAAAATTAAACAAATTAATTATGAATTTATTCTGCGGAAATTAAAAAAATTAAGAAACTTTTAGTGACGCAAGGACTGCCAAAAACCAAGCGCGAATTTGAGGGAGGGTACACAAAATTTAAAAAGAAACAGACCAACACAGAGTACTATAAATCTTTAAATATATTCTTATTTTAGCAAATTTCCTATAAAACTGTCAGATAATGAGACACTGTCAGAATATGGTACACTTACCTTACCTATTGATACAATAATATTTAATTAAGTTGTGCTGTGCAAGTTTAAAAAAATACTCTTTACCTGTGAGTCAGTTCGCCTTTGCGAATCATAGTTTCTGTCTCTGTCTTGTGGGTTGTAATCCCTATTGTTGTCTCGATTGGCGTCCTAATATTATAATTTAGATCTTAAATCACATACAAATTACCAACATGTAATTTGTTATGAGTAAATGGGGAAGTACTTGAATGAGACATTAAATGATGAAAATGTGTATGGTAGGTAACGTTGTGGTTTTAAATGATTTTTTTTTTAAATTTGCCGCAAAACTGCAAAAATATTAAATATAATTATAAAAAATAATAAACAAAATAGCGTGGAAAAAATGGTACTCTCTTGAAGAAAAAGTAAGTAGGTACAGGCAGGTCTGACTTGAGAACTTTTGAAAGCTTCTAAGCATTTTTAGGGGAGATGAAGAAAAGCTGACTCCGTTTTCGACTTCAAAATTTTCAGGGAAGTTAAATGTTAAAAACCGTATCAGACCGTTTTCAAAGTAGAGTTTTTTATTTAGGTTCTAAACTCTTTTATTGTTAAAAATTTTATTTTAATGTAAATTACGTTTTTAAAGTTTTTTTTTAAGAATCCAAACTGATTTTTATCTGTCACTTCTTCAACTCGTCTTCACTCTTACAAGTGATCAACCCAGTACACCACTGAAATAGGTGGTCCCTACTAACCCAGGACACCACTGAAATATGTGGTCCCTACTAAACATAACCAAGTAAAACCCCACTATGGTGGTTAGGCTTTATGGCCCATAAGGCCGCCTCTCTACGGCCTATAAGGTCTATTCCTTATGGCCCGTAGGTCAACTCTCTCCAACCAGCATCCCCCCTTATTACATTATTTAATTTGGCATTCTATTCTTGTTAACCTATTTTATGTTTATACAATACACATATAAATGTGGATTCTTTATACTTAATTCACAAGGGAACTAAATAACAAACCTTGTGACATATATGGTAGAGATACCACTTGTCACAAATATAGTTGTGACATATATGGTGGAGGTGCCGTGTGTCATATTTAATTGTGACATATATGGTCCCAGCAAACATTGACCTGCTGGTACTTTACTAATATTGTACTTTAACTGCTGGCATCGGCAACGGGGTGCATTATTTTTATTATTTTTGTATTGTCTAAATTTCATATTATTTACAAGTGCAAAAAATACTACATTTTAGTACTTTATTTTCAATACAACGAAAAGTTATATTTTATTTTTGAAGAATGCCAAATGCAGCCAGGGTTAATGGCAAAAAAGCATTTTAAAAGTATATTTAAACAGTTGCTTTTAAAGCACTATATTTTACTTTGAAAATAAAATATTCACAAAAAAACATTTTGAAGAAGGTCCTCTTAAAGTACATTTAATTTATTATTAAAAGTTTAAAAATTTTTCTGCAAAATTAATATAACAGTGAAAAAACATTTTATTAGTAGTTTACCTAACTAGTGCGGAAAGTGCCTCTTTTCCGCACGCGATTGCAGATGGCCAAACGACGCGATAGCGGAGTTTGGCTAGCAATCAAGTGCGGAAAAGACACTTTACGCACGAGTTAGGTACACTATTTTTTCTATAAGCGTGAGGAAAAATCTAAAAATTAATCAGAAAATTATTTATATTCAAAACGTTTTAATCAAATCAATTATTATTATTCACATTCTAGCGGCTTTTAGAACTGACTGGGGTAGATCTTCGTCCGAAGAATCCATTGAAAATCTGATTTTTTTGTTTGAAAAATTCAAAAGACGCTTGTATCTGCAAAATTGGCTTTGTTTTGACAGTTTGTTTGTACTTTGTTGCTATGGTGATTTAAGATGCCAAATCTAAAACCACTAGTGTTAATTGTTGTTTGACATTGACAATGACGATATTTATACCGGGGAGGTTTAAAACTTATAATTTGAACCAATTTTACTGAAAACTTTATTTTATCGAAAATATTGAAAATATAGCAGAATTTTAGTCAATTTGAATATTTTTAGGATATTTCGTGTGCTAGGAAAGATACAAATGTATTTTGAACGGTCTAAATGTTATAGAACCTCTCAAAATCGTAACAAATTTACTTTTCCGCACTAGTGCGGAAAGAATATTTTTCCGCACTAGTGCGGAAAAGTGGCACTTTCCACACTAAAATGCGTGCGGAAAAGTGGACTTTTCCGCACGCTTAAAGAAAAAAGTATTTTTAAACAGTTGCTTTTAAAGCACTTTATTTATATATCTATATAAATTTTACTGTGAAAATGAAGTATTTACAAAAAAACGTTTAAATAACATTTCGAATTAGGCAAAGTTCTGGCAAGTTTATGTTTGCTGGCCTTGCCGCTAGATGGTAAACACTAGTAAACATTTTACAAGTACACTGAAGAATGTCAAGCTTAAGAATGTGAATGATTATATTTATTTTTAAATTGGTGTGGGATGTTCCATAACTTGTGGAAATATCGTCATCCAATATGAAAAGGAATATTAAAGATCCTTAAATGATCAAATATTTCTTTCCGTAACTATGAGACGTAAGTGAGGTAATGTCAATATTTACAATAAAAGTAGTTTTTTTGTGCTAAAAAAATTTATAAAATACGTTGCTTTAAAAGTATAGGTTTGTGTTTTAAGTTTAAAAAATGTATAAACATTCAGTTTTTTTTGGTATTTGCTAAAAAATACGACGAAAATACATTGCTTTAAAAGTACATGCTTTTGTGTACAAAAATGTTTAAAAAAATGCTTTGCTTTAAAAGTACAGTGTTTTTTGTATTAAAATATAAATTTGCTGGCCTGATTCAGGCCGTTGTTCCAAATCAATACGAATTAAGTACATCTTACTTACTTTGCCGTTATCGCCTGCAGTGAAAGCCAGTACTTAAAATGTACTTTTTTTGTATTCCATGTTTGCTGGGCTAGTTTGTGAGATGTTATATGAAATTGATTTTTTTTAGGGAATTGCATCTTTTATTCGATTTTTGAGTATAGCGTAAAATATTCTTTAAAATAATGTGTCATACTTAATATTTACATAATATTATGTTCTTTAAATTGTTTATTATTTTTTGTTTTTGTTTAATATTTTAATTTTATAGTTGAATTACCTTTAAAAAGATTTAGTCAAGAAATTAGTCAAAAATAACAAGGTAATCAAAAGAAAAAACAATAAAGCAATAAATTAAAGTGTAAGTAAGAATCATTCTGTAAAAAAATACCAACCAAGTTTGTGTAATATCTCAAAAACCAAAACACACAGATGAAATTTAGTTTGGCAGTTGGATTGTCTAAAAAGTTTTTAAAAAGCCATTTACACCAAAAATAAATTTTCAAATATAAAAAAGTTTAAGAAATCCCCCGTAGCTCGAAAATGAAATCGGTGATCTGTGACAATCTATATATGGTGACAACCCTGGTTTTGTTTTTATCAAGTCAAGTTTTTTTCTCAAATTTCTTTAGCTATAACAACATTTAAATTGCAAAAGCATAGGTATCTCAATCAGCTACACCTATAGGCGAAAAACTAGCAAGTGTTGAATTCAAACTTAAACAAAAAGCTCAAGCAAAAAAAACAAACGTGACAAAAAGTAGAAACTACAAGCGACTTGCAAGAACTCTAAACTCTAATGCCAATAATTCTTAAACTGTTTAAATTATAGTGACTTATTGAAAGTAAAACTCATTCTTTACATGGCCAGTGGCTTTTCGTTTAATTTTATGATATTTTTTGAAAAACGCAAAAATTAAAGCAATGTTCCGGTTATTTGGAAACATTAACTATATAAATATACTTTTGATATTTAGAAATAATTTAATAAAACGAAAAAAAAAATTAAATATATTCTTATTTCTACGGATTTTGGGTCTCTTAAGACATTAAATAAAAAAGTTAGAATTTTTGTAATTTGTATTGTTTTAGTTACTTACTATGACCAAAATCTTGACAACTTTGGTGTCCCTTAATACGCTTTTCTTTAGTTTGTTTAAAAACTAGTAGAAAGCAGTTTCTACCAAAATTTAACCGAAAGGATCTCAACTAAATAAATATACCCTAGATATTTAGAAATAATTCATTGAAAGGAAAATGAAAAAAAATATGAAAATTATTCTATTTTCTACGGATTTTGAGTCTTTAAAGCAAGCCCGGAAAAACTAGCAGACCTGGTGGAATATACAGGGACATACAGTGCCTGATGATTGGAAAGTTGCATTCATATTCTTAATACATAAACAAGGAAACAAGCTAGATTGCAACAATTACAGAGGAATTTCAGTAACTTCTACTCTAAGTAAGTAGTACGTTAGAGAGTGATTTTCATGAACAAGAAGAAAAAGTGGGTTTCGTGCAGGCTGATCTTGTAGTGATAATGTGTTTTATCTTAAACAAGTAATTGAGAAAAGGGGTACCAGAAATATGGAGACTCTTGTTACCTTTGTGGACCTACAAAAAGCATATGATATCGTTCCGGTAGAAAAATTATGGATAGTCCTAGAGCACACTAATACCAATAAAAGAACTATACAAAAGGTCAAAATCTAAAATTAAAATTGGACATCGCCTTTCAAAAGAATTCCTGGTAACGAAGGACTTAAAACAGAGATGTTGTATCTCTCCAACTCTTTTAATATATATATCGCATTAGCTCTAAAAAACTGGAAACATAAAGTTCATGGCATGGGAATACAACTTAACTAGATTGTGGACCTACAAAAAGCATATGATGATGATAACCGTTTCAGTAGAAAAATTATGAACAGTCCTAGAGCACACTAATACCAATCATACATACATCAAAGCAATAAAAGAACTATACAAAAGGTAAAAAACTAAAATTAAAATTTGACATCGCTTTTCAAAAGAATTCCTGGTAACAAAGGACTTAAAACAGAGACGTTGTATCTCTCCAACTCTTTTAAAAATATATATCGCAGTAGCTCTAAAAAACTGGAAACATAAAGTTCAAGGCATGGGAATTCAACTTAACGACCAATATACCATATACACACTACAGTTTGCTGACGACCAAGTAATTGTAGTTAATAATAAAGAAGACATGGAGTATATGATAAGAAAATTAACGGAAGAGTACCAAAAGTGGGGGTTAACAGTGAACTTAGACAAGACACAGTACTTATGTATTGGAAACGAATCTAGTCAGTTAGAACTAGACAATTGACAAACAATATCTCTAGGCAATGAGTATATATACTTGGGTGTCAGATTTAATGACAGGAACAGACCAAAGAATTGGAAAAAAAATAGTGAAAGGAAAAAAGGGTATTGGATGTCTTAACAGTATTTTATGGCGCAGAGAGATAACAAAAAATGTAAAATTTTACATTATGAAACAATGGTGAAAAGCTCGCTGTTGTGTGAATTAGAGATTTGTCGCGTAAAAAAAATACAAAACAAAAATGGAAAGTGTCGAAATGGATGCAATAAGAAGATCAATGATAATTTCTAGAACAGATTATATCAGACATTAGATCATAAAAGAAATAATGAGAAGCGAGAGAAGCATAACGGATTACATCATTAAAAGACAACTGATATGGTACGGCCATGTACAACGGATGAACGACGAAAGGCCACCAATAGGGCACAGATAAAGAGGGCGTCCTAAACTGGAATGGCAACAGTCGATCCAAAAATCAATGAGTCAAAAAAACCTGACAGAAGGTGATTGTCAGGATCGAAGGAGGTGGAGAATAATAGGCGTCGGGCAATGTAGAAAAACGTTCTAAACCGACATAGTAGTAGTATGTTTTTTGTAATTCGTATTGTTTTAATTACTTACTTTTCTTTAGTTTATTTAAAAAATGTTGTCTACAATGCAGCTTTTACCAAAATTTAACAAAAAAGTTTGGCCATGTAAAGTGTGCGTAGTCTTTTATAAATATTTAAATTAAAATGTTTATTTAAATAATATAACCAAAATTGTAACATACAAGTTCATACACGTAATGCTCTACATATTTCTGGTTAAATGTTTACAATTCAATGTTTAATCAAAGGTTAAAGTTAATCTTCTGGCTAAGAAATTTAGAGAATTAAATAAGAATAATTTCTTTGTTATTGCTGATGGTGATTCGAATTAAATTAAATGCATAAAAGATTTAAAATCTTACCTGAGGGTCATATCTTCCACCTCCCTGATTGTAGTCACGATCCCGATTGTAATCACGATTGTTTAAGTCTCTATTGGCGTATCTGTCATTGTTGTACCTGTCATTGTAGCCCCTGTCGTTGCTGGCGGGGGGATTTGGATTATAGCCCTGTTGCGCTTGGTAGTACGGACCATTTCCTGTCCTGGTAAATAGAGTTTTTATCTATGAAAATTGTTAATTAAAAAACTGAAGTCTTCTTTCTATGTCTTCTATCCTCATTGGACTCTTGAACAGAAGAGTTTGTAGTTACCACTATAACTTTGTTTGGATTTTGTTTACTCGCATACTCACATAGCACAATCACGTGTTTAACACGTAAAAAACGCGTGATAAAAATACAAAAAAAGTTGATTTTAAAAGCTGCTAGAAAAAAACGTTTATTTCACATATGAAAACAAGCTTAATAGGTCATTCATTAACGTTATAAAAAATAACGTTGCTAAAAACCGCGTTGTAATAACGCCATTATCAAATCAAAGCAGCAATGTTTTTATGTTATTTTCAAAGAATTCTAAGTAGATTTTTATCAACGTCAAAATCACGTTAGGTTGGCGCCTTTTTTGCACGAATTTTAAAACGTGACTTGTATGGCTTTTCTACCGAATATTTTTGAGATTTTAGTAGAAGCAGCGCCACCAATTAGCGGCATTTTTCACTTCGACGAAATCTATCCGGGAGTGCCTTGGCTTTTAAACTCCAAAAACCAGTTAATAAACTAATCTCTGATCCTTCACGATCACGACGCATCAGTTATTAACCTGATAAAGACATTAAGGATGTGTGAAAGTTTTTACTGTTGAAAAATCTTGTTTAGCTTTTAAAGAAAACATGTATGTATAAAAATTCTGTTTTGCCTTAAGCGCCATCTTTTAAAATTGTCTTGAACTGTTGTGGTCTTAAACTAGTGAACTTTTAGAACTTCCTTTCGCGTCATTTTTAAGTTATTAAAAAAAACGTGACAAAAAAAGACGCAGAAAGTTAGTATGTTTGAGAAGTGTTAATCTAGTGGCATTTTAGAACTTTTCAAGTATGAAGTATGGCACATGAAAATATCGAGGGTAAAAAAGACGTTATATTTACAGCACCAGAATGTTCAGCAAAAATTACATTTTTATAGCTTAATTCCTCGTTGCATTTAAGTTATCTTTAAGCATGTAGATTTAACAAAACAAATAATACATGGTATGAGGTTGTTTTCTAGTAAAAAATAACTTTATTATTTTTGATCAAGTTAATTTAACGTTGATGTGATTTTTGTGCTATGTGGGTAATTTTTGTCATATTTAGCAACCTTTTTTATAAGTGCTAGAGTTATGCTAAAATATTCCTTTTGTGCCTCAGTTATTTACTCTATATAAAGCACAAAAAAGTATTAGAAAAACTGCACTCTGCTCATCAAGGAATTGCAAGAACTCTTCGAGGAGCTAGAAATACCGTATACTGTCCAGCAATGTCTTCAGGCATAAAGAATCTAATTTACTCTTGCGTGCAAAACAAAACAACCCTTAAAACAATGCTTACGACCCACTTTCACCAAGACAATTTATCAATGTATCTGCAGATTTATTTACATGGTGTGGAAAACAATATATTGTTTAAGTTGGCAGATTTTCTGGCTGGCCAATAGTTTGTAATTATGTAAATAATGAGTGGTAAGTAAATTCTTTAATAAATCCGTATTATCTAGATGACCTTGCAAGTTCTAGAATAAATTAAAGATCTAAAAAATATTTTTGCTGATACTGGAGTTCCGGTAAGATTCAGATATTATGTTAATGGTCCTCAGTACAATGCTTACGAATTTAAGACATTTTGTGTCTATGTCATGCAGAATCTATGAAGAACGTATTATTTAAATGCACAGAAAATTGCAAATTAAAAAAAAATACATTTATTGCAGGTCTTATGGAATGGAGGAATACACCATCTGGAGACAGACACTCTCCAGCACAAAATTTATACGGTCGTGAGATACACATAAACAAGTTTATTAAAAATGGACAATGACCTTCGAATCAGGGATGCGTTATTGTGGGTGAATAGATTCAGACAAGCTCTAGACATAGGGACATCGCTCAGATACCATGGAACCAGAGATACCACTATCAGCCTTAAAGGATGTGCAACCATTCAGAGTCCTAAAACCCATAAGGAAATACACAGCTATTTTACCGACTAGGAAGGACCGGAAGAAGAACCGAGTGAAATTTCCGTCTGCTTTACAGACGATTCTAGGCTTACCGGAGAGAATGCGACAGGCGCAGAGGTATATTTCGAGAAAGCTGAAATCCAAAGGAGCAACAGTCTTCGTAGCTGAAGTTTACACCATAAGGCCTGCGGTTGAGGAAGAGAAGATAATAACGGGAGAGGAAATGGCCATCTATTTGGACAGCCAGGCGGTTCTGCAAGCAATATGTATGGTAGCTCCTGGGTCAGCGCTTGTTTAGGAATGTTCTGAAGCACTCCAAGAACTCGCCGAGATAAAAGAGGTCAAGCTCCTGTGTGTTCCAGGATATATGGGGAACCCTGACAACGAAAAAGCCGATAAACTGGCCAAAACAGGATGAAACAAAGTTTTGTTGGCTCTGAACCCTGTCTTGGGCTAACAAGAAGGCAAATAAGATCGGCTCTTAAAGAATAGTCACTCAAAGAACTGCATTAAGCATGGGGTAATTCGAACGGCTGTAGACAGTTAAAGGAAACTCTCAGCAGCTTTAGCTTAAGTAGAAGGAATAGGCTGCTGGGCAGAAAAATAAAGGAAGTTAATCTTCTGATTGGAGTCGTCACAAGACACTCTGCACTTCATGGACCTTATCCACTTTAAAGAGAGGACAATTCTATGTAGGGGAATTTGAATCGGAAGACTCTGAAGTGGTCGGACATCCTGACCTTTATTAGAAGGACGGGATGTTTCGACGAAGGAGAGAATCAAACTCAAGGATAGAGGTGTTTTGGGAATTGGCTAAAAGCGTCGTCGTTGCGAGATCTTCGTACTGCTACCAGTAGTACTACTACTACAAAGAATCTATGAAGGCTAAATGATAACTCAATTAACTTTGAGTCTGACTTACCTGTATCTGAGGTAATCTAAAGTGTGGTTAAATCTATCTGAACAGTCTCTGTCGATGTCGCTTGAACAACTCCAGCATTGTAGACTGATAACTGAAACAAAAAATTATCCATATTACCATATTTTATTATTAGGATATAAACATCCCAACTAATATTTAAAGAACTCTTTTGGAAGTCGATTTACAATGTTAATTATAGATTTTGACCTTTTCTATAGTTCTTTTATCGGTTTTATGTATGTATGATTAATATTAGTTTGTTCTAACACTGTCCATAATTCTTCTACTGGAACGGTATCTGGGGACCTACAAAAAGCGTAACATGAGTGTCTATATTTCTGGTACTCCTTTTCTCAATTACTTGCTTTAGACAAATTTATGTAAAGGAACTTATTTTTAAAGTAAAGGTTTGTTTTCGTTTTCTATATTTATCTATTGCGTGGTATGGTTTGGTACAATTTTTTCTATGTAATGAACTTGGTTGTAAGCAACACTAAATTAAATGTTATTGCATTTGCATTGTTTTCCACATCGATGCACTTCTCAGCTATCAACAAATAATCACGTTTTTAATTTAAAAAATAGACAATAAAATGATGTTATGGGAACGTTATTCCGGTTTTTTTTTTCCAAATATACGAAAAACTTTAATTTAATTTTATTAAATGCTTGAGGTATTGTTGTATGTATTTTTGGTGACATTGAAATTTTTCTGAGATTTTTAGGATGTCAATTACCTTGCGCATTTACTACTTAGTTGTCCATTATAAGTAAAGACTTCTAATTAACACTAATGGGAAAAAGATTAATAATAATTTGTGATAATTACGTCTCTTATTTTATACTATACTACAACTAAGTCAAATTTAATAATTTACCGTGCAAAGCAGAAACCTAGTAAGTCGAATTTATCTTAAAAAATTAAATACATGTCTAAAAGGTTTGTTTTTACCACATAACACAACCCTCTTGTAAATGTAAAGTATTAAGTTTTACCCGTAACTTGCATACGAAGTTGTACTTTTACAAACTAAACGATGTCACAATTCCTAGGTGTGACACCATTCCTGATCTTGGTGATCTCTTTGATAGCAAGCTCTCTTTTGTGGAACATATTTGTAATATGGTAAATTCTAGTCTACAAATGTTGTGGTTTGTAACCAGGACTTGTTCCACATTTTCGAGTGAAAATTCTCTTAAAATATTATACAACTCTATGATAAGATCAAAATTGGAATATGCGTTCCTAATATGGTATCCAATATATAATGCTCACATTGACGCAATAGCAGAATAGAATTTCTACATTTTAGAGTTATTATCCATAACGTGGAATAGAGAACGTGGTGTTACAAACTAGTTTTAGTGTTCAATCATTGGAAAAACGTAGATTTGCATCAAGTATTATTATATTAAATAAAATTCTTAATAACAAGATTGATTCAATTAATTTAGTGCAGCAACTAAATGTTAAAGTTCCAAGGTTTACAAATCCCAACATTACTTTTTACGTTAAAATTCCAAATAGTAATCTTTATAAAAAATCACCGATTTAAATACTGAGTACAAACTACAGTCAAATTAGTGAATATTGTGATATATTCAATACAACAGTATCTTAGATAAAAACAATTTGCGATAGGTATTTTTAAATTTAAGTTTATTTGATTTTAGTTAAATAAAATTTTTCCCTTTCTTGTTCTACTACTTTTCTTTTAATATTACTGCTTTTTGTATAATCTATTACAATGGTAATATTATTGTTAAATTTTGTCCTGTAATTGGTATAACTGTTGGGCAATAAAGTCTATTTAATTTAATTTAATTTAATATCCCCAACTTCTTTCTTGTCATTCTACGGAGGTCGGGATTGCCTAAGATCGGTAAATTTCTGATGTACCTATTCTTATTTAAACGGCTGCAGTTTTTCTTTTTCTAAGCATGCTTCCGATTGGCCAGTAATTATTTGACCTATACTGGATACAAAAGACAATATGAAAGCCTGAAAAAATTTTCAAAGTAGGTAATGGTGTAAACATTTTTTACTTTCAAAAATTAAAGTAAAAATGAGTTGCTGGTGGTTCATAAGTTTTTTATACATTTTATTTTATGCAAATTTTAGTTATAGAATTTTATATATAAATCAGTCTATAACGTTCTCCGCCGTTTTCTGATTTCCAGTCTCCATTAGTCTCATTTGGTCCAAAGATTTTCATCTAATCCTCTCTCTCTCTCTCTCTCTGATGTCTTTGTCAATTCCTTCTCTCCAACTTAGTATGGGTCTTCCTCTCTTTCTTCTTCCCTGTGGTGTCTAATTTGGTATTTTGTTTGGGATTCTGTTTTCCGCCATTCTTTGTATATGTCCTTTGTTAGGTGATCCGTGTCCATACCTACCTATACTATCTAAGTTGGTTAATTTCTATGTTTTCCGTTATTTTGTGTTTAACATCCATAATTTCTCGAATTTTTACAAGCTTTTATTTAATTTCACCTGTATGTCTGTATGTATGTATGTATGTATGTATGTGGGTATGTATGTAATCAAATCTTGCAACTCATTTTTGAAGAACTTCCAAACATCCGATTGCCTTCAAATTTCGCATAGGGTCTTGGTTCCGATGACAATACAATAATATGGTTTCATCGGGTACCTACCTCTCTCCTAACGTGGGGGGTGGAGAGGGGGTAAAACTTTAGTTTGTCCGATTTTAATTAAAATTGGTACCTGGGAGTTTTTGAGGATGAGATCTACGAATTTTTAATCAGATTACAAAATTCAATATGGCGGATTCAAAATGGACGATTTACTGTCAAGTTTTTCTGATTACTTTCAACTGACTTTCACGTATCCGATTGACTTCAAATTTCGCATACCGTTATAGTTCCGATGACAATCCAATAGTGTGGTATCACTGACTGCCTACCTCACCCCTAACGTGGAGGGCGAAGAGGGGGTAAAATCTTAGTTTGTCGGATTTTCACCCAGATTGGTATCTGGGGATTTTTGAGGATGAGGATTACGAATTTTTGATCAGATCACAAAAATTCAATATGGCGGATTCAAAATAGACGATTTCATGTCAATTTTTTCTGATTACTTTCAACTGACTTCCACGTATCCGATTGACTTCAAATTTCGCATATCGTTATAGTTCCGATGACAATCCAATACTGTTGTATCACTGACTGCCTACCTCACCCCTAACGTGGAGGGCGGAGAGGGGGTAAAATTTTAGTTTGTCAGATTTCCACCAAAATTGGTACCTGGGGGTTTTTGAGGATGAGGATTACGAATTTTTGATCACATTACAAAAATTCAATGTGACGGATTCAAAATGGACGATTTAATGACGAGTTTTTCTGATTACTTTCAACTGACTTTCACGTAGGTCAGGGTTATGTCGCCTTGAGCCGTATCAAATCGTTGGACGGCCTTCTCATCGAAGACTTAGTAGTAGTAGTGGGGGGGGTTGACCCGCAGGTCTGACAAGTAGGCCAGAGTAGGCCCTTTTTGCCATGCCCCAAGTCTGAAGACTTAGATATTTCAAAATTGACAGGAAAGACTGCCTGCAATATCGATACGCTAGCTGAAATGCAAGATCTAAAAATTAAAAAATAAATTTAGAAAAAAATCTTTTTGAAAACAAGCTTTTATAAAATGGACTAAAAAGTATAAAATAATTTTTTGAGTGTTCTGATATCATAATAATAAAAGCGATGGGCGTATTTAATATTAGGTAAATGCCTTTCCATGCGCATTTGGTGGATCGTCCACAACCGATAATGGGCCGACTCTTCTTTTTCAATGTGACAAAATAAATCGACACACTGCCGGTCGCGGATGATCTGCCTAATATGAAGCAGGCGTAATAATGTCCATTCATATCAGAAAAATGTATGATAGTAGGGTTGGGGTGGGTTGGCTTAAATTGTCTACCCTTACATTTCTCTGCTATAATATAATGAATTTGGATTTTCACTGAACTTCGAGTTAACAAGGCTAAAACCAAAACGGATAAATTTCCTTTAATACGCCCGTCGCTTTTATTATTATGATATCAGAACACTCAAAAAATTATTTTATGCTTTTTAGTCCATTTTATAAAAGCTTGTTTTCAAAAAGTTTTTTTTTCTAAATTTATTTCATTTCTCACTCTTTCGAGTGATTTTTCGCCAGCCCGTCTACGTCAATCTATTTCAGTGGCTTCAAGACAAGCTTTTTTTTTCAGGGGCCATACTTCACTACCATAACTGACAACACACGACACTTTTCACTATGCTGTTGTAAATTCTATGTTTGTTTTGTTTTCATACAGCCTTATCCCAGAGAATTACCGTTGTCTAATTACTTGTCTTCCTTTGGTATTCCTGTGTTTGATTTCTTCATCTAAACTACCGTCATTAGTGATATGATTATTCTATCTGATGTTGTTGTTCCAAGATAAGGTTCTGTTGCTCACCAGCAATATTCCGTTTTCTAAAGATTTACCTCCAGCTCCCACTTATCGTATTCTTCAATTATTAATTTATGGGTCATATATCCTAAATCGTCATAATCTTGAGCCAGGACTATCTGATCATCTGCGAAGCAGAGAGTATACAGTATATAATGGTTCAGTGGTATTCCCATCTGTTCGCACTGTGTTTTCCCTGTCTTCAGGGCTGGTTCTAAATAGATCTTAAACAATGTTAATGACAAGCAACAACCCTACTTAAGACCCTTGTTAATGTTAAAACCCTTTGATAATAGGGACTTATTTGAATAAAACCTGACTTTATTTTAGATTCGACTTTATTTTGACACATTTACACAGAAAACTAACAGCTGACCTCTCAAAATTGACATACGAAAGCCAAATTTAATAATACAGTCGCTAACTTCCATTTAATAAATACCGACACTAATAAATCCGGTTTTTAAATACACAAAGCCCGAATTTTGAAGCAAAGCAGCTCGTTTTTATATTTAAATCTGTCACCGTAGGGTCGATTTTAAAATAAGGTCAGGTTTTATTCCAATAAGTGTCTAATATTGTCTGGCCGTTCTTTATTTTCCTTGTGTTGTCTTTATAGAGTTCTTGAACAGCTTTTATTAGCGTTATGCTGATGTTGGTAGTCATACCACGGATCACCTAACAAACAGATATATAAGCCGGCTGGCGGTCTTTGATCTCGCTGAATTCAACGATAGCTAGGCATTGGGAGTCAAGCTCAGGGCCGGACTAAAATAAATTTACGATAAAATATGAATGTTTCAGATAGTTTTTACGAAAAAATATTTTTACAGCCAGAAACAATAAAAACCTTAAATAGTTTTGTAAAATAATAATCAGCGACCTAAAAGATCTCAAAGTTCCTAGTTTGATGCATATTGATTCACAAATGGCAAAAACCGCCATTTGAAGCCTCCATTTTCTTGTTTTTAAATTTGGGTCAAAAATTCTATTGAATTACCTTAAGCGCCGCGATGTTTCAAGTTCAAATTTAAATTCAAAAGTAGCTTTATTGTCAAAAATATATCAAGTACACATAGACAAAGCCTTGCTTAAAGTAAATAAATTTGATGCAAATCGGTGTGAAAATATTAAAGTGCGCTATTTTGGGTCCGCCAATGTGATTTTTTTAAAAGTTTAAGTTAAAAATCATAATCAACGACCTGAAAGATCTTGAAGTTCCGAGTTTGATGCATGTCGGTTCAAAAATGGGAAAATCCGCCATTTTGAAGCCTCCATTTTCTTGTTTTTAAATTTAAGTCAACAATTCTATTGAATTACCTTAAGCGCAGCGATGTTTCAAGTTTGAGGGAATTCGGTGTGAAAATAATAAAGTCCGCCGTTTTGGATTTTTTGGATACGCCATTTTACTTTTTTTTTAGTTTAAGTTAAAAATAATAACCAGCGACCTGAAAGATGTCAAAGTTCCGAGTTTGATGCATATCGGTTCATAAATGGCAAAAACCGCCATTTTGCATCCGTTATTTTATTTATTTTTTTCCAATTAAAAAAAATGCTAAATTGTATAGTTACCACCAAAGACCTAGTTGGAAAGTTTGAAAAAAGCGAGTGAAGCTAAATAAAACAATGGTAATATCATGAAACAAAAATCTCGCGGCGAATTATTTTTACCTTGTACTTAAATCATTCACAGACGCATCTCCTAGGACATTTAATTATTATATATAAAAAATCACATTTATCAAAGACAAAATTCACATCGACACACCACTAATGCGCAACAAGTACTAAAAGTTTAAAAAATATTGAAATACAGAATGCGCCTCTGGAGTGGTTGACCCCAAAATGGCAGGCTGCGTGAAAGATGCGCGTAGCACCCCCCACCACCTGAGTTCCCTATCTGTTTGTTAGGTGATCTGTGGTCATACATCATACAAAGTTCTTTAGGGGTACTGTCCCCCCAGTACCCCCCTTATTTACGTACCTGATCTAAATTGATTTTATTTAAAACAATTTTATGATTTGCACGTAATCCGAAACATTCTACATACATCATAAACAACAATAATACCTCTGCAACAACTCTCACCTTGAATTCTCGAAGGCGATTGCATAATGGTTAATGTTTGTTTATAACACATTGTTCGTATGCACTGTAGGTTAAGTAGGTACTTCTCAAACAAAACTGTACTACTATGGGGTCATCCTAAGAAAACAGAACCTTTTTGGCTATAAAACAATTGATTTTGGAAAATGTCTACTCAAACACGTCAATTTTTACCTTCCTACCCCGTGCAGCAAGGCCTAGAGAAGGTATTAGTTAGAGCAAGATTTCGGAAAATCCACTAGAAGCATTTTATATTACTTTTTGGCAAATGGTCAATTTCGTCCCCGTTGAATCCGAATATCCCTGTTGCCACCCCGAAATGTTGAAAGGGGCTGAGATATTCAAGATGGCGGCTAACATGGCAGCAAAATGTTAAATTGCCGCTGTAAAGCTCCAAAAACCCCCCCAGAACCCACAAAATCTGAAAGTTTGAGGTTTTTTCAAATTTTCTTAAAAACTAAGCTTCCAAGAGAAAAATTTATTATAAACCTTATTGTAGAAAATAAAATTCCCTTTGTAATAAGATATCATTCAATGGAGCTGACTGATAACAAACTATCCAGCGGCGTCCGTTAATTAAAGTTAATTTAAAAAATTTTCATAAATACCCATGTTTTTCTAAATAGTCAGTAAAATTTCCTTTAAAATGATGTATAACATGATCGGTTTGGTTTCATAATTAAAACTTTAGGGCCAAAACAGAAAATAAACCATTTTTGTTACAGGTTTTATCTAATTCTTTCAGAAACTATAAGCTTAATATAAAAAAATATGTACTATATTTTATTGTAGACAGTAGAATTCACTTTTTGACAATGTGACACTGGGTGGGGTTTGACTTATAACAAACTCTCCAGCGATGTCCGTAAATTGAGGTGATTTCAAAAAATCATTAAAAAAAAACATGTTTTGCATAAGTTTTATTCAATTTTCTTAAATGCTCTTTGTCAAAAAATGTATGTTCACTTCGTCATAGACAATAAAATTTCTTTTCAAACGATGTTTAATAAAGTAAGTCATTCCATAGTTACCGCTCCAGTGATGTCCTTAATGTAAAGTAATTATTTCCAATCCAATTTTCTTAACAACTAAGCTTCTTACAACAATATAAGTTATATACTTTAGGGTGGATAATGAAATTTCCTTTTAAACGGTGTATTACAAACTGTGATAGAAAATACGGCGAACTCTCCAGAGGCGTCCGTACATTCGGATCACTTTCAAAAATTACCAAAAAAACATTTGTGTTAAATTTTTTTAAAAACTAACGTAACTGGACACATATATATGATACAAGACCCACATTTTGTTACAGTTTTTACATCCTTCTTCTAACTTTATCGACCAATAGACTGTTGGAAAGGGAATTTTGTTATTCACAAAAAACTGTTCTTTGCAATTTTCGATAGACAGGTTAGTTTTCGAGAAAATTGAATAAAACTGAAAAAATAGCAAACGTAAATTTTAGGGGGATGGGACAATTCGCCGAGTCTAATTCGCCGCGGGACAATTCGCCGCCGGCCGATTCGCCGCGGAGACAATTCGCCGCGAGTTTTATGATATTAGGTACCATTGGCAATTGTTTAAACATTTTTATTTAACTTGACTTCATATAATATATTTGTATATTAGTTTGGTTATAACTTTTTTCAAGCTTTTCAAACTAGGTATTTGGTGGTTGGTATACATGAAATTCAAAATTTTTTTCATTAAAAAAATAAATAAAATGGTGGATCCAAAATGGCGGATTTTCCTATTTATTAACTGATTTGCATCAAACTCGGAACTTTGAGATCTTTCAGGTGGCTGATTATTATTTTTACCCTAAATTTATACAAATCAAAATGGCGGTTCCAAAATGGCGGCTTTTCCCATTTATGAACCGATTTGCATCAAATTTGGAACTTTGTAATCTTTCAGGTGGCTGATTATTATTTTTACCCTAAGTTTATAAAAATCAAAATGGCGGTTAAAAAATGGCGGTTAAAAAATGGCGGATTTCTGCATTTATGAACCGATTTGCATCAAACTCAAAACTTTGAGATCTTTCAGGTGGCTGATTATTATTTTTACCCTAAATTTATAAAAATCAAAATGGCGGATTTTCCCATTTGTATGGAGTTACCTTAAGCGACGCGATGTTTCAAGTTTGAGGCAAATCGGTTTATAAATAAGAAAGTGCGCCATTTTGGAACCGCCATTTTGATTTTGAAAAAATTTAAGTTTAAAATAATAATCAGCGACCTGAAAGATCTCAAAGTTCCGAGTTTGATGCAAATCGGTTTATAAATGGAAAAATCGGCCATTTTGGAACCGCGATTTTGATTTTTTTTAAGTTTAAGTTAGAAATCATAATTTTATTTATTTTTTTAATAAAAAAAATGTTGAATTGTATACTAACCACTAAATACCTAGTTAGAAAAGTTTGAAAAAAGTTATAACCAAACAAATAAACAAATATATTATATTATGAAGTCAGGCTAAATACAAATGTTTAAACAATTGCCAATGGTAATATCATAAAACAAAAAAATCTCGCGGTGAATCGGCCGGTGGCAAATTGTCCCCGCGGCGAATTGGCCGCGGCGAATTGTCCCCTACCCAAGTTTTAGTGCCCGTGAATTTAAAAATGAAACAAGTTTTCGTGGCTAATCGGGTAACACAGGTAAACAGGTTTTTGGGGTTAGGGGAAGATTTTCCCCGTCCCTGTCGATATTCAGAGTTGGAAACAGGGATATTCCGATTCAGCAGGGTCGAATTAAGGGGAAATGGTATGCTGCCAAAAAGTAATAAGATTTGCATCTAGACCGAAAAAGGAGAGCCTTTCCAATTTTTTTAATACTGAGCTGATTGATTTGGCTCAAAATTTGGTAAAAATCCATTATCCGCGGTTTTTTGACAGTTTAATAATTGAAAACATGCTAACTCTTTAACGGAGCGTCGCATCAATATGTGGTTTTTAGAATTATAATTGAACACTTTTTCTCAATAATTTGTGTTAAAACCAAGAACTTCACAAAAGCTTACGTTTCTGAGATATTTTCACGGCTGATATAGCGTGTAGTTCACTTCGAGTGTGTTAATAGGCTAGGAAGGTATCAGATCCGTCATGGATCCATTTATATATTATTAATCGTCACACGGAAAAAAAAAAAATTTCTTTCTAAATAAAAAAAATAAAAATAATTCCAAAAACAGATAAATTTTTTTATCAGTTAGATAATTTAAATACTTGATTTCTTGTTCTATTCTTATTATAGGTATTTAGTAACTACTGAAAAAGAGAAAGCTTTGAGAATTTTCAGGATTCTTTTAACACTTCTTAATCTTGAATGGAATGTATAATGAATATATTTATTGCTTAATATTTTGGGATTTGGTTTTATTCCAGTAGATCCAAACTGTTTATTAAGACAGTGGCACACCCAGGAATTTGTCTTAGGGGGCAAAGAGGCCTCTGGGGTAGAGGGGGGCGGCGAGTCCTCATGATCAGGGGTGGATGGGCCATATGGAAAAATGAAAAAAAAATCCCGTATGGTTCGGTTCTTATGAGCCGGTACCTTATGAACAGGTACCTTGTGGGTCGGGGCCTTATTATTTCCGGGCCGGCTTACAGTTCCCCATCGAGCCCTGCTCATGATGTCGTATTTTATGCTATTTTATCTTTTTATTCATTAAATATGTAAAAAATATCTAAAAAATCATAATCTTGGGAAGGGGCCCGGGCCCCGAGGCCCCTCTGGGTGCGCCTATGATTAATCTTTGGTGTTTTTAACGTACTTCCCAATGTTTTTTGTAATTTTGAGGTTATTATCAAGGATACTTGCTGACATTATTAATGTTTAAATATCTTATTGTTTTATAATTTTTGTAAAATTAAAAATATTTCTTTTGTTCAGTAATTTTTAAAGAAGGTGTAATTTTAGCTATCTTTCCAAGGTGTAAATAATCTAGTATAGGTACCTAACAGATTATTTCACAACTTTTATGGTTTTTTGTATTATGTTTGTTTAATACAAGTTTTAAACAAAAAATTAAGCAGATTTTAAAAAAATAGTTTTTTTTTAATTTTGTAATTTTTATCTTTTTCATGCTATTCTTTTTTTTTTCTTTTTTCATAAATCTACTTCTTAAACAGAGGATAATTTAAATAATTCACCAACTTTTAAAGGGGGTTAAAAGTAGACAAAATGTTCCAAATAAATTTTGGGCAAAAGTTTTTGTTACCGAACCGAGCCAAGTTATAGCATTCGTCAGGTTTGAAGGGTCGGGGAAAACTGTGGAATTTGAACATGTTAAAGTTGTTAAATAATTTGGGGTTTAATTATGATCAAAAAATGCATTGCGTTTTTCAAAAAAAGCTATATGTTTAGGAAATACAAGGTGGTTCATTTATTAATAAACCAATCTTTTTTATGAGCTCTGAATTTACTTTAAAAAAAATTAAGATAGGTGTTTGAAAATATCTAAAAACTTCTAATAAGTACTTAAAATAGTAATATTAACGGTACATTTTATAACATTTTCTTAAGTTTATTAAAACAGATTTTCAATAATAATTTTGATATATTTCTCTTTTCTTTTAAATAATTTTTGTAATGCATAATTCCACATAATTTAATTTGTCTGTTGTTATTTTTAATAAAGTTATAGCAAAAAATTGAACACGCTGTATCTGAAAAACAGAGGTTTGGTGCAAAATGTAATAGAACTTTGAGCCTGCCTACTGCCCCTTAATGTTTGGTGCATAATTTATCTTACACCCTGTATGTATCCCAGAACTTGTAGTTAAATTTTATCGAAGTTGTAATACACCTTGTAGATACAAGTAATATACCGAGAAGACCACACAACTAGGAACATAGAGATCTTGTCGCCCAATTTACACTCAATTGATAAGCACAGGAGAAACTATCTGATAGGCAGCGAGTTCCCCCGATCTTGTTCACAATGATTTATTTTTGAGGAGCAAAATTAAAAATTAGAGACCTATTGCAATAAAGCCAGGCACAAATTGGGCCGAGCACTATATTGACAGTTTCGCATTATAAGAACAGCTGTCTTCTTTCAAAATATGGTCATTGTGTATTATAACAGCCGGAATTAATAGTGACGCCACTATTAATGGAAAATAACCGACTGGATTTCTAAATTCAACTTTGGTATGTCAATTTTGAAAGATCAACTGTCAGTTTTTAATGCGAAACTGTCAATATAGTGCCCGGCACAATTTGTGCCTGGCTTTATTGCAATAGGTCCCTATTAAGTTTACTGGCATGCTAGACCCATATCTCAGAAGAGTTACACCACGGATCACCTTTAGGTGATCCGTGGTTACACCCCATATCTCGCTGGCCGTAATATAGTTTCCCGTCTGCTTATCAATCGATTGTAAACTGGGCGACAATATTCCTATGTTCTTAGTTTTGTGGTTCTCTTACCCAGGTAGCAAGGGGTCATTAAATGACGTCTTTTTTTCGTCGAAAAGTGGTCATTTGGATGACCAGCAGGTCATCTACCAAAAAATGTTGTCTTTAAGGCGTCAGTTACTTGACGTCTTTTCGTAGTGTAGTTTTTACGTCTGAAAAACGTCATATATTGGTCACTACGCACACTGCACACTTTGTCCAAGGGACATACACTCATACTTACATAGATGGTGCCCCAGTCAGTACTTGACCGGATTTATTCAAGGTGAAGATGTGTAAGTCTAGGTATAGGTCTATTTTGATCTGTACCTAACATGGGAACACCACTGTACCTGTTCCAGTACTTCCAGGTCTAAGTCACAGAAGAGTCACCTTCTGTGTCTAAGTTTCCTTCAGTGTTCTCAACTGCAGGAAATGTTTGATATATTCAGAGTTCAGACGAGTTTAAAAAAAGTCATAAATAGGTTTGTGTCTGTGTGTGTGTCTGATTTGGTCCCAAATACGTTATATTGCTGACGTCTTTAAAACGTCTAAAAATGACGTCATTTTGGGTGTGTCTTTTAAAGGTCCTTTACACGTCAGATGAGAGACGTCAATGGTCATTAAAAATGACCTGTTTTGAATTAAAGCCGCGCAAGAACAAAATCACACACAAAGTCTATAATCGCGCAGGTCAATACATCGCAAACTAAAACGGCGCAGTCAAATTTAGCGCTAGAGGGAGTGTTCCATTTAAAGTCGCCAAAGGCTAGTTATCTTTCCTATTCTGCGAAAATTAAATGATGAATGTTGTCGGACTTATCATTGGCATGTATGACTCATTATTAGTGCATACAAATTATTGATTTAAGTTATTAAAAAATAATATTAAATTGAGGGAGTGTTGCTTAATTACCATCTATAGTTTTGTTATTAGCTTCATTTTCATTTGAATAATAATAATAATAATAACATATTGTAAACATTATTCATGCTTTTTTTTATTTCTAAATATTGTACAAAAAAAAATACGTCGCATCATGTCCAAATAATACTTATACACGGTGTCCCAACTAAAAGGTAATAGACGTGTTTTTGGGTATTTTTTGTGCGAATTTAAAGAAACGCTCGGACACGTCGATTTTGTTTGCGAAGGGGACACTTTTTGTAGCACGCAGCATCTTCGAGGGGTATACTTCACCCCTGTATTTTGAATAGGGAAAGTGGGTCTAGTGATACCTTGTTTTGAAGTTCTCTGAAATATCTTTGCAACCATGTAAAAATTTCGAAAATCCATAGATTAGTTTTTGAGATATTTGCTCCCAAATTTTCAAATTTTACATGGAATGATAAAATTTTTGAAACTCCATAAATTAGTTTTTGAGATATTTGCTTTCAAATTTTTAAATTTTACATGGAATGATAAAGTAAAAATTAAATCCGAATAATAAAAAATTCTGATTAAATTTTTATTTTATCAGTCCATGTTAAATTTAAAATTTGAAGGCAATTATCGCAATTATCTCAAAAACTAATAGATATATTTTCAAAATATAATATATACACGGTTGTGAAGACATTCAAGAGGCCTTCAAAACAAATTATCACTTTCCCTATTCAAAATATAGGGGTAAAGTGTACCCCTCGAAGATGGTGCGCGCTACAAAAATTTCAAGATAGCGAAAAAGTGTCCCCCTCGCAAAAAAAATCGACCTATCTGAGCGTTTTTCCAAATTCGCACGAAAAATACCCAAAAACACGTCTGTTACCTTTTAGTTGGGACACCCTGTATAACGCATATACTTCTTTGGTCTCGATTTAGTTATATAAATGTCCCAGCAGTTAAAAAAAATTATTTGAAACAAATTTTATTCAATTTACTATATTTTCGATTAAATCTATTCGGCTTCAATATATTTTTTGGAGAGCTGCAGATTATTATTTTTACCGCTTTTTTACTGCAAGCTTCTATTTTCATCCAAGGTTTTTAATCATCACCTTTAATTAGTTGAAACATGAAGCAATCACTTTTTAACTGGCTTAATTTTGTCTTGGTCTGAAAAACTATTGACCTTTTAAATGAGGTTTTGCTTACTACTACTTATAACGCACAATAGTGAATCACCTTTATTAAAACAAATAATTTATGTTTTGGTCAAGTATACCTAATACTTTTTTTATTTGGATTTAATTTTTTTTATCCCCAATGGAAATTGCCTACCAACGTATTTTATATTTTTAATTTTATTTCTTTTACAGTTCTATTAACTTTTTTTTCATCTTTACCCAACTGCAGCACGGCGAAAGGAAGGGTAATGTTTTTCGATTGTTGTATGTATATAAGTATAGTTTTTGCAAAGTCTATCGATTTCATGAAATTTTTCTTCAATCTGCCCTTCAAAAGATATCCAAATTCATATAAAATCTTCCTGGTATAATTTCAACCCTACCGACAGAGAAAAGGCGCGCTCTTTGCGGGCCGAGCACAAAGTATTTGTTTTCTGACCGACCCAGCGCAGGTGGATAGACGGCATCTGATTGGCAGATTTTTTTGAGATCCGCTTTTAATTGCTTTCAGGTGTTCTTTGCGGGACCCCTTTAGTCGGCAGTATGCAGAGTTAGAAAATAAATCAGTGTCGTTTCTGTAGGTATAGGAATAGAAAGTTTTATTATCTATTTTTTTTTCTTTAGTTTACACCATAATTAAATGAAATAATTTCCATGAGTATATCTACCACCGCCCATGGCACTTTCTTTAAAGGATATGCCGATGGTCGGCTTTCACCTTTGTGCAACTGACTTTGCAAAAACTATAAATATGTTTGTGTCACGCTAGAGCCTAAACGGCTAAACCGATTTTGACAAAAAAAAGGTGTCATTGAATTGCTACTGATCCCGAAGGTGCTATAGGCTATAAGCCTTTTTCCTCGAGGTTACTAGTCACTCATTTAAGTTACTCGAAATGACGTCACGGTTACTCGAAGTAACCGCTGTATAACGTCAGACAGTCAGCTGTGGATGACATTTATAATTGTTTGTTTTTGTTTTTACCAGCAACTTCCGAAATGCAGAAAATAATTCACTGTTTCCACCATGGATTTGCACCAGTTTTAAATGCAGCGTTACCTGATGCGTTTTTTGAATCGGGGTGGAAACAGGGTGCTCCTTTGGTATTCTGTGGTAAGGCCGCAGTACCACAGAACACCAAATGCAGTACATTTTAAGACTAGTTGCAGTTGAATTGATATAGGACCAACTTCAAGGGATGTGCTTCATTTTCAACCGTTACCAAACATAATTCGTTGATAATATATACATTAAAATCATTGAGTTGTATAACGCCCTGTAGGGTATAGAAGTCAATGATTTTGAAAAAAAAACAAAAAAAAAACGATCTTAACCTCAAAATATTTCAGCAACCACGTCTGCTAGGCTGGTTACACTTTGTGGTTACTCGTGACGTCATAGTTAGTTTTACTCAGCGAAGAAAAATAGAAAACGATTAACCAGGTTACCTGGTAACTTGTAGTTACTGCGAGGAAAAAGACTTTATATTTTTTTTAAACAGGAATCAACATGGCGGTCTTCAGACGCCATTTTATCACATGATGTAGGCTTTAAGGCATACAAATTATCTAAATTTCAGGCGATTTTATTAAAATTTCTTTGATTATTCATTCGCTCTACTTACTTTGTAGTTCTCCCTGCTCCCACCCATCTCCCCTCCTATCATTCCTCCTACCCTATTCAAAAACCATATTCGCATAATTTTATCAAATATAGACCGATTTCAAAAATTCTTTCTGCTTACGCTTTTAGATTTTTTTTCCAACATCACTTTACTAGTCCCCGCCCGCCTCTCCCTCTCTCCTCCCCGTCATCCTAATAATAGTTATAGCTATAACTTTTACAGATATAAAGCGATTTCAAAAGTTTTTTCTGCACACGCTTAGAGAATTTTTTCCAACATCATTTTACTAGTTTCCCCTCCCTCTCTTCTCCCAACCCTCCTTATTAGTAATAGTTTTCGCTATATCTTTCACAAATTTAGAGCGATTTCAAAAATTGTTTCAGCACACGCTTATGACTTTTTCGACACCATTTTACTAGTTCCCTCCTTCCTCTCTCCTCCCCCACCTTCACTTAATGGAACGTAACACTGTTCGCGTCCGTAGAAAATCTACACGTACTTTTTGGGTAAAGCTAAATGAATTGTAAATGCATAGTGCTTTTTATAAGGCTGAATAATAATTAAACCTAAAAGTTGGAAAAAGAAATTTAACAAAAAACACCCAACTGCTAATTTTACTTTCAACTACTAGTCACAGTTGGGTACATAAGTATCCAATAACCTAATTTATGAAAATACAAAACTGTATAATTTCGTAAGTGCGCTTTGGGCATCAAAACTAAAAGTTGAAGCATGTCGTACATTATACTGCCGTCCTAAGTAAGACCCACCTATCTGCAAAAAAATAAAAAATAAGTTAGGACCGAAAATGGCTTTAAATAGGTAATAATTTGTAACTTTTTTTTGTTTTATTACTTAGATATTGCTACTAGAAACCCATCAACATTTACCAATAAAAATTTTTTATTACTATGTAACTCTTGGCAAGCATTTAAACTTTAAACTCGCTTTTCCGAAATAAGTGAAAATGTAGATAAGTGGGTCTTACTAAGGACGGCAGTATAGGTATATCTATCAATTTTGTACTCAACTGCGACTAGTAGTTACAAGTAAATTTAGCAGTTGAGTGTTTTTTTTATAAAAAAAAAATTATTTATGTTTTTTATGACTTCAAGTATTAGTTACGTGATGAATTAAAGCAATGATTATAAGATAGGTGTTTTATAATCACTGATTAAAGATTTTAGGGTAAAAAAGACGAGTCGTTAAATACCGAGATGAATTCCATCAAAGGGCCACACGTTAACGTCAAAATGTCTAATTTAAATTATTAGCGCGAATACCGTGATTGGCGCGAGATCGAAGAGCTTAACGTATAATAAAATACTCTGCCAATATATGGACCCCTAAGCTCACACTAGGTACTATAGATATAGTGTACGTGTGAGCTAATATAACTAAAAACTGAAATATATTTTATTTAACTCCAGACTAAATTACCTTTTGTTTGATACCACACAAGCCATATTTTGACTTAAACTCAAATTTTTGAAATCTACCCCCACCCTTAAAAAAAACAAAAAACTAAAATGTATTTTGTTAAACACCGGACTCAATTACCTTTCGTTTGATATCACACACGCCATATTTTCACTTAAACCCTAATTTTTAAAATATACCCCCCCCTTTTTCTTAAAATAAATTAAAATGTATTTTGTTTAACTGCAGACTCAATTACCTTTCGTTTGATATCACACACGCCATATTTTCACATAAACTCTAATTTTTGAAATCTACCCCCACCCTTTCATTTGGTTTCTGTTCGGTGGATTTTGTTCATTTTTAAATGGGACCATCTCGACCCAAGACCCAACCTATGTACCAAATTTCATTAAAATCGGCCGAGCGGTTTTTGTGTTATGCGCGTTGGTCGTTACAGACATACAGACAGACAGACAGACAGACAGACAGACATACAGACAGACAGACAGACAGACAGACAGACGGCGCAACAAAAAAGTTTCAAAATCATCTGAAACGCAAAGATATATAAAAATTTTTGAAATCGGAGCAACTTTTTTTTTCTCGAAAAAATTAGGATCACCATAGCTCACACTACTATAGTATACTATATGTGTGAGCTAAAATTCAAGGTATAAAATAATGGTATGATTTTATGTCGGTACCGGGTGGTTTTTTCTAACCGGAGCACTCAGCAACTTTATCATTGACAATAAATTGAGATTTTTTTGGTTAATTATGACAACATTAAAAGCCAACATAATTTTTTTCTATCCGTCACCATGTACATAGTGTCCCAAATTCGATGTTTTTGGGGGGTTTTGGGTATTTCTAGGGGGACTAAAAAAAACTGATCCCCCTTTGCGACACTCAAATTTCAAAAAAAGCTTGAAGGTGAAAATCGTATTTTGATATAGCAAGCCGTTTTTAAACTACGGGGTGTTTTTAAAAAGTCTGCATTTTGGGAAGGGGTCTATAACTTGTTTATTTATTAATATTTTTTATTTCTGTGAAAACATTCTTAAGACACTTTTTTAAGAGGAATTCAAGTGTTAAATTAAATTTCATTTGTCATGTTTAGTTTTTGAGATATCACATAAAATTAATTTTTCTTTATGGGAGGATCACTTTATTTCTTTATATTTTTGTATTTCTTTTATTTTTACCACATATTTTAGTTTGCTTAATGGGTTTAAATTATTTTAATATTATAAAATTATAAAAATAAAAAAATAATAAAGAGGTGATTAAAAAATAAAAATAAAGAAAACAATAAAAAAATAAAAAAATAAAATATTGAGTGTGATACAAATAAAAAAAGAGATAAATAAAAACCGTTTACATCTGTCAATTCTTCAAGAAAAGATCTATAAGAAAGCTATTTACACAAAAACAAAATTTTCATAAACAAAAAAGTTATAGACCCCCTCCCAAAATGCAGACAAAAACACTTCGTAGCTTAAAAACGGCTTGCTATATCTAAATGTGGTTTTCACCTTTAAGCTTCTCTTGAAATTTGAGCGTCGCAAAGGGGGTCAGTTTTTTCTATCTCCCCTAGAAATACCCGACACCACAAAAAAACAACGAATTTAGGACACCCCGTACAGGGTGTGACAATGAATACGATTTTTTGAGAGGGAACACCCTGTACATTTTCGCATTTTAAGATTCGTCTTTTCTTTCTGATTTCAAAAATATACAATATCTACGTGCTGCGATTAATATTTTTTGAGGTATATGCAGTATTTCTTCTATATGATCTTATGCATTTCACGTTTATTTTGTTTTGCCATGGGAGTATTGACTCTCAACTCCAATGTTTCTTCAAGTATTTCTTGATTGTGTTTGTATTTCAAATCATCACACAGATCCAAGTTTTTTGGGAAGGAGCATTTACATTCTAGGCATCTAAACATAAAAACACTTTCTGCATAGGAATACCTTTGTTTTTGTATGCCATGTTTACTTTGACAATGTTTATTCAAATTAAATTGGGCACTAAATAATTTGTCACACAACTTGCACGTCACCGGTATTTTCACAGCACAAAAACGACGAATTTTCATCAAAAAGAACTGGAAATTATTAAAGTTTTGCTGTCTAAAACCATACTGAAATATCTCTCAGTTGATTGGAGGGCAGAAGTGACAGATCAACGCTTGCGCACGTCTTGGAATTCATCTCGGTATTTAACGACTCGTTAAAAAAGCATCTCTTTTTATTTGCCCGTATCAGTATATGTATCGAACTGCGCAAGTGCAGAATCGATACGGAACTGCCAATACCCTACATGGACCGGATAGCTGCAGTACCAGTGGCGGCTGCTACAGGGAGGGCAACTAGACAACAAACAGTATTTTTAATTGATTTATTTAAAAAAACTTACGACATATCTAGTTCCTTTTTTTAGTCTGTGATTAACAAAAGGCGATTAATTGGGTAAACGTTTTTAGCGTAAATAATTACAAGCCGGAAGCACTGCGCGGCACAAGATTTTAATTTCATCTGTTTTTCAGCGGTGTATGGGTGGCTGTTCCCGCGCGGGGCGGGAGGAATGTTTGTTTTAGTTGACATCGGCCATATTTATCGTGCGAAAACGTTCGTTACCCTTCCTACGCGTTGCCGTTTTTATCCTTAGTGAAGACGTATGAGTTTCTTTTGATTTGGGATAGGTCAGTAGTTAAAAGCCTTGTCGGTCGTGTGTCCATTGTTTGTTTTTGTTTTTGTTTGTTTTTAAAATGGAAATAAATACCGTCGATTATACACTTAACTTCGATTACAAATAAAATATTTAGGGCTACATAGACCGGACCAAAAAACCCTAAAAATTAACGAAAATTTTAGTGCAAGTAAAAGGGAATGTGTGATATCAAGCACTTTAGTGAAAAGTTAGACACAAAGTAAGTGCTACTTATTTAAATAACCACATAGAATTTTCTATGCTAGACAAGACTGATATTAGGTGTCAATTGAATAGTGCCTATAGGCAAAACAGTACCGAACATAATAAAAATTGGCAAAAAATAGACAAATACTTAGTAGAATATTAGACTGTTTAAAATTCTGTGGGATTTTTGAGGTTGCTCCACGGGGCCATGATTAGTCTGAAACTGGTGCTAATCCAAGTACTTTGCGCAAGTTAAAGAAGGGCGAATAGACTTTATATATAAATAAATAAACTAAAAACTAGGTAGGTAGTTTTTTTATCTCCTTTTCCATGCAATATAAATTTCTGCCCCCACTAATTTATAACGTCACCAGTCGCCACTGAGTATACCCCTTTTAATATAGTTGACTTAGCAGCATTGTATGATATCTACAGAGCTTAAAATAGACTTGATTGGAATGCTAATTGGCCCCAGAAAATCTTACAATTATGACCGCTAGATGTAGGTGACAGATTGGATGTTAAAAGAACGTATTCACGTCAATCAAATCAACTTAACTTTTTTTAAAATTTTAAGTATTGCCTGTATAACCCACAAATTATATGTTTTCCATATTATTTATTACTTTCATGTTTGCCATGTAGTATAACATTTTGTAATATTTGATATTTTATGTAAAAAATTCAAGTTCTAAACTTTTGAGATTGGTTTAAAATCAGCATGTAAATAAGTCAAATTTTTCACTTGGTTTTTTACTTGCCGCACATAGATTGACAGAAATGATAACAAACACAAAAATTCCCAGATTATTTTTGCGAAGTTCTACCGGGTCGAGTTCGTTTAATTTGTTAAATATTGCGTTATTTTTTTCAAAGCAAATAGCAAATATTGCCTTTTATACATGATTAACTGTTTTGTTGTGGTCTGCTTCTTACAGTCGCATCGATTTGCCGTTGTTTTCCTTTCACCGGTAAGTTGCGTTATTTTTGAAGCTGGGTTAATGCAGAATCCCTGTTGTGCTTAGTACATTAAGGGCTATCATTGTACCCAACATATTGCACAATGAACAAACCTTATTCTTGCATAATGACTGTCTTTTTGCTTCCTGCTTAGTATGGTAAGATGCACTAAGCACCAAATGTATCCATTGTGCTTTATGTTGCTGGGTAAATCAGTAATAAGTTGCAAGGTAAATCAGGCATTAGTTTACACAAGTTTTGTGTTTTTTTTATTAAATTTTATTAAATATCTCTCCTAATTCCAGTTAAGTCAGGATTTTTATCAGGGGATATACAGGACTGGTCCCAGACTTTCAAAAATTAGGGCAGTTTAGATGTTTAAAACATGTGGTTAGAAAAAATCAAATTTTTTTCCGGTGTGTAATACACCAGAATAATTCTTGGAAAATTCTTTGGAAAAAGGGGGGCCTGGCCCTCTAGCCTTCACTCTTGGACTGCTACTGGGATATACATATACATATATAGTGATAGTTATCAGGTTTAATATAAAAAAGAGGGTCCGCTGAATCCAAATCTGCAGTTAAAACAAATTTCGGGTAATTTAAAGCGGTTGGGGGGGATTATTATATTAGGATAGAACTGTCTATGTTTATGAGACTTAACTAACAAACCTTAATCAAGTTTTTTTGCAGATTTTGGCAGCTTTGCTTAACTCTATTATAAAATTTACTAAGGACTTTTGTGCATCAGCCACCATTTTGAAATATTCAAAATGGCGACCGTGAACAAAAAACAAAAGGAAAGCATACACATGCGATACATCAGTTATAGGGTTTTTGGGTTCGCTGAATCCAAATTTGATGTTAAAAAAAGATTTTGGAGTAATCTGAAGGCGTGCGGGGTATTATGGGGTAAACAGTAAAACTGTTTGTATGGAGACAACGAGCAAATTTTATCAAAGGTTTTTTACAGATTTTGACCGCTCTGCTCAACTGTATTATAAAACTAACCAAAGACTTTTGGTCATACACATGCCAGTTTTTGGGTTCGCTAAATCCAAATATGTTGTTAAAAAAAGATTTTGGAGTAATCTGCATATGCTTCTTCTTGAATTTTTTCCCACGGTCGCCATAATCCCAAAAGTTATTAGCTACTTTTCTAATGGGGTTGAGCAGAGCTCTCAAAATCTGTAAGAAAAATCATGATTAAAGTATTTTCGTTAAGACTTCGCATACGGTTTAACCCAAAAATACCCCCACTCGTCCGGAATATATAAAATCTACTTTTAACAAAAGGTTTGCATTCAGCGAATCCAAAAACCCTATAATTGATGTATCGCATGCATATGCTTTTCTTTTGTATTTTTTTCACGGCACCATCTTGAATATTTAAATATTTTAAACTGATGGCTGATGCCCAAAAGTCATTGGTTAGTTTTATAATAGGGTTGAGCAGAGCTGTCAAACTTTCTAAAAATATTTGATAAAGTTCGTTGGTTAAATCTCCATATAAACAATTTTATTGTTTATACAGTTAACCAGATTACCCCTGAATCTTTTTTTAACATAATATTTGAATTCAGCGTACCCAACCAAGAACCCTATAAGTAAGGTATCATATGCATGTGCTCCTTTTCTAAATTTTTGCCCACGGTCGCCATGTTGAATATTTCAAAATGGTGGCTGATGGCCAGAAGTCACTGGTAAGCTTTGAAATAGGGTTAAGCAAAGCTTTCAAAATCAAAAATAACTTAATTAAAGTTTGTTCGCTAAATCTCCACATAAACAGTTCTACCGTAATACCATAAATTCCCGGCTATCACCTGTTTCTTTAAATTACTCCTCTTAACTGAATTCAGCGGACCCAAATACCCTAGAATCGGTGTATCGCTTGCCTATGTTAACAGGTCGATTTTTTTCATAAAATGATTCTCCCTCCGTTGGGGTACCCCCCAGAAAAAATAGTGTCGAATTTCAATTCTGGCGACCAAAGGCCGACTGAAATAATAGAGAATTATTGAAATACAGCCAGGCTATAATTGTGCCAGGCACTATTTTGACACATTCACATTGAAAACTGACAGTTGATCCTTCAAAATTGACATACCAAAGTCGAATTTAAAACTTTCGTCGTTTATTTTCAATTAATAAGAGAAGGCACTATTTATTCCGGTTTGAAAGATCACAGCTGATATTAGAATGTGAAGGTGTCAAAATTGTGCCTGGCACTATTATAGCCTGATTTATTTTAATAATTCTCTATTGTACCACACACATCTATGCTTGATTTAGATATTTTTTTATTTAATTTTTTCACTTTAAAATGGCCGCTATCTTGGATTTTTAAAAATGTTTAAGGGTGCCAGAGTGACATCACTCGGATTAATAATATAGAGCATCCTGACTAACAAAATCTGTAAAAAAAATTCTTGTACCATTAATTTCCCACTTCAAATAGCTGTTTCGCAACCAGATTATTCCAATTCGTAACACAGTTTCCGGAAAAAAAAGTAGTATATCATTTGACAGTGGCGCACCCAGGAATATGTCTTGGGGGCCCGAGGCCTCTTGGGGGAGGGGCGAAGCCTCATGATGTCGAATGTTAAGCTATTTTTTGTGTTTTTTCCTGAAATATGTGGAAAATATGTAAAAAAATCTAAGGCTTATACTGCCGTCCTTAGTAAGACCCACCTATTTGCAAAAAAATCAAAAATGAGTTATGACCGAAAATGGCTTTAAAAAGGTTATTTTCATCTGTTGTTTAAGAAAAATACCCAAATTTTTGTTCGGAAGTATTTTATTTTGAAAAACAAAAAAAATATATTACTATGTACCCTTAGCAAGCATTTAAACTTTAAACTCGCTTTTCTCGAAATAAGTGCAAACGTAGATAGGTGGGTCTTACTAAGGACGGCAGTATACTCTTCAGTGTACACATTTCTTAAAACTGGGTAACATTTAAAATATTAAAATACATTTTATCGAAAATTAAAATCTTGAATAATAAAAATCTCATATAATCAAAATCTCGAAACTAAAATATCTAATAAAATATCGCAAAATTAAAAGCTGATTAAATATATTCAAAATTCGTTTGGTTGATTTGATTAAATTGGCTGGTGAGGTTGGTTGGTTATGTTATTTATTTAGGTTGGTTGGGTAGTTGTGGTAGTTTCAATATTTCGATTTTCAATATTTTGTAATTTTGCTATTTTGATTTTAAATACTTTAATTTTCCATATTTTAGATATTCGACATTTTAATAACTTTAAATTTTAATTTTCATTATAAAGAGTTTGAGATTTTGATATTCGATAAAATATAATTCGATAAAATATGAACAGTGGATATTAGTTACTAAAGTTGTCTTCAAAAGTGCTAAGAAACAGCCAACACGATAACACCTCCCAGGTTTGCCATTTTGTTATTCAGTTAGGGGCACATTTTTGTATGAATGATTTACCGCCTCAATCTGACTATCTTTCTTACATAATTTTTAAACAGTCCCATGTTTCCTTTTGGGGAATTTCTAAAGGTTGGTGCCGATTTGGGGATATTTTGGCAATACCAACCCATTTACCCTCCACCAACTGTCAAGTACATGTAGCGGTCATTTTCTTTCCACGTCATTAGCATTCCAGTTTATGTTACAGTTCCGTGCTTGATACTTAGTAAATACTGCTGCCAGTATTTTGTTAACGAAATTACATTTAACACTCGAATAGATAGGTATTTCACAAAAAAAAATAAACAAATAATAATTCAATATTTTTTTTATTTAGGAAATACCTTGTACAATATATTAGGTTATTGTTGCATTATAGCGTACTAATGAACCAGGGATGCATGTAAAAATGATTGTTTATAAAGAAAAAAAGTACCTAGGCCTTGACACTGAGCTAGTTTTCATCCATTACATTGCTATTCAAGCCAGCACATTTTTTTACGCAAAACTGACCTTTAAATTAAAATAGAATATGAATCTAAAAAGTGGATCAAAAATAAATCTAACAAGTCAAGAACAAGATGCTAATTTTTCTGTTTATTTAAAAGTTTTTGTAATCATGTTTCTTATAATTTTGGTTAATGAAGAAACCAAATATGTCCTTCCTTTATTTATGTTTTTTACCTATTATTTTATTTACAGTGCTTGTTAATTTATTTATATTTTTTTCCCTAAGACTTTAACCTTTGACATGATTTTTAAAATTTTGTTTTTATAAAATTGTAATTATATTTTCGTTCGTCATTATAAATTTGAGTGGCAGAATATATAGCTAATTAGAAGTTTTCCTATGTCTGTTTTTATTCTAGAAAAAATTAATTTAACGTTATGGTCGAGTCTTATTAAATAAATATACCATCAAAGTGGAATAGAAAAGTGTTTTACAATTTACATTAAACTATATTTTTTTATGTACGTCTATTTATCTATTTAGCCTTCTTCATTCCATCTTTGGACATAGGCCTCCCCCAATATCTTCCACTCTTCTCTGTCTGTCGCTTATGTGTTTATCCGTCTAGTTTAGGAGGATACATTGGTTATACACTTTTGTTTTGAGGTACTGAGGCTATTTTTTATTTCTTAATCTGTAGCTTAATTTACTGAATGCTGCCCAGGTTAATCTTACTCGTCTCTTGATTTCAGCTGTTTGTTTATCTTTTTTTAGTTTAATAATTTGTCCCAGGTATTTATATTCCTCTAGGGGAGACCGGGGTTAGTTGTTACAGGGGTAAGTTGTTACAGCAGCTTTTACTGCTACTGTATATATGGCAAGAGTGCCGCGACAAGCGCGTTTTAAGAGTCGTTGCGTCAGCTTTGTCGTCTCGTACTTTGGTTTAGTTCCCTTCAGATTCGTACGCGTGTTGATGATTAATGTGTTTTTCACGTCTAAAAGTAAATTCTTATATTGAAAACTATTCTTTTATGCATTTTTGTGTGTTAGTGAAAATAATTTGATAAAGACATCAATGTAAGCTATCAGGTATGTTCTTCCATAAACCGCTATTTTTATTTGGTTATTTACCGTATCTAAAAAAATATCATAAAAATATTAGCCAAATGTCTGATGGGGTTGTGACACCTTCTATGGGGCAGGTTGTTACTGTAATGACTTACTCCATAGTAAATTTTACAATGTGCATTTATCATAAGAAATTGTTTTAGGAAGGAAAATGACGACCTATAAACGCAAAACTGAGAACTTTTGCAGAGAAAATGGAGTTGTAGTAATTTCCATGCCTCCGCATAACTCCCATAAATTGCAGCCACTGGAACGATCTATCTATGAACCTCTTAAAATGTATATAAATACTGGTTGCAATTTCTGGATGCGCCATAACCCGGGAAAGACATACCGAAAATTGCTAAAGATGCTCTATTGTTGGCGGCAACCCCGAAGAATATTCAGGCTGGATTTAAAGTAAGTGGAGTTTTCCCAGTCAACATAAACATTTCCGGAGAAGACGAGTTTCTTCCTGCTCCTGTAACAGACCGTTCGAATCCAAATATTGAAGAGACCCCTCCAAATTCACCTGTTATAGTGAATTTATCTCCAGTATTACCCGATATAAATAAGAAAATAGACAACTAAGCACCTGATAATTTACCTGGACCGTTTAAAGTACAATCGCACTCCTCCCCTCAAGATTTACGACCATCACCAAAAGCACCAGAAAAGGACGAAAGCGCGGGCGGGATGCCATCTGGACTGACACACCGAATAAAAAAGAGTTAGAAAATGTATATAAAGAAAAGGAAACGAAAGAATTGAAGAAGAAACCAAAACTGTTAGGCGCAAAAACAAAATTAAAAAAAAATTCTAGCAGCTCTAAAGATGAAGAGGAGGTTTTTGCCTTACTTGCGGTGAACCTTTTTCAAATTCACGGCCAAAAGAAAAATGGGTACAATGTACTGCGTTCTAAATTAGCACATCTGGAATGCAAAGATAAAAATCGATTTTTCATTTGTTTAAATTGCAGTTCTGACGATGAGATGTAAAAATACAAGCTTGTCACAACTAACCTCATCAGTGTAACAATCAACCCCGGATCGGGGTAACTTGTGACTTTGTGCTTTACTTACTTAAATTATTTATAACTTTGTTTGTGGTAGCTTAAATAATTAAAACTTATATTTTTTAATGAGTTAAATGTTGGCAAATAAATATGCGTTAGAATAAAATTTGTCGTATTAATGGGGAAAATATTAAAAATAGATTTGTAAAAATCGTAACAACTAACCCCGGTCTCCCCTACTTAATCTATTTCCTTTTGGTTTATTCTGACCGTAATATTTTTATCTGTGTTTGTTATGATTTTATTTTTAGTGTTGTTCATACTTAAGCCTATATTTTTAGCTGCTGCATCCAGTTCTTCCAGCATTCTTATCAGTTCTTCTTTCTTGTCTGTTATGAAGGCGATATCATCAGCATATCTTAGGTGGTTAAAGAGTTGTACGTTTACTTTGATGCCTTTTTCTTCCCAATCTAGTCTTTTAAAAACATCTTCTAGGGCCTGGTTAAATAATTTAATGGATATTATGTCACCCTGGCTGACACCTCTTCTTATGGGATTGGCTTGGTTCCTTCGTGGATTTTGATTGATATTGTTGATTCGCTATATATATTGGCTATTAAGTCTGTATATCTGTGATCTATTCGGCTATTAGTTAAAGATGCTTTTACTGCCCAGTGCTCAATGCTATCGAAAGCTTTTTTAAAGTCTATAAACACAATATACAGTGGAATGTTGTATTTGTTGGCTCGCTCTATTAAGGTTTTCATGGTTAATAAGTGGTCAACTGTACTGAAACCTGCTTGCTCTTTTGATTGATATTCGTCAAATTTTGTTGTTAGTCTATCTGTCAATATTTTCGTGAAAAGTTTATAAATTACATTGAGGAGTGTTACATGTCGATAGTTTTTAAGTTTGCTCTATCGCCTTTCTTCTGGAGAATAATGGTTACTGATTCTTTCCAGTTGTTTGTGATTATTATTATCTGAACACTTATTCATATTTTGTTTGAATGAGTAACTTGTGATAGGAAATAAATAATTTTGATAATTTTCAATTGCAATATAAATACTTTACTTATAATAGTAGAATCTCAGCCTATGACTAGTTAATATTTTTTTAATGAACAGTAATTTGTTGCACCAGGGTCTTGCTATTTGACTTCAAGGTAAACTAGGTATTAACCAGAAATATTTAATGACAAAATCATAAGGTGTTTCAACTGTTACTCAGCATAAGTAGATAAGTAATTAAATATTGTAATAAAGTTGATTTTGCAAAGGTGGGTTTAACGTTTGTTTTTAGATATGTGGACGTTCACCCCGTCCGTCAAATATACAGTATTCAGTCAGTCACTAAGTCAGACTATTAGTCAATATTGATTACTGTAGGGGAGAGCGGGGCAAGATGACGATGTTAACAAATTCAAAAAAAAGACAAAAATTTAAACCTTAACACCAGTACTTACTAAGACCTTAGGCTTAGCATGGTAGACCGAGTTTAAGTATCAAGTCTATAGACTTGATACCGATCGGTTTAAGTGTATTTTTTCAGTACTCACAGGTCAAATAACTGCAAAGATTTGGTTCACCCTAATGTGCAATATGATAGTAAGCATTTCTCAGTGAGTTTCATCTCATATAAATTCAAATTAACTTTAGAAATAAAGAAAAACCACATAAAAATTGTGTAACGAAATGTCATTTTTTGGAAATTTAGTCCATGTAGTCGTAGGATTACCGTTAAAAATAGTCTCAAATTGTAGTACAACCCCTGAGGGGTGGTTTAAAGTTCGAAAAATAATAGAAATAATCCATGATTGACAAAAAAACTTATATACAAAAGTATTCAAAGCTAAATAATACATAAATAACTTAAAACTATATCTATAGATGCATTACCGTATTAAATTTATTGCATTACCGTATCAACATTTAAATACTGTAAAAAGCACAAGATAGATTTTAGAATCTCTTTTCAAAAACCAATTCACCAAAACAATCGACCATCGGTTTATTCGTCGCTAACTTGGCTAAAAAATTAACATGTAAAATATAGCGGACAGCTGACACTGATTTACACCGTTTTTATTCGACATTTCCTAGTGACATTTGGAGGTTTAAATATGGCTACCGTTTTTAAACCAAAATATTTTATTCTTTTTATTTATTTATAACCTTTGTGTGGAAATAATGTCTTTGTTGCAACGAAAAAAGATGACCCATATCGCAAGGTATTTGTGAACAATTTATATAAATATTAAAAACTATTGCATTCACGGGAAAAATAAGTTAAACCTTCAACCAAAATTTAGACTTTTAAACCTAGGGTTGTAGCACTTAGCACTGTAGACCCTTTAGTAAATACTGGTGTAAAAGTCTCATATCTTGTCCCACTAGCGGGGTAAGTTGACAAGCCTATTGGGGCAAGATGACGACTAGGCGCATATGTCACAAATGAATGTCTCCTTCTTTCAAAATGAGGTCCACGCCTCATGCCCCCAACCCTTGCACCTTCCACATTAATCCAGTCCGCTGCTGGAGGTTCAATCCATGGTTCCTGGTACCCTGAACAAAAATATTTTTGTTGTTTTTTTTGTTTCTGGTATGTTTTGGTTAAAATCATTAAAAACTTTCTTTTGAACTTTTGAGACTTTGCCATAAGTTGTCTTTTTATTTTCTTGTTTAATTTTGTCCAAGTTTTTTTTTTAAACTGTTCTTTACTCTTCATCTTGCCAAACAAAAGACGACCAAAAATGGTCATTTAAATGTTCTTATATTGAAAATATATTAAATAATTTCCTAGTTACAAACAAATATTATTCTTTCCGTAGATTTTTCCGCAAAAGATTATTTTTCGGCATAAAATTTTATAAGGGACCACTAGAATTATAGGTTCTGAGCCACTGTACTATTATTAGTCTAAGTTGCTCCTCTATCTTGAATGAACCCATAAAAATTTGGATTTAAACAGTTTTAACAGCACACTAAAACAAACTCGTTGTCATTTATAAATTTTGTGTTAAATGTTACATTGAGTTCGTTAACTTGCCTCGTTCGTCATATTGCCCCGCTCTCGCCTACGAAAATCTGATATCAATTCGGACCAAAACGCGTTTTCGGCTCGCAATACGTCATGTAGATGATAAAATAGTGAAATTGGTATGTATAGCTAACGTTATTTGTTGCTTCGGCGATCATCGATAAGTGCCCAAGGAATTAGCATATCAACTTAAAATTTTGCACAAATGTATGCTTGAGTATGCTTAAGAAACATGGGGACACTAGGGGCACTTGCCCCCCCCCCCCCCGTGTTTTTTGAATATACAAAAAATGAGTAAAAAGTAATGTTTTTGCTAATAAAAATTCAAAATTTTTGCCTGCGGCGCATGAAAGTGTCTATAGTTATTATCATCAAAATTACAACCAATAATTCAATAAAATGCTGCTTAAAAAAATATATACCGTTTTTTACCAACAGAGAATGTCACCTAAAGTGCCCCCTCCACCTCCCCCCCCCCGAGAAGCACCTCTGGATCCGCCCTTGGCTAAAACACAGGGCATTATGGGTCTTTTAAACTGTGAGAGTGGAAAAAAAATATCTGATATACGTCTAATGCAAGCTTAGTCGAAATTTGAGCTGTAGTTTTTTTGCTACCTTTGCACCAGCTTTTTTATAAATTAAATATTTTTGTTGGCAGACAATTGGAACGGTGAAAATTTTGTTAATTCTAATCTACATTTTTGGTAAAACGGTAATGAAATGATGATCAAATCTTTGGTATTACGTCAAAACATATTATTATTTTTTTAAAAGTATTCTGCTTTAATTCTTGGAACCTGTTTAGGATATACCTGCTTTATATTGTTAGCCAAATAGCCATAGCCAAATTTTAATACATTATTTTTATTTGGCCATGAACGGAAAAATTCCGATTTGACTTTGAATAATGTTACATTAAAATCAATAGAATTTGGAGAAATTAAAGAAACACTCTTTTTTTTTCTAAAAAATCTCCGTGATATTTTTACCAAAGTGCAATTAATGGAAAGTTTTACTCAAACCGTAAACAACAAAAAGAAAGTTTCCCATGCTTTGACCGTGATTTGAACCCGAAACTTTGACTATGTACGCCAACGCCCTTCCAATTAGGCCACCGAAACCATAAGTACACTAACATAAAACCCTAAACTTTAAAAAGACTTAACATGTGCTTTACTTGGTCCTAGTGTTCCAGTTTTTTTGACAAACAGTTTTAGATATTCGACACCGCTTCTATTTTCATAAAATATTGTGGCAGAGCTTTTGATTTAATTATTATAAACGTAAAATTGGCTGCACTGCCTGTTTATCCCAAAACCAAAATTTGAATTGACCGAACCGCACCCCCCCACGTTTTATTAAAAGTGATCAATCCTAAGGGGTTGTTTTATTGTAAAATGTTTAAAGATAGGCAACATTTAATTCACAGAAATTATTGAGAAGAGTTAGTCAGAAGACAAAGGGAACAAGAGGCACATATCGGTGTACCTATTATACAGCAGGGATATATGTTTCAAAAAATCGAACCCCCCCCCCCCCTTTTTTTCTTTTGAAAGTCTGAGACCGCGTCTGTAATAGGTATAAGACTCGTCAGGTTTTTGCGTTGCTTATTTAAAATATATATAGTAATTCTAATAGTTCTTTCTCAAGAATAAAAAATGCACTTTTTGTTAAGAATTAAAGAAAAAACAGGAGAAAAACCTCCCCTAGAAAAATTTTATTACAAATAATTTTTTCGTCGAATATTGCCACCAAGATTTTGACCAAGATCCGCGCTTGTTTTTTCTTACTGAATCATTTTTATTAGTACTTTCCTTTAATTCCCAATTAGCAATTCGGTAAATTAGTCTTAAAAATTCCCATGCTTGTACATATCTAGACGCATTACATATAAATATTTTGACCAATAGTTAAAGCAATATTTAAGATTGGTAATTACAAAAAAACAAACTTTTGTCTTATCCACTACTGCTCTTCCCTCTTTTCATACAATATACCTATAAAGTTTTGATGCCAAATATAGCTCCTAATAACACATTAAAACTGCCTACTAAACTTCCAAATTATTTTATTTTGATATTACAAAAAATTATATAAATCTCAGTGCTACCTACCTAAATGTGGCAATAAACAATACAATTTGATTGTTAACTGCCAAATATAGAAAGTAATTTTTGACGAGGAACATTTTTGTAATTTTTAATTCAAATTTTTAACAAGTGTTCTAAAAGCACTTTTATGTTTAAAAAATAAACCTATTTTAAACAAATTATTTCAAATCAGAGTTGTGAAATATAGGCGCGCGCAAACACTCAACTACATTTTAAATCTTTAAAAACTCAACAGTTTCTTAGACAAACAACGTCAAAAAGCACCAAAATACTACCAAACTTCCACATTTTTTAAACTAATGTCACAAAACACACCTGTGTTTCTACAAACTAAATATAAGAACAAACAATTAAGTTATTGTTAATAGACAGTCAAAGAAGATTTAAAAGGCACACCCAATACAAAAGTTGATGTCAAACAAAACTCCGAGAAACACCAACAAATTTCCAATTCAACTTCCAAATTTTATATTATTATTACAAAAAATTATGGAAACCTCTTTGTTACCTAACTAAATATGGCAATAAACAATAAAATTTTATTATTAACTGTCAAAATGTTTATATCTTGTGTGGAAGGTAATTTTTCACAAAAATCATGTTAATATTTTTTATTTTTTGTTACTAAAAAATAAATCTGTTTTAAACAAATTATTTCAATTCAGAATTGCGAAATAAACGCGCGCGCAAACATCAAACTACATTCTAAATCTGTAAAAACTCACCGTTTCTTAGACAAACAACCCCAAAAAGCACCAAAATACAACCAAACTTCCACATTTTGTTCAACTAATGTCACAAAGCACACCTATGTATGTCTGTACAAACTAAACATAAGAACAAACAATTAAGTTATTAATAATAGACAGTCAAATAAGATTTAAAAGGCGCTCCCAATACAAAAGTTGATGTCAAACAAAACTCCTAAAAACACCAACAACTTACCTACTAAACTTTAAAATAATTTTATTTTAATATCAAAGTTAATGCAAACCTCTGTGCTACCTAACTAAATGTGGCAATAGACAATAAAATTTGATTGTTAACTGTCAAATCTTTATATTTATCTTGTGTCGAAAGTAGTTTTTGAAGAAAACATTTTTATAATGTTTAATTCAAATATATTTAACCACTTTTCTAAAAATATTTTTCCTTTGTTATTGAAAAATAAACCTGCTTTAAACAAATTATTTAAATTCAGAATTGCGAAATACAAGCGCGCGCGCCAACATCACACTACATTCTAAATCTTTAAAAACTCAACATTTCTAGACAAACAACCCCAAAAAGCACCAAAACACAACCAAACTTCCACATTTTGTTCAACAAACTGTCACAAAGCACACCTATTTCCGTACAAACTAAATATAAGAACAAACAATTATTTAATAGGCAGTCAAATAAGATTTAAAAGGCGCGCCCAATACAAAAGTTGATGCCAAACATAATTCCGAAAAACATCAACAAATTACTTATTCAACTTCCAACTTTTAATTTATTATTACAAAAAATTATGGAAACCTCTTTGTTACCTAACAAAATATGGCAATATATAAAAAGATTTTATTGGTAACTGTCAGAATGTTTATATCTTGCGTAGAAGGTAATTTTTGACCAAAAATATTTTTTTAATTTTTATTTTTATTTTTAAACTCGTTTTTTAACAACATTTTTACTTTGTTATTCAAAAATCAACCTGCTTTACACAAATTATTTAAATTCAGAATTGCGAAATATACGCGCGCGCAAACACCTAACTACATTCTAAATCTTTAAAAACTCACCATTTCTTAGACAAACAACCCCAAAAAGCACCAAAATACAACCAAACTTCCACATTTTGTTCAACAAATGTCACAAAGCACACCTATGTATGTCCGTACAAACTAAATATAAGAACAAACAATTAAGTTATTGTTAATAGACAGTCAAATAAGATTTAAAAGGCGCGCCCAATACAAGAGTAGGTCAACTGTAGCCGCAGCAGTAACGTCAACGCGTAACGGAAAGGAAAAGTGCGCAGTTTAGACTAAACTGTGTGAACAATTCTGTGGTTGACTGGCTTTGCTTGGCGTTTGATATTTTTATTTTATTTTTTTGGTGGAAGGGTTATAGAATGGGTTCTGGTATGTTACATGTTGCATGGTATAATATTATGGGCACCGCGCAGGAACCCATATAATTTCTGCGTTTATATACATATCAAAATGGTCCAGGGCAGCGTTTCTCAAATCTTTCTAGAAAAATTTTGGTTTGCATCGTTTTTTTTATAATGTAATTTTCTAAAATTCTCAAAATTTTTCTAAATTTTTTATATTGACGGTTTCAGGTATTTCCAGGGGAGACAGGAAAAAACTGGCCCTCCTTTGCGATGCTCAAATTTTAAGAGAAGCTTAAGGCACGGATCATTTGTTAGGTGATCCGTGCTAAAGGTTCAAAACCGCATCTTGATATAGCAATCTGTTTTTAAGCTACGGGGTGTGTTTCAAAAGTCTGCATTTTGGAAGGGGGTCTATAACTTTTTTATTTATGGGAATTTTGTTTTAGTGTAAAGAGCTTTATTATAACTTTTTTCTTGAAGAATTGACAGATGTCAACTGTTTTTATATATCTTTTTTAGTTTTTGAGATATTTCATAAAGTTATAATTTTTCTTATGGAATAGCCTTCTTTTTATTCGATTTTTAAAATCAGCGTAAAATTTCCTTTAAAATGATGTGTCACAATCAATATTTTATTTTATTTTTTTGCTGTTTTTATATTTTTATTTTTTTCAATATTTTTTTGGTTTTATTTTTTAATTTGATTATTTTAAAATATTTTCAACCCCGTCATCAAATTAAATTATAAAATAAGAAAAAATATTTAAAAAAACAATGAAAAAAATTTCAAAATAAGATGTGATACATACGATATTTTAAAAGGAATTTTCGGCTGATTTCAAAAATCGAATAAAAAGAGGGTAATTCCAGAAGGAAAATAACAACTTTATATATATTTTTCATATCTCAAAAACTAAAAGAGATAAATAAGGGGGGGTCAGTTTTTTTCTATATTTCCTAGAAATATCCGAAACCCACCAAAAACATCGAATTTGTGACGTGCTTCATTTTTCAATAATTTTTTTTTTCGTCGTTTTTTTTGTGCCTTCTTACCCCCCCCCCCCCCCTGTAGTAGTAATTTTCGCCCTCCCCCCCAATATGCTCCGGTTAGTTGCACACCTGCTAAAATAGAGTTTCCAAATTAGCGTCAGCGAATAGCTGAGGGTCCACAACAAAATTAAAAGAGGTAGGCAAAAATTGCCATTGTTTTACTACTTACACGCTTACTGCACACACAAAACTAGAAATTCTAAACTCCTTAAAAACTCTATTATCAAATATCAAAATAAAATAATTTGCCTATACATGGAGAAAGGCAGTACATAGCAAAAAAACGAAAATGCATTTTTTTGGTACCCATTAGTCTTCCTTTTTATTTACTTTATTGCCACAGAAGAAAATGTATGCAACGTAAAAAAAACTACGGGAAAAGTAAAAAATCGCGCTGTGGAAACATTTTGTAGATATGATGAAAATAATGGCGCCGTAAGTGAAAATTTGAGAAGAATTAAGTAGGTTTTGAAGAATATGGCGCCACAATAGAAAATTTTTAGTAAAAAGGACAAAAAATAGTGCCAAGCGAAAATGTAAAAAAAATAAAATAATTTAAAGAAAAAAAGGCTAAATATTTTAGGGAAAAATCGGGTATCAAATCAAGCGCGGATCTGGGTCAAAATCTAGGGGGGGGGGGGTAATAGTCGACAATTTTTTTTTGTAATATAATCACCCCGTTACCCCCCCCCCCAAACCCGCGCTTTTATCAAATTGTATCAAATGAAAAAGCTTTGGTTATTTTTAAAAGAGTCTAGTCAGTTCGCCCCTAACAAATTATGCTCACTTTGGTTTCGGGAGGCTAATTTTGAGTTTGGAGAGGTTAAGCCCCCACCTAATTGTGCAAATAAATTTTATTTGCAAACATTCTAACTGAACTATGGGATTTAAATAAATACGTTTAAGGACCCTCGACCCTTTCTCCGCAAACTCATTGTTCGCTCTAGGCGTAATTCAAAGGACCGTAAATTATTTCCAATAGGATTTACCTATTGGTTTGCTGGAATGATATAAAAGTTTAGAAAAAACTATGTCGGACGCACAAGATTGCTGGCACTTACCCCTTAATCTCGTTGGAGCTGTTCTTGGTTGGCCAACCCTTCGATGTTCTTGTAGCCCTTTTTCCAGCTTGCACACACTAGTGGAAATATGTCGAAAGACAGTAATTAAATTTTAATTATAAGTACAAGAAAATTGTTGGCAGCATGCCGGTATCGCAGATTTGACGGAAGTGTCAATTTTCGTCGTCACAGGTATGGGGCGCGCAGGTGCCGGGGCAGACCTGTGCGTCATGATTTCGCGCGCTTATTTGAATTGTAAAAACGAATATTTTACGGTACTTTGAAAGCAGCCGAAAACGATTAATTAAAACTAAAAATTATAAATAAGAAAAAAATGCAGAATGTCAGTTTCCGACACTCATCATTTTCTCATATCCCATTTTCTTTTGCAGCCACATAATTACCGTCTTTTCTGTTTTATTGAGATAAGATAATTTCATTTTACAAACAGGGGTAAAATTTTAAAAACGTTATATAACGGTTGCCCTCTGAAGGTGGTTGCTTTAGGAGGCTGCCTCGTTGCCTGACCCTTTGGCACGCCCCTGAATTCAAGGTTGATATGCCGCATGGAGTTCATTTGATGTGTGGATCCAGTCATTTTAATGAATGAATTTTTTAGCTCACACTACACTATAGTAGTGTGAGCTATAGTGATCCTAATTTTTTCGAGAAAAAAAAAGTTGCTCCGATTTCAAAAAATTTTATATATCTTTGCGTTTCAGATGATTTTGAAACTTTTTTGTTGCGCCGTCTGTCTGTCTGTCTGTCTGTCTGTCTGTTTGTCTGTCTGTCTGTCTGTCTGTATGTCTGTCTGTAACGACCAACGCGCATAACTCAAAAACCGCTTGCCCGATTTTAATGAAATTTGGTACCTACGCTGGATTTTGGGTCGAGATGGTCCCATTTAAAAATGAACAAAATCCACCGAACACAAGTCAATTAAAAGGGTGGGGGTATATATCAAAAATTAGAGTTTATGTAAAAATATGGCGTGTGTGATATCAAACGAAAGGTAATTGCGTCTGGAGTTAAATAAAATACATTTTACTTTAAAAAAAAAGGGTGGGGGTACATTAAAAAAATTAGTGTTTATGTGGAAATATGGCGTGTGTGATATCAAACGAAAGGTAATTGAGTCTGGAGTTAAACAAAATACATTTTAGTTAAAAAAAAAGGTGGGGGTAGATTTGAAAAATTAAAGTTTAAGTCAAAACATGGCTTGTGTGGTATCAAACGAAAGGTAATTAAGTCTGGAGTTCAATAAAATATATTTCAGTTTTTAGTTATATATTAACTCACTAGTACACTATAATTATAGTACCTAGTGTGAGCTTAGGTGCCCATAGATTGGCAGAGTATTTAGTTATTTATTAAAATAATTTAGTTTTAATGTGAATTTTTACAGATTCTCTCACGGCGTTCTTTTACAAAAATTAGTTGACTTAGGAACCTACTGTTTTATATGAATGTATGATTGAATTTCTTGTAGTTAGTTCACGTAAAAAAACAGACCGTTAAAATATTTTATTACCACCTGTAATGTTTTTGTTGTGTTAATGAAGAATGACCCATATTTGGTGCTTTATCATTTTAACACGTAATACCATATGCGTAAATTGTATGAGGAAGAATGAACGCATATCTAACTAATGTTAACAATAATAGAATAAGTTTACCTGATGGAAGCAAACGCTGCAAAAAGCTACCAATAGTAAATATACAGCCAATTTACAAGAAAGGTAATATAAGCTAAGCTGACAAAACTACTGGCATAACACAAATAAGAGTAGCTTTATATTATATAATAATTATGACCAAAACCTTGGAAAAAAAACTATGATAAAACTATAGGAAAAAATCTAAAAACCCCAAAATTTAAATTACTTCCCTCCCCTATAAATGTAAAGTTATCTAAAAGTAACATTGCCCACTTCCAGAAACGTTAGAGAGCTGATCTTTGGAAGGCCGATAGGAACTATGATAAAACTATCGAAAAAAATAAAAAAACCCAAAATTTTAATATACTTCCTTCGCCTATAAATGTAAAATTATATAAAAGTAACATTGCTCACTTGCAGAAACGCTAGGGAGCTGAGCTTTAGAAGGCTGATAGAAACTATGATGAAACCATAGGAAAAAATAAAAAACCTCATATTTTATCAGGCACATTTTACTACTTTAAAACTTAGGAATTATCCAAATCCTGTAAAAAAGGAGTGAAATCATCACAAAAACATTTCATATAAAAAAGCCAAGTACGCGAAAATGGTATTCCGTAAAAAGGCTTGAGATAAAAGTAAACCCAAGTTCTCCAATACAAATTTCAAAATAAAAGGTTTTCACTAGTTTGGCAAGTTTTTTCTAAACTTGGCGATTTTATTAAAAGTCCTTTAATCTCCCCTCCTGTCATTCCCCCCACCCTATTCAAAAACCATATTCGCTTAATTTTATCAAATATAGGGCGATTTCAAAAATTCTTTCTGCATACGCTTTCAGATTTCTTTTTCCAACATTTTGCTAGTTCCCCCCCTAATTATTTATTAATTACATTTCGAAGAAGGCAATCTTGAAGAAGATTTAATTTATTATTAAAAGTTTAAAGGTTTTACTGCAAAATTATTATAATAGTGAAAAACATTATAAAAGTATTTTTAAACAGTTGCTTTTAAAGCACTTTAATTTAGTACAAAAAACATTCGTTTTAATAACATTTCTGATAAGTTGATTGCTTTGCCACTAGATGGCAAACACTAGTCAACATTTTATAGGTACAATAAAGAATGTCAAGCCACAGAAGTGTGGAACTCTTCTGAGGTCAAGCTTAGGATTTTCAATGATTTTATTTTTTTTAATGTGTGGAATGTTCCATAATCTTTGGAAATATCCTCATATCTGATATGAAAAGGAATATTAAAGATCCTTGTAAGGATCAACTATTTCTTTCCGTAAATGTGAGACGTGATTAACGTAATGTTCTTACAATATTTCCAATAAAAGTACAGTTTTTTTTGTACTAAAACAAAATAATAAAATACATTGCTTTAAAAATACAGATTTTTATGGTAAAAAAAAGTTTTAAAAAATGTAAAAAAATTAACATTCTTTTGTACAAAAAAAATCAAGAAAATAATTGCTTTAAAAGTACATGCTTTCGTGTAAAAGTTTTAAAAAATGCGTTGCTTTAAAAGTATATACCTTTTTGTTGTAAAAAGTATGTCTGCTGGACTGATAAAGGCCGGTGTGCCACCGCGGTGCTTCTAAAGCATTTCTAACAATGTACTTTACCGTGACTGACTGCTAGCAATGCATTTTCTTTTTTATGTTTGTTGGGCAGTCAATTTACTAAAACAGTGATATAAGCAAAGCTGCCGAAACTACGGAGGCATAACAAAAAGCAGCTTTATGTAGGGTTACCAGATGAAAACGTCTCTAACCAGGACCAGCCGTCAAGAAAATCCGGACAAAATCCGGACGTCAAAATTTTTTCGATGCCACACACAAAAAATCTACGTTTTTTTTTTTATTGAAACAATAACTAATAAATAACAATATACCTACTATTTTATAGGTACTTTTCACTGCTTTGCATTTTATTCAACAGCGTTGAATTTTTAGGCAGAAGTACAAAATCGTAAAATTCTGAGCAGCTCATATTTCTTAAATTGTATGAAGTCATGAGTATTCCTTTTACAGAGATAAAAGCAGCCTATTTCTTTCTTTAGTCCACTGGGTAGAAATACTTGCATTAAAATATTTTGCCCATTTTTCGTCGGTAGGCAGATTGTGGTCATCAGAAGTAAAATTGCCTGATATGTACTTTTTTAGATTACAAACTTCATCAAAAAAATTGTGTGTGCTTAAGACCACACGGCACAAGTGTAATTCAACAAGGCGAAATTAATACTACTACTTTAAGCGGGGTCTTAACATAACGTTTTACCTTACGTCGTGCCTGTCAGTCAAAAGGGTCAAGTATGACGGTTGAAAGACTAGCGTAGACACTTGATAGTTTTAACGTACGTTTTTAGATCAGTTTTTGATACAAAACGATGGTTTTATTGGAAAACAATGCGTGATCCGGTCAGTTTTCTAGGCGGTCTTCCGTCTTAAATCAGTTCAAGTAAAACGTCCGTTTTTCCGTCTACACACAAAGTTTTACTTGATGCGTTTTGATAGAACAGACAAGATGTAAGGTAAAACATTATGTGAAGACCCCGCTTAAAGGTGAATTCACACTGCTAAATTTATCGACGATTATTGTTTAATTACATTTTTTGAAACTAGTTTATTTTGCATTATTTGATGTTTATAAAGGCGGCTACTTTAAAATCCGGACGTTTATGAAAAATCCGCCCGGACCCACCCGGACGTAGTAAAAATCCGGACATGTCCGGATTAATCCGGACGTCTGGTAACCCTAGCTTTATGCAACAGACTAATGGAGAATTCTATTGTGAGCTGGCTAACTGAAAATATCAATGTGGATTCCGCCTCAACAGATCTACCTCAGATCAAATATTTATTATGACGCAAATTCTAGAAAAACTATAAAACAACTCGATAAAAAAAGTTCTTCAAACATTGTTCCAGAAAATGCATATGAAGTAAGTTAAGTGAGGTAAGGTAATGTTAGGTTCAAACTTAAAACTTTTTTTTAATCAATTTGGAGAGTACTACCTTTCCCCTAAATATTGCACCCCATTTCGATGCCACCATTTTAAATAATATTATTGAATCCGTAATTTATTATTATAATTAATGTTTAATTTCACTCAAATACGCGTTGAGCACACCTATCTCTTCAATTTTTTCTAAAACCCTTACTCTGAGCAGCGGCTTGCAAGAAGTACCGGTAAGGTACGTACCTATATATGTATAGTATGAATTGCGCCTAAGTAGGTACACGGAAACTCATAATAAATCAAGAAAATGTGAATATAAATAGGTACGTTTAAAAACATAACCTTGTTGCCTTATCGATCAAAAACAATGAAGGAACGCCAAAAAATAATGCTTATTCTTATTAATTACCTTACATCTAGACCCAACAATAGGAAAATTAACAATAATTCTAAAAATGGTAGGCAGGAATACCTTGATTTAAGCAAACAGTAAAGTAGGAGGGGAAAATGGTATAATACGGCACACTTTTTACAAAAATGCTTTATATGGAATTGGAGTTAAAAAACTAAACAAACTGTGCTAAATATTAGTTTAACGAATAATATACAAATATCTATACATCACTAAAATAAAAATTAAAAAATCAGAGGTTTTCTGTGAAATTTAAGACAAGGAAGCCTAACGTTATTTATGATACCTCTTGCTGGTACGCCATTGTGAAACGCGTATGTACGTAATCGAACAGGCTGTTTATATCAAGGTTAAAGGGCGCGAACTTAATTCTAGCATTGGGCTTGCATGCATTGACCCCACTATGTTTTATATAACAAGAGAAGCAATTATATCTGCCGTGTAGAGCGCAAGGAGCCGGTGGTTGTCGCGAAAGCGACGCGACTCTCGGATCAAATCAAGACCGACAGTTAATGAATTCTTATTCGTTTTCTATGCGTACTACAAAGACAACTGCTTACATGGTTGCCTTTTCTTACACGCCCTTCTATTAGATACAAATAGCACCATTAACGTACCAGGTAATACGTTAATGAATAGCACAAAGTAATATAGGTATATAACATAAGATGCCGCTTTTCTAGTACATCGCAAAATATATTGCTTCTGAAACAATCTTACCACTTCTACAGGAATGGCGCTAATTATTACGTCAAGTTTTAATAATAAACTAATTTTGTGTATCTGATTTCTTAAGGGTAGCAATGTTTCCCTTGCTTACATAGATAAAATATTTAATTATAAAAGTAAAGCAAATCTGCTATTTTATTCAACCTTTTGAATAAAATGGTATACTTCCCCACTAAACACAAAAACATTTTAATAACGTCAAAATAATGTTTCTCTAAATCGTTTAAGGTAATAGAAAATGCATTAATACTAAATTAAGTTTCTATTTTTCATATATAGTTTTTTTAACTATAAATAGTTTTTCATTAGCCTTTAATAGATCGATCCTTTTACCCTAAATAGACAGACCTTTTGTCACATATTTAAGTGAAGTATCTATTTAGGATAAGTGGATTCTTATAAATGGTAAATTTATAAGTTTTTCTCAGTGTAGTCTGCCAACGCTCAGCTCTCTAGCATTTCTGGGAGTGGACAATGTTTCTTTTACATAACTTTACATGGCTTACATAACTTTACATGTATTACATAATTTTAAATGTTTAGAAGAGGGGAGTAAGGGAAAATTTTGGGGTTTTTTGATTTCTGTACAAGCTTTGGTCATAATTTCTATCAGTCTGCCAAATATCAGCTTTGTATCATATCTGAATGTACAGTAGAATTTTGATGATCTATACATACGTTTTTTAAAATTCCATAACTATTAGAAATATAATTTCGGACTTCCAGTCTTTATTTTTTTTACACTGATTTTTTTAAAATAAATAAATATAGACAATGGAAGTCCGAAATTTTATTTCTACTCAATCATTGTCTACGATGTTTAAACAAATACCTTACTGCTACATGGATGGTCAAGGTCTACGACTGTGCAAAGTTTGAGTTTCGTAGCTCATTCCGAAATAGAAAATGTTTCAAGAAAAGGTACTACAGCAGTTTGCGCGAACATGGCGGGGACACTGACATGCCAACAGATGTATAGCTACAAGAGGTATATTTTACTACATAGTTTTTTCCAATGTTAAACAGTTATAGATCATTGCTACGATACGGAAAGTCTTATGAATTTGTTTGAATCATTTAAAAAAAAAGCGCGCTAACAAAAGCGCGATTTAATAAATAATATGTTAAATCAGTGGCGTATATATGGGGGGGCCCGCCCCCCCCCCCCGAAGCTAAGGTTTTTTTGGATGTTTTCCACATATTTCATGAATACAAACATAAAATAGCATTAAATACGGACTCATATGGTCTCGGCCCCCCCCCCCCCCCCCGAAACTCTTCGGGCCCCCCCGAAACATGTTTCTATATACGCCACTGTGTTAAATTAAATTTAAATTTTTTATAATGAGAAGGTAGCTATTGTACGATGGGTTCTGGAACGAAACAGCGATGTCTAAATAACGGTATTGAAATAGTGACAATCAAAATGAATGTTCATTCACCATATGGAAAGGCCCAAGGGAAATAAAAATAAGAAAAGTCATAAATTTTCCTTTAACACTACTTCACCCCCCTTGGGAATTCATGTAAAGGAAAAAAAAACAACATTACAATGCGACAATTCACCGCGGACGATTAGCCGCCGGACCTTAAGCCGCGTATTCATTTGAGGCAGAATTCGCAAGCCTCGCAGTCGGACCAAACGAATGCTTCGTTTGCATTCATGCTAAAGTGAATACGCGCCTTGAAATTGTTTGCCTTGTATTCACTTGAGCATGAACTGTTTGGCCTCGTAGCGAGACACTTACTACAAAATTATTGTTTAGATAGAATTTTAAACTTTATTTTCAGAAGCTACGGATCCGAATTTCCTTTACTGAGTGTCGAGTTCACGAAAAGCTCAACAGACTGTTGCTGCCCTGCGTTTCCAAAATGTAAGAATTTAATTTACGTTATTTATGTTACTTTATCTTTAGAGATATTTGAAAAAAATATATTTTTTCATTGTTAAAAAAACATTTATTTTTCAATGTTAGAAAAACATTTCTTTTTCACTGTTAAAAATCAATATTTTTTTAACGTTCGAAAAACACTTTAAAAAAACGTTATAAAAACATAAGATGATTTTTCTAACGTCGGAAAACGGGTTATTAAGCTTCTTTTTCACTATGAATATGACGTTAGAACTAACATCCAACCTAACGTTATGTTTTTAAATTAAACATTATTTTGACATTATTAAAATGTTTTTATGTTTAGTGGGTAAAAATGTTTTAATAAAACTGTTCCAAAGGTTGGTACTGATACGGTAAATATAGAGCAATTAAATCTCAAAGTCTTGTAGTTGTGGTGTTTTGTAGTCTACAACTAAGCTGTTGATACTTTAAATAAATTAATAATTTTTACTTAAAAATACGTTCTCCTAAGTTGGGCTAACCCAAACCCGGATCTGGGCCAAAATCTAGGAGAGGGCTAACTGTCCGACATAAAAACTATTTGTTTTTTTTTTTATCGCATCAACCTTTTAGTTATTAACAAAAACTCTATATATTTTTTTCTAGTACCTTTTTTTTATTTATACTGGGACTTTCCATCCAATCAGGATCAATCGCCCAGTTTCGCAAAGTTCAAGCAAGATTAAAGCATTTTTAAACAAACACAAACAACCAAGTACCTGGGCAGGAATCGAACCCGGACCGCCGATGTGGGAAACAAACATTGCTACCATTACACCACGACGGCGAATTTTTTTTTCTAGTACCTATAAAAGGGTGTTTGACAGTACTAAAAAATAAATATATATTTATTTTTAGATATCTCTTTAGGTCTTGGTAATGCTAAAAACAAACTTTTTTGTTTATTTTTTTTTCAAATTCATAGTTCTTTTAATTAAATAAATTCATTGAATTAAAACAATCAGCCACGTGATTCAAAACAGGCGGTCTACCAATTAGCTGCGAGTGACGTCACAAAACAGTAAACGCCTCGAACGAACCTATTTTCTGTGTTATTTTCTTATGGATGGTAATGTTTTCTTTGGTTTAAAGTGCATCATCCCAAATTCAATATTATTTTGTGTTTTGCTTATAAAAAATATTTTCAATGGAAAACGGCCTCTCCAAAGCTCTAACTTGCCAATGCTGCATTCCTTTATGGTGGCACGCTTCTTTGCCAACAACAGTGATTTTTGTCCTGCGGAATTTAGAAACGTTAAAATGTTGATGTAAGTATTCGATGAGTTGTTTTGTATATAACTGAAAGTTCTTTTATGATATTCTTCGCCTACTTTTACTCATTTAGATTTTGAGGTAAAGTTATATGTTTTGCTTTTTTGTTTAATATGCCACTTACAATAGGTTCAATTAAAAACACAATCATTATTATTTTAAGCAGTAAGAAACAATCAAAAATTGCAAGACAGGGAGGCAAAAAGTATAGAACGACCAGCAATACTTGAAGTACTGCATAGGTTACACTGCATAGTCCTGCGTAGATACTGCCTTGATCTGAATATGCACTGCCTAGTCTTGCATAAGCACTGCTCAGTCCTACATTTAGCCTGCATGTGCACTGCCTAATCCTGCATTTAGAGGTACTCCCTAGTCCTGCCTAATAACTGCCTAGCACCGCCGAAAAATTTGTACACCTTTCTGCCTATTATCACAGCCTAGGTAGGCTGTGCTATTATAGTTGTTCACCCCTTGTAATAAACATAACCTCAAAAATTTCATCGTCATTTACGAAATAGTTTTATATATTATAGACAACGTGAGAAAAATTAGAAACAATTTAGTTATACTCACATCAAAGTGATCTTCACAAATGTAAAGTGAAGATGTATTAGATAAGGCCCTTGGGTCTCTTCGAGCAAGTTCTAGCCACTTTTTCCGTTCTTTTACTACTGCAGGCACCTGGCACATGAATAAATATTTTTCAGATGTTGTTATGCTAGTATTCGAACACTGAGGCACTACACACCACTTATAGGACATTTTTTTCATAAAAAACAGCAAAAACACAGACCAAAAACAAGAAACACTTGAATGCCGTGTATCTGTCCGCGAGTTTACTGCGCTGTGACGTCATTGTAACGCCATGCTAGAAATGAGCGTTTTAGCGGCAAATTCAAATCGGAGATTAGAAAACTTGATTTTAAATGTAGTCATGATAAAATATACTATTTTAATAATTTTGCGTAGCAAATTAGGGACCTATGTATCATTCTAAACACTTTTCTAAAATTTGTCAAATACCCTAATCCCTTAAATCCGCGCTTGAGCTAACCTAAGTACAATATTTTTTATCCTTTTATCCATAAAACAATTGTTTACTCGAATTTAATTAAATTTTTTTTAAAATAAAATTCACCGCGAAACTGTTAAAAAGTTTCTAATAAATCTAACGTCAAGTTCTAATTTTTTTTAAATCAGTTTGTTAGAAGTAATAATCCTTGGTTGTTTTTTCAAACAAAAATTTATTTAGTATAAATAACAGTGTAATAAGGTCGACAGCATTTAAGAGCCCTTAATTTTAATGTGCACTCTTTGACGAACACTGTGCTTAAAGTTAAAGTATTTAAGTGGCGCTAACTAACAATTCAAACTATATTTTTAACTTGATATTATTGATAAATTAGATATTTAATTCCTATAATAACAACGTCAGACTGGCAGTGGCGGCTTATGAGGTAGTGCCACGGACGAGGGGTGATTCGGTATATACTAGGAAATACCGGGAAGTGCTTGGGAAATACTAGGAAATACCATTGAAATTTGAGGAAATACCGTAGGTATTTCCTTTTGATGTACCAAAATCGGCGATCGAGCCACCCCTCGGCCACGGACCGCACTACCTTATTTTTCTACAAAAATACATTTTTTATTTTTAAAACATCTTAATATGTTTGCTATTTTATGCATTTCTTTTTAATTTATATAAAATATGGTAAACCATTTGCAACGCATTGGATCACACTCCGAATCGATTATGCGCGGCGCCTGACTGTCCTGCTGTCTGCCGTTGAAACGAGAGAGATTTTTACCAGTGGCCTATATGCGCGACAGATTTGGACAATTTGTACATTGTTTAATGAAAAGAATCAACTTATAAACTTAAATTTGTGTGAGGCACGCCAGCCAGTTAGTGTGCAAGTAATCATCTTGTTCTTTTGTGCATTGAGGATATGTGCTTTAAGGTGCGGCCTCTAAATTACGCAATAAAAAAATATCCGTATACTATGTTTTAAGAGAAAAATAATAAAAATTACCGTCTAAAAAAAACTCTTTTAGTGGTTTTTTGCTAGAGGAAAAACTACAAATTAAAGATATATTAGGCCGGTCACTACTTGATTTAAAAATTGAAAAACAAACATGGAAGTGGACAAAAATCGCGTTGTCGTAAATTTAATTTGTAAACTATTTGTGATAAAAATAATGTTTATAAACTAAGCGTAAGTTTAGTTATTATTTAAATTAATTTATTTACCAGAACTTTTAATAAATTTTAGGTCATGGTGTAATTTGGGTAGGTCTGGGTTAGTTTCTTTAAAAAACTAGGGCCAGAAACCCTAAAAATAGTAAACATATAATACAAAACTATGCGCTCTTGGTTTTGATCGAGGCATGTTTTTTAACGAATTTTGGGCAAAAATTTGACGCAGCACTCCGAATTTTTTTTTGTGGCTATTAAAATTCTGGAACTAACATGTTTTTGTTTTAAGATTAAAAAAAATATTTAATATTTTAAAAAACATTTAGTCCAATCCTGCAAATTTCCAACGTAAATATAAATTAAAAATTGCAACACACACTAGTTGGACGATTTTTAGTTTATCTGTTTTGAAACGTTAATTAAAAGATTTATAAATGAAGTAAAAAACCAAAATATTTGATGGTAGCACAGCAACTCATAAAATTTACTTCAACATGGAAAAACAAAAGCGTAGAATTGACATTGTCATTTTACGTGTCATTTTTGTAAATAGCTCACTCAAAATAATTCTAAAATGGCTAGAAATCAACCATATCCAGATTTTGAAAAATGTAATATTTTTGACTGCTTTATTCAAACAACAAAATCCCAATATTTAAACGGCAGAAATATTATTAAGCAAAATGCGTTAAGAAAAATTGCTCAAAAATGCTAACAATGTCTCACAGATAATGGCAATCAGTTTGAACATTTACACTAATAAAGAAAAATTAGTTATTATTTTTTGTAATTCGTTATTTTTTTGTATTTGTCGTAGACTTTGTTTCAATTAAATCCTTAAATTAACGTAAAACCATTTTAATTTGCTAAGAAACAAAACAGTTAAACTAAAAATCGTTCAACTAGCAATTTTTAATTTATATTTATGTTGGAAATTTCCATGTTCGAACTAATTTTTTTTTTTAAATAGTAAATATTTTTTTAAAATCTTAAAACAAAAAAATATTATTTTTTTATTATTTTCTGATAATAATAGCATGAAGCCAATCAAAATAGTGATAAGTGATTAAGGTCTACCATATCTCAAAAACTAAACAATATTTTAAAAAACTGACAACGTCATTATTTTCCTTTAAAAAAGTTGCCATGAAAAGTTTTTACAGAATAAAAATATCTCGCAAAATAAGCAAGATATAAGGAATTATTAAAAATGCAATTTTTTCAAAAACTTCCTGTATTAGCAAAACTATAAGGTATAGCAAAAATCTGATTACACCATTTTTAAGAGTTTAAAAAAAGAGCACGGTAAGGTGCAATCAGAATATAACCGAGTTTCCCATTTAATCTCATCGAAAATGGGACACGCTGTAGAATAATTACTTATTAAAAGTTTAGTCATGCATTACGGTGTTCCTAACAAGTATCAGTATTTTGGTCTATAATATATTTTAAGAATCCTAGGTCAATTTGTTTTTGCAGAAATCTTTTTTTATATAATTTAAAGCACTTCATAAGCTAAGTTTAAAGACCGTGACGAAAATATCCAAATCATTTAAAAACTGACATAGATCTAAAGAATATAAAACGAAAAACTTAATTAATAAAAATTAAACCTTGTTAGAGGTAATAATCCTTGTTTTTTTATTTCAATATTAGAATTATCTATCTTTAAATTTACTTAAAATTAGGTCACTTTAAGTAGCACAATTTACAGCAAAATCAGATCAGTTTTTTTCTAAATTTATTAAATAAATATGGTTCATGTCAATGAATCAATTTTGTAAAACTTAAAATTTAAGTTAGGGGATGATTTGATTCATTTGGGACCTATTGCAATAGTGCCAGGCACAAATTGTACCGGGCACTATATTGACAGTTTCGCATTACAAACTGACCGTTGATCTTTCAAAATTGACATACCAAAGTCGAATTTATAAATCCCGTCGTTTATTTTTCATTAATAGTGGCGTCACTATTAAATCCGGCTCGAATAATACACAAAGGCCTAAATTTAAAAGGACACAGCTGTTCTTATAATGACAAACTGTCAATATAGTGCCCGGCACAATTTGTGCCTGGCACTATTGCAATAGGTCCCTATTATACTACATGGTCTAGTCAAGTCCAGGGGCTGCGCATGCCCTTGAATGATGAAAGGGGCTTATAACTACTGAACTAAAGAAAATTTTACACTTTCATATGTTTAGTTTGAAAAAGGTCGGTGGCCAGGGCAACCCTTGGCCCCCCGACGCGCCGTCGCTAAGTCAAGTCATCTCAAAAACAATTTAGGTCGCTGTTAGTTTTTGCACGAAGATATTAGAGACTTATTGGAATAAAACCTGACTTTATTTTAGAGTCGACTTTATTCTGACAGATTTACAAACAAAACTGACAGCTGACCTCTCAAAATTGACATACCAAGGTCAAATTTAAAAATAAAGGCGCTAATTTTCATATAATAAATCCGGTTCTCAAATCCACAAAGGCCGAATTTTGAAAGAAAGCAGCGGCTTTTTATATGTAAATCTGTCACAATACGGTCGATTTTGAAATAGGGTCAGGTTTTATTTCAATAAGTGTCTATTATAATAAATTTGGCAACATTGTGGGAAAAAGACCCATCACTTTAAGAAAGACTTAATAAGGTTTCCTATTTCTTAAATTTAGTACAGCCTTTCGATAAGATGTAAGCCATTAAGGACGGTTACTTGACAGTTCGTTATTGTTATGGTTATTTCTTACTCTTTATTAAACATAACAAAGTGCGTTAAATAAGGAGACGTTTCTATTTTGTTATCGTTATTTTATACGGCTAACTAATTCTCTTTTGTGGTTTAGAACAAATTTTTGGGTTAATTTTTGAATTGTTTTAAAATCAATAAAAATTAAATTAAATTCTTCCTAATCGATGCAATCAAACGGGTTCTTGAAAAGTTCTGATACGATTCACATAAGGTCACTGGATCATGAATTTTCTCTTCGTGATCTAGTGGCCTTCTATAAATTTCCGATTTAATCGATTGTTGGCAACAATAGCCATCGGCCCGTGGAGTCGATGCCTGTTGATGGATGGGTTTATATCATAACCTCAAATTTGTTTTTAAAATTTCACAAATCTTTTTGAAAAATAGGCAATATTAAGAGATTTACGGCGAAATTGACAATACATTTATTGAAGGATGATGATGATAATTCATCCAGTTCATCAGATTCGGACAAGGAACTTTTTTTAAATCCTGGATTATGTCGAGAAAACGGTGGAACATTATAGTTTAAGTGACTTTAAATCCAACTTTCGAATGACCGTTGGGAGGTTGGGATGGGTCATAAAATTTAAACGCATCGGTTCCTCTAATTTTGACAGCTGTCATAATCATATGTTCTATCGGCTGATGGCATCGATGGCAATAATCAGATGGATTTCAGATTAGTTTAAGAACTCTTCCAAATAAACAGCGATGAAATTGGACTACTGACAAATTAATACAGACAATAACAGTCACTGACAAGTGAGGGCGGTTTAATAACTATTTTTCAATAGACATGATTTTGTGGTTATCGTTAATTAAGGTAACGAAAAATAACCATAACGGCCTGACGAAATTTAACCAAAACGGCTTATCAAAGTTATCAACATTTTAAGCGTTTGAAAAAGTTCCCTAATATTTGTTACAATTCCTAATGGTGCAAGAGTATCAGTAAGGCTGCAGGAACTACCACAGTAAGAACAACTTTAAATCTCGAAGCAGAATTGCACCCGTCGTATTCGCATGTGCTGCAGTACTGCAGGTACCGGGTGTTGTCACCCTCTGTTATGTCTTCTGGGCACCGCCCGGCTTTGAGATACGAAGGAATCATTTTGCATTCCCTGGTCACAACTAGATTGTAGATGCCTTTAACATCGGGAACTAAAACAAATAAATATCACGTTTTAATTGTAATAGTGCGGGCGCTGCAGGTAGTTGAGTGCGCAAAATATTAGGACCGCAATTTGACAATGGATTCTAGCTGACAATAGGTCACAGATTAACAATCTGGATGTTACCATGCCAGTTTTTGGTCCAATTTTATTTTATGATCTGTTATAGTCGTGTTCGAATTTCTGAAAATGTATCTAAGTTGACGCCCTAAAGCCACCCTGACACAGAAATTCATTAAAAATTACATTAGTTTTTAAAATTTTAGCGGCAAAAATCGTCAAAAACCCCCAGACCCCCAAAACCTGAAATTTTTAGATTTTCTTCAAATTTTTTCAAAAACTAAGCTTCTTAGAGAAAAATATTTAATTACCTTTATTGTAGACAATAAAATTTTATTTTCAACGTTTTACAAGTCAGTGGGGTACGACCAATGACAAACTGGCCAGTGGCGTCTATTGAGGTAATGTAAAAAAATTTAAAAGAGAAATTGTTTATTTTACCCGATTTTCTCAAAAGCCAAGCTCTCGATCGAAAATTGTTCCCTATAATAGTGGATTGTGGGCAATGAAAATTCCCTTTAAAAAGTGTATCACAAGGCACGAATAGTTTTATTTATAACCATTTAGGGGCGCCCGTAAATTAAATCAATTTTGAAAAATTACTAGATTTATCAAGTTTTATACAATTTTCTCAAAAACTAAGCTTTTTGTGAAAAAAATTATTTTACACTTTATTGTAGAAAATAAAATTCCATTTTTAAAAATGTATAAGCCAGTGTAATCAGACTAATACCAAACTCTCCAGCGGCGTCCGTTTTTTGAGAAAATGTAAAAAATTTAAAAAAGCGACATCTTTGTCACAAGTTTTACCCGATTATCTTAAAAACCAAGCCCTCTTTCAAAAATTGCGTTTTATAGTCGATTATAGATAATTAAAATTCCTTTTAAACGCTGTACCATAAGGCAAGATCTATCTTCATATTAAAACTTCATAGGCGTCCGTACATAAAATCAAGTTTTATAAATCAAACAAATTAATTTTGTTAAAGGATTTATCCGATTTTTACTTTATACTTTTTTGTAGAAAACAACATTTTCTTTTTAACGATGTATAAGTCAGTTAAGTTTGATTGACAATAAACTCTCCAGCGACGTCCGTAGATGAAGGTCATTTAAAAAATAAATAAATAAAAATATTTTTGTCACATGTTTCACCCGATTTTCCAAAATACGAAACTCTTTATCAAAAAATGTCATTCATACTTGATTGTAGAAAATAAAATTTCCTTTTAAACGATGTATAACAAGGTAAGAAAAATTTAATTTTTAAAACTTTAGGGAAGTCCGTATATCAATATGTAAGAATCACCAAACAAATGAATTCTGTTTCGATTTTTTTTAAGATTCTTAAAATTTGAATTAGTGGCGGTAGTCGGCAATTCCCCCCTCACCCATCTCACCGTATCTGCAAAACTATGGCGCGGGAAGTGGAGAAAAGGTGTGTATACCTTTGCTGCTAATGCCGTACCCAGAATCTTTTTTTGGGGGGAGGTTAATTTTTTTTCGTTTGAGGGTTGCGAAGAATATCAATGCAGATGGCGGCTATAATGTAATACTTCATTTGGTAATTTTGAAAAATTTATTTCATTTACGGACGCCCCTGATGTTTTAAAAATAAAATTAATCTTGTAACCGTGTTATACATCATTTAAAAGGACATTTTATTTTCTACAATCAGCTATAGAGCATATTTCTTCTAGAAAGCTTGGTTTTTTTGGAATATCTGGTGAAACGTGTGACAAAATTTTTTTTATTTTTTTTCTTTTATATGACCCTTATTTACACACGTCGCTGGAGAGTTTGTGATACATTTTCCCAATAAACGGACGCCGCTGGAAAGTTTTGTATTAGCCTGACCTTACTAACTTATATATTGTTAGAAAGCAAATTTTATTTACTACAATAAAGTATAACATAATTGTTTTCGTAAAAGGCTTAATTTTTGAGAAAATTGGATAAAACTTACCAATCTTGCCTTGTTATACATTATTTAAAAGGAAATTTCATTATCTACAATCAACTGTAGGACACAATCTTTAATAAAGAGCTTAGTTTTCAAGAAAATCGGGTAAAACATGTAATAAACATGTTTCTTTTTAAAAAAGTTCACCTCAATAAACGGAAGCCGCTGAAGAATTTGTGGTTGACCGTACCCCACTGGCTAATACATCATTGAAAAGAAATTTTTTTTGTCTATATTAATCGATTTTTTTGAATCAGCGTAAAATTTGCCCATAAAGCAAATTCAAAATATAAAATAAAAACAAATAATGTAGAAAAATACGCATAATTTAAAGAAGCTTTCCATAAAGAAATAACACATGTAATATCTCAAAAACTTAAAGTGTAGTGTACAATTCAATTTGACAGATAGATTCTTTATGCATTAATCTATAAAAATTATAAAACAATTTACACTAAAATGAAATTTTAATAAATAAAAAATATCTCACCCTCACTAAATTCAGACTTTAACAACACAATGATTAACTTAAAAACCTTATTTTAAAATGCGATTTTTATTTTATTTTTTTGAAAATCAAGCTTCGCATGCACGGTAAAAATGTTTGTCTACAATGAAAACACGTTCCTTTCTTAATTAAATTCTTTTACGTTAAAAAAATTTGTTTTGAATTTAAATATTTCTTTTTAGTTCAACGCAGCGTTTAATCTTCAAATCAAATCAAAATTAGCTTCAAATCAAATCAAATCAAGTCAAAATTAGCTTTATTAGTCATAATACAATAGTACACATTGACAAAGCCTTGCTTATCTAAATCATAAATGTCTAACTGTTTTTATTAAAGCTATGGAGATACATTTATCCCTATCAAAATCACAACAATAAAAAAAATTCATCAAGTTTAAAAACCAATTTAACTAATACTTGGTGTACTTTAAATTGCTAACGCCATAATTTTATTTAAATTCAAATACAAAAATTTGCTTTATTAGTCAGTTTACCACAGTAGATATTGACACAAGCCTTATTTATCTAATTACAGTTTATTGAACACTAATTAATTATTATTCATTTAAAATTATTTAAATAGAAACAGAAACAGTCAACAATTATATTTAAAAACTATATATAAAAATCAGTGAAAACAATAAAAAGCTAAAATTTTATTAAAACAAAACGACGTCAAAATTTAAATTCAATAAAATCAAAACCCTACGATTTGTTTTTGTCAGATAAACTTAAATATGAAAATAAATAATTTTAGTCAGCAAAGTATTCTTCCAAAGTATAGTAAGCCTTGCTCGCCAAAAAATCTTTTATTTTTCTTCTAAATTTCGCTAGGTTTTCTATTTCTCGAAACTCAACTGGCAAATGATAAAAAAGCTTTTTTCCATTGTAAATAAATGAGTTTTTCACCAAAGTTGAGCGAGGTATAGGAAGATTAAGAGTAAAAGTGTTACGAGTATTATACTGTCTAGGTAATGATAACTCATAGTGATACTATTTAAACATTAAACATACAGTTTCTAAAATAAAAATACAACACAAAGTTAAAATCCTATGCCTCAAAAAAAGAAGCCTGCAAGAAACGCGCCACACAAATTCCTTATTCCCCGCTTTTGGAGGACAAAAACTGAATTTATTAAAAACTGCGAACAGGATCCAAAAAAGCAAATGCCATATCGAAGATGCGATTCTACCAAAAAGTGATAAACATTTTTGGCAACATCCAAGCCAAGATTATCACCAATCACTCTTACGGCATAACAGTTTGAAGCAATTTTACTTTAAAGGTTTGCAATATGCTTATCGAACTTTAAACATCGATCGATTGTTAGACCTAAAAATCTGTTTATTTCTGGATTTGATAAAACTTCATTTTCTAGTGTGATATCACCAATATCACATTTAATATTTAAAATGTGTGTTTTTGATATATTAAAGTACAGAAAGTTTGCGTCACACCATTGTTTTATTTCACAAATATCGTTCTGAACATCTGTATTCAATCTGTCTATATCAGCAATGTGCCAAAGAACTGTGCTGTCGTCACAAAAAGCTGTTATTTTGCCTGTAATGTCAATGTTTGGTGGGTCATTGACAAAAACCAAAAATAATAATGGACCCAAAATTGAACCCTGAGGAACACCTGTATCAACTTTCTGTTCTATTGAAGTTTGCTCGTGAAAAAAACTGATTGAAGTCTCCCAGCCAAATATGAGCGAAACCAATCCAAAGCTATGCCTCTGACTCCATATTTTTGCAGTTTATGCAGCAATATTCTGTGATCCACACAATCAAAAGCTTTCGATAGATCACAAAATATTGCATCAGCCTTCTCGCCGGAGTTAAGCTTAACATAAAGGTCCTCCAAAAAACTAAAAATAGCATCGTCGGTACTTTTTGCAGCCTGAAAGCCGAATTGGTGACTATTTAACAGATTATTTTTATTTAAAAAAGCTGTTAGGCGAATTTGTACCAGTTTCTCGACTACTTTAGCCAATGTAGGCAACAACTTGAATTGAGACTTTATTTTTCTTCTTTAATTGTTTTGTTTCAGTATACTCCAGTTTGTAACAAACCAAATTGTCTTCATATAAGTACTACTTTGCTAACAGAGAAAACGGTGCCTTAGATTAATTCAGTTCCAATTTATAATAAAACAATTTCTGTTTCACATTAAAATAACGAGGTAAGACATTTTTTGTGCTATATCAAGAAAATATTCTCTTGGTGAATAGAAAAGCACAAATTATTTTACATCAAAGCAATTTGCTTTGATCTAAGACAATTTTTTTTACCGTGTGGGAAACTCAAACTCATATAGTTGGGCCGTTTTAAAGTTATCCTAAAGAAACCTAAAACATTCCATAAAAATTTACACAAAAATGATAATATGTATTTTTACAGGTTAATACTTACCGGACATAACCTTTTTCAAGCAAACATTCTTAACTGGAGCCATCGTAATCGTGTGCATTCCCTGGCAATCCACTAGATGAGGATTGGTCTGAGCCACAATTTGCCCAGGATATGTGTAGGTTTGCTGGTACTTTGCATCCAGAAATATTCTAGTTGTGTTGAAGTGGTCGCGACAGGTGGCGTCTAGGTCGGATCTGCATTGCCAGCACTTTAACGCGGATCCTACAAAAAGTGGCAATCTATCAGCACAACCAATGCCTGCACCGGGGTACGTTCATGATTAACGTCGTGTACACACCGGACGCGGCCGGCGTTACTTTTTGCCCGTTCACGATTGACGCCGCACAGAGGGCCAGGGGTCACTGAAAATATTGAATATCTCAAAAAAAGAAATCCTACTATTACCGAACACTTGACATTAATTTGAAACGAGTAGGCTTTGGTGAGTCATAAAACAAAAACAAAAAAATAAATGAATTGCCGTAACTTGTCAAAAAGGCTTCACTTAGTGGTAGGTTCTGCGAAATATTATTATATTGCAGGAGACGTTTTTAAATTTTGTCATTTTTTTTTAACTTATATTTTACAAATAATTTTTTTATGATGAATGAAGATAAAAGAGATAAGTTTTTGCTGTTTTTCTACACTTTTATATTTTAGAAATGATTTCCCATATTTGTATAACAACCATTTTTATTAAAACATATTTTTAAAAATAAATCCTAAACATTTACGAACGATTTAAAATGTAGGAATATCATATTTTTCTTATATATATTATTAAGTTAAGTAGTCTTTATACTTTCATGTCGCGCAAAAAAAATCTGCACTTAACTGCTAACCTGTGTGGTAAAACATTATTTTCTGCTAGATGCCTCGAATCCCTCTTGGTATTAATAAAATAACTATACAGGATGAGTTCTAGGTAATAGTCCAAAATTGCAGGATCGATTCAGGGGCTCAAAATATTACTATTTGTGTAAAAGATATAGGGTGTTAAAGTTATTCTTAAAATTTGAAATTTTGTCTCTAGCGAATTATATATTCAGTTTTTTAAAACCAAAATTGGCATACAGGGGTTTTTTGGGTTGACAAATACGAATATGATGTTATGAACCATAGCTGCTGGTTTTTTAAGAAAATTATTTTATTTAAAAAAAATTGATTACTTTTGCGACACTCTGTATAATTGAAGATTCGCATGTTTTTATTTGATGTGTTTAAGGATTATAAAATTTTTTTAAAGAGGTAAAAATTAGTTAAATTATAATTTTAACATGAATCAGCGAAAATATGATTTTGTTATGTGGTAATATTAAAACACCCTATATAAAAAATTTTCTGTAGGCTAATAATTATAATTTTTTTACACTTTGTATTATTATTGTAATTTTAACACATATTGAGTAATATCTACGTGCTAAATAATTTTTCAATAAAATATGGTCCGGCTGGCCCACTGTGCGCCGCGTGCGTCCGGTTGCATAAATTTTTATGATTCGGTTGCTGGTTTTAGTGCCAGAGCTGTCAGGTACTTCACGTATAGTACTTGAAATTGTACTTCAAGTACTTACAAGTACTTCAAGTACTATTCTTGAAGTACATCTACAATCCAGTAATTGTACTTGGTACTTGAAGTACTTTTAACAATGTACTTGGAAATGTACTTGATTTTGTCAAGTAAAGTACTTTAAGTACATTATGAGTACTTCAAGTTCATTCAAAGTACATTCAAAGTAGTTCAAGTACATTCAAAAACTTCAAGTACAAAAATTATTCTTGAAGGACAATGTAGATGTAGGTGAGATATAACTATAATGCGCCGAAGACAAGTGGTACCCTCAGGGTTGCCACCTGTCCAGTTTTTTTATCAATCAAGCAGGGAAGTCCGGTATTTTAGCAACTTTGATAGGTACACACTTATAATGCCTATAGGCTTAATTATTTGCACACACCTTCATTATTTCGTGGAACGTTAAATTCAATTTCAGTGTGAGAAACTAATACAGCAGTCATGCCATCTATTGAGGGGTGTCGGTAGTACCGTAGTGCAGGTATATTGCACTTGCAGCTCGAATTTTGGGGATCCACCTACTCACCCATGGAGGTTTTTTTTTAAAGAACCCGAAAATTTATTTAGTCTGACTAGATACACCTCAAAAAATTCCTTAAGCTTCGTTCAGTGTGTTGTGCGTTGTATTTGACGCAAATTTGTTCGTGTTCGTCAAAATATTTATAGATGTGGACTGTGCGCCGCACAAAAAAACACGCAAATTGCGGCGCAAATATTTAAAATATTTGCGCTGCTTTAGAATACGTTTGTTATGCTTATTTATTTAGTTTGATTTAAACAAGGTTTTAAGCAGTTTTGTGGGCTATTATAAAAATAGTACTTTCTATGAATGATTTAGAAACTATTGACGGTAAGAACAGTGCCCCAAGTGATCCACCAAAAAAAGAAATAAGCAAGGTAGGGTACGTGAATCTCGGTTTTACAAGAGTTTTTTGTAGATCTCATTACAAAGTCAAATATATTTGGATTTACGAAATTGTGGAAAATTTTAAACAACCGTATGCAATTTGAGACAGAAAAACTTAATATATTTTAAAATTTTTGTCTTTTGGGGTAGGTCCCATTTACCCCGGAGTTCGGGATAACTGTGATACCCCTATTGCAAAACTATAAAACGTTAAAAACATTTTGATGCGACTGGGTCAATTTTGCAGCTTTTTGTTTAATAAAATTATCTCGTTCCATTACTTTTCAATGGCATTTGTATTTAAAATGATGAGTTCAGAAAAAAAATGCAATTTAGGTATATAAGTAATACATATTTACATACAATAATATTCCAAAAAATAAAACTTTTCCGGTTAAAAATTTTTTGAACATTTTTGACATGTGTTAAATTTTTTTACAACTTTGAAATTTTTTAAAATATTTTTGGCATTTTTCTCATTTTTTGACATATTTAAATTACTTGAAGTACTTCTATTGTAAAAGTAAAAGACTTGGGAAAATCAAGTACTTTTATAATGTACTTGGTACTTGAAGTACATTTGAAAAGAACATCTTAGTACTTCAAGTACTTTTACAAATCCTAATGTACTTGGTACTTGTACTTGAAGTACTTTTATAATGTACTTGTGACAGCTCTGTGTGGTGCGCACACCGGAAGGCGAAATGACGTTCACGATTAACACACGGCGAATAACCATTTATCTACCTTAATTAGTTGGGTAAAATTTAACTTGTCGCGCATGCGCAGAGCGAAGATGAAACATATGAGAGCAAAGTCTAACCCAACTTTACTCCTTTTTGTTAAAATTATTTTTTTTTTAAATTCCATTAAAGTGTTTGGGCACTTAAAGCATAGTTTCCACCTATGCGTGCCCACCCTGATTCAAAAAACGCATCATGTGACGGGACAAGGATTTTCTCTGGATTTAAATACAGCGTCACCTGATGCGTTTTTTGAAACAAGGTGAGCACGCATAGGTGGAAACCGGTTATAAGATGCAGTTACACTATTGTGACATTTCTAACTTCTTTTTTTATCATGTGCATAATAACAGCAACAAGACAAATTCTAGCTGCGTTCAGTATTTACGTCGGATTAATCTTTTTGATCGAAATCGTTAATTCCATCTAGATCTAGGATAGGTAGATCTGAATCGTTCGGTAATTCTGCTCAGACTAGTCGGACGTAAATCTGGTTGTTCCGTACATGTTGATCGACGAAACAGATTAATCTGAGATTGTGACGTATGTTGTGTATTTGTTTTGTTTACAAAAATAATTTTTTTGATATAAAATGATTGAAATCTAATTATTTAATGTTGAAGACAACAAATTATATAAATTTCCGACATCACAGGAAAATTTTGTCAAAATTATAGCTGGGCGTGAGTTGCATATGTACATAATATTTTTGGTTATATTTAAGGTTATAACCATTTATAAAAATTTGATCGATTTGATCTGGATCGTTCGTTAATTCCAATTTGCTCAGACTAATCTGTAATCACGTGACCAAAAATCCGTCACGTCTAAGCAAGGCCAACACAAAAATAGAGGCCACGACCCTGAAAAAATCAGCTGTTCTCCCGGGGCTGAATTTTACATTGGGTCTTATGGGAGGTCAGAGGTTTTTTTATGATATTTTTAAAATGGCACTACAGATTTCCGCAAAATTTCAGTGAAATATTCTCAGACACCATCCCGATATTCCAGCAAAGGTTTGTAAGGAAGCAACATGATTAAAAGGTTAAAATCTTCAAGATTTAGCATTCCTTATTTTGAATTCAAATTACCCGCCATGTACCACATGCCAACTGTTATATTTGACATGTATTTGAATTTGTCATATGTGATTGTCACATTCGCTTCTGCTTTAAACTTAATTTTTGTGTGAGCTAATGAAGCGGCTATGAAAAATTAGGGCTTACTATACATTTGAAAAAAATTGTTCTGCCAGAATAAAGTAAAAACAATCTCAAAAACGGCTTTATTTAAAATAAAATCAAATATCCATGAACCGTCATTCCAACTTCAATATTTGAAAGACAAACAGCTGTGTCGTAACGTGACCATCAAAAAAAAAATCAGCCCCGGATGTGACGTCAACAAAGTGGAGGATCGTGGCCCGTCCATTTTGATAGCCCTGGTCTAAGATGCAAGTACCGAACACAGCTTCTGGAAAACAGCATGTCTTTGAGTTGTTTTTATCTGTGCGTTTTTTTTTGTCAAAATACCGTCAGCATCTTTTTAATTAAGACAATGACAGTTTTACCTTTAATTTTTGAAATATTTCTGGTTAGGAAATATGTTTATATAATGTCAAAGTCACAAACGTGTAACTGCGTCTTGCAAGGACTATAATAGATAATGAGGCCGGAACCCCATTAGAAGCCTAAGTTTTTCATTAAACTTCAAATTGATTAATAATATCAATATCATAAATTGGTAAAAAAAAATTTTTAAGTCACAAGCTTTTATAAAATGCATTAAAAATTAAAAAACAATTTTTTAACATTCTAATATTATCATAATAATAAAAGCGATGGCCGACTGATGGAAATCTTGACGATGTTAGCACGATAAGATATCCGTATCAATTAAATATCACTATTTGCAAGAATCAATCTAGCAGAAAAATGCAGAGGTACTAAACCCACCCAACCTGACCTAAGATGATAATATTAGAATGTTAAAAAATTGTTTTTTAATTTTTAGTGCATTTTATAAAAGCTTGTGACTTAAAAATTTTTTTTACCAATTTATTTTCTACTTTTTAGTCTCAGCTATCTACTCTATTAAATCAAAATATTTATTCAATAACAGAACAGAAGAGTTTATTCTAGATTATTATGAAATCGCTGATCGTGAGTTGTTTGGAAACTCATTTTTCTATTGGGGGAAGGAGAGGGTGGGGTAGAGGTAGAAATATATTTTTTGTTTAAGCTGTATTGCCATCGGACCTTTAGGCATATACCAAATTTTATAAAAGTCATTTGAAGTGAAGGTGTCAAAAACGCATTTTTTATGGAAGGGGGTGGGGGGTAGGGGTGGGAGGACATTTTTTCATTATTGTTGTATTGTCATCGGACCACTATATGCATACCAAATTTCATCCAATTCGGATAATGGGAAGTGTGTCAAAAACGCATTTTTCTATAGATGGGGGTGGGGGTAGGAGTGGTAGGATTTTTTTTGTTCAATGTTGTATTGTCATCGGACCACTATATGTATACCAAATTTCATCCACATCGGATAATGGGAAGTGTGTCAAAAACTCATTTTTCTATGATAGGGGGTGGGGGTAGGGGTGAGAGGATATTTATTTCTTAATATTGTATTGTCATTGGATCACTTTATGTATACCAAATTTCATCCAAATCGGATAACGGGATGTGTGTCAAAAACAAATTTTTCTAAGGAAGGGGGTGGGGGTAGGGGTGGGAGGATATTTTTTTCTTATTGTTGTATTATCATCGGACCAAATTTTATCCAAATCGGATAACGGGAAGTGTGTCAAAAACACATTTTTCTATAGAAGGGGTGGGGGTAGGGGTGGGAGGATATTTGCCAATATATGGGCACCTGAGCTCACACTAGGTACTATAGTTATAGTGTACGTGTGAGCTTATATAACTAAAATCTAAAATATATTTTATTCAACTCCAGACTAAATTACCTTTCCTTTGATACCACACAAGCCATTGTTTTAAACTCAAATTTTTGAAATCTACCCCCACCCTTAAAAAAACAAAAACTAAAATGTATTTTGTTTAACTCCGGAATCAATTACCCTTCGTTTGATATCACACACGCCATATTTTCACGTAAACTTTTATTTCTGAAATCTACCCCCCCTTTTTTTAACTAAAATGTATTTTGTTTGAATCCAGACTCACTTACCTTTCGTTTGATATCACACACGCCATATTTTCACATAAACTTTAATTTTTGAAATCTACCCCCACCCTTTCATTTGGCTTGTGTTTGGTGGATTTCGTTCATTCTTAAATGGGACCATCTCGACCCAAGACCCAGCCTAGGTACCAAATTTCATTAAAATCAAGCAGGCGGTTTTTGACTTATGCGCGTTGGTCGCTACAGACAGACAGACAGACATACGGCGCAAAATAAAGTTTTAAAATCATCTGAAACGCAAAGATATATAAAAAATTTTGAAATCGGAGCAACATTTTTTTTCTCGAAAAAATTAGGATCACCACACTACTATAGTATCGTTTATATGTGAGCTAAAAATACAAAATTGACAAATGACAGACAAAAGACGACCGGTGATCGCCCGGCGGTAAATTTTAACCCGAATCATGAACGCACTCCAGACATTAAGGCAAACTCCATGCATAAAACGAATGCTGGGTTGAAGGTTTAACCCCAAAGTATAATGACCGTGCTTTTCTCGCAACCGAGTTGCATTTTCAAATGGATACATTTTACCTATGTTTTATGAAATCATCATTCGCCTTAGCCCGAATAGCATGCCGCAAATCTCTCAGTATAAACACAATAAAAATAAAAAAATATATTTTCCCTTGACAGATTGCAGTCATGTCGACAATATTTCAAAAAACACAAAATATTCACACTCACTAACCTTTACATTTATAGAATTGCTATTTTGTTATTTAGAGAAAGAGAAAATTTAAGAACTCACGCACATATTCATAACTACCCTACAAGAAATAATGATGCTTTTGTTCTTCCATACTTTAATTTAGAAGTTAATAGAAAAAGTTCCTATTATATGGGAATCAAAGTGTTAAATAGGTTGCCTCGTGATGTATTAAATAGTGAAAATGAAAACATATTAAAAAAAAAAGCTAAAAAATCTGCTACATACTCAGGTTTTTTATAACATAGATGAATTTTTTAACCATGAATTTTAACTTTAACTTTATTAGACACTGTAATTTTTAACCTGATATATTCTATTCTTACGTTGTCCTAGGTATATTTGTGTGACCCAGCTTACTGTTGTATTCTTTTGTTTTATTTTTTAAAGTTTTTAAACTGTTTATGTCTTTATCTTTCCAGACAGCTTTTTAGAGCTTCTTTTGTACCTCTATTTTGTACAAGTTGGAAATAAATACTACTACTACTATAAACACTCTGTATATTTGTCAAACAAATTACGTTGACGAAGAAAACATGATTCACATCTAAATCAGCAAAATTAACTGTCAGCGTCTCCCTAATTATTTAAATTAACTATCTTTTAACATATAGTCAATACGTAAGTACCATTGAGATCCATTAAAGTATGAACATCATTTGGTAAGTATGCTTTAGGCTACATATTTTACTAAATTAAGCATGTAATAAATAATAATTATGATTTTACGCTGCTGCATAAAATGATGTTGTTCCTATAAATATTTTTGTGACATTTTCACGGTTTTTAAGAAAATTTTATGGTTTTTGTTTTAATTTTGTCGATGATCAATTGCGGTAAGTTATTTCAATAACGTTCTTACAAATAGATTTTGTATTATTGAAAACAATCTTTCTCCTTTTAAATAATTTTTAATTCCTTAAAAAATATCATGTAAATGAAAAATTACTGAAAGTTATGCTTTAACTAGGGTTTATTGGTCGATGATTTTTAATTTATATGAATATTTCGTCATCTTTTTTCAACCGCGAAGAATTTTAAACAACGTTTTTATAAAAATTAATTTTTCTAAAAAACTTATCTGATTAAAATGTAACTAAAAAAATCGAGCAAAATAAAAAAAAAACTAAAAAACAAAATGAATGGTATACGAAAGAACATAAAATCATGAAAGAAAAATTGCAATTTTTGCATAAAACTTGTCATTTCTGATATCGGTATAAAAACCGAAAAAAAGCAACTCTTGCGAAGTTAATTAGACGCAAGAGTGTCAGATTGACCAAGCAGTCTTCTGGGGAGTCCCATAAAGAAGAAACAGTTAACTGTCAACACTTATTAGGTGTCCATTAGATCTTGGACCCCCGTGAGGTTAAGCTTTCAAGCTACCCACGGAAAAATATGAGAGAAACAAAAACTCTTTTTTACCCGATTAGCCACGAAACTTGTTTGATTTTTTTATAAATAGAGGTACTTCAAAATGTTTATCCTTGAAGCAGCACTTCACTACCTAAAAGTTTTAAAATTTCCATCGAAAAAAAATAATTTGTAAAAAAAAAATTCTCAAAAAAACAAGGGTCCTGTTTAAGGCTGTAAGAAAGGAGGGATCAAGAAGGATGAATCCCCACCTCGAAATAGTCGATAGAGATTTATCAGAAACACAAAAAAATACGCAAATTTTTCATTAAATTTTTTTTTATGGGTACGGCCTTGGTTCTGTTGTTTCCTGTAGTGAGCTGATGTGACCCCTTGGGTTCAAAAAGTTGTTTGAACTCTTTTACAGCATTAATTTTAATTCAAACATTTATTAATTAGATTTTGAAATGATGGTATTCAAAAATGTAAATTAATGAGTTTAAATGCAAATATCTTAAAAAGGAATAGGTGAAAGAATTTAACTTTTCTAAAAAAAATTCTGATTTCTTTAATCTGCTTGTATCCAATCCAGCTTAAAATAAAAAAGCAATCTTTGTAAATCATATTTGTCAGGCTGGTTTTTAAAAATGCCAGACACGTTGATTTTGTTTGCGAGGGGGAGACTTTACCCCTATATTTTGAATAGGGAAAGTGGGTCTAGTGATACCTTGTTTTGAAGCTCTCTTGAATATCTTTACATCCGTGTAAAAATCTCGAAAATCTATCGATTAGTTTTTGAGATATTTGCTTTCAAAATTTCAAATTTAACATGGAATGATAAAATAAAAATTAAATCCAAAAAATATAAAATTCTAATTGAATTTTTATTTTATCAGTCCATGTTAAATTTGAAAGTTTGAAGGCAATTATCTCATAAACTAAAAGATAGATTTCTGAAATTTTTTCACGGTTGTAAGGACATTTAAAAGGCCTTCAAAACAAGGTATTACTAGACCCACTTTCCCTATTCAAAATATAGGGGTAAAGTATACCCCTCGAAGGTTGCGCGTGCTACAAAAATTTCAAGATAGCCAAAAAGTATCCCCTTCGCAAACAAAATCGTCGTGCCTCGGCATTTTAAAAAAATTTCAGTAGTTCTCGAGAAATCCCGGGTCGGAAGTTTTCAAATTGACACCCTGTATATTCTTGAAAATATGTATTTTAAAAATGTTCAATAAATTAGTTTAAAAGGTTATCATAACGATTCAGAAATGTAACGGAAAATAAACTTGGAAAAAACAGTAAAAAGTAATGGAAACAATAATTGCATTCTCTAAGAAATTAAAAATATCAAATAAACATTAAATTATTTATTAATATACTACAAAATAAAACTCAGTTTATCTTATGTAAAATGAACTTGTGTAGTGGGGTTTTTATACAAGAAAAGGTTAAGGCAAAGTTTGAACAAATTGTCTCCTCTATCTAAAATTTTACTACATGCTCTTGGAATTGTAAAAAATTTTGCTTACCTTTCTCTAGAATTGCTAAAATAACTGCAACAACTAAAACTGCACTATTGTTCGTCCACATTTTTCGTTGGTAAATTTTTTGATTAACTCAAAACACTACGAAAATAAAAATTAGTTACACACAATTGCAGTACTCGTTCAACCAAATTATTGGTGCGCCAAAACAATTCTAATTTATTATTTATGTCTAAGCTTTATGTTCTGTAATTTTGTTTAACGTATGTAAAATCCCCTCTTCTTTAGTTGATTTATTAATAAAGGTAGGCTCATGTTAGCGATTTGTTACATGATCAAAATTAAGAATGACCAGTTATCGAAAAATTATTACATTTTTATAGCATTTCTTAGTAAAGTGGCTTATAGTTAAAAATTATATTTCTTCTACTTCTACACTAATAGATCACACAAATTTAAGTCTTTGCCTCTAATTTGAGGAGGAGGGCCTGTGTGACATCATAAATCCAAAATGGCGGCTTGTTTCATATTTTTTACAAACTTTGGATTATTCTACTGCTATGTCGGTTTAGAACGTTTTTATACCTTGTCCGACGCCTGTTCTCCACCTCCTTCGATCCTGACAATCATCTTCTGTCAGGTTTTTTTGACTCAATGATCTTTGGATTGGCTGTTGCCATGCTAGTTTAGGACGCCCTCTTTTTCTGCGCCCTATTGGTTGCCATTCTAGAGCCTGCTTTAGTAATCTTTCGTCGTTCATCCGTTGTTCATGGATGTACCATATCAGTTGTCTTTTAGTTATGCATTGGCGTAGCTAGGGAGGGGCCAGGGGGGGCCTGGCCCCCCCTGAAGTCCCTCAGGCCCCCCTCAGATATTTTAGGCCTCCCCTACCGACTACTAGTAAAAGAACATGACGCTGAAAATACATACTTTTCTATTATTATTCGGGAAATATTCAAATAAAATTGGTGCATTAAAATTTAAAATCATTCAGATAATGTTTACATTTCAGGAAAAAGCCCTTGTCTTGCGGAATTAGGCTTTTTCTCTTTAAATTATCGGTAACTTTTCTGCACGTATGCAATTCCCGAAAATATTTTTTAAATTTAAACATAATTATGCATATTGAATATATCATACATATTGGCGATTTCGCATTTAATAAAGACAGCGACCTTTGCCCCTCTGTTTCCGAAATCGGGTTGTAGATGTCGTAAGGTTATAAAAGAGCTTTTTAAACTGTTTTTCTAAAATAAATATAACAATCTTTTTAGTTTTTTTGAGGTTAGCGTTTAGTGTCTTATGGAAATTTTCCCATTTTGGTGACAATTTCATAACCATTTTCATATTAAGTTTTCCACGTCGTTAAATGGAATAAATTCGTGGAGCAATACCGGGAAATTTTTAATATTAATACTTCTGCTCTAAGATCAGAAATGACCGTTTTAAAGAATTGTATTTTTCGGTTAAATCAAACTGATGGTCATGATTCTATCAAACAACATATAGCAGAAAACACTTATCCAAACCTCTACCAACTTTTTAAAGTTGCGAGTATTCTTCCAATTTCAAGTGCAACTTGCGAGAGGTCTTTCTCTGCCATGAGGAGAGTTTTTAATTGGCTTAGAACAACTATGACTCAAGAGAGACACTCAGGTTTGTCATTGTTATTCATAGAAAAAAATGTTGAGGTCGACTTAGACAGTGTGGTAGACGCTTTCAGTCAGCGACGTAGAAAACTTTCTTTGTAGAATTGCTGAATTACATACTTCCTATGTATACATATAAATAAGTTGGTAAATGTATTATTAAATTTGTTATATTAAAATATTAGAACATTTAATGCGCGTATTTTTTTGTTATTCATTGCACACTTTGCACGACTCTTTAAAACCTATGTTTGCTTTTTGTTCAAGATAGACCGGGGCCACGGCCCCCCCTGAAAAGCAAGGCTAGCTACGCCAATGTAGTTATGCTTCCCTCGATTCTTCCCTGATCAGTTCTAGATATTCTCATTGATCTTTTTATTGCATCCATTTCGACACTTTCCACTTTTGTTTTGTATTTTTCTGTTACGCGACAAGTCCCTATTCCATACAACAGTGTGTTTTTCACCATTGTTTCAGATATGTTAAATTTTACATTCTTTTTTATCTTTCTGCTCCATAAAATACTGTTAAGACATCCAATAACCTTTTTTGGTTTTACTATTCTTTTTTTCAGTTATTTACAGTCTGTTCCTGTTTTATCAAATGTGACACCCAAGTATACATACTCATTGCATGGAGATATTCTTTGTCCAGTGTCTAGTTCAAACTCACTTGATTCGTTTCCTATACATAAGTACTGTTTCTTGTCCACATTTGGTATTCTTCCGTTAACTTTTCCATCATATAGTTAGTCCATGTCTTCTTTATCATTAGCTACAATTACTAGATCGTGAGCAAACTGTAGTGTGTATATGATAAATCATTCGTTAAGTTGTATTTCCAGTTTTTTAGAGCTACTACGATATTTATTTTAAAAGAGTTGGAGAGATACAACAACAGGATTACCAGGAATTCTTTTGAAAGTCGATTTACAATTTTAATTTTAGATTTTGACCCTTTGTATAGTTTTTTTAGTGCTTTTATGTATGTGTGATTGATATTAGTTTGCTCTAACACTCCCCACAATTTTCTACTGGAACGGTATCATATGCTTTTTGTATCTCTATGCTCTATATTTCTGGCACTTATTTTCTCAATTACTTGTTTAAGACAAAAAACATTTGGCTTATAACTTTTGCTTTATTAGTTTTACAGAAAAACTATTGATACGTTTCTTGTTTGCAGGAGAACACCAATTAATATAGTGAAAAAATTTGCTTTATATCTCAAGAAATAATAAATATTTTATCAATTTTTTTAGGTACTAAATAAGAGTAACTTTATTTTAGCCAAAAAAAAAGTTTATGAATGAAGTTTCAGACAACCCCAAATGGATTGGCTATGGATCATTTCAATTTAAATCGCCGAGTGTTTGGCTCCAATTTGAGCAAGAGCGCCTGTGTGACGTCATAAATCCAAAATTGCGATTTTTGCCATGTTTTTGTATGAGTTAAGGTTTGTTCGTAATAAAACAGCCACTTAATAATGGCAATTAGTGTCAGTTTAATAAGCTTTATATCACAAGAACTAAAAAAGATGATAATTTATTTAAATACAAAAAAAATATAAAAATTCATTATTGGACAAGAAAGATCCTGAATCCCTGAATTTTATGAAAATCGGTTTAGCGGTTTAGGAGCTATCGTGTTGTGGACAGACACACACACAGACATCACGACGATAGGTCAAAATACACCCAAATAACACATTTTCGGCGTTATCTCAAAAAAAATTTTTCGTCGAAAATAATACCTTCTCTAGCCATTGCTGCGCGGGGTAGTAAGGTAAAAATCGCAATCTTAAATTTATGGCGGTCTTACTCAAATTTGAGGCAAACACCCGACGACTTAAAATTGAATGATCGATCGGGATAGTCTAAGACTTCCTTGCTAAATTTTTGTTAAGGCAGAGAACATATAACATCCAGTTATTTCTTCGATGGTTAAGGGTAAAAAAAGAGTTTTTTTGATATTCACGTCCAGAAAATTGCTGTAGGAACACGAGCTTTTGGGCTAGTTAATTTTTATTGTTTGTTGTTATTAATTTTTGCTGACGTTTTTTCGATATTCACGTCCAGAAAATTGCTATAGGAACATGAGCTTTTGGGCTGGTTAATTTTTATTGTTTGTTGTTATTAATTTTTGCTGACGTTTCGGTGATTTTTCAAAGCTCAATTATTCCAACTGACAAAGGTCACAAACTACTTTTCTTAAATTAGTAAAAAACGTAAAATATATAATAAGTACCTCAACAACCATATAGAAGACTGACACTAAAGACAAATTATAACACAATATATTTTTATTATATGTTTATTTATTATTATAATTTTTATTCTATATTATATATAAGATTTTGGGTTTTAAAATAATATTTATATAGTGTATGTTCATACCCTGTGTTTTGTTTAAGTCAAACGAAACACATAAACATACACTATAAATATTATTTAGAGAAAAAACTCGATTTTTGTTTTGATTTAAGCATCTTAAAGAGCTTCAAAAATTCTACTAGTACCTATGCCAAATCTAAACTTTTTGTATTTTTAATAATAACAAAGTTCGCAAAGGTGGACACTTAACTTGGAACACCCTGTATATTCTTATCCTAGAAAAATGTAGGTAAACAGGTATGTACAAAAACTATGTATGGTATAATAATTTATTCAGTCAGATTTTATGTTTTTTCATAAAAATAAGTCAAAAATTTAAATAGGAAAATGTTACAGTAATGATCTTATTTCTGTCCTAAATTACGATCGGTTGGTTGTACAAAAAAGAAAAAACTTCTGGTTTATATCTCAAAAGGGAATGAGTGGGGAAATTATTACTTACATAGCGGAGATCGGCTAGCAATCAAGTGCGGAAAGTAAACTTTCTGCAGCAGTTCGAAACACTAGTTTTTCTTCGAGAAACACAAAAAACAAGAATTATTAAAAAACGTTTATTAAATTCATAGATTTTGTTTTGCCTTGATATGGGCGGTTCTTGACAATTACAGTCGAACTTTGATAACTCGATCAACCATGTGTCACATAAAAATTTCTACTTATCAAATATTAAACAAAAATTTTTGCGGATTTTTTTAAGGAAAAATTGGTATATCTGCAATAATTCTGATCCAACCAAGTCTATATTAAAAACGTTCACCTCTAATACTGCACACCCGCTGAAAAAGAGTCACAGCTCAAAAATCGCCGTTATTGAGATAAACCTGCAGCCATCATCGAAATAACTTGTACTTTCTTCCATAAAAGCCTCACATTTGTGTTTCGACAATTTACCGCGAGATGGCGATGTGACTTTTTTATTTTGTCCAGTTTAGCTTAGGATGCGTTCATTTACAGTGTCACTTCTGTTTTTATAATAGCGTGAACGTGGAGTTTCATCCTGAAAAGAGTCACATTTCGAGTTGTGAAGGTTTTCGTGTGAACTATTGGTTAAATCTGACCCATATAACAAGTAAAATACTATTCTTTTTGTGTGTGTGACTGTTTTTTCGTATTGTTCAGTGTACTTAGAGTTAAGGAGAATAAGAAAAAAATCTTTTGAATTTATTAGAGAATAATCACATTCCCAGTTGTTATTCAGCATTTTATAACTCGTTGTAAAAATAAATACAAAGTTTCTTCTTTATTTGTTTTCTTTTTTTTATATTATTTACCATCCTGCGTGACATCCTGATTTACAACGTCATGATGCCTTGTTCTAAAAAAGTGTCACAATATCGGGTTTTTGTCTTTTTTTAACTAAAAACGACAAAAATCATTTTTTCTGAGAAACGTACTGCATCAATTACATTGAGTTAATAGGTTCCTGTTGATATAAAATAACATGTTAACTTGTAATTTTTCAAGTAAGTAAAAAATTAATCACTCTAATGAACTAAATTCTTTAACAGCGATTTTCTCAAAACAATGTTTTTTGAGTTGTGACTATTTTAGCGGGGGTGCGACATGTTAATACATAATTTTTGTTCATATTTTTGTTCTTATAAATAATATGTATGAATGTAAATGTTTATTTTACTGAAAAAAAGTCGTTTTTTGTAACATAGTATAGACAACCCCTAAATGTATATCAAATCGAATACAAACACTAAATTGCGTCTTTCAATCATTCCAATGCAAACCAGTGGCGGATCCAGGGGGGAGGGGGCACTAGGGGCACCTGCCCCCCCCCCGAACCCCCCCCCCCCCCCGAGAATTTTTTGAATATACAGAAAATGAGTAAATAGTAATGTTTTTGCTAATAAAAATTCAAAATTTTTGCCTGCGGCGCATGAAAGTGTCTATTGTTATTATCATCGAAATTACAACAACTGACTAATTCAATAAAATGCTGCTTAAAAAAATATATACCGTTTTTTACCAACAGAGAATGTCACCTTAAGTTCCCCCCCCCCCCCCCCCCGAGAAGCACCTCTGGATCCGCCCTCGGTGCAAACAAATAAGTTAGAACGATTCGTAATTAGGGGATTTCCCCAAAAAATTCGACTTATTGAAGTTGGCGCCATATACAATGTTCGAGTTATCAGGATTTCTTACCCTTGACGCCATTGCCAACAGTTTGATTCGACTAATCAAAGATTTTCAGTTATCGAAGCTCGGCTGTTGAAAGTTGAGTTGTTAAAGACACCGAAATATTTAAATATTAAGTAAAAATTAAATCTATATGTTTGTAAAGGATATATGTTACAAACAAAACTGCCTTTCTTCTAAAAAAATAAATATCACTAATTTTCAAATATTTATTTATTCTTATAAACCACTGGCAAATTAGTGATTTTTCTTTTTCTACGAAAAACGCAGTGGTTTCTTTAATTTTTTTTTTAAAGTGGCGTAATACTCAGATAAAGTTTTGTTTGCTAAATAAATATTAAGGTACCGATTCTTAGGTTTTGCGGAGAGTGCGGAAAAGTAATGCGGAAAAGTAACACTTTCTGCACGCTCATATTAAAAATATTTTTTCCTTTTTGTGTACAGCCAGGGACTTTTTAAACTGCCGGAGTATTTTTTTCTGTTAAATTTTATCATTTCACCTTCCGTTAGTCTGGGGGGGGGGCGGTCTATTGAACCCCATGCCTTAAAAAATTTCTTCTCTCTCTACGCTGGAATGGTTTACTTTGTCCTCGCGCCAAGTATCTTCCGTTGATGACTCGATCTTTCAAACGCCAGTTCACTGTCGCACATGCACCACGCAATTTTCAGCTAGCGAAAGCTTCATTTACTTGGACCCCAACAGATTAATTATGCTACAGTCTTTTTCTACTTCTCAGTAAGTTTGTTTATGTGAATAAACGAACATAATATTGTATTTTTCTTTATTTTATATTTACATATTTTATTCTGAATACTTGAAATAGGCAGTATACAAATTTAAATTATAAATTTTTATATTTTGTATATAAATATATTTTTATTACTCTGGTTTACAGATAAATTGCTTCTTTTTAGATGAAATATGGGACAATATGAAAAAGTGAATTTTGTTGAAAATACGAAATGACTTTAGTTTAACATCACTTTTTTTTATTTAGTATTTTTTTGTTGAAAGTTCAGTGTGCCAAAGTTTTGAGAAGTTTGTATTATTATTTTTTTTAAATAAATATTTTCTTTTGAATTATAAGGTTTGTAAACATTAAAATGTTTTGGAAAAAATTATCCTATTTTGTGAATTTTAAAGATTGATTTTCATTATTACCATATATTAAAAAAATAATAATAAAACTACCATTTTTATTTATGGGGTCCTGTAAACCCCACCAGACCATATCGTGAGTTTTACCCAGCAGACTAACGGAAGGTTAAAGATACAAGAAAAAAATAGATTTTTAAATATTATGTATACATCCAGAGGTAAGATTTACTTTTTTTGTATTATTTTAAACTGGTTTTCCTAATTTCAAATAGGAATATTTCTTCTTTTCGACCCCAGCAAATTAAAAAGTCTCTGACTGTACAACAGCTTAAAATTGCCTAAGAGAAAACCTTTCCATTTTAAATTATCAATTTGTCTTCAATAAAAAAGGCACCAAAAAAATATAAATATTAAGTAAAAGTAAAATCTATATATTTGTGGAGGATTCATTTTAAAAGCAAAACTTTATCTCAGTATTAGAAAAATTTTTAATTAATAATTTATAAATAAAAATCAATAATTTCCAAATATTTATTTATTCTTATAAACCACTGGAAAATTAGTGATTTTTCTTTTTCTAGGAAAAACGCAGTGGTTTTTTTAATTAATTTTTTTTCTTAAAAGTGGCGTAATACTCAGATAAAGTTTTGTTTGTAAAATGAATATTAAGGTACCGATTCTTAGGTATTTCGGAGAGTGCGGTAAAGTAGTGCGGAAAAGTTACACTTTCCACACTCTTGTAAAAAAAATATTTTTTCCCTTTTGTGTATAGTGAGGGACTTTTTAATTTGCCGAAGTATTTTTTACTGTTAAATTTTATCATTTAAAGATACAAGAAAAAAAAGTTTATTAAATATGAATGTATACATCCAGTGAGGTTTACTATATTTTTTAAATTGGTTTAAACTGGTTTTCCTAATTTCAAATAAGAATATTTTTTTACTTCGAGCGTGGCAATTTAAAAAGTCTCTGACTATACAACAGCTTAAAATTGCCTAAAAGAAAACCATTCCATTTTAAACGCAAAGTTTAGTACCCGTGAATAAAGAACATTTTTCGTGGCTAAGCGGGCATAGGAAGATTTTGTTTCTCTTGTATTTTCCCGCTCGGCATAAAACGTCGCGAAGGCGGAAAAAGAAATGCAATATGCATTGATCCGACCTGAGTGACAAATTATGTCACGGTCATGGGTACTGTTTTTCGTTTCATCTGCCTGCATTTTATAATAATAAAATAATCATAATAAATTTATTTGTAATTAAACGGTTTACAATCGATTATACTTAACAATATAAAAATTATTTAAATAAATTGCAATAAGGACTGGAAGGCAATTAAATTGATCTAAGTCCAGCCCCTACAGTATGTTTTTACGGAAATAAATAAACAAAAAGAAATTGAATAGACACTTATTGGAATAAAACCTGACCTTATTTTGAAATCGACCCTATGGTGACAGATCTACATATAAAAAGCAGCTGATCTCCTTCAAAATTCGGCCTTTGTGTATTTAAAAGCAGGATTTATTAGTGTCGGTATTTATTAAATGAAAACTAGCGTCTGTATTATTAAATTTGACTTTGATATGTCAATTTTGAGAGGTCAGCTGTTAGTTTTCTGTGTAAATGTGTCAAAATAAAGTCGATTCTATAATAAAGTCAGGTTAATAAGTCCCTTATATCACAGTATTTTTAGTTTTAAATTAGGTTAGCAGATCACATAATAGAGAATAATAGCTGATCACATATTATACAAATGACAAATAGGTAACAAAAATAGAAGGATGAAGAGTAAGTGCAAGTTCTTTTTTTTTAATTAAAGTGAAAAAATAGTTTATTATTTAATGTTTTTTCTAACTTTCCCCCAAAATGTTATTTTTCAATTTTTTTTAAAAACTGAAAATTGGAAGGGTTTTAAATTCTGGCGCAAGTTTGTTGTAAAGGCTATATACGTTATAAGTAAAGCTTCTCTTATATATTGAGGTATAATGTTGTGGTGGGGTTATCAATCCCCTAAATCTTAGATTTAGGTTGTGCACATCAGTCCTGTACTTTATTCTATTATATAGATATTGAGGCGTTTTAGTAATAATGATTTTGTGAAAGAAAACCAGTGAGTGAAGCCTTCTTCTTTGTTTCATGTCAAGCCATTTTGCGTCCTTAGGCTTGTGTGAGATAGGTATAAATTTTCTGATACCATAAACAAATCGAAGACAGGATTTTTGTACTTTCTGAATTCTTCTTTGATCATTTTGGTCTATACATGGTCCATATACTACGTCTGCGAAATTAAAGTGGCTTAAAACAAGAGTGTCTGTAAGCTGCAATTTTTGTTTTGTTGTTAACAGATGGCGATGTAGATAAAGAAGTTTCAGTGACATGTAGGCTTTTTTAAACTGTTGTTGACATGCTGTCGGTTATTTTTACTCTGGTAGTTTATTTTGTATTTGTAGATGTCGCCACTTACGTAAAAGCGTACAGTATCGCAGGCATTATTTATTCATTTCTCTTGCCAATATCGTAAGATGATATTCATATACCGTCTCTAGAGCTTTACAAAAGTATCAAATTGACCATGCAGTGTTCTGAAGATTCCCTTATGGACTAAACAGTTAACTGTCAACACTTAATAGGTGTCCATTAGATCTTGGACAGCTGTCCACGGAAAAATACAAGAGAAATAAAATCTTCCTATGCCCGCTTAGCCACGAAAAATTGTTTTATTCCATTTTAAATTATTAATTTGCCTTTAAGAAAAAAGGGTCATGAGAAAAGCGGGAACCACTCCCACTAAAACTAAATCCATTTTGGTCGCCGAATTACATCCATCATGGTCACATGTGCTGCAAAATTCGGAGGGTGAAGCATTTTCGCCGTCTGGACAAGTTCCAATTTTGTGTTCTTTTAGTGGCATTTTGCATTCCCTTTTTATTACTCGTGCTTTGGTACTTGGGTCGACTGCAAAAAAATTATATATGTACAGGGTGTCTCTAAAAGGTGTGTACAAAATCTTTGCACATATTCCTGAGGTCAAAATAAGTCGATTTAATGCAAATTACCTTAGTCCAAAATTGCTCCGTTTCAAAGATACAAGGTGGTGAATTTAAAAATTAAATTTAAAAATTAAAAAATTTGATGAGCGAAATTGCCGAAAAGCGACAAACTCACCGTTGCTATGACATTTTGCCAGTGTAAAACACTCTAGTGAAATAGTATTCAAAATAATTTCAGTATTCCGTGGCAGCATCGAACAATAAAAACGAAAATATCTCGTAAACGACTTACTTTAGCGCATGTTAGTACCTTTTTGGCTTTAAAAGAAGAAAATATTTTCTTAACAAAAGAAGTTAAAAGTTACACTGAGAAAAAAGTTATAGTAATTTAAACTATAAAAAGAGCATTGTGAAGCGCCCTCTAACGACCACAGTGAAAAGGTTCATATTTAGGTTTCGCATTCTAATAAAACCCCAAACCAATTTTTAAAGTAATGCGTTGAGAAATGTTCATAAATTTTAAGATAAACTATTTTTAATTTTTAAATTTACTAGCCTATATCTCTGAAACGGACCAATTTCGGACAAAAGGTAAGTTGCTTTAAATCGACTTATTTTGATCTCGGGAATATGTGAGATAAGATAAGATTTTGTATAGACCCTGTATAATTAATTTATCTAGATAGCTGATAGGTTGGAACACTTTTTTAAACTACGCTAAATCGATTGGTAATAGGGACTTATTGCAATAAAGCCAGGTAGTTAATTGTGCCGGGTACTATTCTGACAGTTTCGCCCGGCACAATTACGGCCTGGCTTTATTGCAATAGGCCCCTAAAAGATCACACATAATTAAATCACCGGGTTTTTGACTCCAAATTAAGTTGGGGGCCGGTGTGACGTTATAAATCCAAGATGGCGGATTTTTTATGTTTTTCCGCAAACTTTGGCTTATAACTTTTGTAAAATGACGAAAACTGTTCATACGTTTTTTGTTAGCAAAAGAAAAGCAACTAATTTAGTTAGGAAATTTGCTTCATGTCCTAAAAACTAACAGTAAGTAGTAACTTGTTTTTTACACAAAACAAAAAAATATCTTTGTTAGTTTTTAAGATGTAAAATAATTATATAAAAAGCAAAATTAAAAAAAAAAATAAAGCTAATTTAGCGAAAGTTACAAGCCAAAGTTTCTGAAAAAACATGAAAACAACCGCCTTGTGATGTCATTAATAAAATACGGGCTGAAATGTTTCAAGAAACGATGGTACAGCAGTTCCTGCGCGAACTTGGCGGGGCACTGCCGTGTCCCCAGATTTATAAACAATTATGTAACTATTGCATTAAAGGCAAAAAAAATACTCTGCCAATCTATGGGCACCTAAACTCACACTAGGTACTATAGTTATAGTGTGAGCTAATATAATCAAAAATAGAAATATATTTTATTCAACTCCAGACTCAATTACCTTTCGTTTGATACCACACAAGCCATGTTTTGACTTAAACTCAAATTTTTTCAATCTACCCCCACCCTTTTAAAAAAAACTAAAATGTATTTTGTTTAACTCCAGACTCAATTACCTTTCGTTTGATATCACACACGCCATATTTTCACTTAAACTCTAATTTTTGACATCTACCCCCACCCTTTTTTTTTAAATAAACTAAAATTCATTTTTTTTAACTCCAGACTTAATTACCTTTCGTTTCATATCACACACGCCATATTTTTACATAAACTCTAATTTTTGGAATCTACCCCCACCCTTTTATTTGGCTTGCGTTCGGTGGATTTTGTTCATTTTTAAATGGGACCATCACGGCCCAAGACCCAATTTAGGTACCAAATTTCATTAAAATCGGAGAAGGGGTTTTTGAGTTATGCGGGTTGGTCGTTACAGACAGACATACAGACAGACATACAGACAGACAGACAGACAGACAGACAGACAGACAGACAGACAGCAAAACAAAAAAGTTTCAAAATCATCTGAAACGCAAAGATATATAAAAAATTTTGAAATCGGAGCAACTTTTTTTTTCTCGAAAAAATTACGATCACCATAGCTCACACTACTTATAGTAGTAGTGTGAGCTAATATTAAACCCTATGAGGACCTGTCAGGATCAAGTTTATAGGCTTAAATAGTATACTTGGCACTCTCTAGCAAAAACTGCTTTAAAAGTTTAGATAAAGACTTACCAAATATTTTTTTCAGACACACATTTCTAAAATTTGCCATTGTGGTTGGTGAAACTGATCCACATTCATTTAGCAGTGATGCAACTTCTGTTGCAATTGTTGAGATACATTTGTAGCATTTCAGTGCCAATCCTGTAAGAAATTCGTTTAATGGAATAAAATAAAATGAAACAGTATTATAACGCATAAGACATAAACATTTAGAGACCTTATTATTATATTAGATTATATTTATTTGCGGGGGAATTTAGTGAGCGGACTAGTCTATATTATTATTATACTAGTTTTTGATTTAACGTAATGAAGAGAACGTCTCTTAAGAAGTTCTATTGCAGAATATTGATAATTTATTTTCGATATAAATATAAAGCTTCGATCATTTATTTTCGATATAATAAAATAAAAAATTGCTGTTTAATAAAGAGCGCGAGGAAAGACAAATGAACTTCATGAAGAACAGAAAATTGAAGACGAGAAACAAAAGACAGCAGAGGAGTCGTTTAAAGAGGCAACAAAAGACTTACTTAAGTCAGGACTGAAGAGGAAGTAGTTTTTTTAGTTTAATTCTTAACAGAATATTACTTTTTTGTGCCTGCTTCTTTTAGTGACATTAAAAAGCCCTACCTCATCCAAGTAATGTTTAAAGAACTTTTCTCATCCGGCATTTTAGTAGGGGATTTTCTTTTAAAAAAATATCTTAAATTTCCTTTTTTTTTCAGAAGTGTTCCCTTTAACCGTTTGTTTGCAGCAGAAATTCACAAAATTTTTATAACTTATTTATAATCAATATTTGGGATTCAGTTAAAGCAAACTTTGACGGATATCAATCAAAAGAACAAGCACGCTTCAGAAAAGATTATAGTACAGTTAACCCGCTATTAACCATGACAATCCTAATAGAACGAGCAAACGAAGACAACATTCCACTATATATTGTGTTTATAGACTTTCAAAAAGCTTTCGACACTATTAAGCAGTGGGCAATAAAATCATCTTTATTTAATGGCCGAATAGATCATAGATGCACTTACTTAATAGCTAATTTATATAGCGAAGCAACAACATCAATCAAAATCCTCGAAGGACTTAAGCCGATCCGCAAAGGAACTGGTATTAGACAGGATGACACAATATCCCCTAAGCTATTTAACCAGGCTCTAGAAGATGTTTTAAAAAATTTAGATTGGGAAGAAACAGGCATCTAAGTAAACCGACAATACTTGAACCACCTAAGATATGCAGACGATATCACCTTAATAACAGATAAAAAGGAAGAACTGATAGAAATGCAAGAGGAACTGGATACAGCAGTTAAAATTATAGGTTTGTTTATGAACTACGCGAAAACTAAAATCGTAACAAATACAGATGAAGACGTCATGATCAGAATAATCCAAAAAAAAATAGAACAAGTAAGGAACATATATATATATCTGGAACAAATTATTAAACTAACAAAAAAAAACCAAACAGCTAAAATCAAGAGACGAGGAAGATTGGCATGAGCAGCATTCGGTAAATTCAGCTACATATTAAAAAATAAAAAATGTATCCTTCCTGTACTCTATGGATCCCAGACCTGGACATATACAAAATCAAACATGGATAAATTAACAAAAGCCCAAAAATCAATGAAGAGCCAAAGACTACATGTAAAGCTAACAGATAGAAAAAGGAATGAATGAATAAGCAAAAACAAAAGTAAAGGATGTGAGAGAATAGGTAGCCGGTCATAATATTAGACAAAAAGACGATCGATGAAATAAAGGTATTGTAAACAGACAGGAGACATTGGGGAAATAAAAGATGTAGGGTAATACCCCAAATGAGATGGGCGGAAGATGTGAAGAAACATGGGGGGACTAGATGGATGAACACGGCGACAGACAGAGAAGAGTGGAAGATATTGGTGGAGGTCATATCTAAAGATGGATCGAAGAAGGCTAAATATATAGATTTATGTTTATGAATTAACAACTACTTTGGTAAATATACTTGTATATTTTGAAATAAATTTCGCTTTCCCCGAGTATAGTAGTTAAAAATAAGACAAGACGTGTTTTGAATTATCAGTCAAAATAATCGAAAAAACGAATGACACCACTCCTCAACTTACAAATTCGTTAATTAGGAAAATTAATTAAAAATTTTAATTATCTAAAGCTATTTTTAGGATATTCTTGTCAGGAGGACATTATAAAAATACTCTGCCAATATATGGGCCCCTAAGCTCACACTAGGTACTATAGTTATAGTGTACGTGTGAGCTAATATAACTAAAAACTGAAATATATTTTATTCAACTCCAGACTAAATTACCTTTTGTTTGATACCACACAAGCCATGTTTTGACTTAAACTCAAATTTTTGAAATCTACAAAAAAACAAAAACTAAAATGTACTTTGTTAAAGTCCGGACTCAATTACCTTTCGTTTGATATCACACACGCCATATTTTCACTTAAACTATAATTTTTAAAATATACCCTCACCCTTTTTTTTTAAATAAATTAAAATGTATTTTGTTTAACTGCAGACTCAATTACCTTTCGTTTAATATCCCACACGCCATATTTTCACATAAACTCTAATTTTTGAAATCTACCCCCACCCTTTTATTTGGTTTGTGTTCGGTGGATTTTGTTCATTTTAAAATGGGACCATCTCGACCCAAGACCCAGCCTAGGTACCAAATTTCATTAAAATCGGCCAAGCGGTTTTTGAGTTATGAGCGTTGGTCGTTACAGACAGACATACAGACACACAGACAGACAGACATACAGACAGACAGACAGACAGACAGACAGACAGACAGACGGCGCAACAAAAAAGTTTCAAAATCATCTGAAACGCAAAGATATATAAAAAATTTTGAAATCGGAGCAACTTTTTTTTTCTCGAAAAAATTAGGATCACCATAGCTCACACTACTATAGTATAGTATATGTGTGAGCTAATAAGGACATGTTTTAAAAATATAAAAAACGTCTTGTTATCAGAAAGATGTAAGTTTTCTGGTTAATATTTTTAATAAATAAAGGAATTGGTGTCATATTGGATATACAGTTTTGATTCACACACATTCTGACTACCAAATATATCTGTTATTATTAATGATAAAAATACTCTGCCAATATATGGGCCCCTAAGCTCACACTAGGTACTATAGTTATAATGTACGTGTGAGCTAATATAACTAAAAACTGAAATATATCTTATTCAACTCCAGACTAAATTACCTTTTGTTTGATACCACACAAGCCATATTTTGAGTTAAACCCAGATTTTTGAAATCTACCCCCACCCTTAAAAAAACAAAAATTAAAATGTATTTTGTTGAACTCCGGACTCAATTACCTTTCGTTTGATATCACACACGCCATATTTTCACTTAAACTCTAATTTTTAAAATATACCCCCACCCTTTTTTTTAAATAAATTAAAATGTATTTTGTTTAACTGCAGACTCAATTACCTTTCGTTTAATATCCCACACGCCATATTTTCACATAAACTCTAATTTTTGAAATCTACCCCCACCCTTTTATTTGGTTTGTGTTCGGTGGATTTTGTTCATTTTAAAATGGGACCATCTCGACCCAAGACCCAGCCTAGGTACCAAATTTCATTAAAATCGGCCAAGCGGTTTTTGAGTTATGAGCGTTGGTCGTTACAGACAGACATACAGACACACAGACAGACAGACATACAGACAGACAGACAGACAGACAGACAGACAGACAGACAGACAGACAGACGGCGCAACAAAAAAGTTTCAAAATCATCTGAAACGCAAAGATATATAAAAAATTTTGAAATCGGAGCAACTTTTTTTTTCTCGAAAAAATTAGGATCACCATAGCTCACACTACTATAGTATAGTATATGTGTGAGCTAATAAGGACATGTTTTAAAAATATAAAAAACGTCTTGTTATCAGAAAGATGTAAGTTTTCTGGTTAATATTTTTAATAAATAAAGGAATTGGTGTCATATTGGATATACAGTTTTGATTCACACACATTCTGACTACCAAATATATCTGTTATTATTAATGATAAAAATACTCTGCCAATATATGGGCCCCTAAGCTCACACTAGGTACTATAGTTATAATGTACGTGTGAGCTAATATAACTAAAAACTGAAATATATCTTATTCAACTCCAGACTAAATTACCTTTTGTTTGATACCACACAAGCCATATTTTGAGTTAAACCCAGATTTTTGAAATCTACCCCCACCCTTAAAAAAACAAAAATTAAAATGTATTTTGTTGAACTCCGGACTCAATTACCTTTCGTTTGATATCACACACGCCATATTTTCACTTAAACTCTAATTTTTAAAATATACCCCCACCCTTTTTTTTAAATAAATTAAAATGTATTTTGTTTAACTGCAGACTCAATTACCTTTCGTTTAATATCACACACGCCATATTTTCACATAAACTCTAATTTTTGAAATCTACCCCCACCCTTTTATTTGGTTTGTGTTCGGTGGATTTCGTTCATTTTTAAATGGGACCATCTCGACTCAAGACCCAGCCTAGGTACCAAATTTCATTAAAATCGGCCAAGTGGTATTTGAGTTATGCGCGTTGGTCGTTACAGACAGACATACAGACACACAGACAGACAGACAGACAGACAGACAGACAGACAGACATACAGACAGACAGACAGACAGACAGACAGACGGCGCAACAAAAAAGTTTCAAAATCATCTGAAACGCAAAGATATATAAAAATTTTTGAAATCGGAGCAACTTTTTTTTTCTCGAAAAAATTAGGATCACCATAGCTCACACTACTATAGTATAGTATATGTGTGAGCTAATATATCATAAATACAAATATTTTATATTTTTTAAAAACCTAGTATATTTTATATTAAATGTGCCATTTTTCACTTTAAACGTTTTTTATAGATAGATGTAGAGTAGCATTTTTGTGGGGAACTAAAAAAAACTGTACAATTTATGCAAGCGGACTTACGGATAACGTCATTTTAAATATGCATATAGAGCATAAGGTGAGGAAATAACACTTAGGTCTTATAGCCCCGTATTGGCCTTGACACCTACATCATTTTGGGTGGATAATCTAAAATTTGTATATTTTGGCACTTGGCACTTAGATCCACGGAACTGTAACATAAACGTTACAGTTCCGTGCTTAGATCATTTAGCCTGGCCACTCTAGAGTCCCTGTATGTGACAGATATTGGTTATTCCGCTCTATTCCACTCTACAGATAACTAAACATTTTCAATCGGTGTTTTTATATACCGAGTGGGCCAAAAAACTTGACAAAATGATTTTTAATTTAACTTTTAAACTATATCATCGATTTTAATGAGAGCCACACCGAGCCGATTTACTACGCACGAGGTACAAATCGTTGGGATTAGTGTAATGGTTCCCGAACAATCTATGTTTCTTCAATATTGTTATACCAGATATTCGGTTGCCTTCTTAATTTTGTCTGCAATCATTTCCTCCTTTAATGAAATAAAAAGCATCATGCTGAAGAAAGATTAATAATTATTTTTTTGATGATTGATAAAAAAACATTTTTTGGGACCCACTATACCGATTTCAATGAATCATATCTCGTTGTGTATGCTATTTTACGTATTTAAGAAGCATTTTAAAAAGTTTTCGAAACATTTAAATAAACGAGCACCTATGAATGGTTAATTTTGATTCGATCTGCCATTTTGAAACTTAAGGTGACGAAAAAAATTTTTGGCTTAAAAGCTTGATCAATTCCCTTCAGATTGCAGTTTGCTACATTAAAATCTATGCTATAGTTCGAAAGTTATAATGTAAAACATTTTGTTCGGTTTTCTTGCACTCGCGGCTTCTAGACTGAAGAATTGCAGTGACACGGAGTATTATGAATATAATTATTATCCTAACAAAAAGAAATTGGGATAAACGTATAGCCATCGAAGAAATAAGTTATTTCTTCGATGGTATAGCCAAGTTCTCCAATACAAATTTCAAATTGAAAAGTTCTTACTAGTTTGGAAATATTTTTTTAAACTTTGTAATTACAGCCAAACTTCTTTAGGTTCAATTTAGCACTGTGCCTAAGAGTCATTTGCAGCCGTAATAGCCCAGTTTAAAAAAACATTTCCAAAGTAGAAAATCTTTCATTTTAAAATGTTTTTGTCATGACTTCACTCTTTTTTTAAAGGATTTGTATACTATTTAAGTTTTAAAGTAATAAATATGCGGAATATTGTTCAGAACATTTGCAATGCCTTATTTAAAATTTTGAGATTTTTTAATTTTTTCCCATGGTTTTATGATGGTTGCTATCAGCCTTCTAAAGCTCAGCTCTCTTGCGTTTCTGGAAGTGGGCAATGTTACTTTTACATAATTATAGGGGAGGAAAGTAAATTAAAATTTTGGTGTCTTATTATAGTTCCTTTTAGTCTTCCAAAGCTCAGCTCTCTAGCGTTTCTGAACTGCGCAATGTTACTTTTACATAACTTAACATTTTTAGGGGAAGGAAGTAAATTAAAATTTTGCGCTTTTTAAATTTTTTCTATAGTTTTATCATAGTTTCTATCAGTTTGCCACAGCTCAGCTCTCTAGCGTTTCTAGAAGTGAGCAATGTTACTTTTATTTAATTTTACATGTGTAGGGGAGGGGGGTAAATGAGAATTTCGGGGTTTTTGATTTTTTCCAAGGGTTTGGTCATAATTTCTATCAGTCTGTTAAATTTCAGCTTTGTAGCATGTCTGGAAGTAAAGTAGAATTTTGATGATCTACACATAAGTAAGTGGGTGAGTGTGGCAATTTCGACGTTTCTTGAAATTTCGTAACTACTTTACTACTTTTTGGATGGCCATGAAACTCAAAGGGGTTCTTAACTCTATGAGGATCTACGACTATGCAAAGTTTGAACTTCGTAGCTGATTGCGAAGTAGAGTTTTAGAAAGGTCACATATGGGCTGAAATTTTTCAAGAAAATGGGGTACAGCAGTTTACGTGGACTTGGCAGGGCTCTGTCGTGCCTTCAGATTATTAAGTGTCTTTTTATGACACCTGTTTTAATCAATTACTTACGAAATCCATCATGCTACATGAACAATATGGGTGTCTCTAAAAGGTCTGTACAAAACCTTAGCACATATATATATATATATATATATATATATATATATATTCTCAACGCATTACTTTAAAAATTGGTACTTCTCGGGGGTTTTTTGGAATGCGAAACATAAATATGGACATTTTTTCACTGTGGCCATTAGAGGGCGCTTCACAATGCTCATCTTATGGTTTAAAATTACCATAACTTTTTTCTCATTGTATTTTTCAACTATTTTTGTTGATAAAATAATTTCCTGAACTTTTTTAAGAAAAAAGGTACTTTTGATAAAATCTGCTAGGGTGAGCCGTTTTCGAGATATTTCCGTTTTTAGTGTTCGATGCCGCAATGGAATATTGAAATTATTTTGGATCAAACGATTTTGCTGCTACCCTTAAAGATTAAATTTAGTCAGTAAATTAGTTATAAAAATTTTTTTGTCGTTTACCCATTTTCGGTAGGTATTCAGTCAATTTCTGGGAAAATAGTTTCAGCTGGTTCAATTAAAATAAAAAACACCCTGTATCTCTATAACAGAGCAATTTCGGACCAGGGTAAGTTGCTTTAAATCGACTTATTTGGACCTCAGGAATATGTGCTAAGATTTTGTACAGACCTTTTAGAGACACCCATATTACAGTATCGTGGCTGCAGTAAAAATACTCTGCCAATATATGGGCCCCTAAGCTCACACTAGGTACTATAGTTATAGTGTACGTGTGAGCTAATATAACTAAAAACTGAAATATATTTTATTTAACTCCAGACTAAATTACCTTTTGTTTGATACCACACAAGCCATGTTTTGACTTAAACTCAAATTTTTGAAATCTACCCCCACCCTTAAAAAAACAAAAAACTAAAATGTATTTTGTTAAACTCCGGACTCAATTACCTTTCGTTTGATATCACACACGCCATATTTTCACTTAAACTCTAATTTTTAAAATATACCCCCACCCTTTTTTTTTAAATAAATTAAAATGTATTTTGATTAACTGCAGACTCAATTACCTTTCGTTTGATATCACACACGCCATATTTTCACATAAACTCTAATTTTTGAAATTATATTAATATATACCCCCACCCTTTTATTTGGTTTCTGTTTGGTGGATTTTGTTCATTTTTAAATGGGACCATCTCGACCCAAGACCCAGCCTAGGTACCAAATTTCATTAAAATCGGCCAAGCGGTTTTTCAGTTATGCGCGTTGGTCGTTACAGACATACAGACAGACAGACAGACAGACAGACAGACAGACAGACATACAGACAGACAGACAGACAGACAGACGGCGCAACAAAAAAGTTTCAAAATCATCTGAAACGCAAAGATATATAAAAATTTTTGAAATCGGAGCAACTTTTTTTTTCTCGAAAAAATTAGGATCACCATAGCTCACACTACTATAGTATAGTATATGTGTGAGCTAAAAAAGGTAAGGGTCTCAAATAATTTCCTTAAAATTTCAATTACTTAGTTTATGAATTATTACAGAATGAATGAATTCTGTAAAGGTTAAAGTCAATGGATTAATTAGTGCTAATTAACTATCTTAAGTGATTTAATAGAATGTGAATCAGGCTCAAAAAGCAGGAATACGTTAAAGGTCAGGACAGACTAAAATACGGACATCCGTCCAGACTTTCTGCTGTCTGCATACACATGGTAGCTGCCGGTGTTAAAAATTTAAAAAGACCTCAAGACATGTCGAGTTGAGACGTGGTGACTTTTTTTGGCTGGAAAAGGTTAGGCACTATTTGGGGTGGCGGATAGATTAGTTAGATTTAGTTAGATTTGGTTTAGGTTTGTTAGATTTAGATAGGTTGGGATTAGTGTCGGGTCATGTATTCAGTTGCTCACTAGGTTTTTTTATGAAAAATGCAGTGGCGTATTTAGAAGAAAGTTTTTGGGTTAGCAACTTTTGCTGCCTAAAAATTCAAAATCTTCGAATGAACCTTTAAAATTTTTGTAGTGGTTCTAAGGTCTTAGATACTCGTGTATTCTTGTGTTGCGAAAATGTTTTAACAATTTTTTTAAATTAATAAAAAAGCAGCATCCTTGCCACGCACAACAAGGTATGAGTCTGTAAAATCGGTTTGGTGATTCTGAAAAAAAAAAATTTTGTTTTGAATATTATACGATTGCCTTCCCAATCATGTTTGCATTTATTTCGTTATAAATTCATTACTACTACACCGATTTTGATGAAATAAAAAGTATCCTGGTGACAAAAGATTGCTTTTTAAAAATCATGATCAAAATTAATTAATATCTTAAAAATTAAGATGGTGGACAGAATCATAATTGATCCTTCAAAATGGCGTGTTTAGTCTTATTTTCTGAAGTATTTTTTTAATTTATAGAAAACACTACTTTTCCCCCGTACAAGGTATAAACAAGTAAAATCGATTTGGTGGTTCTCAAAAAATCTATTTTGTTTTTAGCCATTGTTTTACAGATTATACGATTGTATTGCCAATCCTTTCTGCATTCATTTCCTTATAAACTCATTAATACTGAACCGACCTAAGTGAAGTAAAAAAAAAATATTGTAAGAATTGATTCTTCTTTAAAGTTTATAATCGAAATTTGACGCCATCTTAAAAGTTTAGATGTAAGACAGACTCGTACGTGACCCTTCAAAGAGGCACGTTTATTCTTATTTTCCGAAAATGTTTTAGTTTTTTTTTTAATTTATAGGAAAGTACCTAATTAATTTTTATCTCTTTATGCGGGAGAAAAGTAATCTTTTTTTATAAATTTGAAAAAAAACTAAAACATTTTCGGAAAATAAGAATATGCACGCCATTGTGAAGAATCAAGTATCACTTTGTCCGACATCTTAAATTCTAAGATGGCTGCAAATTTCGATTATAATCTTTAAAGAGCAATCAATTCTCAACACCATTTTTTTAATTTCACTAAAATTGGTTTAGTTTTAGCGAATTTATAAGGAAATGAATGCAGACAGGATTGGCAATGCAATCGTATAATCTGTAAAACAATTGCTGAAACAAAAACAGATTTTTTGAGAACCACCAAACTGATTTTACTAATTTGCACCTCGTTGTGTGGGGGAAATGTAGTGCTTTATAATAAACACGCCATTTTGAAGAATCAAGTATGATTTTGTCCGCCATCTTAAATTTTAAGATGGAGATAAACTTTAATCATGATCTTTAAAAAGCAATCAATTGTCACCAGCATGTTTTTTATTTCATTAAAATCAGTTTAGTAGTAATGAATTTATAAGGAAATGAATGCAGACATGATTAGCAAGGCAATCATACAATATGCAAAACAATGGTTGAAATAAAAATATTTTTTTTAGAGCAACTGAACCGATTTTGCTAATTCGTACCTTGTTGTGCGTGGCAAAAATGCACCTTTTTTAATTAAAAAAAATAAAATGTTCGCAACATGAGAATAAACGAGCATCTTTGAAGGGTACATTTTAATTTCGTTCGCCATCTTGGATTTTGAGATGGTGGACAAAAAAGTACATTCAGTCAAAACTCTAATTAATTCTCTGCCAAGTGCAGTTTGTCCCATTAAAATTGATTTAATAGTTCAAAAGTTATAATGAAAAAAAAATTTCCGTTTTTTTTTGGCCCACCCGGTACATACATACGAATTTCGCTCAGAAGTGGCTCGCACCCAACAGTACTAGGCCCTTTTCACAAGTTTAAATTTTTGTAGATCGCCAAAAATGAAAGTTTGACAGTCGAAAATGTTTAAGCAAGTTTTGCGAAACTGCGCGAATTTCGTCCATATACTGCAAATTTTTTTTCAAATAGTGCAGAATTTTGTAAAACTATGAGTATCCATGATCAGAAAATATGACTCTAGCACCGCAGGCGAAAATTTGGAATACACACCAAAATTTAACACAAGCTTATTTTTCTCAATATTACTTTTGCTAAACATTGTATTTTATTTACAACTGACTTTTGAAAGCGAATCTTGAAAAACTAGCGAAAACCAGGATAAAAACCTACAGTTCATATCATTATTTTTGAGACAACTTTTGACAATTTTCTTTTGTTGGCCTATGCTATTTGTTATGGTAAACCAAGGCCAACACAAAAATAGAGGCCACGACCCTGAAAAAATCAGCTGTTCTCCCGGGGCTGAATTTTACATTGGGTCTTATGGGAGGTCAGACGTTTTTTTATGATATTTTCAAAATGGCACTACAGATTTCCGCAAAATTTCAGTGAAATATTCTCAGACACCATCCCGATATTCCACCAAAGGTTTGTAAGGAAGCAACATGATTAAAAGGTTAAAATCTTCAAGATTTAGCATTCCTTATTTTGAATTCAAATTACCCGCCATGTACCACATGCCAACTCTTATATTTGACATGTATTTGACTTTGTCATATGTGATTGTCACATTCGCTTCTGCTTTAAACTTAATTTTTGTGTGAGCTAATGAAGCGGCTATGAAAAATTAGGGCTTACTATACATTAAAAAAAAATGTTCTGCCAGAATAAAGTAAAAACAATCTCAAAAAAATCAAATATCAATGAACCGTCATTCCAACTTCAATATTTTAAAGACAATCCAGCTGTGTCGTAACGTGACCATCAAAAAAAAATCAGCCCCGGATGTGACGTCAACAAAGTGGAGGATCGTGGCCCGTCCATTTTGATAGCCCTGGGTAAAAAGCTGATAAATGTCAAAAAGTTATCTCAAAAATTCTGATATAGAGATTATCTGTTGTTAAAAATCGGGACCTTAGCGGGATAATTCACAAATTGGGACAGTCACACCAAAATACGGAAAAATGGTCACCTTATAATAAAGCTGTTCTAATATACAACTATTATAGTGGCTAAAATACACTTTAAACAGACAGATTTAGAAAACGTTCAGCCAGTACAACTGGGGATTAATTGGTAATCAACAAAAAGGAGATACCTATCATTTGCAGCATTAATAGGATTAAGTCTTGATAGATGGCGCCAGAAAATTGTTAGAAATTCAATTAAATCTAGTAAGGGATTTCTTTTTGCATGAAGGAGAAAAAGATATGTTTAAGTTATTTGCCGAAAAGTATTGCGAAAATTGGTATCTTTGACGAATGTTTACAGACTTTTTGTTACTTTCTTGCTAAATCATGGGTTTCCAAGATAGATGGCAGATTCATGAAATATGTGGAAAATATCTAAAAAAATCTTTGCTTCGGGAGGGGCCCGGGCCCCCCAGGCCTCCCCGTATATACGCCACTGGATGGCAGCATACATTTAAGGACAGTGTTTTCGATATTTTGAATAATTTAGTTAAGAGCTGACAAGATGCAAGGAAATAAAACAATCACTTACCCTTTTCCAAAACAGTTAATAAAACTCCAAAACTCAAAACCAAACTACTCTGTACCCACATTTTCTTTGCTGACTAACACGAAATCTATCTGTAATAGAGCTTAATAACAAAAAATAAATAAATGGGGGTCGAAGTTTCAATGAGGGATCTATGTTTGATTTTACCCTATCAGCTCCAACCTTTCATGCGGAACAAATGCTCACAACTATAATCCCTATAGTTTGTCCCCGGTGAACTTTTACATCTTTTGTCTGGAACACGCATCGCGAACGACTCCTCCTTAATTTAGGCCGAGAACTGACTGCATCTTTTCCAAATAAATTTATAAATCTAACAAAGTTTCGTGGCTATTCGTGTAAAAAGAAGTTTTTGTTTTTGTCATATTTTTTCCGTGAGTATCTCCAAAGCTTTTACTCAAGGGGATCCAAAACACTTCTTGGTCAATGTTGACACACTTGCAAAGTTAATCAGACCGTTTTATCTCTCATCCTATGTCTGTAGTGAGAAAACTTTCGCAAGAAGCGCCATCTACCGAGATACGAGAGAAACTAGAACAAGAGCAGACGAGTATATATATATATATATATATATATATATATATATATATATATCGATCGATGAAAAGATCGATTGCAGTTTATACTTACTTGATCTTGTTTTAGTTTCTCTCGTATCTCGGTAGATGGCGCTTCCTACGAAAAAAATTTCAAGTTGCTGTACACGGAATGCTGCCCAGGCCAATTTCATTTGTTTGTTTGGTTTTCTTTTTTTAGTTTAATAATTTGTCCCTGGTATATGCGTATATTCCTCTACTTGTTCTATTTTCCTTTGGTTTACTCTGGTCGTGATATCATCAGCATATCTTAGGTGGTTCAAGTATTGTTCACTTATATTGATGGCTATTTCTTCCCAATCTAAGTTATTAAAACATCTTCTAGGGTCTGGTTAAATAGTTTAGGGGATATTGTGTCACCCTGGCTGACACCTCTTCTTCTGACACCTCTTCTTACATGATTGGCTTGGTTCCTTTGTGGATTTTGATTGATGTGATTGCTTCGCTATATATGTTGGCTATTAAGTCTGTGTATTTGTGATTTAGTCGGCTATTAATTAAAGATGCTTTTACTACGCTGTGCTCAATGCTATCGAAAGCTTTTTCGAAGTCTATGAACGCAATATATATAGTAGAATGTTGTATTCGTTGGATTTTTATAGTTAATAGGTGGCCAACTGTCAACTGCTTGTTCCTTTGATTGATATCGGTCAAATTTTGTTGTTAGTCTATCTGTTAATATTTTTATAAATTACATTGAGGAGTGTTAAAGTTCGACAATTTTTTAGGTCTGCTCTATCGCCTTTCTTGTGGAGAATAATGGTTATGAATTCTTTTCAGTTGTTTGGGATTATTTTTTCTTTTAGTATTTTAATCATGATAATATACAGGGTATTGGCTACAGCTATACCACCCTACTTAAGCATTTCTGCCGTTACTTCGTCCATAGACACGAATGCTTATTATACCTATTGGCTGGTGTTTTCAGTGGCGCACCCAGGAATGTGTCTTGGGGGGGGGGGGGCCCGACAGCTAAAAAGGGCGCTTCTCAAAAATCCAGCAACCAAAAAAAAAAAAAAAAGGTCATCATGTGTGGGGGATGCCGACAGCTACAAAGGGCGCCCTCAAAAAACTTGCGACCAAAACAAAAAAAACAAAAACAAAAAAAAAAAAAGTTATCATGTCTTTTCGCAACTACGCCGCTGCTTGGGGTTGGGGGGGGGCCCGAAGCCTCCTGATGTCAAATGGGTACGCCCATGGTGTTTTTGTGTGGTATTACAGTCTATTCGTGAACTTTATTATTTTTTTAATTATTTGGATTATTGCAGCCGTCGATCGGCCATATTTAATTAAAGGAGACTGAATACAAAACTTCAAGTTAACCGGTCTGCGCCGAAACAAAACTGACATTCAAAGCTAACATTATAAATAGTATAAAAGCTCCAGTGAATTAAGTTCCTTGTAGAAAAAGGTGATAAACTTAGGTCCTCCTGACCTTACTGGCCGTCAAGAATAAGGGTCTTGAGATTTGGTAACCGCTCACCTCACCCCCCCTTACAGGTAGTATGCTTTTGGCAGTTACATCAATTTAGTTCCCCATGTCCAGGAGGTTGACATGTTAATAATATTACATAATTGCCAATCATTTCTCGGATAGGTAACTCACATCGTTACATCACTGTGAAAGTTACTTTTATTACTATTAATAAATTATCTACATCGTTTTTTAAATATTTCACCCATTTGTTCATATCTTCTTTAATTATTTTTCTTTTGTTTTTTTCTCCTGTACTATAACCATAGGTTAATTGGTGATCCCAGATTTAACTTAGTGATACAAGAATTTTGGTGAATAAATCCTAATTGACCACCATTAGAAAGAATGTTAGTTGTATACTCAATTAAGGTGTTTACTTTCATAGTTTACCAAAAAGTCATTATTGATTTATCTTAATCAATAGTCATGCGGGCATATATATTAATAGCTCTACGAATATTTCTTCTGAGATACCCATACAATCATAAAAAATATTTGAAAAAATAGGGTTTTTTTCAATAACTTTTTAATAAAACTTAAGCAATATTTTTGCATATAAACATATGTATGAACAGGGTGTTTGTCGTAAAAGGTAAAAGAGGCATTCTCGGGTAGGTATTTATCGTAGCTTTTTGCAAAAATCCGTCGATTTTCTTTGCAAGGGGGAAATTTTTGTAGCATGCCTGCACGCACTTTGTTTGACGAAGCTTTACTTATATTAATAATTTGAATAGGCAAAGTGGTTTAAGTTATACCAAAGATGTATGACAGCCATGCAACTTCCCCAGTAACATTTTCAATTAACTAAAGTTTTATAAATTTGCTTCCAAGTTCTTATAAGATTATATAACAAGTTTTCCTGGTTTCATGGGCGCACCCAGGAGTTCATTTCATTTCGACATATTTCAGAAAAAAACACAAAAAATAGCTTAATATTCGACATCATGAGGCTTCGGGCCCCCCCAAGACATATTCCTGGGTGCGCCACTGCTGGTTTTATGAAATATCCGAAAGTTACGATAACTTCTATAAAGGTAATTGGGGAAACTTAGGGAACAAAAGTTATATTAAAATACCTAACGTGGTTTTGTAAATGAGGTGTAATATAACCAGAAGGGATCTCTTCAGCTGTATTATATAACAACAATACGTTTATATAAAAGGCTCCTTATAAAACATAAAATAGACGTTGATTTAGCGTTGTCACATCCAGTCAAAAGAATTGAGATAGAACCATTCCAAAATGAAAGGTTTTTATTAGTTTAAAAATATTTTGTTACCTTTCCTATATCAGCCTAGGAGTCAAGTTTATAAAACATATTCAAACTAGTAAGAACCTTTTATGTTGAAATGTGTATTGGTAATACAGTGAAACCTCTCCTTGCGGACACCTCTATTAAGCGGACACTCCCTTTAGGCGGACAATTTTTTTGGAACCAAGCTTTTCCCTATTTCTTTACATGTAAAATTCACTCCTATAACCGGACACTTTAATAATCGGATACGGACAATTTTTTTTTGTTAAAAACTCTGAAACCTCCCTTAACCGGACGTGAACCTCCAGCGGCGTAGCGTGCCCGAAAGGGCGGGGGGGGGGGGCGACAGCTAAAAAGGGCGCCTCTGAAAACTGATGAAAAACCTTGTGGCAAAAAAAAACAAAAAGGTCAAAAAGGCGCCTCTCTCACAAATCTTCCGACCACAAAAAAAAAAAAGGTCTTCATGTCGTTAGTTTCCTTTGGCACCCACTCAATTGGCCATTACCGGCCCGACTTAATAAAGCTGAGGGCGCTTCGGCCACCTATGGGGCGCCACTACCCTCGGGGCGGGGGGGGCGACGAACCCCCCGCGCCCCCCCCCACGCTACGCCGCTGTGAACCTCTGACAATTGAACGGAGCGCTGCACGACACGAGCATAAATATTATGTAGTTGGTTGGCAAAAACGCACTCTGTAGCCAGGAAATTACTTCTTTCCGTTTTAGTGCAGATACTAAATACTTATGTCGTATTTACCGCATATTTTATTTGGCGGGACTGCTGTGTTTTATTTTTATTATTCAGTTGGGTACTAATAGATCTATTTGAAATGACGCCTAGTAAAAAACTTCTTAGTTTATGTGAAAAAATGGAGAACGAACATCTATCAGCACGAAAGATCGCTGAAAAATTTGATATCGGAAAAACTCAAGCAGCGGAAATTGTCAATAAATATATATTGAAATTTCGCAGTTCTCTCCCATAAGCGGACACCTCCAATAAGGGGATAAAATCGACGAAACCGTGAGTCCGCTTATAGGAGGTTTCACTGTACTTTTTTTTTTATATTGGTTTTGTTATGATTTCATTTTTTTTTAAGGATTTGAATAATATTTAAGTTTTAAAGTAATAAAATATGCGGAATATTATTTAAATCTTTTGCAATGTTTTTTTATTACCATTTTTAAATTTTCTTTATTTCTATCTATTAGTTTGTGCATTGCCATTCTGTCCCTGGTAGGTAGCTATAGGAGTTTTTAAAATGTTTTTGTTGTTAGATAAAGTATCATGGGCGTATACAGGGGAGGGAGCTTGGGGCCTGACCCTCTTCAAGCCAATTTTTTTTAGATATATTCCATGTTTTGTGAAAAAAAATTAAAAAGCATAAAATAGGATGTCTCGCCCCCCCCCCCAACCCAAGATATATTCCTGGGTGCACCACTGAAAGAATTAGTATTTTTCCTACGATTTTATTAACTTTTATTTTAATAAATTGACAAAAAAAATCTGTAGTATAGCTGCCTCGCTTAAAAAAAACCTTTGTCGGCGGATTTATATTATATATTATTTATTATTTTTTTAAAAAGAACTTGTCTATAATTTCTGTTAGTTTGCCAAATCGCAGCCTTATATTATTTTTGGAAGTGGGCAATAATAGTTTTACAAGATTTAACAAGTATAGGAGAGGGAAGTAAATTAAAACGTTAAGGTTTTTTAATTTTTACTATGGTCTTATCATATTTCTTATCAGTCCGCCAAAGCCCAGTTCTTTAGCGTTTCTGAAAGTAGTCAATGTTACCTTAACATAAATTTGTTTGTATAGGGGAGAAAGGTAAATTACAATTTTGGGATTTTTAAACTTGAGGGCATTGTTAATTTTACATAAGTTTACATGTATAGGAGAGTAGAGTAAATTAAAATTCTGGAGTTTTTTAATTTGTGGGTACGGTTTGCACAGAGGTTTTATAAGTCTGCCAGATTTCAGCTTTGTAGCATTTGAGTGAGTGGGTGAGTTTGACCTTTTTTACTAATTTATAGAAGTTAATGAAACTTGGAGGTATTATTAAGCCTATCAAGGTCTACGAATGTGCAAAATTTAAGTTTCATAACTCATTTCGAAGTAGAGTTATATATAGGTCAAATATTGGCTGAAATGTTTCAAGAAAAGGTGGTACAGCAGTGTGCGCGAAGTTGGCGGGACACTGCCGTTCCCCCTGTCCAAAAGCACCCTCTAACCTTGCGTTAAAAATAAAGTTTTCAAAAAAAATGCTTTAAAAAAAAATCGATTCTCCAAAAGCAGCCACAAATCGGCCGCGGCTACTCAGCGGAGACGAATTAATTGTCTCATACCCGTAATTAAAATGACTTTACCGGCAATTACTACTTTTGAAATCAGGGCCAGCAGTAAACCTTGCTAATATCATTTTATTGAGGTTAAAAGCAGCATTTTAGGGTTGGTTACAGTGGTGTCTCTTGCCTTGTGTTCTTGGTGCCGCAAAAGTTTGACGTAAATGATGACACAAGCCAAAAATACCCAAGAAAAATTTCATGTTTTAGAACGGTTCATAGAAGTTTGCGGCTACCAAATTACAAAACCTAAAATTTTATAGCGGGGTAACTAGAACGGTCTTGGAACCGCTATACCACTCTTATTACCCCTTAATGGAAAATTATATAAGGGTGGTGACAACCTATTTATAAACCTCTAATAGAACCTAAAATCCTTGCGTTGTTGTGATATATTTTATATAACCCATAAATACCTCTAAGCAACCTTACTGAATCATATAAGAGAAATAGGACCATTGGCGCAACACTTATAATAACAAATAAGGTATTCTGAATGGCTGGGATGTCAAATATAATAAAAGTGTACGAATTTGCACATATTTTAATGCTGTTTCTGCACAGAAGTTTTTTTTTATTAACGCTATTTTTTCTTGTACAGTGCTAAATTGTGTAATTTATTTTTTAATTTTCTTCGGCGGCCGCCCGTTTTTGAGCATTGTCCTAACCTTTACATAAAGTTGTATAACTTTAAAAGAATAAAAACTAAATTTAAGTGCATCTTGTTTGGTACAGTCGGGGACTTAATAAATGGCCGCTGCCGTTTTCAGAAGAGCTTGGATAAGAATCCCAATACCGGCCGGATTTCGTGGCGCGTCGTTAAACACATATAATTTATTCGCATTCCTGGGTTGAATTCAATCATAAAAAATTTCTCTTCGGTCTGTATTCCGTTTAAATGTTCGGTTAAAAAAATACACATAATTGCGGAAAAAATTAGCTTTGGTCTGTAGTCCGTTTGAATGTTCGGTTAAAAAAATACACATAATAGTGATTTTTCAGGATTTTAATTTATTGTTATGTTTTTTATTACATACTTACATAGAGAAACACAAATGCAACATGTTTGTATTTTTAGCCATTTTTAAAATGGTAAGTTTTTAAAGTGTAAAGCTAAAAAAAATAAATACAAGCAAAAATTGGTTATTTGACAAAGGGCAATTCGAAAACAGCTGTGATGACGGCCTTTACTTTAAGATTTGAATTGTTGTAAATGTGTAACTACCCCGACTTCTGGACGCACAAGAACACTATTTTTGGTTTGGCTAAATAGTCCAGTCATTATAGAATTTTAGCTTGCAAAAATAAACTCGAGTTTTCGACCTTGGGGGCGGCCGGCTCCCCCCGCCATCTTGGATTTAGTGTGCATAAAAAGGGTATTTTTAAAATTACTTGGTTACTGTACGTTTTAGACAAAAAGTTTTAAACAAAAGTTGAAGACAAAAAATTTCCTACAAAAACACTTTTGCATGTTTATTTGTCAGACGAATGGTTTTTGAGTTATGACTAAATATTTTGCCGCAATTTTGGATTTTGACCAATTTTGATTTTTAATGGCCTGTAACTTCAGAACTGCTTATTTTTAAGAAAATCTGTAACAACATAAAATAAAAGACAACTAATAGCCTTAAAGCGAGACACACTAAGTTCTCTGAGTAGTACTTTTGCTGAGATACTAACCGTAAAGTATTAGCAGTACACCCGTTTCCTATGTATTTCCATAGTATATGCAAAATAAACCGAAATTATTCAGTTTGATGTCATTTTCTCAAAAGCTAAGCATTTTACAGAAATTGTTTAATTAACTTTATTGTAGAAAATTAGATTATCTTTTAAACAATGTATAACCTATGTGGGCCAAGTCCACGGTTACCTTGCCCATGGGCACACTCCAAGTCAACCCCACGCTATATCAGCCTTAACAGTTTTTTATAAATACATTACAATACAAAGTTACAGTGTCGAACACCGAAATGAAATTGAAAAATAAAAAATGGAAAATGAAAAATGGAAAAAGGAAAATGGAAAATGAAAAATGAAAAATGAAAAATGAAAAATGAAAAATGAAAAATGAAAAATGAAAAATGAAAAATGAAAAATGAAAAATGAAAAATGAAAAATGAAAAATGAAAAATGAAAAATGAAAAATGAAAAATGAAAAATGAAAAATGAAAAATGAAAAATGAAAAATGAAAAATGAAAAATGAAAAATGAAAAATGAAAAATGAAAAATGAAAAATGAAAAATGAAAAATGAAAAATGAAAAATGAAAAATGAAAAATGAAAAATGAAAAATGAAAAATGAAAAATGAAAAATGAAAAATGAAAAATGAAAAATGAAAAATGAAAAATGAAAAATGAAAAATGAAAAATGAAAAATGAAAAATGAAAAATGAAAAATGAAAAATGAAAAATGAAAAATGAAAAATGAAAAATGAAAAATGAAAAATGAAAAATGAAAAATGAAAAATGAAAAATGAAAAATGAAAAATGAAAAATGAAAAATGAAAAATGAAAAATGAAAAATGAAAAATGAAAAATGAAAAATGAAAAATGAAAAATGAAAAATGAAAAATGAAAAATGAAAAATGAAAAATGAAAAATGAAAAATGAAAAATGAAAAATGAAAAATGAAAAATGAAAAATGAAAAATGAAAAATGAAAAATGAAAAATGAAAAATGAAAAATGAAAAATGAAAAATGAAAAATGAAAAATGATAATTGAAAAATGATAATTGAAAATTGAAAATTAAAAATTAAAAATTAAAAATTGAAAATTGAAAATTGAAAATTGAAAATTGAAAATTGAAAATTGAAAATTGAAAATTGAAAATTGAAAATTGAAAATTGAAAATTGAAAATTGAAAATTGAAAATTGAAAATTGAAAATTGAAAATTGAAAATTGAAAATTGAAAATTGAAAATTGAAAATTGAAAATTGAAAATTGAAAATTGAAAATTGAAAATTGAAAATTGAAAATTGAAAATTGAAAATTGAAAATTGAAAATTGAAAATTGAAAATTGAAAATTGAAAATTGAAAATTGAAAATTGAAAATTGAAAATTGAAAATTGAAAATTGAAAATTGAAAATTGAAAATTGAAAATTGAAAATTGAAAATTGAAAATTGAAAATTGAAAATTGAAAATTGAAAATTGAAAATTGAAAATTGAAAATTGAAAATTGAAAATTGAAAATTGAAAATTGAAAATTGAAAATTGAAAATTGAAAATTGAAAATTGAAAATTGAAAATTGAAAATTGAAAATTGAAAATTGAAAATTGAAAATTGAAAATTGAAAATTGAAAATTGAAAATTGAAAATTGAAAATTGAAAATTGAAAATTGAAAATTGAAAATTGAAAATTGAAAATTGAAAATTGAAAATTGAAAATTGAAAATTGAAAATTGAAAATTGAAAATTGAAAATTGAAAATTGAAAATTGAAAATTGAAAATTGAAAATTGAAAATTGAAAATTGAAAATTGAAAATTGAAAATTGAAAATTGAAAATTGAAAATTGAAAATTGAAAATTGAAAATTGAAAATTGAAAATTGAAAATTGAAAATTGAAAATTGAAAATTGAAAATTGAAAATTGAAAATTGAAAATTGAAAATTGAAAATTGAAAATTGAAAATTGAAAATTGAAAATTGAAAATTGAAAATTGAAAATTGAAAATTGAAAATTGAAAATTGAAAATTGAAAATTGAAAATAGAAAATAGAAAATAGAAAATTGAAAATTGAAAATTGAAAATTGAAAAATGAAAAATGAAAAATGAAAAATTGAAAATTGAAAATTGAAAATTGAAAATTGAAAATTGAAAATTGAAAATTGAAAATTGAAAATTGAAAATTGAAAATTGAAAATTGAAAATTGAAAATTGAAAATTGAAAATTGAAAATTGAAAATTGAAAATTGAAAATTGAAAATTGAAAATTGAAAATTGAAAATTGAAAATTGAAAATTGAAAATTGAAAATTGAAAATTGAAAATTGAAAATTGAAAATTGAAAATTGAAAATTGAAAATTGAAAATTGAAAATTGAAAATTGAAAATTGAAAATTGAAAATTGAAAATTGAAAATTGAAAATTGAAAATTGAAAATTGAAAATTGAAAATTGAAAATTGAAAATTGAAAATTGAAAATTGAAAATTGAAAATTTTTAATTTTCCATTTTCCATTTTTTATTTTCCATGTTCCATTTTCCCAGTTTCCCCGTTTGCCCGTTTCCCCGTTTGCTCGTTTGCCCGTTTGCCGTTTGACCGTTTACCCGTTTGCCCGTTTCCCCGTTTCCCCATTTGCCCGTTTCCCCGTTTGCCCGTTTCCCTGTTTCCCCGTTTACCCGATTCCCCGTTTGCCCGTTTCCCAGTTTTCCATTTCTCGTTTTCTGTTTCCCGTTTTCCTTTTTCCTTTTTCCATTTTCAATTATTCATTTTTCATTTTTCATTTTTCATTTTTCATTTTTCATTTTTCATTTTTCATTTTTCATTTTTCATTTTTCATTTTTCATTTTTCATTTTTCATTTTTCATTTTTCATTTTTGATTTTTGATTTTTGATTTTTGATTTTTCATTTTTCATTTTTCATTTTTCATTTTTCATTTTTCATTTTTCATTTTTCATTTTTCATTTTTCATTTTTCATTTTTCATTTTTCATTTTTCATTTTTCATTTTTCATTTTTCATTTTTCATTTTTCATTTTTCATTTTTCATTTTTCATTTTTCATTTTTCATTTTTCATTTTTCATTTTTCATTTTTCATTTTTCATTTTTCATTTTTCATTTTTCATTTTTCATTTTTCATTTTTCATTTTTCATTTTTCATTTTTCATTTTTCATTTTTCATTTTTCATTTTTCATTTTTCATTTTTCATTTTTCATTTTTCATTTTTCATTTTTCATTTTTCATTTTTCATTTTTCATTTTTCATTTTTCATTTTTCATTTTTCATTTTTCATTTTTCATTTTTCATTTTTCATTTTTCATTTTTCATTTTTCATTTTTCATTTTTCATTTTTCATTTTTCATTTTTCATTTTTCATTTTTCATTTTTCATTTTTCATTTTTCATTTTTCATTTTTCATTTTTCATTTTTCATTTTTCATTTTTCATTTTTCATTTTTCATTTTTCATTTTTCATTTTTCATTTTTCATTTTTCATTTTTCATTTTTCATTTTTCATTTTTCATTTTTCATTTTTCATTTTTCATTTTTCATTTTTCATTTTTCATTTTGAAAATTGAAAATTGAAAATTGAAAATTGAAAATTGAAAATTGAAAATTGAAAATTGAAAATTGAAAATTGAAAATTGAAAATTGAAAATTGAAAATTGAAAATTGAAAATTGAAAATTGAAAATTGAAAATTGAAAATTGAAAATTGAAAATTGAAAATTGTACACGTTGGGATCAAGCTAAATGACGATTTATACGTGAGTGGGCCTTGCTGCCCTTCCGCTACGACCTCCAGTGGGTCTATTGTGGCTCACTTTATGTCCAATCCTCCAAAAAGATTAGCTATCATTTTGGGGAGACACTGTTCAGATCTTTTGAATCAATCTGAGGTTTACCGAAAGTGTTTTGACGTAAACGTGCAATAGCGGGACATTCGCACAGTACATGTCTAACCGTTTCATCCTCCTCCATGCAGAATATACATTCGGTCTCTTCTGTTAGACCCATTCTGTGCCTGGATACTCTTAATCGACAGCGACCCGTAAAAAGTCCTGTCATTATACGGAACTCCTGTCTAGTTCAATAATATTCCTGGCTCTCTTTCGACAAGGTCCTTTGATCAAGCTTCATACTAAAACAAAAATCTTTAAAAATAGTTATCTACAGGGTGAGAAAAAAAAACAAAATACATGTTTGTTTTTTTTTTCCCAATTTTATACATAGAAATGAATGATTTTGCGTATTTTTTAAGTTATTAATTTTATTTAATTTAGACCTTATATGTTGCAAAGCTCAACGAGGATTTTGGCGAAGAATATGTGGAGATATATTTTAGTCAGCCTACACCTAATTTCTTAGAGGATTTTTCCTTACTTGACTGGGCTATTATTTTAAGAGAGATTTATTCGCATTAGCGTTAGTCTATCAAATAATGGCATTAGTAAAATATAAATTATGGAATTTAAATGTATGTATTTTGAATACAGTTCGGTTAAAATTTAAAAAAACATACAGTTTCCTATTTTAATTTTAGGGGTTAGATACCACTAAAATTGAAATGGGTAACCAAGGTCAAGTATCAGTTCGAAAGTTTTATTTCAATTCTAGCACATAATTTTCTTTTAATTTTTACCGATTCATTTGCAGGAAGATTCTAGCTTTGACGCTTTTTTAAGTTTGTACAAGGTAAAAAATGTTGTCTACAATAAAAACACGTTCTTTTCTTGAATAAATTGTTTTACCTTAAAACAATTTGTTTGGAATTAAAACATTTCTTTTTAGTTCAACGCAGCGTTTATTCTTGAAATGAGACTTTATTTTTCTCCTTTAATTGTTTTGTTTCAGTATACTCCATCTTCTAACAAAGCAAATTGTCTTCATATAAGTAATATTTTGCTTCCAGAGAAAACGGTGCCTTAGATTAATTCAGTTCTAATTTATAATAAAACATTTTCTGTTTCACGTTAAAATGAAGAGGCAAGACATTTTTTGTGCAATATCAAGAAAATATTTTCTTGGTGAATAGTAAAGCACAAATTATTTTACTTCAAAGCAATTTGTTTTGATCTAAGACAATTTTTTTCACCGTGTAAACCCCATGTCCCTGTTTTATAGAACATGAGCAGCCACTGCTTGTCCTAGATGTCAAGAAAAAAGCGGGAATAGCAAACGCCTGCTTGGCGCCCCTATTCTATTAAATGTCCTTTGAGGGTCGATTCGAGGTTCGTATTTTAATGTCCCCTATATACGACTATTACCATTTTATGGGGCGAAAAACATTAAATTGCCAAACTTTTTTATACAGGGGTATCCACCCCAGCTTAACCCTAGAATACTAAGCATATTCCCACTAAACACAAAAACATAGTGTCAAAATAATGTATAATTTAAAAACATAACGTTAGGTTGGATGTTAGTTCTAACGTCATATTCATAGTGAAAAAGAAGCTTAATAACCCGTTTTCTGACGTTAGAAAAATAATCTTATGTTTTTATAACGTTTTTTTTAAGTGTTTTTCGAACGTTAAAAAAATATTGATTTTTAACAGTGAAAAAGAAATGTTTTTCTAACATTGAGAAATAAATGTTTTTTTAACAATGAAAAAATATATTTTTTTCAAATATCTCTAAAGATAAGGTAACATAAATAACGTAAATAAAATTCTTCTATTTTGGAAACGCAGGGCAGCAACAGTCCGTTGAGGTTTTCGTGAACTCGACACTCAGTAAAGGAAATTCGGATCCGTAGCTTCTGAAAATAAAATTTAAAATTCTATGTAAACAATAATTTTGTAGTAAGTGCCTTGCTACGAGGCCAAACAATTCATGCTCAAGTGAATACAAGGCAAACAATTTCAAGGCGCGTATTCACTTTAGCATGAATACAAACGAAGCATTCGTTTGGTCCCGCTGCGAGGCTTGCGAATTCTGCCTCAAATGAATACGCGGCTTAAGGTCCAGCGGCTAATCATTCGCGGTGAATTATCGCATTCCCTGTCTGATTAACTGTAACGTAGGTATGCGATATTCCATACAAAACAATTTTTTTACTTTTGTTTACTTTCTTACCTAATTTTGTGATGCTTCATTTAAATCACTGCATACATATTGGTTATTCCTTAACTATACCATCTTTTCCACAGAACAGGTGTATATTCCTATCCAAATATGTATTCACTATCATTATTAATAATTGTGCCATGTTTGTTTTTACAAAAGGTAAATATTGAAATCAAAATTGCACAAAGCGTATCTGCTATCGACTCGTATGTACTCGTAGCGAAATGCAACTAAAAATGGCGATGGCCCGTTCTGGTAGTGGAACTATGCGACAGCCAGCGGCGTAGCGTGCCCGAAAGGGCGGGGGGCGACAGCTAAAAAGGGCGCCTCTGGAAATCTGAAAACTGATGACAAATCGTGTGACAAAAAAAATAAAAAGGTCAAAAAGGCGCCGCTCACAAATCTTGCGACCAAAAAAAAAAAAAAAAAGGTCATCATGTGTCAGGGGGCGGCCGATAAGCCACAAGGGCGCCTCTCACGAATCTTGCGACAAAATACAAAATGGTCAAAAAGGCGCCTCTCATAAATCTTGCGACCACAAAAAAAAAAAAAGGTCATCATGTGTCAGGGGGCGGCCGATAAGCCACAAGGGCGCCTCTCACGAATCTTGCGACAAAATACAAAAAGGCGCCTCTCACAAATCTTGCGACCAAAAAAAAAAAAAAAAAAAAAAAAGGTCATCATGTGTCAGGGGGCGGCCGATAAGTCACAAGGGCGCCTCTCACTCACGAATCTTGCGGCCAAAAAAAAAAAAAGGTCATCATGTGTGAGGGGGCGGCCGATGAGTCACAAGGGCGCCTCTCCCACCTATGGGGCGCCACTACCCTCGGGGCGGGGGGGGGGGGGGGCGACGAACATCCCGCCCCCCCCCACGCTACGCCGCTGGCGACAGCGCCCTTTATAGTATCATTTTTTTTTAATGTTTAAAAAACAAAACATTTATTAGCTTCATATATCTTAAATTCAACGTTAGAAATGAGATCTAGGAAAAACATTATAACAATAACCAAATATTGATGGTATTGTTAGGGGTTCACAACGACAAATTAAAACTCGCAATTGTTGAAAACGATACGTCAATTTATTTCGACAAATTATGTACAAAAACACGCACTTAAACTTAGTAATAACTTGCTAATAATTCACTACTATAATCGGTCTATTAACTTCGTGTTAATCTCACGACCACTACAGCAGGTTATCTGTGACTGACTGCCTGGTGCGCGACCCCGGCCCTATATATAGGATCGTCCATCTCTCTCGAACTTTCCGGCAGCCTTCGACGTCCGGAAAGTTCCCGCACTACCGCGACCGCAAGCCACAGACAACGCAACTAAAACCTAGACTAAGAATACAACCTTAAGATAAATCAACTTAATACTACACTAAACCTAAATAAATTCCAATTATAAAATTTAAATAAATTAAATTTGTAACACTATCCTCCTCTTCAGGTTTGATCGTCTCGATCAACATTTCCCAGGTAAGGTTTTAGTCTGTCTAGATGAACAACTTTCATCTTGGACTTCGGGCTTCTCTGGATTCGGTAGACTACATCATTAATTCTCTTAACAACTTTATAAGGCCCTTCCCATGGTGGTGTCAACTTAGGTGATCTTTATTTCTTGCGTTGAGGATTGTATAGCCAGACTTGATCATTCTCTTTGAACCCTGAAGAGTTTGCTTTCAGGTCATATCTCGCTTTCATGCGGTCACTGGCTATTTCTATTCGCTCTCTAACCACTTCATGGATATCGTGCAGCTTTTGCCTTAAACGTTCGACATAGTCATTAACCTCTAAGTGTGCTTCTTCAGGTGAACCAAACATGATATCACATGGTAAACGCAGTTCTCTACCAAACAGGATACTAGATGGAGTAGCTCCTGTCGTATTGTGAATGGCAGTTCTATAGGCCATCAAAAACAATGGAATATATTGGTCCCAATCTGTTTGGTGCTCATCGACAACTTTGCAAAGATGTTCCTCTATTGTTTTATTAAATCTTTCAACCATGCCATCTGACTGCGGATGCAAAGCAGTACTCCGTGTTTTATGTATTCCTAAAAGGTCACAGAGATTCTGGAAGAGCTTTGATTCAAAGTTTCTTCCTTGATCTGAATGTAGTTCTAAAGGAATGCCAAATCGGCTGAAAACATCATTTACCAGAACTTCTGCAACTGTAGCGGCCTCTTGGTTAGGCAAAGCAAAAACTTCTGGCCATTTGCTAAAATAATCCATGACAACAAGGATGTATTTGTTGCTCTTTTTAGTTTCTGGAAATGGTCCGGCCACATCAATAGCAATGCGTTCGAATGGCAGACCTACGTTATATTGTTTCATTTGACCTCTGGACCTTGTTTTGGGACCTTGGCTGGCTGCACAAGTCGAACATCGGCGGCACCAGTTTTTCACATCTTGAAAGTAATTGACCCAATAAAATCGGTTTCGAATTTTGTCCATGGTTTTATTTATGCCTAGGTGCGCGCCTGATTTTCCACCATGGCATTCGGCCATTATATTGTCTACCATGCTCCTAGGAACCACTACTTGATTAATCACAGTAAGGCCATCGGCACTTTCCCAGGCACGTTTAAGGATGTTTTCTTCTACTATCAGTGAATCCCATTGTGCCCACAGTGATTTGAATATCACCCCTTGGCTTGCGATATCTTGCCATGATGGTCGTGGCTCGTTCTCTTCTTTCAATCGCAAGATAGGTCCTACATCTTTGTCGTTAAGTTGTGTGGTTCTAATCGAAGCCGACATCCATTCTTCATCTGGTTCTAACTTTATCTGGCGCACGTAGGTAATTCCTTCTTTCTGGTCAATTTTCCTGCAATGTTTACAATCCTCAGGGCAAGGTCTTCTGGACAATGCATCTGCATTATTATGCACTCTTCCCGCTCGGTGCTTAATTTGATAATGGTATTGTTGTAGCTTTTCTATCCATCTCGCGACTTGCCCCTCAGGTTGTTTCATTTTCATGAGCCACTGTAACGCAGCATGATCCGTTCTAATCAGAAACTCTTGTCCGTAGAGATATTTGTGAAAGTGATCTACGGATTTAACTATGGCTAGGAGCTCCTTTCTAGTAACACAATAATTTCTCTCTGGTTTGGATAGCTTCTTGCTGAAAAATTCGATGACCCGTTCTTCTCCATCTTGTACTTGGGAGAGACCTGCTCCTATGCCATCGTTGCTCGCATCAGTATCTAATATGAATTTTCCTTTTGGAATGGGATATGCAAGAATCGGACTAGAACATAATGCTGCTTTTAGTCTTCTAAATGCTTGGTCACATTCGGTATTCCATTTATAAGAAGCTTTATCTTCTGTAAGTCTATGTAATGGAGACGCTATTTTGGCGAATCCTTCTACAAATCGTCTGTAGTATGTACACAGACCCAAAAAGCTTCTCAATTCATGTTTGTCACGAGGTTGAGGCCATTCTTTTATTGCTTGTAACTTCTTTTCGTCGGTATGGATGCCTTCTCGGGAAACGACGTGACCCAGGAACTCAACTTTTTCTTGGAACAGAAAACATTTCTTTGAGTTCAATTTAAGATTTGCGTTCCTGATTCTTGAGAATACTTCTCGTAAATTATCTAGATGATCTTGAAATGATTTCCCCATTACTATGACATCATCCAAATAGACTAGGCAGGTTTTCCAAGTAAGGCCTCGTAGAACGACTTCCATTAGTCTTTCAAATGTAGCTGGGGCATTGCACAGGCCAAATGGCATCACATTAAACTGATAAAGTCCACTTCCAGCAGAGAATGCAGTCTTCTCTTTATCTCTTTCAAAGATTCCTACTTGCCAATACCCACTTTTCAGGTCAAGAGTAGAAAACCAATATGATCCTGCCAACGTTGTTAATGTGTCGTCTATTCTTGGCAGTGGGTAACTATCTTTCTTGGTCACATCGTTAAGTTTCCTGTAGTCGACACAAAACCTAGTACTTCCATCCTTTTTAGTGACCAACACCACAGGAGATGACCAAGGACTTGATGACTCTTCAATAACACCGTCGCTGAGCATTTTATTAATGAGATTGTGAACTTCTTCTTGCTTGGCCATTGGTAGTCTTCTTGGGGGTTGTCTTATCGGTTGGGCATCGCCAGTGTTGATAGCATGTTGAATAAGGTTTGTGCGTCCCGAACTACTCCCAGTTTCGAAGATATTACTTTGTTCTTCTATAAACTCTCTCGCTTTACTATATTCTTCTGGAGTGAGATGTTGCCAAGTTGACTCAAATTGCTGAAGTACCTCCATTGGTAACTTGCTTGTATCCTCGCAAGTTGGCTCTTCACATCTTGTTACTTTCTGTACTGGTTCAAATAATGCTACCACCTCCCCCTTATTAATTTTGACACTATTTGGGAAAATATTGGCGACTCTAATCGGGATGTCTTTATCGGTTTTAACTAGTGATTTTGCAACGAGGTAGGTGTTGGGTGTGTTTTGTTGGCTTATGAGTCCGACGCAGCTTGATGTTTTAATTTCCAGCCTCCCAAAAATTATGGTCTCACTGTTACCGACTAGTCTTGTTGTGCATACTGCCACGACCTTTATTGGTTCTTTATTGAAGTGACTATTTGACAAAATGAACTCTTCATTCCCAAATCTTAGGGTATTAAGTTTATTATCAAACGCAAATCCATGTTTACTTATCAAGTCCATTCCCAAAATAAATTCGTCTTCTATTTCGGCAACCAATACAGTGTGGCGAATCTTTAATCTTCCCAGCTGTAGGTCTATATCTGTCTGCCCCAACACGTCGGCGGATTCTCCAGTCACAGTATTAAGCGTTATTTTCTTTCCTATTGGTCGAATTTTATATCTCGTTGCAATTTTGAACTTAAGCAATGATATGGCAGCACCAGTGTCTACTGTTATATTAACTTTTCTCCCATTAATGAGTCCGTCGATGTTAAGACTGTCAGCAGTATGTTTTAGGCTCTTAATAGAGTAAATTTTAGGGGCTCTATTCCCATTAGCCAACACCCGCCCCTCTGCGTTGACTAGTTTTAGTTTTCCTGATCTCTTCTTCGGTACTCTGTCCCGCTAGATGGCGAGCGAGACCTTATTTGGACGCGACAATCGCGTTGAATATGCCCTGTACGTCCGCATCTGAAACACTTTACATTTGGAGGGGATCGTCTGCTTTCTGTCAAAGAGTCAATCTTCTCTATCAGTGATTGAAACATTTGGTTTAGCGTTTTTGAGTTGACCTCATGTCCATTGCTCATTTCTTCTCCCTCCTGAATTGAAACAGCTCTTACTTTTGGCCTGGACATATTATTTGATGATTCAATTTCAAGGGCTCGAATCAACACTTCACTGCTGTTATGGAAGCGTTCTCGACGAAGTAACTTTGCTAAGTCCGTGTCTCGTAATCCGTTAATAAAGCGATCTACCGTGAAGGGATCTCTGTAATTTTCTGGCATTTCTGGGTAAGCTAAATACATCAGCCTCCTGATATCTGCTTGATACTCTTGCAATGATTCTCCTGTTCTTTGTTGACGAACATTTAATTCTGACCAATGTAAATTTCGCAAGTGTTCGTCTCCATACCTTCTTTCTAGCGCTGCCACTAAAGCGTTATAATTCTGTTTTAGTTCGACTGGAATGGACCGTAAAAGTCCGAGTGCAGGTTCCCGTAGAGCTACTAACAACGCTCTAGCTTTTTCGTCTTCGTCCCAACCATTTGCAGCGGCGGCAGCTTCAAATTGTTGTTTGTAGGTGGACCAGGAGGACGTACCGTCAAAATTTGGAGGCTTAATGTTCTGGTTGGAATTCACGACACATCCCTGAGCTTTTATTTTGTTGTGTTCTGTCTGAAGCTGTATAAGCTGTTTCGACACGTCCTGGAATTTTTCTTCCATGGTTTGAAAAACTTCTTCCCTTACATTCTGTAGTTTGTTCTCCACTTTTTCTTCAACATGTTGTACCTTTTCTTCAACATTTTGTACCTTCTCTTTAACATTTTGTACCGTTTCTTCTACATTCTGCAAATTATTTTGTACCTTTTGTTCTACACTATGCATTCTTTGGGTTATTTCTTCCTTAAGATCTTCGGTTGCAGTCTTGAACTCTTCTCTCAGCTGTTCGGAGTTGCTCTTTATCTGATCGAAGTTTTCTTGCATTCTATCTAATGTCTGTCTCATGTCATTCTGGTTTTGTTCCATGGTCTGTCTTATATCGTTCTGATTTTGAGCCATTTGAGCTGCTAGAGCCTGTATCATTTTAGTTAGATCTTCCATCTTTGCCGATCCTTGTCAAGTAAGCATCAACTTCCTGATAAATCACTTAAAACGTCTATTTTAGGGCTATAAAGCGAATGTCGGAGTCGGTTTTTCAATATCTCTTCCAATTCTTAAATAGAACCTAATGGAATGTTCTGGAATATACTGGTAAATGCTACTCTTTCTGCTACTAGGCAAATGTAGAAGTCACTTTTTGATTATCTCTTTTGGTTCTCGAATATACCGTCGTAGAATGTTATGGAATCTTCTAGAAATTCTTTCTAATTCTTACTTTTGAAATAACTAAACTAATGTCGAAATCGGTATTTGTATATCTCTTCTAGTTTTTGAATAGAACGTCGTAGAATGTTATGGAATCTTCTACAAATTCTTTTTAGTTCTTACTTTTGAAATTACTAAGCTAATGTCGAAGTCTCTTTTTGGATATTTCTTCTTGGTTTTCGAATAGAGCGTCGTAGAAAGTGATGGAATGTTCTAGAAATTCTTTCTGATTCTTACTTTTAAAATTACTAATCTAATGTCGAAGTCGGTATTTGTATATCTCTTCTAGTTTTTGAATAGAACGTCGTAGAATGTTATAGAATATTCTAGAAAATCTCTCTAATTATCAATTTTTGGACTGTAAAGTTAATGTCGAAGTCGGTTCTTAAATATCTCTTTTAGTTTTTGAATAAAACAATATCGAACTTCTTCGAATATTCTGGAAAAATCACTTACTGTTTTTCTGTCCAATTGTCCTATCCGGTGGTAATATGTAAGGGTAGTCTTTGCACTATTCAGTTCCGAATATTCTGGCAAAATCACTTACTGTTCTTCTTTTTAATTGTTCTAGCCGGTGGTACTGTGTAAGGATAGTATTTGCACTATTTATTTCTTTTAGACTCACTTCTGACACCAATTGTTACGGGTTCACAACGACAAATTAAAACTCGCAATTGTTGAAAACGATACGTCAATTTATTTCGACAAATTATGTACAAAAACACGCACTTAAACTTAGTAATAACTTGCTAATAATTCACTACTATAATCGGTCTATTAACTTCGTGTTAATCTCACGACCACTACAGCAGGTTATCTGTGACTGACTGCCTGGTGCGCGACCCCGGCCCTATATATAGGATCGTCCATCTCTCGAACTTTCCGGCAGCCTTCGACGTCCGGAAAGTTCCCGCACTACCGCGACCGCAAGCCACAGACAACGCAACTAAAACCTAGACTAAGAGTACAACCTTAAGATAAATCAACCTAATACTACACTAAACCTAAATAAATTCCAATTATAAAATTTAAATAACTTAAATTTGTAACAGTATTATTTTCAATGTTAGTGAATATATGGTTTTTTTAATGCTGGTTTCTTAACGTTATTAAGAAATATATTTTTGGTAATGCTTTTACATGAAATTTTCGGTAGGATTTTCTACATATTTTTTAATGTCAAAAGTTGACTTAATTTTAACACAAATTTGTGTTAGAAAAAAAACATTTTTTTTTCAACAATTAGTTAACGTTTTTACGATTTTGTACTTAGTGGGTTTTTTCATACATTAACTTAGCATTCGTACTTTGTACGACTGCAATTAAAAAATCAAATATTGATTGAATCAATCATTATAATATGTTAAAACATTATTTATTGAATAAAGTACAGAAGCTATAATTAAATACATCACCACAACTTGCACAAATCTTTGCATCATGTGCATGATAAAACGCTATGGTGCAGACTGTGATGCAGTGGCGGCTACTACAGGGAGGGCAAGGGGAGCAAGCCGGCAGGGCCATATTCATCGTTCGAAAACGTTCGTTGCCCTTTCTGCGTGTTGCCTTAGTGAAGACGTGTGAGTTTGTTTTGATTTGGGGTATGTCAGTAGTAAAAAGCCTTGCCGGTCCTGTGTCATTGCTTGTTTTTATTATCGTTTGTTTATAAAATGGAGATAAATACAGTCGATTACATAATTAACTGTGTAAATTTAAATATGTTGACATATGAACTTCGATCACAAATAAAATCTTTAGGGCCACTTAGACCGGACCTAAAAATTTATTTATTTATTTATTTATTTATTTATTTATTTATTTACGGGTCAAGCCCATTTAAAAATTTTACAATAGTGCACTTAAGAGAAACAACAAGTTAATACATATAAACTAAGCAAAATCAAATAATTAGATAAATAATAAAATTAAATTACATTTTGACCATGTAACATTTAAAGATTTAAAAAAAAGACACTTTTATTTTTTAAGGCTTAATTACTTAAATGAGGTAATTAAAAAGAAAGGTCAGAGAGAGCTCTTACAAATGGTTCATAGGGCCCAAAGAAATCAATGTCACCCAACTCATTACAGAGCCTAAGGGTACGAGGAATAAAAGAGTGAGATGGATAGTTGGTTCTATGAAACTGTTGATGAAAAGTATAAGTTCTGCGAGTGTTGCGGGATGGTACATGTAGAGCTATTTTTGAGGTTAAGTAGGGGCAGTCAATTGTAGAGTTTATAATTCTGTGGATCAGTTTAAGGTCTTTCTGTTTCCTTCTAGAGGAAAGGGTTGACAAATGAAGTGTCTCACAAAGTTGTTTGTAATGGAAATCTTCATTGTTAAAAAATTTATAGCTAATATACCTGCAGAACTTACGCTGAACGTTTTCCAGGCGATGGATATGACTGGTATAGTTTGGACTCCACACTGATGTAGCATATTCGAGATGTGTGAGAACATATGAGAAATACAGAGTCTTGATGGAGTCAATGTTGACAAATTCCCTTGTATTACGTTTTACAAACCCAATCATCCGAAGTGCTTTGCTGATTATTGAGTCAATGTGTGGTGCAAAATGAAGATTCCCTCTCATCAAAAAACCCAGATCCCTGATCTGGTCCACACAGTCCAGTGGATTACCATTGATGTGATAAATACAGTTAATAAATAAACCAAAATTTTTGTCCAAGTACTGTCGAGGGGTGTTCCAAATACTCTGCCAATATATGGGCCCCCAAGCTCACACTAGGTACTATAGTTATAGTGTACGTGTAAGCTAATATAACTAAAAACTGAAATATATTTTATTTAACTCCACACTAAATTACCTTTTGTTTGATACCACACAAGCCATGTTTTGACTTAAACCCAAATTTTTGAAATCCACCCCACCCTTAAAAAAACAAAAACTAAAATGTATTTTGTTAAACTCCGGACTCAATTACCTTTCGTTTGATATCACACACGCCATATTTTCACTTAAACTCTAATTTTTGAAATATACCCCCACCCTTTTTTTTAAATAAATTAAAATGTCTTTTGTTTAACTCCAGACTCAATTACCTTTCGTTTGATATTACACACGCAATATTTTTATATAAACTCTAATTTTTGAAATCTATCCCCACCCTTTTATTTGGTTTGTGTTCGGTGGATTTTGTTCATTTTGAAATGGGACCATCTCGACCCAAGACCCAGCATAGATACCAAATTTCATTGAAATCGGCCAAGCGGTTTTTGAGCTATGCGCGTTGGTCGTTACAGACATACAGACAGACAGACAGACAGACATACAGACAGACAGACAGACAGACAGACGGCGCAATAAAAAGGTTTCAAAATCATCTGAAACGCAAAGATATATAAAAATTTTTGAAATCGGAGCAACTTTTTTTTCTCGAAAAAATTAGGATCACCAAAGCTCACACTACTATAGTATAGTATATGTGTGAGCTAAAAAACTTATAATAGAAAAATTAATAAAAAGTTACACGATGCTGAAAACTGGTTGTGCGGTTGTGAAAAAAGAAATGTTCTTTTTTTAATTTCTTTCTCCAATCAAGCAATCCACGAAGTGATCCTGCGTGGGTGGCAAAGGGAATGTGTGATATCAAGCACTTTAGTGAAAAGTTAAAAAGACACAAAGTCGGTGGTATTCATTTAAATAACCACATAGAATTTTCTATGCTAGGCAATACTGATATTAGGTGCCAATTGAATAGTGCCTATAGGCAAAACATTACCGAACATAATGAAAATGTGACAAAAATTAGACATATATTTAGTCGGTTAATAGACTGTTTAAAATTCTGTGGGATTTTGAGGGTTGCTCTACGGGGCCATAAAAAAAAAGACGAATGGACTTTTTCTATAAACAAATAAACTAAAAACTACACCAAGTAGCTGCGTGTTTGAAAAGTACTAAAATAAAATTGTTTCGGTAAGATTTTTTATCTCATTTTCCATGCAATTTACATTTCTGCCCCCCCCCCCCTCCCATCGACCAATTTATAACGTTACCAGCCGTCACAGCTGTGTTGTATAATCACTGCTATAATTCTTCTTTTTTATTAGATCAAGTGACAAAAATAGTTTTAGATGACGTTGAAGGTACCAAAGCTACCAACGTTCTCTATGTTCTCCTCTGTACTCGCGGATCGAGCGTTTTAAATTTGAAACATTTTTTCTAATATTGGCATGACCTACTAAAACTAGATTTTCTTCAAAATAAACTAATTTTTGCTTTGTCCAGGTTAAAAATGCTCTTTTCCCTCATCGTTATTGAAACATGGACACTATGGCACACAATGACTTTTTTTTTTAATTATCAGTTTATATGTTGCTCTTATTACAACTTGCATGGATGTCATAAGCATCATCATCAGTTATAGAGCTAAAATTAGGAGTTCAGCTCATCTGAACAAATGGGTCCATTCTTTATTTATTTTTTTTCATTATAATCACAAATAAACTTTATGCAAACTACAAAATCGCACGATTATAGTACAACACTATAGTATAATTTTACGAAGTGGTGCCATCCCGAACCTAGTGCAGAGCAAAGATACAGGTTGTTTTATTTTTAATTATATCTACCTCATTAAAGTGCTGTATAAAATTCAAATGTAACTAAAGTAATGAAACTTGGCACTGCTTATAAGGACATATACACTTTTATTTTAAGCGGTAAAAAAATATATAATAATTTATTTTCTTCCAAGAAATAAAAAAAATATTTTGTTTATATATCTTTATGGTGTGGGTGTGGAGTAGAAAAAATTTCAGAAGCTTAGTTATGCAGAATACGGCGTTAGAACTTAATGTGAGTATAAATAAACTTATTTCCCTTTAAAACAAAAATTACTGGATGGGTGTGACATATACAGGGTCGCAGTACACAGGGGTTTTAATTACTAATTCTAAATTTAAAAAATCTAAAAAGATGGAAAAGTGGATATGTTAGATGTAACGATATTTAAAATAAATTGTTGGATATTTTTTTCTTAATGTTGTATTGTCATGGGACCACTATGTGTGTACCAAATTTTATCCAAATCGGATAATGGGAAGTGTGTCAAAAATGCTGCACAAGATTTGATAGATAGTTAGTTAGATAGACACAACATCTGAAGCTAAATAAAAGCTTGTAAAAATATATATACCAAATAAAAGGAGTTAGCTTTTATTTATATTTTATGAAAAGAAAAAACGAACTAGTTTAAACTGTTCAAAATACAGGGTGTTTTTGAAAACTTAGATTGGGAAGAAATATGCATCAAAGTAAGCGGACAATACTTGAACAACCTAAGATATGCTGATGATATTTAAAAACAAATAAGAATGCTGGAATAATTGGATAGAGCGGCTAAAAATATAAAAATATAGGCTTGAGTATGAACTACACTAAAACTAAAATCATAACAAAAACAGATGAAGATATCACGATCAGAATAAACCAAGAAAAAATAGAACAAGTTGGGAAATGAATGAATGAATGAATGAAACTCTTATATTGATATAAAAAAAAATAAATACATCAACAAGGCGAGATTTAGCTTTTTTCTCGGTGGAGAACAATTGCTACTCGTACATCTAATCTTATATATATAACTGGGACAAATTATTAAACTAAAAGGAAACCAAACAGCTGAAATCAAGAGACGAGTAATATTGGTCTGGGCAGCATTCGGTAAATTAAGTAATATGTATACTAAAATATATAAAATATCCTTAGTAGCAAGAAATGTATTGTCAACTGGAGAACTTAGGAAAATAAAAGAAGTAGGGAAAGAGCCCAAATGAGATGTCGGACCGATAAACACGCCGATAGACAAAGAAGAGTGGAAGATATTCGGGGAGGCCTATGTCCAAAGATGGATCGGAGAAGGCTAAATAGATAGAAAGAGTGGCGGCGCGTGGTGTAAAACTTTGGGGGTTCACACCCAAAAAAAAATTGTGGCGCTAAAAATTTAAGTGCTACTTTTTGGGCCAATATATCATATAATTTAGGGTAATTTTACAACCACGTTTTATATTGAAAATTAAGGCGTCTGTCCTTTTTTGAAATATAATCTTCAATAACGAATTGATTGGACTTTGGAATTTCTTGAATCATTTTTTCTTATTCTTCAATAGATAGCATTGCAAGGGCAGTTAATCTATTCTCGCGCAATGTGCTTCAAAGGAAAGTTTTAATTCTCTTTATGGTAGAAAAACAACGTCCTGCTTTTACAGTTGTCATAGGCATCGTAACTACCGCTTCTAGCACGCTAATGCTAGCAGAATTAGAAACTTCCGCCATTCTCGTAACTACGACATCGTCGAAATCAAATCAATATGGCCCGACCGATCATGCCAAGTGCACTAATTTAAGGTGGACACACATACACACACCTTTACCAGCGAACGGTAACCGTAGACGCGGGTGCGGGCGGTATCGATCGGATCAATTGATTCCCGAGAGCGCTAATCGAAGTAAGGCCCAGATTCTGTGTACTGTAAATTTTTATAGGAACACGTCGTCCTTTTTCTACATTTCGTAATTAAAATGCGACATTAACATCTACGGTGCACAGAATTTGGATCCAGTTAAGCGCGGCAGCAGCCGGCCTACGCATCCACCGTATGATCGCTTAAACAGGACTACAAACACATACATATCGGGTATTAATTTCTAGTTAATTCTTTGCTGAATTTCTTTTGGGGTTTATTGATACTTAATGATGAAATTATTAATTAAAGAATGATTAAATTTTAATGTTTTGTAAGCAAAATTTGGGAGTGCACGTGCACATAGGCACTTATGGAGGAACCGCCACTGATAGATAGACATCCTGTACACATCTACCTATTCCAGAAGTCTGAATATAGTTTTGTTTTTTGCTCATGTTAACTGATCCTTAATAATGAAAAAGCTACCCTTTCAAAAGCCATAAAATTAAAAAGCTTTTGCTCTGTTGGTAAATATTTGCGTGCAGACGAAAAGTCTGAATAACTAATTTCGGAATAAACTGGTAGATGATATTTTTTAATTAGAATAATGTATTTTTTTTTACTTTGCTATTTTAATGATAAAGTCACTCCTTTTTTTACTTTAAATACGTATTATGTATACAGTGCGAACCTAAATAAACCCCCCATTCTAACTATTGAACAAAAAGAGATATCGATTTTTGGTAAAAAGTCTTTTTAATGAGACTTTTTTTGAGGATATTTAAGTTAAGTGACAGTTATGTCAAACCAACCTAATCTTAAAAATTTGACATACCATCAAAATTTTTAAATTGGAAGGGGGTGCATGCAATACCTCTTCCAAAAGAAATTTTGATTCTCTTTACAAAACATTAAAATTTTTAAAATCGGTTTAGTTTTCTAGGAGATATGTTTATTTTTCTTCGCGGTCGACTAACAAAAGTCAATTTTTTTGTCAAGCAAAAAAAACTAATTTAAATTGATTTATTTTATCATAAATTAATTTTTATATTTTTGCGAAAGAGACCGACGCCGCAGGAGAGGTTTTTTTATAAAATGATAAAATAAACGATTGCAATTTTTAGAGAAACATGTTGGGTGCAAAAATTTGATTGATTTTAATGCACGGGTGTAATTTAATTGAATATTTTCTGAATAATAAGAGAAACATAATAATTGTTATTATTTTACGTTAGTTCCCACTAAGCACAAAATCGTAAAAAACGTTAAATAAATGTTGAAAAACAAACAAATTTGTGTTAAAATTAAGTCAACTTTTGACATTAAAAAAAAAATGTAGAAAATCCTAACGAAAATTTCATGTAAAAGCATTACCAAAAATATATTTCTTAATAACATTAAGAAACCAGCATTAAAAAAAACATAATTTCACTAACATTAAAAATAATACCATCAATATATGGTTATTTTTATAGTGTTTTTCCTAGATCTCACTTCTAACGTTGAATTTAAGATATATGAAGCTAATAAATGTTTTGTTTTTTAAACATTAAAAAAATATATACTATAGAGGACGCGATGGCAGCGCCCTCTGTAGTATAGCAGTCCCACTACCTGAACATCGCCATTAGTTGAGTTTCGCTGCGAGTTGATACGAGTCGGTAGCAAAGGCGCTTCTTGTAATTTTGGTTAAAATATTTGCATTTTGCAGAAACAAACAAATGCAAATTTAAAGCACAATTATTAATATTGATAGTGAATACATATTTGGATCGGAATATTACTCCAGTTGTGTGGAAAAGATGGTATAGTTAAAGAACAACAAATCTGTGTGCTGTGATCTAAATGAAGCACCACAAAATCTGGTAAGAAAAAGTAAACAAAAGAAGAAAAATGGTTTTGTATGAAATATCGCATACCTATAGGTAATCAGACAGGGAATGCGACAATTCGCCGCGGACGATTAGCCGCCGGACCTTAAGCCGCATATTCTTTTGAGGCAGAATTATATAATAATAATAAATCGTCTTTATTGATAAATAAATGTTACATAGGCAAGGTTTTGCAAACTGCTACTTCGCAAGCCTCGCAGCTGGACCAAACGAGTGCTTCGTTTGCATTCATGCTAAAGTGATCACGCGCCTTGAAATTGTTTGCCCTGTATTGACTTGAGCATGAATTGTTTGGCCTGGTAGCGAGGCACTTACTACAAAATTATTGTTTAAATAGAATTTTAAATTTTATTTTCAGATGCTACAGCCGAGTTGCCTTTACTGAGTGTCGAGTTCACGAAAACCTCAACGGACTGTTGCTGCCCTGCGTTTCCAAAATAGAAGAATTTTATTTACATTATTTATGTTACCTTATCTTTAGAGACATTTGAAAAAAATATATTTTTTCATTTTTAAAAAAACATTTATTTTTCAATGTTAGAAAAACATATCTTCTTCACTGTTAAAAATCAATATTTTTTTAACGTTCGAAAAACACTTTAAAAAAACGTTATTAAAATATAAGATTATTTTTTTAACGTCAGAAAACGGGTTATTAGGCTTCTTTTTAACTATGAATATGACGTTAGAACTAACATCCAAATTAGTTTACTGTGCATCCAACCTAACGTTATGTTTTTAACTTATACAATATTTTGACGTTATTAAAATGTTTTTGTGTTTAGTGGGTTGCCAAATAGCTGACATACAGATGTACCGAACCTTAAGAAACTTCTTGACATTTGTTATTTTTGCGCTATTTTGTTTTCCAAGCGCGCGTAGCAATGGCTAGAGAAGGTGTTATTTTCAACGAAATGCCAAAAATGTGTTTTTTGGGTGTATATTTTGACCTATCTTAGCAATATCGTCGTGATGTCTGTCTGTGTATGTGTATATTATTTCTGTCCGTAACACGATAGCTCTTAACCCGCTGAACCACTTTTCATAAAATGTTTACGTAAAATAGTGTTCGACACCCTAACGAGCTGATTTAATTTTCGGCAAGATTAATGCTAATGAAGTTTTTTGACAATGAAAAATATCAGCTTCGTAAGAGCCTTAGTTTTTGAGATATCAACAAAAAACTGTTTTCTAACTAGGAAGGTATCAGGTCCGCCGTGGATCCACTAATTTGTTGCAAATTAAAAATTCTATAAGGGGAAAGTAAGCATTGCTGCGCGGGCTAGGAAGGCAAACACATCCTCCGACCATTTTCAAAACCACTCTTTCCGTATCAGCAACAACTTTATTAACATAACTAGTTCATAAAGTGTCAAACTTTATGGCAACCAGCTTTTCATAAATCTATCTGGATTTTTTAGAGCTACAAATAAAGAAAACTTCCTAATATTTATAATTCATATTTTCATTCATATTTTCAAAATTGTATAAATCACATAGGACGGAGAACATTTGTGGAATCAGGAGTTAATGAGAGATATACTATCGTCCCAGGCCAAAAATGCGCAACTCAAATTTTCACTATTTTGCTTATTAGAAATAGGAGATAAGTCTTAATAGTCGCTTAGGTTTTAATAATTTTTTTGTGATACGGCTATTTTCCTTATTATTTTTTGGTATGTTCTATATAAGTTACGTCTATTTTGCTTGTATACATTTCTTTATGTATGTATGTAGATGTAAATACATAAATCGAAAAAAAAAAGAGATATGCCTTTTTGGCTTAGGACGGCAGTATAGGTAAAAAGACGTATTTACATTATTATAAAGTATTTAAAGATCATTATGATTTTAGCGGAAAGTGTCTGACCGTTTTTTTCGGTTTTGTTGTTAAACTCAAAAAATGTTTATCGTAGCAGCATGAAGACTTATTGAAATCAAACTTGACTTTATTTTAGAGTCGACTTTATTCTGACAGATTTACAAATAAACATTGATATACCAAAGTCAATAGAGTCGCTAACTTTCATTTAATATAAACAGGCACCAATAAGTCCGGTTCTTAAATACACAAAGGCCGAATTTTGAAAGAAAGCAGCTGCTTTTTTTAATGTAAATCTGTCACAATACTGCGATTTTGAAATAAGGTCAGATTTTATTAAGTCAATGATGTCTACGACAACTTTGCGAATAGTACAGGACCAACTTTGCGCGGATAGCTAAACTTAGGGCCAAGAATTATTTTTCTGGATAAACTATGCTAATGAAAAAATAATTAAAGAATCATTAAAGAATATTTCTTGAGAGTTTCGAGGGAGTACCTTCATAGTAGTAAAAAGGATGATTTTTATTTTTATTTAAATTTCGTAAAATGTTGAGGTTTGATTATAAAAACATTAAAACATTTTTTGAACTTGAAATTTGTGAAAAAGAATTTTTAAGAATTGTACTTTTTTTTTTTGGGAAAATTTGAGGTAACCAACTAAACTAACTAATTAGTTACTTCCCTCTTTGTGTACGCAAAATTGAGGTGACCAACTAACCTAACCTTGCCGGTTCCAAATCTTTCTGGAAGTAGCCGTGGTGGCTCAGTGCGTTCGCGCATTGAACACAAGTGAGTTAAGGAATCTCGCTTGCTACAGTGGCGGGTTCGATCCCCGCGGTTGCCGAGGTCGGGTGCGGCAGACATTTGTAGGATTCCTGGGGAGTGTAAAATGTAATATGGTCGTACCCCTTCATTCACGCCGGTAACCAGGCCGGATGAGGTCGGATATCTCGTGAAGGCGGACTTTGTTACACACTCCTTCAGTCGGTAGGCCATTCTAAGGGACCAAAGGACCGGATAAAAAAAAAAATACCCGGTCTGGGGTTCCAAAGGTGGCCGATGACCCGTGCAATTAGGCGTTCCGAAATGGCGGCCTTAGTGTCGGCGAAAGAGTCACGGTTATCAAATGAGAAAAAAAAAAAATAAAATCTTTCTGGAATTGGTTAAAACCTTGGTAGGTACATAACTTTGCATGTAGAAATACTCCTATGGGAGGGTCTTAAATTTAGCGATATTTTCTATTTGTAAGAGTTTTCCATGATTTCTATCGGGGCGCTGGTACAAAAGAGCGCAAGTCAAAAGAGCGCGGACAAAAGAGCGCAGGACAAAAGAGCGCACGGACAAAAAAGCGCGCGGACAAAAGGGCGCACGGACAAAAGTGCGCACGTACAAAATGGCGCACGGACAAAAATGCGCACGGACAAAAGGGCGCACGGACAAAAGAGCGCACGGACAAAAGAGCACAAATAGCGAAGAAAGCGCGCATGTTATAAAAAACTGTTTAACTAACAAACTAAACATAATAAAACCCAAATTGTTTCAATAAAATAATATAAGTCAAATCAACCCAATCGGAAAAAAATTTATTCACAAGGTACAAATAAAAGAAAAACATCTACTTAAACTACTAACAAAGTTAACTACAACGATAAATTATACGCTATTGAACGTAAATGCTGCGCTATATTTCGAAATGAATATTCTCTGAGCAAGTTTTTGATCCGCAGATTTTCCCGGGATCCTAGAGGGTGTGAAACCGAACCGAACCGAACCGAACCGAACCGAACCGAACCGAACCGAACCGAACCGAACCGAACCGAACCGAACCGAACCGAACCGAACCGAACCGAACCGAACCGAACCGAACCGAACCGAACCGAACCGAACCGAACCGAACCGAACCGAACCGAAATGAACCATAGCGTCCTATGACTTGCCACTCCCGAAAACCTCATTCTAACATATATTTTCAAAAAAAAAACTACCCTGACTTTTTCCCGGGATCCTAGAGGGTGTGAAACCAAACCGAACCGAACCGAACCGAACCGAACCGAACCGAACCGAACCGAACCGAACCGAACCGGCATTCTAGACGTTGTGAAACCAAACCGAACTAAACCGCCACTTCGATTCGGTTCAGTACGGTCGGTTTTGTCTGCGCTCTATTGTTCTGCGCTCTTTTGACCTGCGCTCTTTTGTACCAGCGCCTTCTATCGGTCTGCCAAAATTCAGCTTTCTGGCATTTCTAGACGTACCTTAAAATATTGATGATTGATGTATTCATGAGAGAGTAGCTGCGTTCGGTATTTGCATCTCAGAGGTGACGGATTTTTGGTCACGTGATTACAGATTATTCTGAGCAAATTGGAATTTAAGAACGATCCAGATCAAAGCGATCAAATTTTTATAAATGGTTATAACCCTAAATATAACCAAAAATATTATGTACATATTGCAACTCACGCCCAGCTATAATTTTGACAAAATTTTCCTGTGATGTCGGAAATTTATATAATTTGTTTTCTTCAACATCAAATAATTCAAATACAAAACAAATACACAACATACGTCACAATGTCAGATTAATCTGTTTCGTCGATCAAAATGTAAGGAGCAACCAGATTTACGACTAGTCTGAGCAGAATTACCGACTCAGATTTACCTCCCCTAGATCTAGATGGAATTAACGAACGATTTCGATCAAAAAGATTAATCCGACGTAAATACCGAACGCAGCTTCCGAGTAGTCAATTTGACGTTCCTTAAAATTTCATAACTGTCTTACTACAATATAGAAGGCGAAGGAATAGCTCTATCAAAATCTACACACACCCCGCCCTAGTACCTTTACAGTCGATAGCTTGACCGAACACTCATAATGATGATGTTGATGATGACGAAGGTGATAGTAAAAGCGATTATCCAGATCTTTGAACAAAATCAGGAATATCACCTTAGAACCTGTAACTTTTAATTTATGATCACATATTTAAAGATAAATAAAAGAAAAGTTTTAACTGAATGCTCTACATTGTCGTTTTTCACGATTTTTTTCTAAAATTAAAAACCAAAGTGTTAGATGAACGGGTCTGATAAAAAATATTGGTTGCTACTATCTCAAAATTTGTTACACATAAAGGTCAGGTTAGCATACCCATTTCGTAGGGATTTTAATGCTTTTTAATTTTTAATATAATATTTTTTTTGTACAATACACCGTAATCGAGTTATAGGCAAGAAACGGAAAAATTGCACCTTTTGACCCCCCTCCGCCACTGAAGCGGGAGGGCTAGGAGGAGGGACTTTTGATATGTTAATGTCCTAACTACCCTAAAACTATTCCCGGAGAGAAAAATTGTCCCCCCCTCCATGCACTCTACAACCCACTCGTTGACTGGACTAGTAAAGGTGAAATAGGGGGTAAGTTGTTTCAAGAAAAGGTACAGCAGTAAGTATGTGCGAAATTGTTGGGGGCGCCGTCCTCTAGATTTCAAACAAAACTCAAGTTATAGTACTTAATGGGGGCATTTTTTAAATTCTACGTTTACGTGTTTAATCTCCCAGCTTTGTAGACAGCAGTCTGGCAACATCTGAATAACATAAGTCCAATAAACGTTAAAAGTAATCCTTCTAAGACCCAGCTACATAAGCAAGCCGAGAAACTAGTTCAATCGGGATAGTTGGTTTGGTACATTGGAGGATTCAAAAAAATAATGTTCAGGGGCAGAAGTAAATTAGAAACACACCACATCATTCCAATCCGAAATACTGAGGAAAAATCTGTAAAGAAGTTGTATTAATAGGTATACCGTAATATTCTCAGATAGCTATGTATTAATCAAAGCCTTAGCATGTCTTAGCTTAGAAAACTAATTTCGGACTTCCATTGTCTTTGTTTATTTTAAAACAAGACGTTTCGGTTAGTAAGTATCTCTAACCGTTATCAAGTGTAAACTAATAACGGTTAGAGATACTTACTAACCGAAACGTCGTGTTTTAAAATAAATAAAGACAATGGAAGTCCGAAATTTTATTTATTTATTTCAAACAAAAACTGAAACGCTGTTTAGAAATGCTTAAAATCCCTGCTTCACCTAACAAAACGAAACAAGGTTAGTTACCTCAAATACCAAATAATGCATTTGTTTAAGGTTAGTTACCCTTGCGTGGTTTCCGGGACACACAGTTGTATAAGGTAATAAACATGCGGATTCTCTAGAGGAGGATGTGAAAAATTATTTGTAGGTCCAGAAACTGTTTTCGGAATCTTTCAAGCAATGAGACATGAACAGCATCGAAACGACTGGCATTCAACATCGAGGCAAAATTGAGGCATGATAATGGTAAAGATCTACTCAACAGTAATTATCTGCGACCTTTAGCAAATGAAGCAGGTGACATGATGGGTCTAATAATAGAGACCATTGCAATAAAGCCTGCCTTGGTAATAGTTCCGGGCACTATTCTGACTTTTCCATTGAAAACTGACAGTTGGTCTTTCAAAATTGATTTACCAAAGTCAAATTTATAAATCCAGTCGTTTATTTTCCATTAATAATGGCGGCACTATTAATTCCGCTCTTATAATACACAAAGATCGAATTTTAAAAAAAGACAGCTGTTCTAATAATCCGAAACTGTCAGAATAGTGACCGGTTGCGCACTATGTGATGAAGAGAAAAAATTATTCCAGCGCTAACCTTCTATAGAATCGAAAACCTTCTAAGACCACGACGAGGAATTAGAGTGTCAGCAAAACGTAGAAGTGATAGTAGTTGTATGGAGTAGGGTCTAATCGCCCTTTTTGCCAACCCCCGGGAATCTCGCCTATTCGAATACCTCTCTTCTTGCCTTCTTGTATACTTCACATTGTAAGAGGAAATGCGTCGAGGTCTCGTCCTCGGCCCAACATCGCTCACACGTGGCGTCTTCCTTCACCATCATCTTCGCCAAGTGTTCTAGTAGGACACAGTGTCCGGATAGGACTCCCACTATGGCTCCCACCTATCTTCGTGTTCTACGGATCAGCCAGTCCCTACGGGACTTGCTGTATCCTGTCAAATACTCCTTCACCTGTCTGGCGTTTCCTGTATTGGTCCATTCCTTTTGTATCTCTTTCTGGACGTACTCAATTAGGGCCGACTTCATTTGCCCCCTTGTGAGCCAAAGGAAGGGCTCTGGCCCGCCGCATTTCTGCTGGGATCCACCCTGGCGAGTTCGTCCGCTTTCTCGTTGCCTGGGACTCCCATGTGGCCTGGGACTCCCATGTGGTCTGGGACCCACACGAGCTCCACCTCTCTTACCCCGGCTAACTCCTAAAGTGCATCCGCGCACTCCTGCATCAAATCCGTGAACATTGGTTGGTTTGAGTGCTTTCGGCGCAGCTTGACTGTCTGAAGAGATGCAGAGGCACTTTCCTGTTTCGTTCCTAATTTCTTCCTCCTATGTTACCGCCTGTATAACGTAAACCTCCGCCTGGAAAACTGTTGCATTAGATCCCAGCGAGTAGCTTTTTCCAGTACCCTTGCTTTCCACGTACACTCCTGCACCGGTCGAATTCTGGTCTGTTAGCCTTAAACCGTCTATATAGCAGACCATGGCATCGCTGAGGAATTCAACGCCGTCCTTTTTTCATGCATCCCTTGGTGGTATGGTTACACGGTATCTCTTTTTCTCCCTTAACCGCTTCTCTGGTATCGCTAGCCTGTACGTCCAGCATCACCTAATAAAGAGGCTATTGCCTCTCGCGAGGTTTCCAAACACACACACAAAAATATTCAATTAGCTGAGCAGCTGCAGTGCCAAGTTCTCCAAAGCCTAGCCTTGTTGTAAGAATAAATCAGTCAGTCAAACAATCAATTTCTGTTTACAACAAGGTAAAAAATAGTATTGAGAATTATAGAAAAAGAGTGACATATGTCTGATAAAATGCCCCTTTAACAAAGATATCAAATCAACATTCATAAATTCGTTTCTAAATTCTTATTCTATTTTTTTTTCCATTTGTCAGGACTAACGAGACAGTTTGCAACTCATTCTTCCAAGAAAAGAAATGGGAAAAATGAATGAGAAAACTTAATATCAGTATATTTTCAGTTAGGTGGAAAAACTGATATAAGAAGCAATGCAAAAACCAGTGCCGGATGAACAATTAAGCCAACCAGGTCCGACAAATTCACTTTAATAATTTAGAAAATATCCATGATGTACCTTTAAAATGTGTGCAGCCTTTTTTTTAAGGTTTCAGAAATTTGTATTTGTTTCTTAAAGTCTTTGCGAGAATATATGGTTGCTAGGTTCTATAAAATATATTAAATAAGTAAATAAATGGGGCGGCGAATATTGAAAGGAAGGAAAGGATTGGGGCTGGCAAACTTGTTAGTGCGCCACTTGACTGAAGCCCCAAAAATTCTATTTTTCTTGTGCTAAAATTGCCCAATTTTATTTAGAAGAACGATTAAAAAAGAAATCAAGATAATTAAATACTAAGTTTACGATATTTCCAAATACTAACGTATAATATTTTTGTTTGAAGTTCCCCTCGTGGAGCATTTTTTCAACTGATTTGGTGGGATTTGTCCTTTACTCCACACTTAAAACCTTTAAATTTTGATCAATAAAAGATCTCTTTTTCTCAAGAAATTTGTTTATTCATTCAAAAATCCAATTTTAACCCGACCGGTTTCGAACCTAAGTTCATTTTCAAGGGTTTTCATCTAAAAACAAAAATACAAAGTGTGAAACTAACAATAAAAATAATTCCCTTGGATTTATAAACGTCAAGTTTATACAAAATCAAAACAAAAACCTACCAACAAATTTTGCAGGTCCCATATAACTAGATATTAAAAAACTAGGATCAACCACATTTTTAGAAAACTGGGATGGTAAAACATCATAATTAACAATTTAAAAACTTTTTAAAAAAACTTATTTGCTAGTCCTAGTAGTTACTACCATAACCTATTAAAAAACAGCTGTCTTGTTAGAACTTAAAAGTTTAAAAGTAGGTCAAACGAACACAAATTACAATATTAAGAACACTAACGTAAGTATTAAAAAGGTTATTCAAAACTTCTAAAAAAAGTTATACTTTTTCCAATTTCAAAAAATACCAACAACAATCCTTTTGAAAACTGTTCTTTCGTCACAAAAATTAAAAACTAAAACGCTCAAAAATAAAAAACAAAAAACAACAAAATTTTTTAAAAAACACATTCAAAAAAACTAACGTATAAGATCACTTTGTTTTTGTTAGGATAATAATTAATTTAAATTTATACCATCAAGTCCTTCCACAGCATGGTTAGAAGCTATAGGGTTTATTGACTGAAAAAGACAAAAATATATTTTGGTCGGTGGGTTAAAATATTTTGCGCTGCATTAGACCCGTATTCGAGCTGGTAGTGGGAAAGTGGGGGAATACGTCGTGACTTCTCGTCTTCGCGAATTTTTTAGTCATTCCGTCGTGTGCAGCGAAACAGGTGAGAAGTGGGTATTTGTATTTTACGCAAATTCTAGCTAACGCTATGCCGCGTATTACATTGAACGTTAAGAAAATAGTACAGATGGTTTAATGATATTTTGGTGAATTAGCTGTCAAGATGTGACAAATTTATTTGTTGTCGCGTTTGAGTAAAGGGATATTCCAACCGGTCGTATGGTTCAAAAAATAGTGACCATTGTGAAACCAACAGAAACAATTACTCCGAGGGAAAATACCCCTACCGGCATTGAATTATACTGATGGCTTGATGCTTTCGTTGGGAACGTGTTAAAACTGTTTGGTTTTCACTATCTCCAACGTCGATCACAGGGATACGAGTGATCCCCGTCTGGAACACGTCCTGATAATCAGGAACAAGTGATCCATGCCAATCCACGATCGGACCGGTTTCGTCCTTTTGGGCCATCCTCAGGTGAATGTAGGCTATAGCTCCGTGTAGAGCATACGTTTTGTGAAACCAACAGAAGCAACTACTCCGAGGGAAAATACCCCTACCGGCATTGAATTATACTGATGGCTTGATGCTTTCATTGGAAACTTGTTAAAACTCTTTGGTTTTCACTATCTCCAACGTCGATCACAGGGATACGAGTGATCCCCGTCTGGAACGGTCCGGTCGTGGATTGGCAATGATCACTTGTTCCTGTGTGTATAATTCAATGCCGGTAGGGGTATTTTCCCTCGGAGTAGTTGTTTCTGTTGGTTTCACAAAACTTATGCTCGACACGGAGCTATCGCCTACATTCAACCGGTCCGGTCGTGGACTGGCATGGATCACTTGTTCCTGATTATCAGGACGTGTTCCAGACGGGGATCACTCGTATCCCTGTGATCAACGTTGGAGATAGTGAAAACCAAACAGTTTTAATAGTGACCATTTCAAACGAACATTTAATTTTTGCCACCAATGCATTGGTGCAGAGGCACCTCCTATTCGTTTAATGGAAGGGGAAAGGAAACGGCCCGAAACTATGATTTGCGCCGCAGCAGAAGCTTTGCCTCCCTGTTCCAGTAAGACAATTGCCAATGATGTGATTTTAAGGCCACTTAAAAAAAATTCGTTAAAATCCAAAATGGCGGCGTAATGTTTAGCATCATAACTCAAAAACCCTTCGTCTGACAAAAAAACGTACAACAGCGATTTTGTAGGAAATTTCATTGTTTTTAACCTTTGTTTAAAACTTTTTTTTTTAAATGTACAGTAACCAAGTAATTAAAAAAAACTCTTTTTGTGCACACTAAATCCAAGATGACAAGAGGAGCCGGCCCTCCCCAAGATCAAAAACTCAATTTGTTTTTAGGATTTGAATGTCAGCATTTGTCAAAATTGCGACTACAATACGATTTGCAAGCTATAATTCTATAATGACTGGACTATATGGCACGCTTATAATAACTTTTTACCTGGTATAACAAATTTTAACATTAGTTTTTTGGGCTATGGTTTTACACAGTAATTTCTTCGGTCGGTGTTTCGAAAAACAATTTATTTGTTATCTTTTTGTTAATTTATTTATCATTGACCACAAAATGTGTAATGCTGATGGACTAAAAATAAACATTACCTCACGTTTTCTGTAATTTATTTGCAAAGGTGAGACCAATCATAATATGGGATATTCCAAGGTAACTCACGTTACAATCGAATTCATTGTTTGGCCATTAATAGTAACCAATGTTTTTAGATAAAAACTCATACGGCTTTTATACAATAACGTTAATAATACCGTTAATAAAACAAAATTTTGGACTTCCATTGTCTTTATTTATTTTAAACATGAGTTTTCGGTTAGTAAGTATCTAACCATTTTCAAGTGTAAACTAAACAATCCAGTCTACAGGCTACTACTTATTCTACTTGGTGTGCAGTCAGATGTGACGGCCCGCCCTCTTTTTTAATAATAATACGCTTGTTGCCCTTAAGGAGTGGTTTCAATATGTTTGCTACATCCGTGCTTGGTAGATTGAAAATTTCTTTATTCTGCATTATAAACGCAGCTTCAATAAACATTCGTTTTCGCCAATGCGACTCCTTATTCAAAACTTTAGCTTCAGACCGTTGAATACTGTGATCATTTGACCATGCATGATTCGCTAAAGCTAAAGAGGGCGTTTTCTTTCACCTATATATGATTTACCACACTCACACGGGATTTAATAAATACATTCCTTATTATTTGAGGGATTTTTTGGTTTTGTTTCAGTTACAAAACTCCTTATCGTATATCCCAATGAAAATACTATTTTTATATTATTGTGTTTAGTTATTCATCTTATAAGTTGGAATGTTAATAACATTATTATTTTGAGAATTTGCTACATTTGGTTTGTTTTTAATTTTAGAGATCGTTGAGTTTATTAATTTCTCGGAATAACTATTCTGTCGTAAGTCCTTTTTAATGTTTTAGTTTTCTGTGGTTAATTCTTCATTATTACTACAAATATTTACGGCTCGTAAATACAAACTTCTTATAACTCCTTGTTTAGTAGCAACAGAATGATAAGACTTAAAATTTAGGTACTGTCCCGTGTGTGTAGGTTTTTCTATATACAGTGGTTTGAATGTTTCTGTCCAATCGTTTAACAAGAACATCAAAAAAAGGTAAAGCCGAATCTTTTTCAATTTCTATTGTGCGTTTGATTGTTGATCGAATACCGTTTGTTGCTATTCAACCATTGTCTGCTAGTTTCAAACAAATAACGTTAATATTAAAATAAACGGAATATCTTTAGAAGAGCAATATTATCAGTCACTAGTGTTACATTTTAAAGATATAAGGTTTACCTTTCATTAAACTTTTTAATATGTCTGCGAATTCAGAAATTAAACTAGGTATACTCTTAAATAACATAAATTTAATTAGGTCAAAGATAAAGAATCTATAAAGATAGGTATGAGTTATTTTTCAAAATCTTGTTCTTTGAAAAAAACAACAGAGTTTGGTAACGCACGATACATTAAATTGGCAACTCGTGCTGCCACCAAAACTCAAAAACTCCTATAGCTTTCTGGTATGATTTAAGCCAAAGTGACCGTTCTCAAATTTAGTTTGTAAGATCAATTCAATGCGGTAACGCTGTCCTTTAGCAACAAGGTGCTGCAAAACCATCTACATGTAGGGAAAAGGGGGGCAAAATGGGATACTTAATTTTATAGGCTTATTTTTCCTAATAACGTTCATCATTTGGAATTAAGTTGGCTAGATCTGTTATCTTTATGTATAAATTTTCAGTTTAAGCGATTTAGAAGTCCATCATGCTTTTATTTTTATTTTCGTAAAAAGTTGACTTTGCCCCATTTTGCCCCGCATGCGGGGTAAAATGAGGTAGAGGAAAGTCGCCTAATATGGGGAGATTTCCTAATTTGGGGAGATCCAAAATCTCAGACAATGAGGGTATACGACCAAGCGCAATACTCTACAATTTGTAAAGTATGTTCGGTTGCCTATATTGCAGCAATGAGCACCTGTTTTAATAAAAACATGTAAGTATGGGCCCACGTTATCTGAATAGAAATATTTAGAAAGTTTATTTGTGTTATCCGTTTTAATTAATGGCTACGGTAAGGTTAGTAATTAATGACTTGTTTTTTTATTAAACGAAGCTTTGTAGAGACAACATTGATGCTATATGTTTATTTTCAATAATGCAAATATGATATTTATTTTTTGAAGTTATGAACCTTAGACGACTGGGTCTCCTATTATGGGGAGATTAGGGAGTCCTAATTTGGGGCTTCCCATATTAGGAGAATCCTCTAACAAGAAGACGAAGCCCAATATATGGATGACTCTGCAGTCGACTCAATGTCTGATGAAGAAGATGCGGAGTGCATTTACTGCGGTGGAGTTTTTTCAGATGACCACGAAGGTGAAGACTGGGTTCGCTGCACTGTGTGCTTCAAGTGGACTCACATACTATTCGGGGATCTTGGTCCTAAGGCCGAAGCTATGTTTAAATGACCATTTATCGTGACTTGAATTTATTTTTACCTTCCTAGCCTGCGCAGCAATGGCTAGAGAAGGTATTATTTTCGACGACAACATTTTTTTTTGAGATAACGCCGAAAATGTGTTATTTGGGTATATTTTGACCTATCTACGCAATATCGTCGTGATATCTGTCTGTGTATGTGTGTCTGTCCGTAACACGATAGCTCATAAACCGCTTAATCGATTTTCATAAAATTTTTAGGTTAAATAGTGTTCAACACTCTAACGAGCTGATTAGATTTTGGTCAAAATCCATTAATTCTAATGACAGTTTTTTAACAATTAAAAATTACTACATTTTGTTTAATAATTTGTGTTATAACCAAAAACTTCGTAGGAGCTTTAGTTTCTGAGATATCTACAAAAAATTGTTGTCAAGTCTGATATATCATGGCTTGTGAGCTAATAGGCTAGCTAGGAAGGTCTGAGATCCGTCATGGATCCATTTGTTTTTTATAAGAAAGTTGTTTCTTAATAAATGCATATTAGCAGATTTTAAAGTTATTTTCTTAAAAATAACATCCATTCTTTTTTAAATACACTTTGCATCCCATTGAATCCATAAATTGCTTCTGCAAAGGTGAATGTATACGAAAATTCGACCTCCCCAATTTAGGCGCCCACAGGTTCCTAATTTGGGGAGATTCATTTTTTTTACAAAATAGGATAACTACCCCAATTTAATAAAATTTGAGTGGTTTTGTACATATATCACCTGTCCTGGTGCAAAACGTTATCACTACAAGATTTTTCCAATTTCGAACATATCATGCTATTTTTTTACTATTTTTGAAAAAAACCTCCCCATATTAGGCGACTCTCCTCTACCTATATGTTGAAAAACAAGCAAAAATACTAACCAAGATTTAAATACTTATTTCCAAAATAAAAAGTTGCAATAAAAAAATATAGTAATTAAATTTAGTATTAACAAAATTTATAAAGAATTACAGGGACTTATAGCCCATCCCACCGACTTTTTTTTCGTTATTTAGCCTTAAGTGTTCCTTATTACGTCATATTATAATTATATTAAGAAACGCTTAAGCTATGAAACCGAAAAAAAAGTCGCTGAGATGGACCCTTAGTCATCGCTGTCGATGCTGCTACATGAATTTTGCGCCCATTTTTTTCAAAAATATAGGTTACTAGGTATAACAAGATAACATTTTGCCCCCATGAAAAAACCCCGTTTAATTATAAATAATACATAAACCCACTAATTGTTCAACGTAAACAAAATTTTGCGGTATTTAAAAAAATGTACTTACCATCACAAAATGCGCAAGCTATTTTTACAATGAACATCGCACGACAACACATATTGAGCAAAAACCAACTTAGGCTCAGCCGACCGGCACCAACCACTGCGGTATCCCCTTTCACCCCTGTATCCCATTTTGCCCGCCTTTTCCCTACTTGTTTTTTTTTTCTAATCATCTCCGCATTTTGATGGAATATCCCATATTATGTTACACGCAGTTATCAAGGTTAGTCTAAAGTTGTTAAAAACATTTTTTCTGTTCGACCAGTCGACATTGTTATGGGTCGTTACCTAGTTTGTTCTATTTATTAGTTCCATGCGCAGTTACTAGTTATGGCTTGAATAAAAATTATATATTTTATTTGTACTAAAGCGGTTATTTGGTACAAAAAAAAAGTCTTATAGACGCAGCATCGCCGTTGCACGGTGGTCAGCTTGTCACACACAATTACGACATTTGTTTGATAGCGAACTAAGTCAAAAACTGTTTTTTTTTATAAATTCAGATTTTCCATCACCCAAAGATAGGCTTGTTATACATGGTTGAAAGGCACTTTTTATTCTATTCTATAACGTGTAAATCAAATATGGCGACCATAGGAAAAAACAAAGTTGACTATAGTTACAAAAAAACTAGAAGGCGTAGAAAAAATTCGTTAATATAATTCGGTTGTTCATGGTTGCTTATAGAAAACTGTCAAATTTTATAAAATCTGTTTATAAGATAGCGGAGAGACTTCAATTTTTCGAAAAACGCAACCTTTAGTTTTTGATTCAAATTTTGCGAACCCCTGTAGATAATTTTAATTTCGATATAACATTTGAATGGGTTTTTTTAACGGAAATTGCATCTGTTACCGTTTACGAAATTCCTATGTAGTTACTTTTATCTGGGGCACCCTGTAGACAAAAATATCTTGAAAAATTTCGATATCGTACTGCGTCTTTTTTAAATGAAAATATAATAATTGTCGGAACAAAAATATATATGTATAATCTTCATATAATTTTTTAAAACCCATTAAATTTAACAATTAATTTCAAAAACAGACTTTCTGTTTATTCAGTTTGTGCACCCACTTAAAAATCCATGCAAAACTAAAAAATAAAAAAACCTATTTGTTTTATAAAAATCTACCATGTATTTTAAACAAAAATTTACACTAAATATTACAACCTAATAACCTAAACTTAATAACTGAAATTAAAATTTTAAAATGCAAAAAAACACAAAATTAATTTTTAGTTTCCTGCAAAACCTGTTTTTAAATAAATATCACGTTTGGATATAAAAAAAAACTGTGAATGCCGACAAAAAATATTATCTACTTTTATTGCTACCATACCTACAGATACCAGATATTAGATTCAATAAAAATACATACATTACTTTTTTCCTTTTGCTGTGATCGCAAAAAAGTAAAAAAGGTATTTTTTAAATTATTCAATTTATTATTTATATTTAAAACAAAAAGTTTTTGCTTTAAGCAAATACATTTTTATTAAAAATTTATTTTAAAAAAGACCTTAAGAGCTGAAAAAATTTATATATATAAATTCAGGTGCGGATCTACGGGAGGGGAAATCTAAATCTGAAACTTTACTTAGTTTTGACACACAGAATACACCACTATGCAAAATAGTTTTGTGCAATATTTATTATGATATTTCTTCCCCCCTTCAACTAAGTTCCTAGATCCGCCCCTGATAAATTCCAGATAATTTCTCCACTTTTTAAAGAATATAACACACATACTCTGATTTTAAATAGATATCTAATTTATTAGAAAAAACTGAATGTGAATTTTGAAGATTTTTTAAGAAATTTTACATAAATAGGCCCAGCCTTGCAAAAAAAAATTACATAAATTTAGGTACCAGGTAAGCTAACAAAGCTGCTGCGAGAGTGACAAAACTGACGTTGATGCCAGCTGCGGAGTTGCAGAAGTCGGTGTTGCAAACTTCACAAGTTTTAACTTCTCCTCTGTCAGAGTTGCACCTGAAAAAAAAATACAAAGTTTAATTTTAATAATTTGCTTAATATAAAATACTTATATAAAAAAAAATATTCTTATTTTTATTTTTAACCAGCGTCCGACTGGCACCCTTATAGTTCAGGCCCTACATCGGAGATTCAAGCGATATGCTTTGTTTAATGATAGAAGCAACACACTTGGAATGTATAGACATACGATTCCCCGAACATTTTACAAAGGGAACCACCCCCCCAACCCTCTCAGGAGGATGGTTCCTTACCCCCTTAAACGTGCTTTTTGATAGTTTTTTGCTAATGACTATAAAGCGAATACAATTTTCTTTTTAACCAAACAAGTTTCGTGGCTAATCGGGCAAAAAGGAGTTTTTTGTTTCCCTTATATTTTTCCGTGGGAAAGCTTAACCTCACGGGGGTCCAAGATCTAATGGACACCTAATAAGTGTTGACAGTTAACCGTTTCGTCCTTATGGGACTCCTCAGAACACTGCTGGTCAATGTGACAAATCTTGCGAAGTTAATCAGACGGTTTTGTCTCTAATTAAATGTAATTAGTGAGCGAACTATAGCAAGAGGCGCCATCTACCGAGATACGAGAGAAACAAAAAACTAAAAGCAGGTAAAAACACTGCTATACAATATCGATCAATGAAAAGATCGAATGCAAATAAAAGAAAACAACTATAGTCCGTGACCTACGTACTACAAGCTTAATAGGTCATTCATTAACGTTATAAAAAGTAACGTTGCTAAAAACTGTGTTATAATAACGCCATTATCAAATTAAAACAGCAATGTTGTGACGTTATTTTCAAGTGATTTTTGTCAACGTCAAAATCACATTAGATTCACGCCTTTTCTACATGAATTTTAAAACGCGACTTGCCTGGCTTTTCTACCGAATATTTTTGAGATTTTGCTGGCAGCAGCGCCACCTATTGTCGGCATTTTGAATTGAATAGAATTGAAAACTATTTATTTAGCAAAAAGCTAGTCTACAGTAATTCACAATAGTAGAAATTATAATTATCGAGTAGTAGTAGTAGTAGTAGTCGACAACATTTATAAATACTTATATAAAAAACTAGTATAAAAATAAACATATGAAACAAATAAAAAAAAAATAGTTAAGTAAATAAAAACACTTTAAAAACAAATTTTCAATGTTTCAAATTATACGAGTACAGGCTTCACTAGTTAGAAACTTTCTTAATCTATTTTTCACTATGACGAAATCTGTCAGGGAGTTCTTTGGCCTCTAAAGTCCAAAAAGCTGTTAAGGAACTGATCCCTGATCCTGCACGATCACGACGCATCAGTTATTAACCTGATAAAGACACATTAATATTCTGTGAAAGTTTTTACTGTTAAAAAATCTTGTTTAGCTTTAAAAAAGAACATAATGTATATAGATATTTTGTCTTGCCTTGAATTTTTAAATTTGTCTTGAAGTGTTGTAGTCTTAAGCTAGTGAACTTTTAGGTATAACTTTCCCGTCACTTTAAGTTAAAAAAATGTTATTAAAAAAAAGTGACAAAAAAAGACGCAGAAAGTTAGTAGGTTTGAGAAGTCTTAATCTAGTGGCGTTTTAGAACATGTTGTGGACGACTTTTCAAGTGTAAATTTGGCACATGATAATGACAACAGTAAAAAATTCTTTATGTACATAGCACCAGAAACTTCAGCAAAAAGTACATTTTTATTGATTTCTCCTTTTTAAGTTATCTGTAAGCATGTAGATTTAACAAAATAAATATTACCTGGTATGAGGTTGTTTTCTAGTAGCAAATAAATTTGATATTTTTGTTCACGTTAATTTAACGTTGATGTAATTTTTGTGCTATGTGGGTTAGTACCCCCTGACGGCAGTGGTGCACGTTCCATTAGCGTACGAAAAAAGGGGAAAATGTTTAAAATATTTTTTTAAATATTTTCTTTGTGATATTTTTTATCCTTAACACTATTTTTTCTCAAATTTTTGTTTTAATAGCCGCCTTGAAATAAAAATAAATGTGTTTGTAGAAATCCTTAAATCAAACAAAAATGTTAAACATTCATTTTTGTAAATAAAGTGAGAGTGAGCAAAAAATTATTTTTGTTTAGTAGTAACTTGAAACTGACTTTTTCTAGTTGATCATCTTTAAAGTGGGGGTGGGGGCATCCCCCCTATCACTCCCCTCAAAAGTGCTCTCTTACAGTATTTTCCCAATTATTTGCACTTTTTGCAAAAAACAACTAAGTAACAATTATTGAGGCTGATGAAAAGTACCCTTTAACGATATATAACGTGCCCCCCTTACATCAGTTGCGCACCTTTTATAGGCATTTAAATAAATGAGAAGTGTGGAAAAAACAATTTTTCTTTCTTCAAAATTTTTGTTTGATTTGAGGATTTCTACAAACACATTTATTTTTATTTCAAGGCGGCTACGTTATTAAGTTATGTCTAATTTATTAAATATTTAACTGCAAAACAATGTGTTAAGGATACAAAATGCCACAAGAAAAATAAAAAAAACATATTTTTAACATTTTCCCCTTTTTTCGTAAGCCTATGGAACGTGCACCACTGCCTTTAGAGGGTACTAAGGTACATGGTTAAAAAGGAAATTTTATCCGCTTGCAAAACGATCTTTAGAATGTTTTTAGAAAAGTTGACCGTTTTCGAGTTATTAGAAAAAACCGTCAAAAAGCACGTTTAAGGGGGGGAACAACCCCCCTGCAAGGGTTGAGGGGGTGGTTCCATTTCGTAAAATGTTCGGGCGAGTCTTATCTCTATCCATACCAAGTGTTTTGATTCTATCATTAAACGCAGTATCGGACTCCGTAAGGTCTGAACTATTGCAGCCTACGTGCTTGCAAGAAATTTCAAGACAAAAAAACAGGTCCTCGCCAAAAAGAGATTTGGCTAGATATAGATACATTTAAATTTTTACCTTTCTCTAATGTTTAATTAACTCTGCGAGGAGAAAGGATTTTCGATATTTTTGCAGTTGGGTTTTTATCAATTCAACAGGTCATTCCATGCTAAACAGGTGGTATTCAGGTCAATTTTTTTTCAATGGATTTGCGTTATCAACCAGGTCGAAGCCCCGATTTCCAAACCTTACATCAAGTGTTTACCAAAGCACATACAGAATGGTCAATGAACCCGCCTTTTTGCCAAATCGTTAAAAGTGTACCTAGTGTACGTAACAAGTTAAAAATCTTTAAAAAAAACACGTGTTACAGTTCATATTATTATTTTTGAGACAACTTTTTACATCTTTTTTTCGTTGGCCTATGCTATTTGTTATGGTAAACAGCTGAAAACTGTCAAAAAGTTATCTTAAAAATTATGATATGGTGTTTACTTTAGGGGATTGATGGTAGGAATTTAATACATAATAACATTCCTTCGACCAATATAGCAGGGAAAATGCTGTTACGTGGACAGGCGGGCAGGGCCGTATTCAGGAAACAAATTCGGGGGGGGGGGGGATAAGAAGTTTAATACAGAATTTTGTTAAATTTTCGTTTTGTTGGGAATTGTACGAAAAGTTAATTTCTAGCATGTTTTTGTGTATCAACCAAAAAAGTCTGTAAAATTTTTTCTTAATTATGCATCCTTTTACTTGTGTTCCTTTATCAATATTAATGTTGATCCTGGATTAAAATATATAAGCGATCGAAGTATATGGGATTTAATACCTATTCCCAACTAAAAAATATTGAAATAGTCTAGTTGTGTGAAAAATAATGCTTTAAAATTGAATTTTATGTTTCTTTTCAATATATCACAAACCAAAGTTCTGTAAGCATTTTAAGTTATTACAAAAATGGATGATTAAAAGTTGTATAATTTTTTAAACATTGTACTCGGATGGAGTCACATTTGTGTTTCTAATCTAACCTACAAAAATGTATACTTTAATGATCTGGTTTTTGATAAATAAAAAAAAAATGGCGCCAGCAGGCGCGTAATGCCATTCATAATACCTAGTTTTTCTGAGTGTTAGGGTAGCGATTTTTTTGTTGAAGTTTAATCATTTTGGCACATGCCTAGTTAAAGACGGTTTTCTCAAAAGCTAAATAATAAATTCAAGTGCAAAATTATTTAATAGTAGTAGTAAACCTAATTTGAAAAACGAATAAAAAATGTGAGAAGGTTAAAAAACTTGAACTGACTTGTTTTATTTTTATAAAAAGCATGAAAATAAATCGAAGTAAATTTTTTCATTAAACTAGCAAACATATTATTGTCTAATTACTAAAAAAATTTGGTTTTATCTTAAAAAAACTATGAATTCCTCTAAAACTTTTTTTTTAATAAGTGTTCTCAAAGTGGCAACGTTAATGGCTAAAATAAATTTATTAATTTTTGAGTTATCGTGCCCCAGACAGACAACGTCATCAAAACCTTTGGTGGTTAGGTTACTTTATTTTGAATTAAAATAAACCATGCTTTTTTTGACGATCCCAATAGCCTTCCTACCTAGGAATTGCTAAAAAGTAAGTCAACCCAACGTAGTTTTTCAGTCAAATTTATATTTATCAAGCACAAACTATACTCGACAGGGCAAAAATCGAGTTCAAAAGTACGACAAAAAAACTTTAGCTATTTTTAGCAGCTGTTGGATTAATTTCGCAGTCAAGTCAAGAATATTATTTAAAACACAACTGTTTATTTTATAATAAAGTTGTTTGGCGTTATTAAGCAATACGGGGTTTTTTAGTAAATTGTGGGGAACATAGTGAAATTTAGAAGACAGAAATGTTTTGTTACCCACTTTGCATGCATTTATCTATAAAATACGCTTCAGATTTTAGTTTTTTAGAAAATAGAAAACTTAACGAAAAGTTTGAGCATGTTATAAGCAAAAATCTAAAAACTCAGAGTCAATTTTGCCATAAAAAAATGCAAATTATACCTCTACTACTTATCACTACTAAATATTTTATTACTTGTGAGTCCTAAAATCTTCGGGGGGGATTGATCCTCCTTGATCCCCCCCCCTACGTACGACTCTGCAGGCGGGCATGCAGGGTTGACTTTTTAAAATTTGTAAAAAATTAAAAGCTCTTACCTGAAGTTGAGTTTGTCTCCTTGTTTTTCAGCGATAACGCATCTTCTGCTGGTTACCTCCTTGTTGGTGTTTTTGTCTAAAAATTTAAAATTTCTTTTAGATGCTTTTATTAATAGTTATAAATTTATTTTTATTTTTATTAAAAGCGTATAGAAAAATTTTAAAAACTAAGAAAACTAATAGAAGAGTACAATAAGTCGGGACTAGAGGTTAATCTCAATAAGACAGAGTATATGTGTATCGGTGGAATGAAACAGGATCTAATCTTAAATACCGGGCAGCGAATTCAGTCCTGCGATGAGTATAAATACTTAGGTCTAAAAATTACAGCTGACGGAACACTAGACAAAGCTATAAAAGATCGCAACGTACAAGGAAGAAAATAACTTTATTAAATGGAATAATTTGGGACCAAAGTATATCAAAACATAACAAAAAGCTTATATATAACACCATTGTAAAAAGTATTATTATATACGGCTCAGAAGTATGGCCAATCAATGATAGAACAGAAAAAATGCTTTCCGCTACGGAGATGGACTATTGGAGAAGAGCAGCAGGGAAATCAAAAAGAGAAAGAGTTACAAATCAAAGAATAAGAGAAATTATGACAGTGGGTGAACGTACTTTAGTGGATGATATAAGAACAAAATAACTGGTGTGGTACGGACATGTACAAAGAATGAATGATGAAAGACTACTAAACAAATACTACAATGGAAACCAACTGGCCGAAGAAAACGAGGACGGCCAAGGAGAAGCTGGAGAGAAGGAATAGACAGTGAAATAAGAATAAGAGGCCTAGATGATGAATTATGGGCAAACAGAAACGAGTGGAGATTGGGTATCGGAAGAGGTAGAACGTTGTGAAACCGATAAATATATATACATATAGAAAAATTTACCTTAGGGGGTGGATTGGACATTTTCTCTAATATTTTAAATTCATAATCTATTTCTAGGTTCTTGGATGTCCTTGAGCCCCCAAGCCTCCCCTCCCCCTTTTATACGCCACTGCTTTTATCTGCGCAATTAAAAGTGAGAAAACATTATTCGAGCCTATGGTGGCTGCTGAAATTTGACTATATCAGAAAAGTAAATATTATCTTACCGACAAAAACATTTTTTAGGCAAGCTCCTGCTCCAGAATTGCCAGCTACGTTTCCACAGTTTGAAATTTTCTGCCAGGTGCTCATGTCCTTGTTGCAGGCTTCGCCTTCACAGCTGTAGCACTGGAGAGCAGAAGCTGAAAAAAAAATCGGAATTAGAATCCTGTAGCTTCCCTAGTTATTATACGTGAAGTAGAATGTCTTATGTCTTTAGATTTATTTATATCAGCGGAATTAATTCAAAACAGGGGTGTTTTTTCAAAAGTTTTGCACATAATATAGCTGCTTTTTGCAAGCATTTTATAACTAATCGTTGTTACTGGTCCTCTTCAATCAATCAAAAAATTAACAATTAGAAAATGTTAATCTTAAAGCAAACATTGACGTTACTTTTCCAAAAACCATTTCAGGTTTACTATTTTAAAATCCGTTTATATATACTCATCCAGTATATTTTTAACGAGCTGGATATATTACTAAGTATGTATTTCATTATCACATGACAGCGGAAACCAGGTTACCTGATACAATCAAACTAGGGTGCGTAAAGCCCCAAAAATGTGAGAATTATTGTCGTTTAAAATGTGTACTTTGCTAACGGAAACGCAGACAATAATCATGCATCATCAAAGGCGATTGAAGAGCCTTGAACAATAAAATTAAAAATATGTGAAACGGTCCCAAAAAAGAAATAGCTTCCAAATATAATTATTAGTAATCGCTATTTAATTTAAAAAAAATTTCACCTGTAAAATATATTATAGGTATGTATAGTGTTACTGCCGTCCTAAGTAAGACCCACCTATCTGCAAAACAAATAAAAAATGAGTTAGGATCGAAAATGGCTTTAAATAGATAATAATTTGTAACTTTTTTTTGTTTTATTACTTAGATATTGCTACTAGAAACCCATCAACATTTACCAACAAAAAAAATTTATTACTATGTAACTCTTGGCAAGCATTTAAAATTTAAACTCGCTTTTCCGAAATAAGTGAAAATGTAGATAGGTGGGTCTTACTAAGGACGGCAGAGTAGGACACAGGACATTTAACACCCCAAAACAAAAACGTGTGGCGCAGTTAAAATATTTAGTTTGTTGGACTTGGAAACAGTTTTTGGTAGACCAGTCAGTCTTTATTTTCCAGTAAAACTTTAATTAGCTTTGCCGATAATTTAAAATTATAATCTAAGTAACTAAAAAAATGCTCCTACGTTTATTTTCATCTCTGTCGTTGCACGGTGGGCACATAATAACTTTCAACAACGTTTAGGTAGCAAGATTGAGACAAATCCGTTCATAAATAGTATGAGTCAGAAATGGTAATTTTTGGTCAGAATACGTAAAAAATTGGTTTGAGATTAGCTGATATATATATTTTATTTATAAATTTGAGTAATAAAATAACAATTTTTAGCGCTTTATTATGCTAAGCTAATTATTCTTAAAAGAAGATGTTATACATTTCCCCATATTGCCACTCCTTTCTGGTAAGTTTTTGTGAGTTTTTGTCTTTTTAATAAAGGTATTGGAATACCTTACTACATAAAATTCATGACTAAATTGTGTTTTTTTCTTGTGGTTTTTAAAGCATTCTGGAGATGGATGGAGTAAGCAAATGCCTTAAAACGACGAAACTTAAAAAATATGCTGACGACATAAAATTAGAAGCACGCATTAACTCAATCGAAGACTGCCTGAATCTTCAGAATGACCTAACCTCTCTTAGCATATGGTGTAATGAACATAAACTACTTTTAAACATTGCAAAATGTCAAGTAATGACTTTCACCCTAAAAACTAAACCGATCACTTTTGACTATTCTATAAATGGAAAAGTACTAAATAGACCTGAGTTTGTTCGGGATCTTGGAATTACCTTCGACTCTAAGCTAACCTTTAATAAGCACATAGATACTATTATAGCTGAAACCACCAGAACATACGGATTTTTAGTAAGAGTTAGCAGAAACTTTGAAGACCTTGAAACCATAAAACTTTTATATTATACTTTTATTAGATCAAGATTAGAATATGCCTCCGTAGTATGGTCACCAAAACTACTTACTCAGAAAGAATCGCTAGAAAAGATCCAAAGACGTGTACTTAAGCTTTTGTACTTTAAATCAACCGGTAATTATCCTCCTCAAGGTCACCCCACACTGACCTTATGCAACTGTTTAATATTCAGCTACTCGACACACGTAGGCAGTCGGCCTCTCAAACGTTTCTATATAAAATTCTCCATAACCAAATTGATAGCATAAATATTTTAGAGAGAATAAACTTTTCTATTCCACGGCTAAACTCAAGACAATCACCTGTTTTTTATCTTCCTACTCCTCGAGTCAATGCAATGCAATTCTCGCCAATCTATACAATTTGCGAGACTCATAATAAATATATGCAGGGTATCGATATCTTTAATTGCAGTATATCTGCAGTCAAACAAGTATTTAGACGTTAGAGTTCCTACTTTTTATTTAAGATATACTGTATACATGTATCTTTTTGTACTTATTTTTCTTATATTATTTATAGTTATTGTAAACATTTTTTTTGTAAACTTCCTGCCCTGTAATTGGGTATTACCTGTTGGGCAGTGTAAATAAATAAATAAATAAATAAATAAATAAATAAATAAATAAATAAATAAATAAATAAATAAATAAATAAATAAATAAATAAATAAATAAATAAATAAATAAATAAATAAATAAATAAATAAATAAATAAATAAATAAATAAATAAATAAATAAATAAATAAATAAATAAATAAATAAATAAATAAATAAATAAATAAATAAATAAATAAATAAATAAATAAATAAATAAATAAATAAATAAATAAATAAATAAATAAATAAATAAATAAATAAATAAATAAATAAATAAATAAATAAATAAATAAATAAATAAATAAATAAATAAATAAATAAATAAATAAATAAATAAATAAATAAATAAATAAATAAATAAATAAATAAATAAATAAATAAATAAATAAATAAATAAATAAATAAATAAATAAATAAATAAATAAATAAATAAATAAATAAATAAATAAATAAATAAATAAATAAATAAATAAATAAATAAATAAATAAATAAATAAATAAATAAATAAATAAATAAATAAATAAATAAATAAATAAATAAATAAATAAATAAATAAATAAATAAATAAATAAATAAATAAATAAATAAATAAATAAATAAATAAATAAATAAATAAATAAATAAATAAATAAATAAATAAATAAATAAATAAATAAATAAATAAATAAATAAATAAATAAATAAATAAATAAATAAATAAATAAATAAATAAATAAATAAATAAATAAATAAATAAATAAATAAATAAATAAATAAATAAATAAATAAATAAATAAATAAATAAATAAATAAATAAATAAATAAATAAATAAATAAATAAATAAATAAATAAATAAATAAATAAATAAATAAATAAATAAATAAATAAATAAATAAATAAATAAATAAATAAATAAATAAATAAATAAATAAATAAATAAATAAATAAATAAATAAATAAATAAATAAATAAATAAATAAATAAACAAACAAACAAACAAACAAACAAACAAACAAACAAACAAACAAACAAACAAACAAACAAACAAACAAACAAACAAACAAACAAACAAACAAACAAACAAACAAACAAACAAACAAACAAACAAACAAACAAACAAACAAACAAACAAACAAACAAACAAACAAACAAACAAACAAACAAACAAACAAACAAACAAACAAACAAACAAACAAACAAACAAACAAACAAACAAAAAATAAATAAATAAATAAATAAATAAATAAATAAATAAATAAATAAATAAATAAATAAATAAATAAATAAATAAATAAATAAATAAATAAATAAATAAATAAATAAATAAATAAATAAATAAATAAATAAATAAATAAATAAATAAATAAATAAATAAATAAATAAATAAATAAATAAATAAATAAATAAATAAATAAATAAATAAATAAATAAATAAATAAATAAATAAATAAATAAATAAATAAATAAATAAATAAATAAATAAATACATAAATAAAAGCATTTGCAATATTAATGCATTGGAACACCGCAAGTAAAAAACACTGACAATAGTTGCTTAACTACCATTTCTTATCTGTTGGACTTACCGGTAAACAAAAAACTAATAGATAGTATTTTTAATTAGGTAACTGAGTAATTGGTTAAAAAATAAATTGGCAGGCATATTGGTAATTTTTTAGTAAAATAATGGCATCATTATACCTTAATATACTTACTTATTTATTAAAATAAAATATGGAAAACCTTGGAAAACTACCTATTTATTTTTTTATATTTAATTTTTATTTTGTAGGTAAAATCATTGTAAAAACCAAGCAAATAATTTTTCCTAAATTTCTGTTTTTTGTCATGTTTATTATGGAAAACTAAATGTTTTAGTTATAAAATGAAGTCACAAACGCATCAGGTGTTTTTTGTAGATTTGGTCCATGGCAGTTGGCATGATGCCGTATTTTATGCTATTTTATTACCTTCCAAGCCCGCCTAGCAATGGCTAGAGAAGGTACTATTTTCATCAAAAAAAAAATGTTTTCAAATAACGCCAAAAATGTGCTATTTGGATGTGTTTTGACCTATCCTAGCAATATCGTCGTGATGTCTGTCTGTGTGTGTGTGTGTGTGTGTGTGTGTATGTATTAGAGATGGGTAGTTCGCGAACGAACTAGAAAAATGAACTAGTTCATTCAACAAGGAAAACGAACTAGTTCACTTATTTAAAATGAACTAGTTCAAAGTGAACTATAAAGAAGCAACACACAATACTCTTAACCCAATTATTTCTGTACACTAGGAACGCGGCATCTGTTTCCTTGTTCATGAAATGCTGAACGAGCACAGAACAGTGAACGAGTGAACGATACCGCGGTGCTTTCTACGATGAACGAACGAACTGTTAGAAATGAACTATTGATTTGAACTAATAAGTAAAAACCGGCGTTCGTTCAGTCGGCTAGTCGAATCACCTGTTTCGTTGCATTGAGTGGCTCGCTTAAGCTACGATGAACTAGGTATTTCAAATTTTGATTTGAATACGGAAAATTAAGGAACTGCTAGCCTAATACAAAATAATAAAATTTTGACGAATATCCAATTATTTATTATGTATTTATACCTACTCTAAAGTATTTTAGTAAAAAAAAAGCATTATGATAAAAATAATAACTGTTTTTGATTCTGCAAATATTTTAACTAAAAATTAAACATTTAAATAAAACAACTCAGAAATACGATAAACAGGTTTATTTTTTTTTAACAGAATGAATATAAAATATAAATATATAACACGCTTAATCCATATAGCCATTCCGTTAATAGTTCAAACGAACTAGTTCAGTGAACTAGTTCATTTTGGTAAACTAGTTCACATGAACTAGTTCATTAAAATTAACTGCTAAGCACATCTCTAGTGTGTATATTTCTGTCCGTAACACGATAGCTCCTAAACTGCTAAACCGCTTTTCATAAAATTTTCAGGTAAAATAGTGTTTGGCACTCTTACGAGCTGATAAGATTTTGGTCAAGATCCATTACTGCTCAAAAATGCTAACTGTTTAACGGAGCATCGTATCAATACACTGTTTTCGGAATATAGTAGACTATATTTTGGTCAATAATTCGTGTTATAACCAAAAACTTTGTAGGAGCTTTAGTTTTTGAGATATTTACAAAGAACTGTTTTCAAGGCTAATATATTATCATGGCTTCACTTAAAGTGTGATAATAGGCTAGCTAGGGAGGTCTCAAATCCGTCATGAATCCATTTATTTTTTTATTTAAGAAATTTGTGAAATTCCTGTTTTTTTACCTATTTACAAATGTTATTGGAAGCCTACCTCTGGCAAATGGCTACTTGACATCTCTGAATCAACCAAATTGGTAGTCAATAAATATGGTTGGTTCAGAGATAGCTTATTATAATTTGAATGTTATTTTTATACTACCATGTAGGTACTTTTGTTTATATTCAAATTTTATAAAATTGGCATTTATTACCAATAATCCTGACTAATTCGTCTGTTGTTTAGCGATTACCAATAATGAAAATTCAAGGAAAGGAATATTAATTGTATTGTTTATACGTAGAAATCAAATTACTTGCTTTTATGGTATTGTTGTTAAGCATATTATTTTATTGCCAATTATAGTTTATAATTAATTGTTTCAAATATTAGTAGTAGTATGGTTTCCAATCAAAAAGTGTCAGATTTTTTAGTAACTATTTGGGCAAAAGATTCCAAAGAACTAGGGTGGCCGGTAGAAACTCCAGACCTGTGAAGCTTAATCGTGGCGTACCACAGGGATCCATTTTGGGCCCTCTCCTCTTCATTATTTATATTAATGACATGAACAAGTGTGTAGAAGACTGCAGCTTAGCCCAATATTGCGATGATACACAAGTATATAAGCCTTTTAATCGAACTAGTGTTCAAATGTCAATCAATATCTTAATTAAAAACGTAAACCTGATCCATCAGTATTCCACAGAAAATGGTCTTAAATTAAATCCAAATAAATCAGCTGTTATATATGTTGGCCCTTTGGCAGCCTGGTCCAGACAAAATTTTAATGTTTTGATAAATAATGTAAGGGTAAATAATGTGCTAGAGCAAAAAAATTTGGGTGTAGTATTTGATACCCAATTAAGACTTAGGACACAGGTTGGTTCAAAAAGCGTATATTTCTCTGAGGAATTTATACAAAAGTAAAGATGTATTAAACAAAAAACTCAAACAAAATTTATGCGAAACCCTTGTGTTGTCACATTGCAACTTTGTTTACGGCCCCTGTCTTGATGGATCAAGTAAATATAGTTTACAAAAAGTTCAAAACTCTTGTATACGATTCGTGTATGGGCTGAAGAGGCGTGATCACGTTCGTCAAAAACTAAAGGACCTAAAATGGCTCAATATGCAAAATAGGGAAAAGTTGCATTTTAGTTGTTTTTTACATAAGCTTTTACAGCGAGAGAAACCATTTTATCTTATTAAAAAACTTAATATTGGAACCACTAGACATAGTCGCAATACTCGCACTGTGGGAGGATATGACACACCACGGCATCGTACGGCAACTTTTCAGCGAAGTTTTTCGTATTGTGCAGCAAAAATAATAAATAGCTTAAAAATATTTGATAAAAAAGACATATCATCACCATGTTTTAAATCTGCATTAAAAAGACAACTATTGGAAAGCCAAAATTTGGAATGAAACTAGCAATATTTTTTTTTACGGGTATTCGCACTTGCAAGGAGATCCCTATCACGCTCGAGAAGCGGCAAGTGCGCGGAAATGTTGATGTGTGTTGGTTTTGTAACGGTTCAGGTTGTAACCTGCAGGGAAAACTGTCGCAGGGAGTTTATTCCACAGCGATGCTGTTCTCCAGAGATATGAATTTTGATATAATGAGGTTCTTGGTGCCTCTATTTTGACAATAAATTGATGGTTACCGTCTGTTTGACGTATTCGCCTAGTAGGTGCTACTCCCGGGGGAATCATACGTGCCAACTCTTCAGAGCATTTTCCGTGATAATACCTGTAGAAGAGAGATAGATCGCCCACAGTTCTTTATAATATATAATACTATTATGGCAAGTTTAGGTTGTTTTATTTTTTTTCTCTATAATAATAATAATAAAATTGTTTTTTTTTTTCTTTAACAATTACGAAATTAGAATTCAATAATCATACTTATTAGATAATTATTAGTTACTTGTAATATTTTGTAATATTCTTTTACTGTAATTTTTTTTTCTCTGGCTTATAAACAGCAATGCTGCCCTTCGCCGAGATTAAAATAAAGGCCTTTTTATTTATTTTATTTATTTATTTATTATTTATTTAGTAGTAGTGGTGTGGTAACCATTTTTGGTCTAGCGACTGGGCACACGGCGCGCATTTTTCACACTCCGATTTGTCCGTACACCATATACCAAACTGATGCACGTGCCCCTTATGATGCAAGTTTTTCTTTCTCTAAGAGGACCTAATTTTGCCTAGCACCTCTTTGTCGAGAAAAGGGATCTTTATAATGTGTAGCAAGTATACACAGTGGACATACGCTTTTACTACCCTTTCGAAAGGTGGTCCTGCTACATGTTAGACTTGCATCTATCTAACATTGTTCATCGTCCAGCAGAACTTGGTTATAGACGATAAACTTCTTTCCTTTTCAGCGCAACAGTCATGGTCGTCCTGAGTTGACTGTAGCGAATTAATGCTGGCGCCTTCCCGGTACCGACTATATAGCACTTATAGCAGGCTCATGGGTGAGTATTCTTTGTTCCTCAGCTGGCTGCGTGTTTTCTTCTGGACTATACCTGGATATATTGTCGATGTCCAAGGTCAACTTATATTTTGCGTACATCGCATTCAACGCGGCTGTTCAACGCTGAAAAGGGAGTGGGCGGCAGGGCGATGAAACTTTTTTTTGTTTTTGCATCGTTGTTCAAGACGCGAACCTGGTACCTTTTGCATGTGAAGTCGACGACAATACCACGACACTACCCTGCCCGCTTGAAATATTAAAAAAGTGCTGTACAATTTATATTTTTTTTATAAGATTTTAAAAGATTTTATTTGGTTTGCTAGATTTGGATAAGATGCGAAACTTCCCGATAGATATTCGAAAGATATGATGTATCATTAATTAGTCATCAGATTTGATATTGTTAATTTGCTACGGATACTTATTATGCAGAAGAACTTAGTTAAAGACGTTGTTAATGAATTAGAAATACTTGTACAATATTACATACCTACATACCTATTTGCTAATCTAATTTGATTGAAATTAATATTCCTGAATAAATACGGAAATTCATGCCAGTTATTACCAAGGTAATAATATGTCTTTTTTTCCTAAACCTAAATATATCCATAGTTTTAGTATGTAGTTTTGTTGAATACAAGTAATATAATTTGCTTGCAAAAGAAATCATTAATACTTGTCTACGAACAGCCCATTAGCTATTGTCTGTAATCAAGGGCTTAGCTATTTGCTAAACTGAATTGAATTTAATTTAAAGCCCATTCAAAATAAAATAAGGCTGCCTTCATCATGCGTCACGTAATTAAAGAACAAGCCCTTATTTGCAACTGTTAATTAACTCTCATCAATCAATCAATTACAGTTGTTTTTATAACGGTTTGAATCAAAAGTCAAAATCAGCGACAAATTTTCCAAGTTTGAAATTTAATGAATTTAAGCATCAAGAAGTTTCCAGTTTAAGTCAAGTCAATTTATAAATGCAAAAGTCCGTCATTGTGAATTTTTTCGAGAAGTGGTAGAAAAAGATGTAGCAATATTTAAAACAAAGATAGATCAAATTTCATCTTATCTTATAAAAACCTGTATGAACACCCTAATCGATACTTTAAAGATATTAATGCAATCATTATTTGATAGCGGCGCGTGCTCCCAGATGACTGGAAAACTGCTTTTGTGAAGCCTATATTTAAGTCGGGAGACAAATTAGAAGTAAAAAATTATCGACCAATTAGCTTAAGCTCTGTGATCTGTAAACTTATGGAATCAGTCCTAGCTGAGCATATGACTGAGTTCTTAATTGTTGAAAACATAATACCCAAAGAACAACACGGTTTTATAAAAGGTACATCAACAACAACAAATCTACTCTCATTTGTTAATGACTGGACAAAAGCACTGGACAAGAGTGAACCTACACACGTCATATACTTGGATTTTTCTAAGGCTTTTGATAAAGTACATAAAAATAGACTTTTACATAAAGTAGATCACACTGGGATCAGAGGAAAATGGCAAAATTGGTTCTCTACATTTCTATTTGATAGAAAATTCATGGTTCGAGCTAGGCACATTCAACACTTCGTAATATCATCACAGCACGTGGAGTACCTCGGGGGTCGGTTTTAGGCCCTGTTCTATTTTTAGTATTTTCAGCTGACTTTAAAAAAGCCGCGTTCGCTGATGATTTCAAATGTTACACAAATCCAAACAAAGATAATGCCAACCTTCAGCTGGACCTTGGTAACATATTTTTGTGTAGTACAGAATGGCTTCTTCCTTTAAATATAGATAAGTGTGTGGTTCTTTATATTGGAAAAAATAATCAAAACCTTCCGTATATGTTCAACAATAAACAGTTATCCACCTCACACCGATTTTGGAATTATAGTTAATTCTGACTTATTAACGTGGTCTGAACGCATTGTAAGTGCGTGTAAGAAAAGCGAACACTTTACTTTATTTATTAAGAAAATCCTTTCAACGCATCAATTTTGAAAACTTTAACAAACTTTATAAAACATATGTTTGACCAATTTTAGAAAGGGCGGGTAATGTGTGGTGTGCGGAATTAATTCGTGATCAAACTCTTCTTGAGAACATTTAACGAGGGCAACTAGATTAACATTCGGTAGAGTAAGACCTAGTTATGAAGAGACTATCTCAAGTTCATATGATTACGTTTAAACAAAGGAAAACGCGCGGAGAACTAATTAAAACTGTTAAAGTTCTACATTTTAACTATGGTGATCTAAAGAAATTATTTACTATAAAATATGACACAAGCTTAAGAGGTCACCAACTAAAACTAAAAACAGAAAACTTTAAAACGAAGACACAAGACAAGACATTTTTTTATTTCTCTCTACATGGAATAATCTGCCGGAAAATGTTATTAATGCCGATAAATGAATTCAAAAACAAACTAGATCGTTATCTTAGACTAAGCTAAAACACAAATAAGTTTCTGTGTACAGGGTGTCCCAAATTGGGCACTTTTAGGGGGTTTAAGGTACTTCTAGGGGAGACAGAGAAAAACTGACCACGCATTGCGAGGCTCAAATTTCAAGAGAAGACTTATAGTAAAAACCGCATTTTGAAATATCGTCTCGTCTTTGAGCTACGGGGGCATTTTGAAAAGTCTGCATTTTGGAAGGGGGTTATAACTTCGTTATTAGTGGAAATTTTGATTTAGAGTAATTTGCAATTTTATAGACTATGTCACGAGGAATTCACCCGCTAAATTAAATTTTAACTATCACTTTTAGTTTTTGAGATACGACATAAAGTTGCATTTTTTCTTATGGAATGGCCTATATTTTAATTAATTTTCGAATTTGCCATTGAATTCTTTTCAAAATGATGTATCATATGTCATAGTTTGATTGAGCGGTTTAGGAGATATTCAGCTTTTTCACTTATTTCTAGTGCGCTATGATTTCCTGCTGAGGCAGGTCAAGACACTCCAGTATTTTTATTATTTTAAACAGTCAAAAATATAGTAAGCCTGGTTTGGAAAAATTATAATTCAGCTGACGGCCCTCAAAGCTTACCCCGCCGTTTTGAAAAAGCCATACTGAACAAGGTTCCTTTTCAACTTTGGAAATATATCCATATACGGTTGTCTTCGTTCGGGATACCTTTGAAGATATAAGTTTCCAGCGCCCTGTCGATTATCATTACTTTCCCAGTAACATTTTAACATGTCATACTTTTCATCGTTTTGATACATATTTTAAAATAAAATTAAAAACGCTTTTGTGCAAAATAATTTCATATCAAAGCGTAATGTCAAATTGTTTAAACAATTGAAAACAATGACAAAACGCCAAGACGCAAGGCCAACTTGATTTGCATAGTATCAGAGAACAAAACTATAGGAGCATTGAAGTAGGATTTGACCGCAAGCTTTCACGTCAATGAATGGCGTATGACGTCATTCAACGCATACTAGACAAAAATAAAAAACTTTAATTATCTTCGAAACCGCTGAATAAAACTATGACATATGATACATCGTTTTGAAAAGAATTCAATGACGAATTCGAAAATTGGTTAAAATATATGCCATTCCATAAGAAAAAATGCAACTGTATGTCATATCTCAAAAACTAAAAGTGACAGTTAAAATTTAATTTAGCGGGTGAATTCCTCGTAACATAGTCTATAAAATTGCAATTTACTCTAAATCAAAATTTCCACTGATAACGAAGTTATAGACCCCCTTCCAAAATGCAGACTTTTCAAAAAGCCCCCGTAGCTCAAAGACGAGACGATATTTCAAAATGCGGTTTCCACTATAAGTCTTCTCTTGAAATTTGAGCCTCGCAATGCGTGGTCACTTTTTCTCTGTCTCCCCTAGAAGTACCTTAAACCCCCTAAAAGTGCCCAATTTGGGACACCCTGTACAGTTTATTTTTTTTTAAATTAAGGTCTTTATAGGGATTTATCGCTGAGCCTAAACTGAGATTATAATAATAATAATACTAGTAATAATAAAGATAGGTTTAAAGAAACAAATTTACGAAGGCAACTTAAATAAAGCCGAGTAAAAACTGTACTGATTGTTATTTACTATTAAATCTTATTCATTTATTTGTCATTGATTTATGATCTATATTATTCTAAATGAATATTTTTTTTACCATTGCAATTTTACCTTGCATCGTGTTGTGCATTGGCATCGTTTAAATCTGTGTCATTATACTTGTGAATAATGAGTAGATTTGTTTTTTTATACAAATCATGCGTAATTTTACCGATTCCTCACCTACCTACATACCACAACATTTTAATTTCAGTGGTAGGTACCTATTTAAAAATTCAATGGTGCGATATCGTTCATAAGTTAGGACAGTTTTGAAATTCCACAAAAATTATTTACCATTTAAAGAATTTCAGATAGTAGTTATTTAAAAATTCAAAAATGTCATATTTGTGTATATACAAGGTGTTCCAAATAAAAGCAACTACATGGGGATTTCGTAAACGGTAAGAGATACGAGTTTGTTTAAATGAGCATTTAGAAAACTGCTTTTCACTTGGTTGGCTGTGAAACAAAAGCCGTAGTTGCGTTTGTTGTCATACCTACGTAACTATCTCTCAAAACTATGTCATTTATTTGATTTTATCTAAGATTTTTTTTTAATCACATTATCAATCAAATTTAACAAGGAAAGGTTTTCAAATTTGGAGAAAGTAGATAAGTATGAATCTAATATTTTATGTAATAAAAATGCTAAAAGTGCTTGAGATATGTACTTTTAGATATATCCAGAAAGATGACAACCGGGTTTGTCAATCTTTAAAATACTTAGAAATAATTTAATTGAATATGGTTCCTTTAATAAACAAAATCTTAATCGACAACCTGATGAAAATATTGAAGCGCTGGTTTTACAAAGTGTCGTTGACAATCTTCGCATCTCCCTTCGTGAACTGGAAAAAATTGTTGAAGTACCCAAATCAACTGCACAAAGAATTCTTAAAAAATTTAAGTATCATCCATATGCAACACATATTAGTCAAGCAATCCGAGATGCCTTGTTTTGCAATTGGTTCATACAAAAATCGCAAAAAACCCTCAATTTCTGCTTAAGGTTCTGTGATCCGATGAAAGCAGGTTTACAAACTGCGGGGTGTTTAACAGACATAACTACGTGTGGCCGATGAAAATCCGTTGTTAAATCGTGAGGTGTACCATTTGAATGTATTGCTAGGAGTCATAAACGGGCACATACTATTTAATATTTTTCATAATAATTTGACGGCACCTCGATATCTAGAAATTCTACAAAATTACGTTGACCAAGTTTTAGAAAATTTGCCTCTTCAAGATGTAGCAAACGTGTGGTTCCAGCAAGATGGAGCGCCTCCTCATAATGCAAGAATCTGCACGTTCGCCGGACCTTACGCCTCTTGATTTTTGTATTTGGGGATACTTAAAGGATAAAGTTATTAATATTACTACTCATAATACGATAGAAGAACTTGATGCAGTCGTTGTACTGTTAACAAATAGTTAAAGATGCATGCATGTCTCTAATTCATCGATGCAGGATTTGCATTAATAACAAGAGTGGAACTTTCGAACATTTGCTTATTTAATTCAATGTTTTGTTATCGGTTTTTAGTTTTATTTTAAATTAAATAATAAATGCAAACTTTTGATTCAGAAATAGAAGATAGATTTTAAGAAATTGTATTATTTCTTAGCCAGAGAAAAATTCAAAAATAGGGGCCTTAAAGATTTGCATATAAATCAAATAAATGGAAAAGTTTTAAAATATAGTTACGTAGGTATGACAACAAACACAACTACGGCATTTGATCACAGCCAACTAAGTGACAAACTATTTTTTTAGTAAATTCACATTTTCCGTCATCCAAAGATAGGCTTATTATACACGATTAAAAACCTCCTTTTACGCTCTATTTATTGAAGTATGAATTCAATATGGCGGTCATAAGAAATAACAAAGTTGGCTATGGTTTCAAAAAAACTAGAAGGCCTAGAAAAAAATTGTTAACATCGTTCAATTGGCCGTAGCTGCTTAAACAAAACTACTAAATTTCGATAAATTTGTTTGCAAGATGGCGGCGATATTTCAATTTTTCAAAAAAACACAACTTTTAGATTTTGCTCGATATTTTTAATTTTAATACGGCATCTGATTGGGCTTAGAATAGCGCAACTCTTTTCTTATTTAAACAACCTCGTATCTCCAGTGGCGTGTCGTATAGGGGGCCAGGGGGGCAAACGCCCTCCCCGCCCCTCTTCGCTTGGCGCCCCTGGCGTCCTTTGAGAAAAAAATAGAAAAACTAAATTTAACGCTCCCATACCTATATTTGCGTACCTTAAGGTCTTCGCCCCCCCCAACCCCCGCCCTTTTATCCACGACACGCTACTGCGTATCTCTTACCGTTTCCGAAATCCCCATGTAGTTGCTTTTATTTGGGACACCCTGTATAGTACGTAGCAATAGGTGGCGTAGCAGTCAACATTTTATCAGTATTCGTAGAAACGTTAGAACTTAAAATTTATTTAATAATAAATGAACACAACAAGTTTACCGTCCATTGAACGTACTTGTTATTATAAACTCTATGTACAGGGTGTCCCAAATTGGGCACTTTTAGGGAATTTAAGGTACTTCCAGGGGAGACAGAGAAAAACTGACCACGCATTGCGAGGCTCAAATTTCAAGAGAAGACTTATAGTGAAAACCGCATTTTGAAATATCGTCTCGTCTTTGAGCTACGGGGGCTTTTTGAAAAATCTGCATTTTGGAAGGGGGTCTATAACTTCGTTATTAGTGAAAATTTTGATTAGGAGTAAATTGCAATTTTATAGATTTTGTCACGAGGAATTCATCCGCTGAATTAAATTTTAAGTGTCACTTTTAGTTTTTGAGATATGACAAAAAGTTGCATTTTTTTGTATGGAATAGCCTATATTTTAATTAATTTTCGAATTCGTCATTGAATTCTTTTCAAAATGATGTATCATATGTCATAGTTTTATTGAGCGGTTTCGGAGATAATTAAAGTTTTTTATTTTTGTCTAGTATGCGTTGAATGACGTCATGCGCCATTGATATGAAAGCTTGCGGTCAAATCCTACTTCAATGCTCCGATAGTTTTGTTGTCTGATACTATGCAAATCAAGTTGGCCTTGCGTCTTGACGTTTTGTCATTGTTTTCAATTGTTTAAACAATTTGACATTACGTTTTGATATGAAATTATTTTGCACAAAAGCGTTTTTAATTTTATTTTGAAATATGTATCAAAACGATGAAAAGTATGACATGTTAAAATGTTACTGGGAAAGTAACGATAATCGACAGGGCGCTGAAAACTTATATCTTCAAAGGTATCCCGACCGTATACGGATATATTTCCAAAGTTGAAAAGGAACCTTGTTCAGTATGGCTCTTTTTCAAAACGGCGGGCCAAAATATATGACGTTAGGAGGGACCGTGAGTTAGAGGAGATAGGCATTTTTGTTGAGTGAGAACAAAATAATTTGCGATCATTGAGACAATTAGAAGCTGCCACAGGCATACCGAGAACTTCAATCCACCGAACACTTAAACCATGGAATAAATTATTTCTACGATGCATAAACGGAATAATTATAAGCTTTGAGGGCCGTCAGCTGAATTATAATTTTTCCAAACCAGGCTTACTATATTTTTGACTGTGTAAAATAATAAAAATACTGGAGTGCCTTGACCTGCCTCAGCAGGAAATCATAGCGCACTAGAAATAAGTGAACAAGCTGAATATCTCCCAAACCACTAAAATATAGGCCATTCCATAAGAAAAAATGCAACTTTATGTCATATCTCAAAAACTAAAAGTGACAGTAAAAATTTAATTTAGCGGGTGAATTCCTCGTGACAAAGTCTATAAAATTGCAATTTACTCTAAATCAAAATTTCCGCTAATAACGAAGTTATAGACCCCCTTTCAAAATGCAGAGCCCCCGTAGCTCAAAGACGAGACGATATTTCAAAATGCGGTTTTCACTATGTCTTCTCTTGAAATTTGAGCCTCGCAATGCGTGGTCAGTTTTTCTCTGTCTCCCCTAGAAGTACCTTAAACCCCCTAAAAGTGCCCAATTTGGGACTCCCTGTACAATATACGTTGTAATTATGTACACTGTTGGACGTCCATGGTACGTCTTTCAGTTCCAACGTCATAGGCCGTGCTTAGCTTGCAAGCCAGTTGCATTTTCAATTGGAAACACGGTACATACTCACCTAATTAATTACACATACAGATATGATTCAAGAGGAATTTGACCGTAGAATTATTAGATCGATGATCAAAGTGCCATGATAGATGGATATTAATCATTATGAATTTTAGCCTCGCAGCCATATGGTTAATTTTGTTTTTTGTTTTCATGGTTGAAATTAAAATTCAACTAATGTCAAGGTTGCAAAAGCAATTTTCCGAATCAGTAAAGCATGTAGGCGCACTTATCCTTGGCATGTATCGTTTCATCATTGCAGGTTCGAATTGAGAAAATATTATGTTGTTATAGATCTGCATTGAATTAAAAATAAACTAGTTTTGATTTTAAAAAAAATTGGCATTAGCAAACTGGTCCTGACCAGGGCTATCAAAACGGACGGGCCACGATCCTCCACTTTGTTCACGTCATATCGAAGGCTGATTCTTTTTTGATGGTCACGTCACGACACAGCTGATTGTCTTTAAAATATTGAAGTTGGAATGACGGTTCATAAATATATATATATATATATATATATATATATATATATATATATATATATATATATATATATATATATGTATTTTTAAATAAAGCCCGTTTTGAGATTCTTTTTACTATATGCTTAGTTATTTTCATGTGTTTACAAAAATTACATCAAAAAATTATTTTTTTGTATTGTGATTTTGTTTTCAAAAGATTAACGCTGGCACTTTTGGATTCTAAATAAACTTTATCATCACATCGGGAACTGATTTTTTTTTTATGGTCAAGTCATGACATACACTTTATATCATTATTTTTGAGATTTTTAGATGGTCAAGTCATGACATACACGTTATATCATTATTTTTGAGACAACTTTTTAAAACTTTTTTTCGTTGGCCTATGCTATTTGTTATGATAAACAGCTGATAAGTGACAAAAAGTTATCTCAAAAATTATGATATGGAGTTTATCTGATTGTCTTTAAATTATTGAATTTGGATTGACGGTTCATGAATATTTGATTTTTTTTTTTAATAAAGCCGGTTGTGAAATTGTTTTTACTATATTCTTGCAGATATTTTTTGTTTAATGTATAGTAATCCCTAATTTTTCAGATCCGTTTCATTAGTTCACACCAAAATTAAATTTAAAGCAGAAGCGAATGTGACAAACACAGATGACAAAGTCAAAAACATGTCAAATATAACAGTTGGCATTTGGTTCATGGTGGGTGATTTGAATTTAAAATAAGGACTGCTAAATCTTGAATATTTTAACCTTTTATTCATCCTTCCTCCTTACAAAAGTTTGGTGGAATATCGGGATGGCGTCTGAGAATATTTCACTGAAATTTCGCGTAAATCTGTAATGCCATTTTAAAAATATCATAAAAAAACTTCGGACCTCCCAAAGACCCAATGTGAAAGTCAGCCTCCCGAGAACAGCTGATTTTTTCAGGGTCGTGGTCTCTATTTTTTTGTTGGCCTTGATCTATCAAAATACTGCCATTATTGCATGGTTTTATTACAATAAGTCCCTAGTGCCTAACTATTTGAAAGTTAGATTGTTAAGGACACCGAAAAAAATAAATATCAAGGTACCGATTTTTGGATTTTTCAGAGAGTGCGGAAGCATAATGCAAAAAAATTGCATTTTAAAAACTAAAATGCGTGCGAAAAAGTGAACCTTTCCGCACTCTCGCAGAAAAAATAATTATTCGTACTATTAAGGAAAATATTTCTAAAAACTTACACTGATATCCTTGTGCCAACGGCCGGTTACCATAGTTGTTATAATTCCTATTTCCAGAATAATAGACACCGCCACCATTATTATAATCCGGATTGTTTCCGTTGTCAGCGTAACCATTACCGTTATTATACCCGTTACCGTTATCGTTACCGCTATTATACCCGTTCCCAGCGTAGTTTATCCTGCAGGATATACAGAACGTTGGTAGACCGAAAAATAATATGGAAACCAACATCTGTTCTACTATAATATTTTCTTTTAAATTAAAACTAGTTCACAAAACTAAATTTGATGATTAAAATACAATACGCTGATCTTCTGCTCTTTTCTTTTTTTTTGGTTGCTCTTTGTTTGATTAATAAAAATTAACTGGCCTCTATGGAAAGTACTTTATGGAACAAAATCGCGGTAATTATAGGAAAAATAAAAGCTTTCCTCGATATCCATTAGTGTCAATGTACTTTTAGGGTACATAAACATAAATCAAGAATAATAAAATACCGGCCTACGTAGTAATATAAGTAAAAACATACACTGCTTAACCCTACAAAAGTTTTAGATTGACCATGCCGTGTTCTAACGAGTCCCTAATAGTAGAGTAAATTTGTAAAATAAAGCTGCAAAAAGGGTATATTTTTTTATATTTGGCATAGTAGTATTATAAACAGGGAATTCATTTTTTTTCTTAAATTTGGCAGCCGCCATCTTGGATTCCGATGCCGGAAATCAGGGGATCCTCGATTGAAAATTTAGCTTTTGATGTTAGCTACTACCATGCCAAATATAAAAAAATATACCCTTTTTGCAGCTTTTTATTGAAATACCCTGCAAATTTACTCCACTATAAGGACGAAACAGTTAACTGTCGACACTTAATAGGTGTCCATTAGATCTTGGGCCCCCGTGAGTGTACAGCGTGTCCCATTTTCGATGGGATTAAATGGGAAACTCGGTTATTATTAAAGATATCGATTATCTTGCTCATTTTGCAAGATATTTTTATTCTGTAAAAATATTTTTATGGCAACTTTTTTAGAAGAAAATAGTGACGTTGTCAGTTTTTTAAAATATTGTTTAGTTTTTGAGATATGGTATTTATCATAAAAAAATTAAATACGGACCTGGATTTTTTTACTACGATTTTGATTGGTTTCATGTTATTATTATCACAAAATAATAAAAGTTTAATATTTTTTGTCTTAAAAAATTTTTGTCCGAACCTGGAAATTTCCAACACAAATATAAATTAAAAATTGTTAAAGATTTGTTTGAAACAGTCTACGACAAATAAAAACAAATAACGAATTACATAAATTAATAACTAATTTTTCTTTAATGATATAAATGTTGAAACTCATTGCCATAAAAATATTTCTGCCGTTTAAATATTTTTTAAAATATGGATATGGTCGATTTCTAGCCATTTAAGAATAATTTTGAGTAAGCCATTTACAAAAATGACAAGTAAAATGACAATGTTAATTCCCCGCTATTGTTTCTCCATGTTAAAGTAAATTTCATGAAGTGCTGTGCTACCAAAATTTAAAATTTTAATTAACGTTTCAAAGCAAAAAAACTAAAAATCATTTAACTAGTGTGTCTTGCAGTTTTCAATTTATATTTACGTTGGTAATTTCCAGGTTCGGATAATTTTTTTTAAAAATGATAAATATTATTTTTTTTAACCTTAAATAAGAAAAATATTAAAGTTTTATCATTTTGTGACAATAATAGCATGAAACCAATCAAAATATTAATAAAAAAAGTCCAGGTCCGTATTTAATTTTTTTTATGATAAATGCCATATCTCAAAAACTAAACAATATTTTAAAAAATTTACAACGTTATTATTTTGCTCTAAAAAAGTTGCCACAAAAATGTTTTTACAGAATAAAAATATCTTGCAAAATAATCGAGATACAAGGAATTATTAAAAATCCAATTTTTACAAAAACTCCCTGTATTAGCGAAACCACGTGGTATAGCAAAAATCTGATAACAACATTATTAAGGGCTTAAAAAAAGAGCACGATAAGGTGCAATCAGAAAATCGATATCTTTAATAACAACCGAGTTTCCCATCCCCCTGTACAGCTTTCGAGCTGCCCACGGAAAAATACAAGAGAAACGAAATCTTTCTGTGGCCGCTTAGCAACGAAAAATCGTTGTTTTTTGAGGAACAAATTATGTCACGGTCATGGGGACTGTTTTTGTTTCATCTGCCTGCCTTTTATTTTTATTTTGGTACTTTCTTTTGTATTTGTAGATGTCGCCACTTATGTGAAAGCATACGGTATCGCAGGCATTACTTATTCATTTCTTTTACCAATATCGTAAGATGAGATTCATATACCGTCTTTATGACTTTACAAAAGTGTCACATTGATCATGCAGTGTTTTGGGGAGTCCCTTAAGGACGAAACAGTTAACTGTCAACATTTAATAGGTGTTCATTAGATCTTGGACACCCGTGGGTGTACAGCTTTCGAGCTGCCCACGGAGAAGTACAAGAGAAACAAATTCTTTTTATGCACGCTTATCCACGAAAAATTTTTGTTTTAATACTAACCATATTTTCTTAATATTAATCAATTAAGACATGGTAAACAATAATTTGGATTGAATTAATCATTATAATATGCATGTGAAATCATCTACGAAGGAACCAACCCAATTCTCATAAGAAGAGGTGTGAGACAAATTAACACAATATACGCTAAACTATTTAACCAGGCCCTAGAAGATGTTTAAAAAAATATTGGTAAAAACTAGCCATCATAATAAGCGGACAATACTATAACAACTCATGCTGACGATATCGCCTTAATAACAGATAAGAAAGAAAACTGCTAAAAATTCTGGAAGAACTGGATACACCAGCTCAAAATATATACTTGAGTTTGAACTACATTAACACTAAAATCATAACAAACGTAAATGAAGAAAAAATTGGAAAAGTAGAGGAATAAAGATTTATAAATCTGGGACAAATTATTAAATTAAAAAAGAAAACCAAACAGCTGAAATTAAGAGATGAGTAATATTGGCCTGGGCAGCATTCAGTAAATTAAAATACATATTAAAAAATAAAAAGGCCTATGTCCAAAGATGGATCAAGGAAGGTAAAATAGATAGATAGGCAGAAATTACTGTTAATATTTGACCACATCTCTGAATTTATTTAAAAAAATATTTTTATAAAGGTGTAACAAAATGTTATTTGTGTAGAGACATAACTTTTGTAATATGAAAGCAGAAATAGCCAAATTATATGAAAAATGCCCAAGATTTGCATCTAGCGTGAATAAACCTAATAATAACCACGTTAAATTAGCATTAAATCGAGCTACCTCTTGTCCAAAAATTGTGGGTAGTGTTAAGTCAAACGATTTGTGCAAGCAGTGTGTAAATGTAGACGAAAAAACTTGAAGGATACAAACATTGTTAAATTTCTACGCTACGATAACAGTAATTTGAAAAATTAACGAGCCCTTCTATCAAAATAAGACCCATGCGTAGAACATAATAATATATCCAAGCATTGGGTGTTTTAGGACTTTTAATTTTCAAGTTTTTTAATAACTTTTTTAAAAAATTAAAAGTGAAGCGAAAGAAAGTTCTAAGAGTTCACTAGTTTAGGACTACAATACTTCAAGACGATTTTAAAAGATGGCGCTCAAGGCTAGACAAAATTTCTTTACATACATTATGTTTTCTTTAAAAGCTAAACAAGGTTTTTACCAGCAAACACTTTCACAAAATAGTAATATATCTTGATCAGTTTAATAACTGATCCGCCGTGATCGTGAAGGATCAGGGATCAGTTCATTAACTGCTGTTTGGAGTTTAGAGGCCAAAGCACTCTCAGATAGATTTCGTCGAAGTAAAAAAATACTTCCAGTAAAATTTCAAAAATATTTGGTAGAAAAAGCCATGCAAGTCGCGTTCTAAAATTCGTGTAGCAAAGGCGTGAACCTTATGTGATTTTGACGTTGATAAAAATCTACTTAGAATTCACTTAAAAATAACGTAAAAACATTGCTGTTTTGATTTGATAATGGTGTTATTACAACGCCGTCTTTAGCAACGTTATTTTTTATAACGTTAATGAATGACCTATTAAGCTTGTTTTTATATATGAAATAAACGTTTTTTTCTAGCAGCTTTTAAAATCAACGTTTTTTTTTTCTCACGCGTTTTTTAGGTGTTAAACAGGTGATTGTGCTATATGGGTAAATGCACATGCGGTCATCACAATTTTTGAATCCGGCGCCAAGTAAATGTCAATATAAACAAAACATAACCTTAAATCAATATTATTATATTTTGTTTTGCAGTGTTTTTCGTTTTATTTTTGTTTTCTTTAATAAACAGTTGAGAAAAAGGTTTATTTATTGAAACAGTTAAACAGGAGAAATAATTATAGTTGCCTTTTTAACAAATCTGGTACCTTTACTTTACTAATCAAGTTTTATTCTCACCAATATAGCTGTGTTTGTAATTGTGGCTTAATGAATGAGTAAATTGGAAACATTTCTTGGGCCTAATTTTAAAGATTTGTTTATGTTTCTGTTTAATGATAATCACATTTTTGTTGGTAATTAATGTCTTAATGAGGCATAACTTGGATGTCTGCGGCTACCACCCCTCATCTAAGGACGAGCCCATTATCTAATTTACTTACTCTTTGACTACACCTCAAAAAATCCTTTGATATTTATAAAATAAGTATATTGGTTCAAAAAATGCTTATATTTCTTGTTCATAAAAATGTCCCTTTATTAATGATACAAACAAAATTCGACCTTTTAATAATTTAGAAATAGGGGATTAACCCCTAGTGATTTTCCTTTGTTTTTGTAAATGATCATAAAAATACCATTATAGCTAGTCACGAAAATTCGGGGGTGACTTAAAGCTATTGACCTTAAGTTTCCCGGTTTGTTAAAACCTGATTTAGCCATCAATTTTTTTCATGTGAATTTAGCAATTTATATAATTAGATTTGTATACAGAGTTAAATTAGTAGACAGATCTTCATAAGCTTAACAGAAATGGTGAATAGATTTTTGGCCGGGACAAAAAAAAACATAAAGAATATCCTTAAAATAAAGTTTTTTATACTTCAATCGCCATTTTTGCAATTAGACGTCTAACTAAGCTAACCGAATTAATAACACACTTCTTCAAGGCAGAAACATGTGGTCTGAGTGTAACAAGTCGTATTACATTAACAATCTGAAATATTACCTGGTGTTACTACCCTGAGGCATGGTAGAAAGCCGACATTTTTCTGTTGCCAAAAGTAGGCAAAAGCAGAACATTGCCAGATAGCAACTGCCCCATAAGTTTTGCTACCCGGTCTAGGAAGAGTCGCCGATAAGATAATCTTAAGGCGACTACAGGAACTGCCTCAATTGGGACAACTTGTTCCCAATGAGCAGTTCGGGTTCAGACCGAGGCATTGTTCAACACTTCAAGCAACCCGCTTGACAGAGGAAATAGTCAGCGGGTTCAATAAAAGGAAGTACATAGGAGCGGTAGCCCTGGACATGTCAAAAGCGTTTGACAAGGTCTGGCATAACGGCTTTCTTTTAAAACTGCGGAATAACGGTGTACTAGTACATATCCTTAAGTTATTACAGTCGTTCCTGGGAGGGAGAACTTTTATGGTAAAGGTAGACTGTTTACGATGCCGGTTAAGGCAAATAAGAGCGGGAGTCCCGCAAGGCTCCCCGCTCTCACCACACTTATATGCATGGTATACCTGTGACATCCCCAAAGATCGGAAAACGAAGCTCTATGTGTACGCGGATGACACTTTGACAACGTCAAAGTGTAATAACACCCAATACGTCGTCACAAGGCTTCAGAGGCACCTCGTAGAAATGAAACGTGGGCTAAAAGGTGGAAAATTAAGATCAACCCAGACAAGACTCAAGCGATTGTCTTTACACGGAAAAGGGGCAATCCGCGAACAGAGCTTGCTCTGGGTGGTCGAAGGATACCCTGGCAAAGAAGAAACGTGAAATATCTGGGGGTTAGTTTTTGACAAGAAACTAACCCGGAACGACCAGGTATCGAACGCACTTCAAAAAGCAAGGGGAGCCCACTGTAGGCTATACCCCTTGTTAAATGTCAGGAGCACTCTACACCGGAGAGTAAAATTACAAATATGGAGGCAAGTCATTCGCCCCATACTATACGTATGCAGCCCCATGCTGGAATAAGGTATGCAAAACACAAATGAGAAGGCTACAAAGCTTTCAAAATAGAGTCGTAAGACAAATAGCGGGAGCCCCTTGGTTTGTGCGTAACGTACAAATCAAGAGGGACAGGATTGAGGATCTCAGACACGATCCAAGAGCAGAAGGATCGTTTCATGAGACGGGTCGAGGGGCATCAAAACCCCGTTGTACCGACCCGGAGACAGGCCAAGGACATACAAAAGGCCCCTTAATGTCTAACAAAGTTGCGCCACAAAAGCGCCAAATTGTGGTTTTAAAGCTCAGGTAAATCCACATGGAAAAGTACAGACTAAAAATGAAAGAGGTACATACCTATCATGCACAAGCATTATATCTTAGTAGTAGTAGTAGTAGTGTTACGTTAATTAATTTGTACATGTAACAAATATTCCACAATAACGTAACAATATTTGTTTTGGTAAATCTACATCCAGTATCTGATCATGGGAAAATTAGATTTATATCCTCAATACATATAAAAGGAAACAAACTGGATTGCAACAATTACAGAGGAATTTCAGTAACAAGTACTCTAAGCAAAGTGTACGGTAGGATTCTTAGAGATCTAACAGAGAATGATTTTCATGACTCAGAAGAAGAAGAGCAAAGTGGGTTTCGTGCAGACAGATCTTGTAGTGATAATGTTTTTTGCCTTAAACAAGTAATTCAGAAAAAAAAGTGCCAGAAATTTAGAGACTCATGTTACCATGTGCACTTACACAAAGCACATGATACTGTTCTAGTAGAATAATCATGGACAGTGTAAGAGCAACTAATATCAATCATACATACATAAAAGCGATAAAATAACTATACAAAGAGTCAACATCTAAAATTAAAATTGAAAATTGACTTTCAAAAGAATTCCTGGTAACGAAAGGCTTAACACAGGGATGTTGTGTCTCTCCCACTCTTCTCAAAATTTATATCGCAGTGACTCTTAAAAACTGGAAACGTAAATTAGATGGCATGGGAATACAACTTAACGACCGATTTACCAAATACACACTACAGTTTGCTGACGACCAATTAATTGTATCTAATGATAAGAAAGACATGGAGTATATGATAAGAAAGTTAACAGAAGAATACCTAAAGTGGGGGTTTACAGTTAATTTATGTATTGGAAACGAATCAAGTGAGTTAGAACTAGTGTTATGAAGCACCCTGTATAAAATTAAATCGAGGACAGTCCAAAATGAGTGGCGATAGGGGACACTGGAAGGGGGTGTTTGGCAGGGCGTAGTGCCGAGTTTGTGAAAGTTTGATGTGATGGGAGCCGAAAGTGGTCCCTCCAAGTTTATTAATGTAAGTAGGATTTAATATTATTAGTTGAGGGTACACAGACAAGGTTAGGTTAGCTTTAATTATTTTTCATTCCAACATGTACAACATTTATCGCTTGCTTGAAATAAAAACTTTTAAAATATAAAAAAACTGATTAAGGAGGGACCAGTTTTCGGGGTAACTTACGCAAGTAGAATTGATTGTAGTTACCTCGAGGGGTCATCGGCACCCGAAAATTTTGTACAGTGTCCAACAGGACTTGGGTCCTGACGTGTACTGTTGGGTCCTGTTGAGTACTGTTGGGTACTGTCGTGTACTGTCGAGTACTGTTGGGTATTGTCGAGTACTGTTGGGTCCTGTCGGTGTACTGTTGGGTACTGTCGTGTACTGTCGAGTACTGTTGGGTCCTGTCGGTGTACGGTCGTCGTGCCTTGGGGGGGGTCCGACAGGGACAAAGCGCGCCCTCAAAAAACATGCGAGCAAAAAAAAAAAAAAAAAAACAAAAAAAAAAGGTCATCATCTTTGGGGACCCGCGCCGCGCTCACAAATTGCGACCAAAAAAAAAAGGTCATCCTGGGGAAGGCCGACCGACAGGGCCGTAGCGCGTCCTCAAAACACTGGCGACCAAAAAAAAAAAAAAAAAAAAGGTCATCATCTTTGGGGACCCGCGCCGCGCACACAAACAAAAAAGGTCATCCTGTTTGGGGAACGCCGACACGGCCTTAGCGCGCACTCGAAATACTTGCGACCAAAAAAAAAAAAAAACAAAAAAGGTCATCCTGTCTTTTCGCATCTACGCCACTGTTTCGGGTAAGAAGGTTGTGTCGAGTACTGTTAGATTCTATCGTGTACTGTTGCGTACTCTTACGTACTGTCGTGTACTGTCGTGTACTGTCGAGTACTGTTGGGTCCTGTCGTGTACTGTCGAGTACTGTTGGGTACAGTCGTGTACTGTTGGGTCCTGTCGTGTACTGTTGGGTACTGTCGTGTACTGTCGGGTACTGTTGGGTCCTGTCGTGTACTGTCGAGTACTGTTGGGTACTGTCGTGTACTGTCGAGTACTGTTGGGTCCTGTCGTGGTACTGTCGAGTACTGTTGGGTACTGTCGTGTACTGTCGAGTACTGTTGGATCCTGTCGTGGTACTGTCGGGTACTGTTGTGAAATTTGTACAGTACTGTTGAAAGCTGATGACCCCTCGAGTTACCTTGTCATAACAATCGCTTGCGAGAGTAATCATTAAAGAAGACTGGTCCGACCTCTTGTTGGCTTACCTTCCATCTGAGTTTACCCCCCAAACGTAAACAGTTGTTGATTTCTTTTATCGGGGATAAAAATCTATTTTTTAATCCGTTTAGGAGCAAAAATTAGGTTTTAAGCCTGCGTATAAAATAAATCACGACACTAGACATTGGACAAACAATACCTCCATGCAATGAGTATGTATACTTGGGTGTCACAGCTGATAAGACAGGAACAGACTGTAAAGAACTGGAAAAAAGAATAATAAAAGTAATAAAGATTATTGGATGCCTTAACAGTATTTTATGGAGCAAAGAGATCAAAAAGAATGTAAAATTTAACATATATGAAACGATGGTGAAAAATATAAAACAAAAATGGAAAGTGTCGAAATAGATGCAATAAGAAGATCAATGAGAATATCTAGAACAGATCATATAAGAAATGAGATCATAACCGAAAGAATGGGAATCGAGGGAAGCATAACGGATGACATCACTAAAAGACAACTGATATGGTACGGATATGTACAACGGATGAACGACGAAAGATTACCAAAGCAGATCCTAGAATGGCAACCAATAGGGCGCAGAAAAAGAGAACGTCTAAACGTTTTTTTCTAGCAGCTTTTAAATTAAACGTCTTTTTTTCTCACGCGTTTTTTACGTGTTAAACACGTGATTGTGCTATGTGGGTTGTTGTTAATTTAGTTATCTTAATCATTCGTGTTCTGTAAGAATAACATGTACCACTGTTACATTGCCTCATTGTAAATTGTGTTACGTTATTAAAACATGTTGTTGGGAGCAACCTGTAACACACAATGTGGTTCTTTTGTGTTACATACGTAAATTAAAACAAGCTTTCTCTTGTTGGCCCTAGGTGGCACAGTATAGTCAAAATCTTTAGGGTCACTGCATCCTGGAAGCCTGCCAGGCTTTTAGGATGCAGTGACCCTAAAAATCTTTTTGGTACTATAGCGAATGTCAGACTTATGAAATATTTGATTTAATTTGGCAGAAAGATACTTAGTTATTTTTATATTAGACCGTTATATTTTTGACCATAATTTATTTTTTAATTTTATACATTTGTTTTTCTTTTTGATGCAAGGGTGGCCATAATATTTTATCAGAGGAAGAAACACTGAGAATCTTAAAAAATTACAAGCTCAAGAAGAAAAAGTGCTTTACTGCCAAGCGCCGATCTGGGTCAAAATTTAGGGGGGGGGGGGTAAAGTCGACGAAAATTTTTTTAGTAATATAAATTTTTTTTCTAGGGGGGGGGTAATTCTCCTGTTTTCCCTTATTTTATTCGGAAAAAGTGCATATTTTTTTTTCTAGGGAAGGTAATTACCCCGTTACCCCCCTCAATTCCGCGCTTGTTTACTGCACTGCCCTGCGTAATTTTTTCTGAGGCTTTTTAGTTCAGGCAAGATTCGGGAATATCCACTTTCTAGAAGCATTTTATATTACTTTTTGCCAAATGGGCAATTCCCCCTATTTTGACCCCGCTGAATCTGAATATCCCTGTTGCTAACTCGAAATATTGACAGGGGTTGAGATATTCAAGATGGCGGCCAAAATGGCGGCGGAATTTTAAATTGCCGCTGGAAAGCCCAAATTGTCACAGGTGTACATTCAAAATATATATTTGTATAATTAAAAAATAATAAAATATTATTTTTTTTTTAAATGGCTGCAAAAACCTCCAAAAACCCCACCAGATCCCCCAAAATCTGAAAGTTTGAGGTTTAAAACAAAAAACTAAGCTTCTAAGAGAAAAATGTATAATATACTTTATCGTAGACAATAAAATGCCGTTTAATAAAGTTAGACCAATAACAAGCTCTCCAGCGGCGTCCGTTAATTGAAGTAATTAAAAAAAGTTGAAAAAATACCTATGTATTTTCCAAGATTTATTTAATTTTTAAAAAAACTAATATCTACAGAAAACCATGTATTCCATTTTGGTATACTCAATAAAATTTCCTTCAAAATGACGTATAACATGATGAAATCGGTTTTATAAATAAAACTTCAGGGGCATCCGTAAATTAAATTAATTTTGAAAAAACAGAAAATAAACCATTTTTGTTACACGTTTCATCTAATTTTCTCAAACACTAAGCTTAACATGAAAAAACTTGTTCTACGCTTTTTTGTAGACGGGGAAATTCCCTTTTTAAAAATGTTAAACTCGGTGGGGTTTGACTTATAGCAAACTCTCCAGCGACATCCGTCAATGGAGGTGATTTCAACAAATCATTAAAAAAAACATGTTTTTCATACGTTTCATTCAATTTTCTTAAAAACCAAGTTCTTTATCAAAAAATGTGTTCTTTACTTCGTCATAGCCAATAAAATTTCCTTTCTAATGATGTATAACAAAGTGGAAGTTATTTTATATTTACCGCTCCAGTGGTGTTATTAATTTAAAGAAATTATTAAAGATCAATCCAAACTAATCAATTTTGTGTCTTATTAGCTTTTCGGTGGATAAAAAGAGCGGTGGATAAAAGGTCGAAAGTACAAAAGGTCGAAAGTACAAAAGATCAAAAAACAAAAGGTCGAAAGTTCAAAAGGTCGAAAGTACAAAAGGTCGAAAGTACAAAAGATCGAAAGTATAAAAGATCGAAAGTACGACCGCGGGTCCACATCGACTGGACAGGTCAATTCGACTTGATACGGTAAATTTGTATTTTTAATATTTTGTTTTGTCGATTTTTTTTCGACCTTTTGTACTTTTGACCTTTTATGGCTTCGGCGGCGGGCCCGATAATAAAATGTCCTTTTAAACAGTGTGTCACAAAATGTGACCCATAGTATAGAAAACACTCCAGGGGCGTCCGTAAATTGCAAAAATGTATATATTTATGAGTGCCTAATTATGATTATGACCCCCCCCCCCCAGACCGTTGCATAAGATTCACCACTTTATTTTTGTTCCATATGCTTAAAAAAATAACCAAAAACATCTGTGTCAAAGCTATTACCGTTACTTTCTGCACAAAAATATTGCTTAGGGGGGCCATGGCCCCTATGCCCCCTCCCCTTATAACCACCGGTGTGTTTTTGCTTTAAAGAACTTATTTAGATGAATCAAAATATCTAATCTAATAAAAAAACAGTTTATTTTAATTTGGAAACATTTTATTTTAGTAGGTATAAATTACGAATCTTTTTGAAGTATTTATCATAACATTAACCTCACTTTGTAATATATCATTTAAAAAGAAATTGTCTTATCCTCAATAAAGAATAAAGGCACATTTTTTTCTGAAAATCTTAGTTAGAAAAGATATTTAAATATGCAAGAGTAACTGATTATTTCAGCTATGTTTGAAAATAAGTTTATATTAGTACGCCCCTGAAGCCTTAAATATGGCAACAACCCGACATTTTAATAAAGTTTTTAAAAGAAAATGTTATGTTCTACAATAAAGTATACTTCATATTTTTTCCTAAAAAGTGTAGTTTTTGAGAAAATTTTGAAAAACCTATAATAAACATGTTTTTTCTAAATAATCCCAATTTACGTACGCCACTGAAGAGCTACTTGCTTTTCCTAACCCTATTGACGAATACATCGTTAGAAAGGGAATTTATTGTCCACAAAAAACTGTTAAGGTTCTTTGCAATTTTTGATAAAAAGGTTAGTTTTCGAGAAAATTGCATAAAACTACAAAAAAAAACAGGTTTTTGAGGGGGGGAATTTTCGCCGTCCCTGTCGATTTTTTGAGTTGACAACAGAGATATTCGGATTCAGCGGGGTCAAATTAGGGGGAAATGGTCTGTTGCCAAAAATGAAAAGCCTTTTAAAATAATATGCTCTGACTATTTGCTAAATGTGCTTCCTTTAATGCACTAGTAAACCGCATACGGTACCTACCTAACAACTAATAAATATTCTCAATAAGTATTTAATAGTATTTTAGCAATTTATTGCTAAAAATCTAGATTAGAACCAACGAGGTGCGACTATTAAACAGGTGATAAATAATTTATGCATCGGACGTTAATTTTTGCACCTTGGATTGTGCAAACTGTTGAGACATGACAAAAATAAGTAGGTAGGTATGGATTTGTTATCAAATATTTTAAATTCTTATTTTAAATTAATTTCATTGTCTTAACCTAAATTAAGGCTACTAAAAAAATTTCGATCCTGGAACCAGTGGCGCACCCAGGAATATACCTTGGGGGGGCTAAAGGCCTCTGTGGAGGGGGGTCGAGGCTTCATGGTGTCGTATTTTGTGCTATTAAATCTTTTTATTTATGAAATATGTGGAAATTTTCTTGGGTCCGCTTATGCTGGAACAATTAACCATAAAGTAGGATAAGGGACTTTTTTAAAAGTTTTTTCGAATAACTATTATTTTCTAAGTTAAAAAACTGAAACTACAACTACAAGATTTGCATATTACTTATGGAGAAAGTTATTATTTTTGAATTTAACCTCCTCAAAAAAATTATTGAGACATAAAGTAAATGTTTTTTCTTTCTGCTGAAATCTGATGACTTGGATCCATCCATGACGGATCTGATACCTACTACTGGCATACCTTTTTGTTAATATCTCAGAAACAGAAAATTTTAACGGTTTAGGAGCTATTGAGGGCCAAGAGACATACACAAACACACACACACATACACACATTGTTGCTATATTAAGATGCGGTGTTCACCTAATCATCTCTTAGAAAAAACGGTCAGTTTTTTTCTCTAGAAATACTTGAAACCCCCCAAAAACATCGAATTTGGGTCACCGTGTACGGTGTTTTTAATAGTTGTCAACGGCGAGGTTCTTCTGTCAAACCAACCTAATTTTGTAAACATTTTCCGAGATTGTAACTTTTTAAAATTCTCAGTGTTTCTTCCTCGGGTAAAATATAATGGCCATCCCTTGCATCAAAAATTTCTGGCTTGCACCACCGTACTGTAAAACCTACGAGGAATCAAGCGATAGTGATCTCGATGAATTTTTTGATGAAGAGGACATCGCTTACAAACCAAAAATCGAGGTATCTAATCCTTCTAAACTTTTGAACCTCATAGAAAATTTAACCGATAAAAGCACAAAGAAGCTTGAAACGAAATTAAACCTTTATATTAAAGTTGAAACAGAATCGAAATTTATATTTATTGTTACCATTAACAGCATCACTTACGAAGCTAGTGTTCAGGTGCTGCAACAGAAAACTTTAAAACCTCTTTGTAAGGTTGAGCTTTCAGACGAAGCTATTCAAGATTTGTATGGATACCAAACTAATCCATTTACAACTGATCTTCATCCTCAGATAATATTGTTGTTGGAACAAGTAGCTTCAGGTATACGGTCAGAGCTGTCAAAAATACATTATGAAAGTTGTTCAAGAGAAGACGCTAGCCCTACCAAGTCCACTTTGAATCCTTGACTTCGCATGCGCAGATCTACCAATATTATTTACCTCATGTATTAGAATAGATGAATACAGGGTGATTTTCACTTGAGTGATTCTAACCACATGAAAATAGAAAGTTTCAAAAACCTAATCTTACGAAACCTAATCAAATCTAACCAAACCGAACCAAAGCAAACTGAACAAATAATTTTTTTCAAAAAAAACTTTCCTGACTTTCTACCCGGGATCCTAGAGGGTGTGAATCCAAACCGAAACAAACCGAACCGAACTTAACTAAACCGAACCAAACCTAACCTAACCAAACACAGCAACACTGCTAATTAGGTTTAGTTGGGTATGGTTAGGTTTGGATAGGTTCGGTTCGGTACGGTCCGGTTCGGATTTACATCCTCTAGGATCCCGGGTAGGAAGTTTTTTTTTGAAAAAAATTATTGGTTTAGTTTGCTTTGTTTCGGTTCGGTTAGATTTGATTAGGTTTCGTTAGTTTAGGTTTTTGAAACTTTCTATTTTTATGTGGTTAGAATCATTCAAGTGAAAATCACCCTGTTCATCTATTCTAATATAATATAATAATATTGGTAGATCTGCGCATGCGAAGTCAAGGATTCAAAGTGGACTTGGTAGGGCTAGCGTCTTGTGTACTTCAAGTACAAGTAACAAGTACATTAAGATGTGTAAAAGTACTTGAAGTACTAAGTACATTTTCTTTTTAAATGTACTTCAAGAACCAAAAATGTTAAAAAATTTCAAAAAAGTAAAAAATTTCAAAAAAGTAAAAAATCCCAAGAAATTTTAAAAACCGTCAAAAATGTTTAAAAAATTCAAACGTGTAAAAAAATGTAAAACATGTCAAAAATGTTCAACCTGAAAGGTTTTATTTTTTGGATGTACATATGTAAATATGTATACCTAAATTACATTTATTTATTTTTTCTGAACCCAGCATTTTACATACAAATGCCAGGTAACGGAACGAGATAATTTTATTAAACAAAAAGCTGCAAATTTGACCCAGTCGAATCGGAATGTTTTTAACGTTTTGTAGTTTTGCAATAGCGGTGTCACCGTTACCCCGAACTCCGGGGTAAATGGGACCTACCCCAAAAGACAAAAATTTTGAAGTTTTTCTGTTTCAAATTGCATACGGCTGCTCCAAATAGATCACATATGTATAAATCCAAATATATTTGGGATTCACGTACCCTACTTTGCCTTATTTCAGTTTTGGTGGAGCACTTGGGGCACTGTTTTATCGTCAATAGTTTCTAATTTCACTCATAGAAAGTACTATTTTTATAATAGCCCACAAAACGGCTTTAAAAAAAACAAACGTAAATATTCAAGGAATTTTTTGAGGTGATCTAGTCAGATCAAATAAATTTTCGGGTTCTTTAAACCAACCTCCATCAGATGTAGAAATTATGTCTACTGCAAGGTGAGCAGGTGGATCCCCAAAAATCGAGCTGCAAGTGCAATATGCCTGCACTATGGTACTACCGACACCCCTCAATAGATGGCATGACTGATGTAGTCGTTTCTTACACTCAACTTGAATTTCACGTTCCACGAAATAATGATGGTGCAAATAATTAAGCCTATAGGCATTATTTTTTTGGATAAGTGTGTTCTTAATATTACGATTTTTTTAACGATTAATTAAGACGTACCTATCAAGGTTGCTAAAATATCGGACTTCCCTGCTAAGTTGATAAAAATACCGGACAGGTGGCAACTCTGAGGTTACCACTTCGGCGCATTAAAGTTATATCTCACCTATATCTACATTGTACTTCAAGAATATTTTATTGTACTTGAAGTACTTTTAATGTACTTGAAGTACTTCTAATGTACTTGAAGTACTTTGATTGTACTTGAAGTACTTATAATGTAGTTGAAGTACTCTCCTTGATAAAATCAAGTACATTTTTAAAAGTACTTCAAGTACTAAGTACAATTACCGGATTTTAGATTTACTTCAAGTACATTACTTGAAGTACTTGAAAAACAATTTCAAGTACTGTACTAAGAGTACCTGACAACTCTGCATACCGTCTTTGAATAAAAATTTTAGGGAAGAGTGGGGTGACTTGCCCCCTTTTGATGTTTTTTGAGTAAAATTCTAACAATTTAAGCTTTTGTTAAATTTTTAAACGCGGTTAAGTTAAAACTGCAACATTTAAGTAACGATATAAATTCACTTAAAAATTAGTTTTTTTAAAATATGCAATGATTTCATTTGACAAAATTGCTTGAATTTTAAAATTTATAACCCGTATGTAGGGGCTGCCCCTAAATATGAACATTTTTGTTTTTTGTGATATGTGATTGACGCAATAAAATATTTCAAAATAAGTAGTTGGCCCCTTACAGCCCCTAGGAGCCAGGGGAAAAGTATAAAGTATATATAAAATTTGCTGACATAGGGCAGAGTATAAGGCAACAAATCTTTTGTATTTAAAATTACAAAAATTTTTGCCCTTGCCTAGGGGCCTCGTTAACAGCTTCAATTTTTTTATATGGGAGACCTGTAGGTAATTGTATAAGCTACCAATTTGATAAAACATAATTGTGCAGGTGCAATAGCTTAGGCGATATAAGGCATGATCTAAAAACACACTTTGCCACCTTGAGCCCCCTAGGGGTTAGATAGATAATTATTTTTTGACAGCCAAAAAATAAGTATACGAAGGCCGATATACGTGCCAAGTTTGATTACTGTAGCATAAACCGTACAGAATTAAAAAATATTTTAACAATTTTGGGGTGTGCTAACAGGTCAGACAGTGTTGGTGGGATTATTAGTAATTGATTAAAACAGGTATTGTAAAATCTTCATCAAAATGCCCACATCGGCCAAATTTTGATGCTATGGTCCCGGACTACTAAAATAAATAACGAATTTCTAATAATTGGCAATACCTAATTGGCCAGATGTCTTAATAAATACTAATTTTATTCGAAAAAAAATATACATTATATATTGATCGGTTTCATAACTCTACGTCTTCCGATACCCAATCTCCACTCGTTTCTGTTTGTCCATAATTCATCATCTACGCCTCTTTTTCTTATTTCGCTGTCTATGCCTTCTCTCCAGCTTCTCCTTGGCCTTCCTCGTTTTCTTCGGCCAGTTGATTTCCATTGTAGTATTTGTTTAGTTGTCTTCTATCATCCATTCTTTGTACATGTCCGTATCACACCAGTTGTTTTGTTCTTATATCATCCAGTAAAGTACGTTTACCCACTGTCATAATTTCTCTTATTCTTTGATTTGTGACTCTCTCTCTTTTTGATTTCCCTGCTGCTCGTTTCCAATAGTCCATCACCATAGCGGAAAGCATGTTTTCTGTTCTATCTGTAATTGGCCATACTTCTGAGCCATATGTAATAATACTTTTTACAATGGTGTTATATATAAGCTTTTTGTTATGTTTTGATATACTTTGATCCCAAGTTATTCCATTTAATATAGGTATTGCTTTCCTTCCTTGTACGTTTTGATCTTTTATAGTTTTGTCTAGTGTTACGTCAGCTGTAATTTTTAGACCTAAGTATTTATACTCATCACAGGACTGAATTTGCTGCCCGGTATTTAAGATTAGATCCTGTTTCGTTCCACCAATACACATATACTCTGTCTTATTAAGATTAACCTCTAGTTTCCACTTACTGTCGTTAAAATCCTGAGCCACGACTATCTGGCTACGAAAAAAAAATAAAACCTTTAAATTTAAATAAAAAAAAAGTTTCCTAAAACTTTAAAAGTTATTGTTATTCCTGATAAAAAATGTGTATTCTGTTTATTGCCGTTTTTATTATTAACATATTATTATATTTTTAGGTTTGGGTGAATCCATTATTGTGCCAGTATTTCTTACCGAGAAAAAATCAAAAGCTGGAACTCGATTTCCAGCATTTTTAGTTTGTTGTGTTAAGTCAAAAAAAGATTCAACATTTGTATCAAAATTAATAAGTGAAACCTTTGCTTATTGTGGTCATCTTTTGCTAAATACAAGAACTTGTGAGGAAGAAAAACATTTAAAAGCTGAATGCCAAAAACTATTGGTCGCAGGAAAAAATATATTTTTAAAAATAAAGAATCTTAATAAATTGATCAAAGAAATTTTGTGCGAAGGCAGAACTTTAACTGATTGCGAACGCTGTACTTTGTTTCTTATCAACCCTGATAATATGAATATAATTGCCAAAGTATTTGACACTAATAATCCGTTGGTGAATTCTCAGACTCCTATAAGGATTGAACCAAATCAAGGTATTCCTGGTTATGTAGCCGCAACTGGAAAAATGATTAATATTGAAAATGTTGAAGCACATCCTCTATATGTTAAAGGTAAACTTGCATCCATGTTTTACCTCCTATTTTACTGACGGTACGGTATGCATAGTATGAATTGCGCCTAAAACCACTAATAGTTCAGGCCCTACGGGGTCCGATACTGCGTTTAATGATAGAAGCAACACACTTGGTATAGGTAGACATAAGACTCGCCGGAACATTTTACGAAAGGGAACCACCCAGTGGCGGCGCGTGGTAACAAGCTTTGGGGGTGCACACCAAAAAAAAAAAAAATTGCGGCGCAGGCATAAATTTTTTTTGAGTGCCACGCTAACTTTTTGGGCCATCGAGTGCCTTTAAATATTGCACGCTAATGCTATCAGAATTAGAAACTTCCGCCATTGTCGTAAATACCAAATCGTCGAAATCAAAACAAAACGCCGCGCCAGCGCCCGACCAATCATAGGAAGTTGTCTAAGCGCGCACTACTGAAAAGTGCGCGTGAACTGCTCTAAAATGCAACGCGAACCGTGGGCGCGGGAGGCATCACGGGGGTGCGGGCGGCATCGAGGCTAGTTTTTGAATAAGCGCGGTGCCGAGGGAAGGTTCAGATTTTATGTACTGTAAAATTCTATTAGGACATGTTGTCCTCTCTTTCTATATGTCGTAATTAGCATGCGACATAACATCCACGGTGCATAGAATTTGGTTCCAGTAAATTACCGTAAAGAATTAGATTCGAGCTTGGTTTGAACACGAATACAAACACATACATACCGGGTATTGATTTCTAGATAATATTCCAGTCTTTCGTGATTTCCTTTTGGGGTAATTATTAATTAAATTAAGGAATGATCAAAGTTTAATATTTTTTTAAGTATAATTTTGGAGTGCACGGGCACATGTGCACTTATTGAGAAACCGTCACTGGAACCACCCCCCCCCCAACCCTGACAGGTGAGTGGTTCCCCCCCTTAATTGTGCTTTTTGACGGTTTTTGCTAATAGCTCGAAAATGGTCAACGTTTCTAAAAATATTCTAAAGATCATTTTGCAAGCGGATAAAATTTCCTTTTTAACCATGTACCTCAGTACCCTCTAGAGGCAGTGGTACACGTTTCATAGGCCTACGAAAAAAGGGGAAAATGTTTAAAATAAGTTTTTTTAATATTTTTTGTGGTATTTTATATCCTTAACAGATTGTTTTTTCAAAAAAGCATTTTTGTTCAAAAACCCATTGTATGCATTTAAACATTTAATATGTTAGACATAACTTTTTAAAGTAGCCGCCTAGCTCAAGATGAGTAAAAAAATATTTTGATTGGTATTAACTTAAAACTTAATTTTTCGAGTTGAATTCATTTAAATTGGGGGGAGGCGGCATCACCCCTCTCGCCCCCCTCAAAAGTAATCTTTTACTGTATTTTTCTAAATTTGCAAACTTTTAACTTGGCCAAAAACAACTAAGTAATAGTTATTAAGGCTGACCAAAAGTCCTCTCCAACGATGTATAACACGCCCCCCTTACATCAGTGGCGCACCTTTTATAGGCATTTAAATAAATGATAAGTGTGGAAAAAACAATATATTTTTTTCTTAAATTTTATTTTCCTACATGTCTGGTTTTTATTTTTAAAGCTAAAGAAATTTCCTTTTTAACAATGTGTATCACTCCCCCCTAAAGGCAGCGGTAGATCTAGCATAGACGCACCAAAAATGGTCAAATTTGGTATACACTGGAATCTTCATTTAAGACAACCATGTTGGAACAGTACTAATACACACTGCGTTCAATAAGAGGACGAACACACTTGGTGTGAATATACAGTATACTCCTTTAAAAATATAACGAGGGGGAACCAACCGCCCACTCTTGGTGCGGGGACGGTTCCCCCCTAGATTTTTGCAACTTTTTTTATTACTTGGTATATCAAATTTGACCATTTTTAGGGCGTCTATGCAAGATCTACTGCTGGGTTGAGGGGGGAGTGATGTACATCGTTGGAAAAGAAATTTCTTTGGCTTTAAACTGAGACAGCAAAATTAAAGAAAATTAAAAAAAAAATAGTTTTTTTCACACTTCTCATTTATTTAAATGCCTATAAAAGGTGCGCCATTGATGTAAGTGGGGCGTATTATACATCGTTAGAGAGTACTTTTCATCAGCCTCAATAATTGTTACTAGTTAAAAGTTTGCATATAATTGGAAAAATACTGTAAGAGAGCACTTTTGAGGGATGTAAGAGGGGGGATGCCCACCACCCCAACTTTAAAGAAGGTCAACTAGAAAATGTCAGGTTTTAGTTATTACTAACCAAAAATTATTTTTTACTCACTCTCATTTTTATTTACAGCGTTACAAAAATGAATTTTTAACAAATTTGTTTGATTTAAGGAGTTCTACAAATGCATTTTTTTTATTTCAAGGCGGCTATTTGAAAAAAATATGTCTAGCTTAATAAGTATGGGCTTTTAACCTTATAAATAGTGTTAAGGAAATACCACAAAAAATATAAGTCAGAGGATACTACGGTACATCATTAAAAAGGAAATTGTATCCGCTTGAAAAATGATCTCTAGATTATTTTTGGAAAAGTTGACTGTTTTAGAGTTATTAGCAAAAAACTATCCAAAAGCATGTTTAAGGGGGGATACCACCCCCTGCCAGGTTTGGGGAGGGGTTGGTTCCTTTTCGTAAACTGTTCGGGCGAGTTCTATGTCTATCCATACCAAGTGTGTTGCTTCTATCATTAAACGCAGCATATCGATTGAATCTCGGATGTAGGGCCTGAACTATAATTGAATCGGTGAGTGAAAGAAGGGTCCAACGTATTTTTTTTGGCAAAAAGTCGGTTAGATAATAAATCTTATTTTTTTGTAAAACAACTCCAACTGGCATATGGAATAAAGTTTCCTGTGCACAACAACGCTAAATTTTTCTTCCTTTTTGAAATAATACATTTTATTGGTTTCCTGTAAAATGTGTATTTCTGCGCTTGGACCCTTCTTTCACTCACCGATTCAATTACTTTTAGGAAATGAAGAATTTAAAATAAGAAACACCCTCTGCTGCCCAGTTGAGCACGAGGCCAAAATCCTTGGAGTAATACAGCTTTATAACAAGCTTAGTGGAAAATTTACCCGTTATGATGAAAGCATTTTACACGCCATATGCATTTATTGTGGGATAGCAGTTAACTATGGAATCGAGTACAAACAATTAAATATTTTAATAAAAAGTCATGAAGTTGTTACTAACATTTTGGTTCAAAATATTGTGGTTACTGACCAAGCAATAATACAAGCAAGTATGTGCCCAAGTCATCATGCCGATGCTGGGTTTGATACTTTTCAGTTTTCCACAAGAAAAATTCTAGATAAAGAAACACCATGTTTTGTCATAAAAATGTTTCACGATTTGGGATTCATAAACGAATTTCAAATTAAAGTCGATCATTTGGCTAAATTTACATTATATGTTAAAAAAAGCTATTTAGATTTACCCTACTTTAATTGGCAAAGAGCATTTAGATGCACCCATTTTTTGTTTGTTTGTATTAAAAAATTTGAGGTTTTAGAAAATAACCTTTTATCTAAAATTGAAATCATGGCATGTTTAATAGCTTCTCTTTGTCACGATATCAACTATAAAAGTTCTCCAAGAAATGTGACTGAAATCAGCGATTGCCTTATTGCCAACATTTATTCGAGTGAAGAAAATTTGATGAAAAGAATTCAAGCAGATAATGCCTTAAATTTTTTTAATGTAAAAGATTGTAATTTTCTACAAAATTTACCATCAGAAGACTATAAGCAGTTTTTAAATTTGGTAAAAGACTTAATACTTGCAACTGATTTGGCAAATCATTATAGAATTCATTCAAGACAGTTGGCTATGAGCTTACAAGGATTCGATTCGACACCAGAAAACAAATTTTATCTTTCAACTCTTTTAATGACATGCGCAGATTTTTCAGAACACACTGAAGATTGGACGGAATCAAAAAGAGCTGCTCAATTAATATACTCACAATTTTTCGCAGACGAAACGTTGCAAAGAAAGGTTTTAGACCCAGACAATGATAAAGCTGTTTTATATGAAAACGTTGCTAATGACCAACAAAAACAAGGATTATCAATTCCAGAATTGCAACTAAAATTTTTAAATGAATGTGTCATCTGTATTTTTAAAATTTTGGCAAAATTGTTTCCCGCAGCAATTTGTTTGGTAGAAGCTTTGCAAAATAATATTTTGTGTTGGGAAGCCTCTAAAAGTTTATACGAGAAAATGAAGTTAGATGGTAAAACTTCAATCGAAATTTTAACCAGCATTGAAATAGAGAATAAAGTTTCCAAGATCTTAGAGCAATTAAAAGTAAGAGAGAATGTTATTTGATAACTATGCAACAGTTAATAGTAAAAAACTGTCTCAGTTTTGTGGATGCCTACTGAAAAAAATAAGGTAGGCATATTTATGACAAAAGCAGTTTAAAAAATGTTTATGTATGTATATATTCACCAAGAAGCTCACAATATTTAGAACCTATTCTAATATGTATTTATTTAAAAACTATTGTAGAACATAAAAGTATAGACATAAAATGTACCCCAGAAGTGTGTATTCACCGATTTTTTCGGGATGTTAATCTAAATTGTTTTTTAAGGAACATAGGAACGTATTTTTTGTAACTCTTCTATTTTATCCAAAATGGTCATGCTTGAAATTCTTTCTTAACATTTTACAGTTTTTTCAAAAATTTGATGATGAGTACATGTCTGGAATACACTGTACTGAGTGGGCCAAAAAAACCGGACAAAATATTTTTTATTAAAATTTATAATTGATTTTAAAGGAACAAACTACGCTTTGCAAGAAATTGGTTAGGGTTTTAAACAAAATTAAATTAAAATGAATTTAGAAAAAAATTGAGAAAGCAATCGCATTTTAAGTAACACAATAGTTTAAGAAAAAATATTTTTTGGGAACCACAGAACCGATTTAACAAGGACCAACTTAAATATATTTTTTTAAGTTTCCATAAGAATAAACGAACCTCTTTGAAGGGTTATGGTTGATCCATTTTGGAATTTAAAATGACAGGCAAAAAGTTATAATAAAAAATATTTGTCCGGTTTAGAAATGCAGGTAACAATCTTGAAAAAAAAATTCATTCCTCGGTTGTGAGATTTATCTTTATCTTGGTTTCTATGGGATATTTTGAAACCGGCACCGAACAACGGCTACCTGTACGAAAGCCTGCCAACCAATCTTGGTAGTGATTCTGTGATTACAGATTTATAGGTTAGAAAGCTTGTTTTCAGTAAAATAAAATCCAAATTAAATTTCAAGGTGTACAAAATCCTTTTGTGTGCTTCCGAGTCTACAGAAACTACAAAAGTCAATGAAAAGTTGTATTTGACTCTATAACGAAATAGCGTGTATTAAAATAGTGCGTTATAAAATAACGTGCTAATTGGAGAAGAACAGCGCGTGTTCGAAATAGTTCTTGTTTAAAATAGCGCGTGGTCAAAATAAGGCCGTATAAAAATGGGGCTTGTTTAAAAAACATAGCGCGTATTTAAAAATGTGCCTATTGTTTAAAATATGCCCATTTCAAAAAAGAAGAAAGGTCAGGGAATCCATTTACGATTCATTAACCAAGTAGGCTATCTAAGATTTCGATTTCTAACCGCTCGCTCCCGCTGCGACACCGCGCTGCAGAAAAACGCGTGTGTGTAGAGTACCTAGACGCGGCGATTTCCATTTAAGTCTATGTTAGCGTCGCTCAAGCGAGTCGAACAATGCCTGCTTACGTCACCAGCGGACCAGTTGCTTTGTGTGTATTGAGAGTTCGTGTGATTTTAAGGTGTTTTTGACGTTTTTATCTCCGTTTTTTTGCTTTTTTTCATTAATTTGACGGTGTGGTTGACTATTTAGGAGGTAAATAAACCTTTAGAAATGTGAATTAAGTGAATTTATATAAACAAAGCACATTAATTTATTTTTGAAATAAAAGCTTTGTGTTCCCTCTTTCAGTGTAGAAATATAAATAAATATACTTTTATCATGGGCGTACCCAGGGGGGCCTTGGGGCCCGGGCATTGCATTTTTTTACATATTTTCCACATATTTCATGAAAAAACACAAAAAATAGCTTAAAATTCGACATCATGAGGCTTTGCACCCCCCCCCCCCCAAGAGGCCTCTGCCCTTTCCCCAAGACCTATTCCTGGGTGCGCCACTGCTTTTATATAATTATATTTATATAAACTTTTAATTTTTTTTGGATTTTTGGAAACTTCTTGCTCATTAAATTAATCACATTGAAGAAAATTGGTAAATATGCCGCAAACTTACTTCTTTTATTGAACTGATTTTTGGAAAGTTTATTTTGTAGACAGTTTCTCCAAGTTTAGTTTCAGTTTTTTCTTAAGTTTTTTTTAGTCTCTTTATAGAAGTTTTCAGAAACATGCTACAGAAGAAGGAGTGAAAACGGGCGCTGGGTGGTATAAAAACAACTCATAACACAATCAATGTAAATCATTTGAAAACAAAAACTAATGATCAGAACCAAAAACTGACTGGTTTTTGACATAATAATATAATAAATATTGCAATTTTAGATCTTTAATATCAAATAAATACCTTTTTGTTACTACATAATATAAGTGTATTTTATTATATCCGCAACAAAAACAATACATTATACATCTATTGATTTAAATTGATTAAACTTTAAAAACAATCCTACTTCTATTCTAAAACTTTCAACTATTTAAAAAAGAAACTGCAACATATCGTCTGGTAGGAAAATTCAGCTCTCAGAGCAAACCCTTGATTTATCAAATCATTTGTTTTGAATGAATGAAATTATTAATTAGATTTACTAACACGAATATAAAATTTGTTTGCAAATAAACAAGAAAAAAGTGGGAAATACTCACGATTGCAATGTATATTAAATGAAGCGCGCTGAGCAGAGGTCCACTAGTGACGTAAGCAAGGCGCCGCCTACCGCTGAAAGATTCGAGCTAATAGGCAATCCTGTGTGTTTATAATCGTTGGATGCCACGCACGTCATCAATTTTATCTTGGTATTGGTACTTGCGGTCGGATAGTGCCATACGGAATAAATTACACATAATACTTTATTAAACTAATTCCCAATATAAAACACTACACCTATGGATCTCCGAAACAGTCAATCACAAGGTAGAGGCGGCCAGTAGAACCTCCTCAGCCGTGACGTGGGTGGCTTCAACTCTCGCCGCGCGAACTCTACCAGCGCCACGGACCGCAATTGCGGTAACGCTGCGGCACCGTGCGGCAGAGAAATGCGTGTGTGTACTGGCGCTAAACTTTTTTTTGTTAATCATCACTCCTCACTAAAGTTTTTATAGAATATTGAAATTATATATGCAAATATTTTACTTAGCGTCATTTTAACAATTACGCGAAAAAACGTCTGATATCAGCATATTTTTTCACATCGAGGTATGCATTTTTTTGTTGGTCTTGTGTTACGGGTCAGACGACCCACACTTCCTTCTTACAAATTTTTCATAGAAGAAATAAGTTTTGTTTACCTATTTGTGTTTTTCCAAAACCTGATATAATCTTACCTGAAAATATTCTGGTCTGATCAACGCTAAATTGTAAAGCAGCCAAAACACCCTGTGTATTTAAGACATCTAAGCCTCCTAGGATGGGACTTTCTTCTATTTATGGAAATAAATAGGCATTCTTTAAGGTACAATAAACGGAGTCACTGGAAAATAAGTCTTAGTCCTTTATTTTGTAAAAATACCTAAGGTTTACATTTTACCGAACTAGGTAAACAAACCCAAAAATATCCCTTTTCACGAAACTCTTAAATCACTTTGTCAGAAAAACATTGGACATTGATTCACCTTTTGACCTCATTTCAGCCCTCACTTCCCCTCAAGAACTCTAAAAATGTTCATATACTTCACTTAATTTTTATTAAAATTTTGTAAACAAACACAAATAACTGTCAAGGTCAAGGTAAAACCTAGGGAATTTTGGTACCAGACCATGTGGATTTTAAAACTGACAGTTCTTTTAACCTCTTTTTGAGTTTTTCCTTGGTAGGAAATCAAAAACAGGAAAGCATTTTTGCTGATTATACCTAAGAGAATTTTCTTTAAGTTGATTTATAGTGGCGACTTTAATGTTTATAAAGTCCACTTAGGCTGATTTGCCATATTCTGTTATTTCTAAAGAATATATTCTCTTAAAATCTCAACACCCCGAGCTGAATACTCGGTGCAACACTAAGGCCAAACTTCAACCGGTAAGTCCAATGCTTTTATAACTTTAATTTCACTTAACCATATTTGCACTGGTTTCGTTTAGCATGTAGCAATATTACTTAATATTTCACTGACCACTTTATTTCACCGCTTTAATGCATGGCTATTTTTCTCGCTTGTAGAGGCCTTCTTTTCCCGGACAAGATCCTGCTCTTGCCCATCTCTAACATATACCTCTGATTTGCCTCAACTAGAGTGATTTTGCCCAGCAGTCCTGTGAATTTCTGGAGGTTCATTTGCAACTGGTTAGGCCGATGGACATAGGATGCAGCTAAGTAGTGACTGAAACAAACAGTACAAATAAAGACACCATTGAATAAGCCTATATTATTCTTAAACAGCCAGGATAAGTTGTATTTATCCTTATTATTACTTACCTAGTTCATTTATTTGGAACTGTATCCTTGCAGCAATGTGAATGTGTGTGAGTGGGTGTGAATTAAGGGACTAAACTACCGCCTTAACAACAAATAATCCTAATTACACTGTAAACTGTGGTGCACCCCAGGTATTAGAATTTATTTTTACCATTATGAATAGACACTATGAACTCCTATTTTAGGACCTTTTTTTTTTGAGCCCTAATAATGTAAATAAATAAGGTTTGGTTACAAAAACACAAGGTGGTTTTTATTCTGCTTGAACTGTGCCAAATAATAAATATAACCCTAACTGTCCTGGATGCACAGCATCAATACAAACAAAGAAATTAGATCAAACTAGAGTAGACTTAGCGTGGGACCGACCCTTACGGGTTGTCCACAAACATTTACATCCACTCCCTGTGAGCTTATATTGTTTTTGTTGTCTAGGGGTGCTTGGCCTTTACAAGTTAACAAATAAGTACCCCGATGGTACTGCACTGGGTGGTATTCTACATAGATTTAGTCGTTTGTGCGATAGACCGCCCAGGGCGGTATCAAATTGGCGCCCAACATTTTTATCGATATAGTCGAATATCGATACTGATTTGAGTGTTTGCTAGAAAGTCGGTGTGAACAAAAAAATAGTATAGTTTTTACCAACACACACTGGGGAACAGCTCAATTAAAAATTAATTGTCAATTTTATTTAAATACAAACTAGATCGGTATTTGTCATATCTTAAAAGAAAAAAATTTATATAAATACAACTTTCTGTAAATATCAGTATTGATAGTTGATATTTTTATATCACCCCTATTTCCTAGTTTGGCAACTGATTTCTTTGAAATATGTTGATTGTGTTTGCAAGTGGACGTAAATCTAGTCTGAACGGCACGCACTGCAGAGTATAATTTCGTTCAGTTAGGAGCACGTTGGTTGACTCTTGTTGTTTTCGGCGTACCCAAGGTGCAGACCTACGATATGCATAGTTGGAGACTATTGTGCAAAGATATTATATTGAGGGTAGAGCTTCGTTTAGAGTAAAGTAGTCAAGTGCGCGACGGTGTTTAATAGTAGTAAATACCAAGGTGGCGTGGGTGCGTTTGTTCTGACACTGCTTACGTGATTGGCTACTTCTGTTTTTCCTGAAAAGAAAAATTGCATTTTTCTTTTATTTTGGTAAGGGGGGAATCTCTTGTTTTTTTTAACTTCATGTTTGCTGGCTTACTCATAATAAAGTAGCTTGTAGTTTAAGTGCAGGATTAAAGTATAGGAGTAAATACGAGTTAAGATGGAGGTCAATAGGTTGAGATCAGATGAAATGCAATATGAATTGATGATCCGCAACAGACCCTCTACCATTCCCTATAACGATATGCGCAGAGACTTAAGAAACATTTTGAGACTTGAAAGAGAAGTGATCGAACCAATTTTTCAGCTACAGAACCTAAACCCGGACTTAGAACTTCAGATTTGTCATACAAAACTGGCCGAATTAACACAGGATGTGGCAAATTTTGATATAAATAACGCTTTTAATGAACATCAGAGGATCTCAACAAGACTATTACACGTGCATGGTAGGCTGTCTAGAATACCAACACACACTGGGGAACAGCAGATGCAGTGTTGCCAGCTTATTTCACGCACTCAGAAACTTTTGGAAGACTTAGCTAGACTTATGGATTATAGCAACACCAGATTACAAGGGTTTGTGGACTATAGCCATACTGCTGTCAGTAGAGTGGGTGAAGAAGGCGAGGAGCCAAATTTGAGTGTGGAGCAACCAATAGACCTCAGTAACCGAAGAGGCACCCAAGCAAGTGGTAATAGCAATGAAGATCAGATGCAGCAGGATGGGTCGGCTGGATTAAACGCTGTGTTACAACAGGGAGATATGGCAAATACACATACGAGTAATAACGAAGGAAATGTGGTTATTTTGCAAAATGTGAGCTTGTTACACGAAGGTCAAATCGGGAATTTATCACTACCGCAAAACTCAGGAAATGGGACAGCATCGGCAATACCGGTACAGAACAATAATAACTTTACTAACGTAACTGCGCATACTCCCCAACAAAATCAACAACAATCGATAGGACACTTCGCCCCAAATCGCCAACTAGTTTTGCCAAGAATAGAGGACGCGATGCCACAAAACCTACCCCCTTCTGACGCGGTACTCCCGGCTATAAATTTATTACACAACCAGGATTACATATCCCAAACAGAGATGAACGCATCCGAATACCAAAGTTTCAACAGTCGTTTGGCAACCCTCCCTTCTGTTGAACCGGACAATACATATTCGAGAAACCTGCTCTTTGTTCATCCACCTGTAACTACACATTCATACCCTGTTCAGCCACAGTTACCCTCGGCTCCCGGTAGACCTTATTGGCAACCGACGCTGCCAGGACCGGCACGAACGCAGCTTGCCCCTCGGGTCCTGGGATTTGAGACACCACTGGAATGGGAAAGATGTGAACCAGCCGGCTGGCTAAACCCAACATACGATATTGTTCACCAAAATAGAAACATGTTAAACCACACCTACGATGCTAATAATCAGGACGGGCATCAACCCTGTAATGCATACGAAAATGTGCAGCCTCCGGCATCAAGCAACGCTATTCCCTCGATCTCTCAACAAGATATGGCACGTCCGCTTTCTTCCACAATGCAACCGCGTCCGGTGACTCAGGTAGTTCCTGATCAACCCCCACCAGTTACCACTATACCCAGTCAACCAGTAGTTAGCAGGTCAGATACGATTGTGAATCCTACAGTTACGACGACTCAAAGTTCTTCTTCTTCTAATACCCAAACTGTAACAATATCACTAGTAGACTTGGCGAATTTATTAAGAAATACGAGCCTACAACCAGTGCCAACTAGTTCCCAGAACTCATATGAAAACTACATAGAATCATATATGAAAAACTTTGATATAAGCAAACTACGTTTAAATTACGATGGACAGTCGAGTGTCGTGAACTTTTTAAAGCGAGTAGAGGAAGTTCGTGCAGCGCGGGGAATACCAAAAGAAGTTCTGTTTCGGTCTGCCTCGGAAATCCTTACCGGTGAAGCTAGGTTGTTCTGGAGAAGAAACCAGTTTGCCGATTGGGATGACCTTGCCAATCGGCTGAGATTAAGATTTCTATCATTCGATTATGAAGAGGATTTATGGTATGAAATCCGTACGCGAACACAAGGAGCTAAGGAAAAGGTCGCTACTTTTGTTGACGCCATTGAAAATTTGTTCGCTAATCTACGAAGACCACCTTCTGAAGAAGAGCGATTAGCCACCATACGAAGAAACCTTCTACCACATATTCAAGACCGATTAGCTTTACATGATGTTGATACCATCGATCAACTGGCATATCTCGGACGAAGGATAGAAGAAACAATGGCTCGTACGCAAAACTTCCAACCCCCTCCGACCAACTATAAAACTCTTTTGGAACCGGCACTCGCTTACCGACGTCCCAATTTAACTTCTTCTCAAGAACCTTCCCGTCTAGCGGCGGTCCATCAACCGGAAACTATTGTAGACATACCGCCGGAGGTGGATGCGATTGGAGAACCCCAAAATAGACCTGGATGTTGGAATTGCCAGTCTGAAGCTCACAAATTCCGGAAGTGCGACAAACTTCCATGGAGCAAATTCTGTTTTAAGTGTGGAAGACCAGGAACTTATTCATCTGATTGTCCTAACCCTCGATGTCAAAAAAACGCACGGAGGGGAACTTAAAGAGTCGTATAGTTTCCAGTTCGTCGCTTACGGCTCAAGCTTTGGAATTTAAACCAGTTCTCGACTTTGTTTTGGCACATGCTCGGAATGATCAACGGCCGTACTTGCATGTTAAACTATATGGGTCAGAATTTTTAGCTTTATTGGACTCGGGTGCCTCAAGTGTGTTTCTTGGAGGTCCCGGCTGGAAAGTGCTAAAATCCCATTGTTCTTTAAAGAAAGACGGCCCCTCTTGCTGTACAGTGGCCAACGGTCAATCAGAGAGTTGCATTGGCACTATCGAAGTACCCATTAGTCTGAGGAATAAGGTAAAAATTTTCAAAGTACTGGTCATTCCATCACTTCCACATTCGCTGATTCTAGGCACAGATTTTTGGGTTAAGATGGGAATAATACCTGATTTATTCGCTGGTGAATGGTCTTTTCGATCAGACACTTTGGAAACCCCCGCACTTATGGCTATTCAACCTTATGAAATGCTAACTAACGATCAACGGAGGCAACTGGACGAACTACTAAATTCAACTTTTTCAAAGATGGGTGACCAATTAGGTTGTACCTCGTTAGTGGAACACTCAATAACACTAAAGCCCGGAGTCTCACCCATTAAGCAAAGACATTATCCTATTTCTCCGGCCGTCCAAAAGCATGTTAATGCAGAGCTCGATAAGATGATAAGAGATGGCATCGTAGAACCTTCCAGATCTCCTTGGGCATCTCCAATAGTACTTATTAAAAAGCGCTCAGAGCCCGATGAACCAATTAAATATAGATTTTGTGTTGATTATAGGATTTTGAACAAGAACAGTATCTCCGATGCTTATCCGATTCCTTTTGTCGAATCGACCTTAACGAAACTTCGAGATGCACATTTCTTAACAACTCTAGACATTAAGTCAGCCTACTGGCAAATACCCGTGGCACCGGAATCGAGACCTTTAACAGCATTTACGGTTCCTAACCGGGGGTTATTTCATTTTAAACGTATGCCGTTTGGCCTTCACTCAGCTCCGGCTACTTGGCAACGGCTACTAGATAATTTACTAAGGGATTTGGAGCCATACGTATTTGTATATTTAGACGATATCGTTGTCTGTACGTCTACATTTGAAGACCACTATCGCATTTTGAAGTTAGTTTTAGAACGCTTGACAGACGCTGGGTTAACACTTAGTCGTGACAAGTGTCACATCTGTCGAAAAGAAGTTGCTTTCTTAGGTTACGTGATTAACGTCAATGGTTTAATGGTTGACCCAGGAAAAATCGAGGCTTTGATTCGCATTCCTAGCCCCAAAAATGTCAAGGAAGTTCGTTCTGTGCTAGGCGTCGCAGGGTGGTACAGACGGTTCGTCGATAATTACGCGACAACCATTGCACCTCTTACCGCTCTTCTACGCAAAAATAAAACTTTCAACTGGGATGAGTCCTGTGAAAAAGCATTCAATACCATAAAGGAAAGTCTAGTATCGGCCCCGGTGCTTGCTCAACCCGATTTTGCCAAACCATTTTTTGTTCAGACGGATGCTTCCGACTTCGGTCTTGGAGCTGTTTTGACGCAAATGGACGAACAAAATAACGAAAGAGTTATATGCTATTTAAGTCGTTCTCTTACAAAACAAGAAAGACGATTTAGTACCACCGAAAAGGAAGCGTTGGCGGTTATATGGGCTCTGGAGCGATTAAGACCATATATCGAGGGGACTAAGTTTAGTGTCATAACCGACCACTATAGCCTTAAGTGGTTACACAATATTAAGGACCCCATCGGTCGAATTGCGCGCTGGTTGGTCCGCCTCCAACAGTATGACTTTGATGTTATTCATCGCAAGGGAAAAGACCATGTAACCCCGGACCTCCTCTCTCGATCTGTTCCAGTTCTGGATTTGATCCAAACTCAGGAAAATCAAAAAGATGTGACATATACTGGGCCTGATGCTTGGTACGCCAGCTTGCTGAAGAAAGTTGATGAGCGTCCTGATCAATATCCTTTATGGAGAACTCATCAAGGTCTTCTATTTAAGCATGTAGAGCCACCTTACCCAGATCTGGCCGACTCTGCTGACGAGTGGTGCCAGGTCGTGCCCCGAGAAGATCGTTCTGCCCTTATCAAAGATCATCATGATCCACCTACCTGTGGTCACCTGGGCATTACAAAGACTTTAGCTAGGTTACAAGCCAAATATTACTGGCCCAAAATGAAGCACAGTGTAGCTAGATACATCAGGAATTGTATAGTATGCCTTAAAACCAAACCAGAACAAAAACGACCTGCCGGTTTTATGCGAAGTCAAACGCCAACGGCTGAACGTCCTTGGCAAATAATTAGCATAGATCTTTACCAATTACCTAGATCTTCTGCCGGATATACATACGTATTGTCAGTATTGGACGTATTCAGCAAATTCATTCTTTTCTTTCCGCTACGGAAAGCAACTGCTGATGCTGTATGTCGACAGATGGAAGACAATGTATTCATGGTGTTTGGTGTTCCGGAACGAATAATTGCCGACAATGGCGTACAGTTTAAAAAGAGTCCTAAACTACTGGAGTTGGCCACTAGATACCAAGCAAAAATGAAATTTATTTCGAACTACCACCCTCAAGCAAACCCAGTAGAAAGGCCACATAGAGTTCTAGGAACGATGCTAAAAGCTTACGTAAAAGAACACCAGAAAGATTGGGACAAGTTTCTGGCTAAACTTACGGCAGCTATCCGGTCAGCAAAACACGAAGCCACCGGCCTAACTCCCAATTTTATTGTCTTTGGTCGTGAACTCTATTTTACGGGCGAGAAACGTTCTAAACCCGAAGATAGTACTACTGATCCGATAGCACGAGTTTTAGCTCGATCACATGCCCTTACCAAGCTATTTGAGGATGTTCAGACGAAACTCAAACAAGCTTATGAGAAAAGCGCCAAAGTGTATAACTTACGTCGTCGTGGAGATGGTTTTTCGGTAGGACAAAAAGTTTGGAAGCGAACGTTTTACTTGTCAAATGCTAGCCAAAATTTCATGGCTAAATTAGCTCCCAATTACGAAGGACCTTTTGTTATAAAGAAAGTCACTTCTCCTTGGTCCTATGAGCTCGTCGACGAGACCGGTAAACCTCGAGGTGTGTGGTCTGCAAAAGACCTCAAGCCTCATCCCACTGACGTCTAAGACCTATACTATAATCCCAAATTATGATATATTCCCAGATTCGACATGATGTCCCGATCGTGACTTTACCCATGAGATGGCAAAAGTAGATCATTAAGGTCTTGAGCCTTTAATACCGTATTTACGTACCGTAGGTATTGGAGGTCTAGTTTAGTTTCGTATAGTCAGAGACCGATGAGTTTCATCTGTCCCTGGTACAGTTTACTTTTGGTTGTTTGAACGCCTGAAGGTTATCTTCGATTCTATACTCCAGAGTTGGTTATGGTAAGTTCTTACTTAGAATAGATTATTCTCTTTGTTATCACTCTTGGATAGTTTTTTTCAGTAGCTAAAAATTTTTTGTGTGAAACAAACCGGTTCTTATAACCTATAGTCTGTTTACCCTGTGTAAATATAATGATTGACAGTAGAGTTTTAAGATTAGGTAAAACCTGTGTAAATATAATGATTGGCAGTAGACTTGTAAGATTAGGTAAAAGTTGTTGTGCAGTAGTAAGAAAGAAATTAACGGTGCACAAAATTTAGAAAAAATCGTTTTTTTTGTTTTCTTAAGTAAAATTTCTAGTTAATAAGCTCTTTAAGAAAATTTTCTCCACGAAAATTTTCTATCTGGTAAGGGGGGAGTTTGTTACGGGTCAGACGACCCACACTTCCTTCTTACAAATTTTTCATAGAAGAAATAAGTTTTGTTTACCTATTTGTGTTTTTCCAAAACCTGATATAATCTTACCTGAAAATATTCTGGTCTGATCAACGCTAAATTGTAAAGCAGCCAAAACACCCTGTGTATTTAAGACATCTAAGCCTCCTAGGATGGGACTTTCTTCTATTTATGGAAATAAATAGGCATTCTTTAAGGTACAATAAACGGAGTCACTGGAAAATAAGTCTTAGTCCTTTATTTTGTAAAAATACCTAAGGTTTACATTTTACCGAACTAGGTAAACAAACCCAAAAATATCCCTTTTCACGAAACTCTTAAATCACTTTGTCAGAAAAACATTGGACATTGATTCACCTTTTGACCTCATTTCAGCCCTCACTTCCCCTCAAGAACTCTAAAAATGTTCATATACTTCACTTAATTTTTATTAAAATTTTGTAAACAAACACAAATAACTGTCAAGGTCAAGGTAAAACCTAGGGAATTTTGGTACCAGACCATGTGGATTTTAAAACTGACAGTTCTTTTAACCTCTTTTTGAGTTTTTCCTTGGTAGGAAATCAAAAACAGGAAAGCATTTTTGCTGATTATACCTAAGAGAATTTTCTTTAAGTTGATTTATAGTGGCGACTTTAATGTTTATAAAGTCCACTTAGGCTGATTTGCCATATTCTGTTATTTCTAAAGAATATATTCTCTTAAAATCTCAACACCCCGAGCTGAATACTCGGTGCAACACTAAGGCCAAACTTCAACCGGTAAGTCCAATGCTTTTATAACTTTAATTTCACTTAACCATATTTGCACTGGTTTCGTTTAGCATGTAGCAATATTACTTAATATTTCACTGACCACTTTATTTCACCGCTTTAATGCATGGCTATTTTTCTCGCTTGTAGAGGCCTTCTTTTCCCGGACAAGATCCTGCTCTTGCCCATCTCTAACATATACCTCTGATTTGCCTCAACTAGAGTGATTTTGCCCAGCAGTCCTGTGAATTTCTGGAGGTTCATTTGCAACTGGTTAGGCCGATGGACATAGGATGCAGCTAAGTAGTGACTGAAACAAACAGTACAAATAAAGACACCATTGAATAAGCCTATATTATTCTTAAACAGCCAGGATAAGTTGTATTTATCCTTATTATTACTTACCTAGTTCATTTATTTGGAACTGTATCCTTGCAGCAATGTGAATGTGTGTGAGTGGGTGTGAATTAAGGGACTAAACTACCGCCTTAACAACAAATAATCCTAATTACACTGTAAACTGTGGTGCACCCCAGGTATTAGAATTTATTTTTACCATTATGAATAGACACTATGAACTCCTATTTTAGGACCTTTTTTTTTTGAGCCCTAATAATGTAAATAAATAAGGTTTGGTTACAAAAACACAAGGTGGTTTTTATTCTGCTTGAACTGTGCCAAATAATAAATATAACCCTAACTGTCCTGGATGCACAGCATCAATACAAACAAAGAAATTAGATCAAACTAGAGTAGACTTAGCGTGGGACCGACCCTTACGGGTTGTCCACAAACATTTACATCCACTCCCTGTGAGCTTATATTGTTTTTGTTGTCTAGGGGTGCTTGGCCTTTACAAGTTAACAAATAAGTACCCCGATGGTACTGCACTGGGTGGTATTCTACATAGATTTAGTCGTTTGTGCGATAGACCGCCCAGGGCGGTATCACTTGGTTTTGGTTCGATTCAAACTTATTCTTTGGTGTCGTCTTCCTAGAGGTCACTTTTCAAAATATTGTCATTAACCTTCTAGCAGGCGTGTTTATAATAACAATAAAACACACATTTATTTTTAGTATCTGACATAACGGTCGATGGGTAGGTATGCTAAATAGGAATAATCAATTCAAAAATGATAAAATTATTTTAGCAAGTTACTTAAGAATGTTAATGATAATATTTGGCGATACACAATCTTATAATGAAATATTAATTTTTTATGCCATGCCAATTTCAAGTAAATTAAAAACAGTAGGTAATTGTGGTGTGGCTGTGGCCGGGTTAAAAATTACCAAATAATAATTTATTTAGGATGTTTTCTATAATTATAATTGGCACTCGGGTGAGCTCCATACTCGCCACTGTATTTCCGATACCAGTCATAGGATCGTTTTAAGCCCATGAGAAATCAGAAGATCGAGATCTACAACATACTAAAATGTCAAAATCGTGAAATTTTAAAAATCCCATTTAATGTGTGTCTGCTCCTTTTGCAAAAGTAGCAAGGTAAATTATTTTGAGGTAAAAATATTATCAAAAAATTTCTGAACGGAGGCTGGTATAAATATGCGGTTTCTGGATTTTAGTAATATATTTTTTTAATAATTATTATCATCATGTCAAATCAGTCATATGTTTATTTATTTTTTAATATTAAATAAAAAAAAATTCTCACTTTTTCTTCTTCCATTTTTAACATTATGACTAGTTTCAAACAAAAACAACATTTCCTCTATTATTAAATCTTGTCAAGTCATAAAGAATTCCCTCCTAATCTTCATTATCTTTTATTTTAAAATTATTTGCCCAATCCCAAGTTTCTTTCTATTTATTCTGCGAAAACCATGTAAAAATCCATTTCTTTTCATTTTACAGCCGCATTAATCCAATCATGATAAATCGGATTAGAGCTATTTACCAAAAAGCATGGCGTAATAAAAATGGCCGAAATTGATGGCTACTACATAAATTTGGGGAGGTCATTTCATCCAATTTTGCCCGATAAGACCGACAGATTTTTTTTCGAGAAGTATAGCAAAAGAAAATGAAAAATAAATGTATTAGTGATATATTATCTGGAAAGGGATAAAAATGGCGCGTTTTATCCTAAAATTAAAAGTTTGGAGACCGACTTAAAGGAGGGCTATAAATCATCAAGGGATAAAAATACACTTTTATTTATTTTTAGAATTTTTTGTCCGTGTTTTGGCGTTTTTACGTTTTTTTAGAATTTGTTATTTATAATCTTTGATCCGTCACTTTTCATTCCAGGGACTAAAAGTGAGAGTTTTATCCCTCACATCTAAGATAAAAAGTACAGTTATTATCCTGAAAGTTCAAGACGTTTTATGAAAAAGTGGAACTTTTAATTCGGAATGGGACAACTGGGCGCCGGGCCAACTGGGCGCCGGGCCAATTCGGCGCCGCCAACTGGGCGCCGGCCAACTCGGCGCCGGACTAAAAAAAATTTTTTTTACAAAATGTGTAGATGAAAAATAAAATATATTATTTATACAAAAACATCTTTAAAAAATCCTACGCAATTTTTTACAACCTTTATTTAGCTTCGAGTGTTCTAACTAACTATCTATCAAATCTTGTGAAGCGTTTTTGACACACTTCCCATTATCCGATTTGGATGAAATTTGGTACAAACGTAGTGGTCCCATGACAATACAACATTAAGAAAAAAATATCCAAACAACCCCTACCCCCACCCCTTCTATAGAAAAATGTGTTTTTGACAAACTTCCCGTTATCCGATTTGAATAAAATTTGGTATACACATAGTGGTCCGATGATGATACAACAATAACAAAAAAATATCCTCCCACCCCTACCCCCACCCCTTCTATAGAAAAATGTGTTTTTGACACACTTCCCGTTATCCGATTTGGATAAAATTTGGTATACACATAGTGGTCCGATGATAATACAACAATAAGAAAAAATATCCTCCCACCCCTACCCCCACCCCCTTCCATAGAAAAATGTTTTTGACACACATCCCGTTATCCGATTTGTATGAAATTTGGTATACATATAGTGATCCGATGACAATATATTATTAAGAAAAAAATATCCTCCCACCTCTACCCCCACCCCCTTTCATAGAAAAATGAGTTTTTGACACACTTCCCATTATCCGATTTGGATGAAACTTGGTATTCACATAGTGGTCTGATGACAATACAACATTAATAAAAAAATATCCTCCTAGTTCCCCTTCTATAGAAAAATGTGTTTTTGACACACTTCCCGTTATCCGATTTGGATAAAATTTGGTATACACATAGTGGTCCGATGATAATACAACAATAAGAAAAAATATCTTCCCACCCCTACCCCCACCCCCTTCCATAGAAAAATTTGTTTTTGACACACATCCCGTTATCCGATTTGGATGAAATTTGGTATACATATAGTGATCCGATGACAATACAATATTAAGAAAAAAAATCCTCCCACCTCTACCCCCACCCCCTTTCATAGAAAAATGAGTTTTTGACACACTTCCCATTATCCGATTTGGATGAAATTTGGTATTCACATAGTGGTCCGATGACAATACAACATTTAAAAAAATATCCTACCACTCCTCCCCCACCCTCATCTATAGAAAAATGCGTTTTTTGACACACTTCCCATTATCCGATTTGTATGAAATTTGGTATACATATAGTGGTCCGATAACAATACAACAATAATGAAAAAATGTTCTCCCACCCCTACCCCCCACCCCCTTCCATGAAAAATGCGTTTTTGACACACTTCACTTCAAATGACTTTTATAAAATTTGGTATATGCATAAAGGCCCGATGGCAATACAGCCCAAACAAAAAATATATTTCTACCTCTACCCCCACCCTCTCCTTCCCCCATTAGAAAAATGAGTTTCCAAACAACTTACGATCAGCGATTTCATTATAATCTAGAATAAACTCTTCTTTATTTATTTACCTCTGCATTTTTCTGCTAGATTGATTCTTGCAAATAGTAATATTTAATTGATACGGATATCTTATCGTGCTAACATCTTCAAAATTTCCATCAGTCGGCCATCGCTTTTATTATTATGATAATATTAGACTATTAGAAAATTATTTTTTAATTTTTAGTGCATTTTATAAAAGCTTGTGACTTAAAAAAATTTTTTTACTAATTTATTTGAAATCTATTTTTGTTAAGTAAAGTTAAATCCATTAAGTCGACTGTTGAATCTTGGTAGTTGTAGTGTTTGGAAACCGGGTAATACTACAATTTACGTTTTTAATTACAACAATGGCGGATCGAAAAATCAAAATGCTTGAGGTCATTTACGAAAATGTTTTACTCAAACTTAAAAAAATCAAAATGTCGGATCCAAAATGGCAGATTTTTTATTTACTAACCGATTTGTCTCAAACTTGAAATATTACATTACTTGAAGTCATTTAACAAAATCTTTTACTCAAACTTAAAAAAATTAAAATGGCGGATCAAAATTGGCAGATTTTTTATTTACTAACCGACTTGTCTCATACTTGAAAGATTGCAGTGCTTAGGGATCGATTTATAATAAATTTAGAACTTTGTGGTGTTTAACGTCGCTGAACATGATTTTTTACTCTTTTTAAAAAAATCATCTAAATCGGATAATGGGAAGTGTGTCAAAAACTCATTTTTCTATGAAAGGGGGTGGGGGTAGAGGTGGGAGGATATTTTTTCTTAATATTGTATTGTCATCGGATCACTATATGTATACCAAATTTCATCTAAATCGGATAATGGGAAGTGTGTCAAAAACTCATTTTTCTATGAAAGGGGGTGGGGGTAGAGGTGGGAGGATATTTTTTCTTAATATTGTATTGTCATCGGATCACTATATGTATACCAAATTTCATCCAAATCGGATAATGGGAAGTGTATCAAAAACTCATTTTTCTATGAAAGGGGGTGGGGGTAGAGGTGGGAGGATATTTTTTCTTAATATTGTATTGTCATCGGATCACTATATGTATACCAAATTTCATCCAAATCGGATAATGGGAAGTGTATCAAAAACGCATTTTTCTATAGATGAGGGTGGGGGTAGGAGTGGTAGGATTTTTTTTGAAATGTTGTATTGTCATCGGACCACTATATGTATACCAAATTTCATCCAAATCGGATAATGGAAAGGGTGTCAAAAACGCATTTTCTATGGAAGGGGGTGGGGGTAGGGGTGGGAGGATATTTTTTTTTAATGTTGTATTATCATCGGACCACTATGTGAATACCAAATTTTATCCAAATCGGATAATGGGAAGTGTGTCAAAAACTCATTTTTCTATGAAAGGAGGTGGGGGTAGAGGTGGGAGGATATTTTTTTCTTAATATTGTATTGTCATCGGATCACTATATGTATACCAAATTTCATCCAAATCGGATAATGGGAAGTGTGTCAAAAACGCATTTTTCTATAGATGAGGGTGGGGGTAGGAGTGGTAGGATTTTTTTTTTCAATATTATATTGTCATCGGACCACTATATGTATACCAAATTTCATCCAAATTGGATAATGGGAAGGGTGTCAAAAACGCATTTTCTATGGAAGGGGGTGGGGGTAGGGGTGGGAGGATATTTTTTTTTAAATGTTGTATTGTCATCGGACCACAACGTGAATACCAAATTTCATCCAAATCGGATAATGGGAAGTGTGTCAAAAACTCATTTTTCTATTAAAGGGGGTGGGGGTAGAGGTGGGAGGAGGATATTTTTTCTTAATATTGTATTGTCATCGGATCACTATATGTATACCAAATTTCATCCAAATCGGATAACGGGATGTGTGTCAAAAACAAATTTTTCTATGGAAGGGGGTGGGGGTAGAGGTGGGAGGATATTTTTTTTCTTAATATTGTATTGTCATCGGTTCACTATATGTATACCAAATTTCATCCAAATCGGATAACGGGATGTGTGTCAAAAACAAATTTTTCTATGGAAGGGGGTGGGGGTAGGAGTGGGAGGATATTTTTTTCTTATTGTTGTATTATCATCGGACCACTATGTGTATACCAAATTTTATCCAAATCGGATAACAGGAAGTTTGTCAAAAACACATTTTTCTATGGAAGGGGTGGGGGTAGGGGTGGAAGATATTTTTTTCTTAATGTTGTATGGTCATGGGACCACTACGTGTGTACCAAATTTCATCCAAATCGGATAATGATAAGTGTGTTAAAAACGCTTCACAAGATTTGATAGTTAGTTAGTAAAGGATTTTTTAAAGATGTTTTTATATAAATAAAATATTTTATTTTTCATCTACACATTTTATCAAAAAAAAAATTTTTAGTCCGGCGCCGAGTTGGCCGGCGCCCAGTTGGCGGCGCCGAGTTGGCCCGGCGCCCAGTTGGCCCGGCGCCCAGTTGGCGGCGCCGAGTTGGCGGCGCCCAGTTGGCGGCGCCGAGTTGGCGGCGCCCAGTTGTCCTAGACCGCTTTTAATTCCGAGGCAAATACTCCCGACCAAAGTTCGGGCTATAATTGACCGAGGGATTAAAATGAACTTTGGCCACGTGTTTTATACAATGACGAATGGACGGGCGGCGGATGAAAGGTCGAAAGTACAAAAGGTCGAAACTACAAAAGGTCGAAAAAATAAGGTCGAAAATACAAAAGGTCGAAAGTACAAAAAGTCGAAAGTACAAAAGGTCGAAAGTACAAAAGGTCGAAAAACAAAAGGTCGAAAGTACAAAAGGTCGAAAGTACAAAAGGTCGAAAGTACAAAAGGTCGAAAGTACAAATAAAGATCGAAAGTACAAAAGGTCGAAAGTACAAAAGGTCGAAAAAAATCGACAATACAAAATATTAAAAATACCAATTTACCGTATGAAGTCAAATTGACCTGTCCAGTCGAGGTGGACCCGGGGCCGAGGATAGGTTAGGTTACTATCCCCCCTGACCCAGTTAGGTTAGTATATCAAAAAAAAACTTTCCTGACGAAATCCGGGTAGTTTTTTTTTGTAAACAAACCTAACCTGGTCAGGTTGGGTTAGTAACCTAACCGGGTTAACTATGAACTATCGTCGACCTCTAGACTACGTCGGCTGGGCAGGGCAATTGGACTTGGTTAGGTTTCAATCTTTTATTTTCATACTTTCGGCCTTTTGTATACCAATTTACCGTATCAAGTTGAATTGGCCTGTCCAGTCGAGGTGGACCCGGGGCCGAGGATAGGTTAAGTTACTATCCCAACCTGACCCGGTTAGGTTAGTATATCAAAAAAAAACTTTCCTGACACAATCAGGGTAGTTTTTTTTGTAAACAAACCTAACCTGGTCAGGTTGGGTTACTAACCTAACCAGGTTAACTATGAACTATCCTCGACCTCTGGACTACCTCAGCTGGGCAGGGCAATTGGACTTGGTTAGGTTTCAATCTTTTATTTTCATACTTTCGACCTTTTGTATTTTCGACCTTTTGTATTTTGGACCTTTTGTATTTTCGACCTTTTGTATTTTCGACCTTTTGTTTTTCGACCTTTTGTATTTTCGACCTTATTTTTTCGACCTTTTGTACTTTCGACCTTTTGTACTCTCGACCTTTTATCCGCCGCCCCGAATGGACAGCCTCATGCTCGAAAACTGATTCCAGAGTGAGATTGGGCTAGTGAGGGCCAAAGACGGACAAAAACACATTATATTGTATGGAAAAGGCCTCTTTTTTTAAATTAATTCGAAGCTTTGTGTTAGAAAAGCGACTTTATTGAAAGTAGATAAGTTTTAGCAATTACTCTAGAATCTAGAAAGATGAAGTTTAATACAAATTTTCATTTAGAAACATACTTGGGTGTTCAATTTAAATTAATTTTTTTTAAACTTGAAAACGCAATGCCTGCTTCTTTTTTAATTTGAACATCTTTAAAAAGCGTCAACAATTCTAATAGATTGCCAATTTAAACTTTTTCAATCTTTAATAATAACAAACTTAGCAATGGTGGACACTTATCTTGGAACACCCTGTATATGTATACGAAAGGATCTGTTGCTACCTATTTTTGCTTGTAATTTTAGCTACCATTACACGCTTCATAAGATTTTTTTAAATTAAAGTTTGCAAGAGTGCAAAATTTTCCTGGGTCACCCTATACATTATTTATAGTACCTTTTGGTGTTTTGTGGGACCTTATAGGTGGTGACCTAAATAAAGGTCTCAAGGTAGGCATTTCAGACCTGTAAACTATATATTATTAAATTTAAAAAAATAATAGTTTAAATTAAGTTTAAGTAATTTTTTTAATAAAAATTCGTGTTAAACTTTTCCTTTCTAGATTCTAGAACAATAAAATTGCAAAAACTTCTTTAATTTCAATAAAGTCGTTTTTCTAACTCAAAGATTCGAATTAATTTTAAAAAAAGAGTCTTTCCCATACAATATAATGCGCTTTTGTCCGTGTTTTGCCAGAACTAGCCCCGTTTCACTCTGGAATCACTTCGCCAACATTGCACTTATGCTACCTGCTTAGTCCAGTGGCGTATATAGAAAAAAGTATCGGTGGGGGGGAGACCGTTTCAGGGGGGGGCAGACCTCATAAGGCCGTATTTTATGCTATTTTACGTTTGTATTCATGAAATATGTGGAAAATACCTAAAAAAAATTTGATTCGGGGGGGCACGGGCCCCCCAGGCCCCACCCTTATATACGCCACTGGCTGACTCCATTCTTATTATAGGTCTATGTTTATATAAACTATTTTATGCACTTTAGTATAGGAAAAATACTAATTTAAAAGAAAATATTTAGACGCTATTTAACAACACCCCGTACTAATTACGAAATTAAACGATACTTTAGTGTGATTATAGTGATTGCTAGGTTTTTAATCCCTAGGTATTAAGAGGGTCACTTTAGTCCCTAAAATTATTAGTTTAAAACATATTTTGTTTTACCAGGTTGTTTGATAAAAAAAATCGGTACTTGTTAGTAGTAGAGAATAATTTTATATAAAACTGGTTTTAAATATTTAACTACCTTGTGTGGGTGTCGTAATTTTTATTGTGAATGCCCACACTAACAATGCTTACACTCACCTAAAAACATCTTTTTGACCATTAAATTTATTATAAAAACTTAAAATTATTTAATTTTTTTATTCCACGACCCGTGGCTCCGAAAAACCGGTATTCTTTTTATCGTTTATTTTTTAGAGAAAACGTCCAAATAAATTTCTGTTTGAGAAAAATGGTTGTGTGAAGATAATGTTTTTGAACAACTTTCGGTCAAAAAAAATGTTTTTGAAAAAAATTTCCGTTTGAAGAAAATTTTTTCAAACAATTTTTCTTTTAAAGAAAATGCCTTTCAAAGAAAGAAATAATTTTCGTTTTTCCCAATAAATTTTTATGACCCTTGTATGTACAGTCAAGGACTTTTTAAATTGCCGGTCTATTTTTTTGCAGTCAAACTTAATCATTTAAAAAGACTGGAAAAAATAAATTTTTAAATACATATGTATACAGGCAGAAGCTAGGTTTGGTTCAAGTATAGTATAGCTTTTTCACGCTAGATATATTTTCTACAATTTAAGGGTAACCACAGCTCTATTCCTTGCGGAGAAACGTCCAGTCAAATTTGATTAATTTTTTTCAAAAAGTGATATTTTATCGGTATGGTCCTTTTTTAAACCTTGCACTGACAAAACTAATTGTCTTAGAAAAAATTCATAGGTAAATAATTTGTAGAGAATTGAATTCGCTTCAATCCGGTTTAAAATAGTGCCTCTAAGTTTCGGATTTTTCGTTTTGTTGTTTATAGTTTAAATTTATGTTTCTGTATAAAAATATTATAAACAACATACTATTCTAAAGTGTTAAACCTACATTCTTTTACTTTTTTAAAGATATTTATTAATACTTATTGGTCAGTGGCCACAGTGTCAAAATATAGCCTCCGTGTTTTTTTGATGAAGGTTTTATAACACATGTTTTGATCAACTACTGATCCCCACAATTATTTTTTTTATAACCTTTTTAAACCTTTTAGTACTGATTATTCACTGGTCAAAAAAATTACTTTTATGGCGTATGGAGACAAAATGTGTTTGTAGATTATCCTTTATTTCTTCTAGACTAGAAGATATAAGGGATAATCTAGAAACTATATCTTCTAGACTAGAAGTATTAAGGGATAATATAAAAATTTATTTTGCGTCCATACGCCCCCTACTTACTATTTTTTCGTTTTTGTCCAAACTACAACACCTAGAGGCACCCTGTTGAAGCTAATAGAATTCCAAATAAATTCCTTCTCGACCACTTTTCTCTAGGACAGCCAGTTTAGCCGGTACGAGGCTTAGAAAATGACCCTACCGGTAAAGTTTCAGTTTTTGTAAAAAACTGCACATCTTAGACCACACGTTCTCCGCAACAAATGAACCTAGGAAGCTAGAGTTGCGCTCAGATTGTAGAGAATTTAGAAGGCTTTACAAAAGTATAAAATAAAAATACCCAATAAAAAACAGTGTAGTAGTACAGGGATTTCAGGCTTACAAACTTGAGAGTGAACTACCGTCAAGGATACTAGCAACATATCAAAAAATCGGGCGGCGGATAACAGGTCGAAAGTACAAAAAGTCGAAAGTACAAAACGTCGAAAATACAAAAGGCCGAAAGTAATAAAAGGTCGAAAAAATAAAGTCGAAAATACAAAAGGTCGAAAGTACAAAAGGTCGAAAGTAAAAAAGGTCGAAAAACAAAAGGTCGAAAATACAAAAGGTCGAAAATACAAAAGGTCGAAAGTACAAAAGGTCGAAATTACAAAAGGTCGAAAGTACAAAAGGTAGAAAGTATAAAAGGTCGAAAAATAAAAGATTAAAACCTAATCAAATCGAATTGCCCTGCCAAGCCGAGGTGGTCCAGGGATCAAGGATAGTTGATAGTTAACCCGGTTAGGTTACTACCCCAACCTGACCAGGTTAGGTTTGTTTACTAAAAAAAAACTACCCTGATCTCGTCAGGAAAGTTTTTTTTTGATATACTAACCTAACCGGGTCAGGTTGGGATAATAACCTAACCTATCCTCGGCCCCGGGTCCACCTCGACTGGACAGGTCAATTCGGCTTGGTACGGTAAATTGGTATTTTTAATATTTTGTATTGCCGATTTTTTTTCGACCTTTTGTACTTTCGACCTTTTGTACTTTCGACCTTTTGTATTTTCGACCTTTTCTATTTTGCACCTTATTTTTTCGACCTTTTGTACTTTCGACCTTTTATCCGCCGCCACAAAAAATCGTAGATACATGCGCGTTTGCAATATTAAATGCTTTTCTTGATTGGCCTATCAAAAAACTAAAATTTAATTAAACATTTTTCGTTCTGTTTTTATTTTGGGTGGTAACATGCAACAAACACGTTTGTTGTCAATCCCAAAATAAACTTGATCTAATTTCTAATTTCGTCTTTTTAATTTTAGTTTATACCAAGTAATTTTAAAATTTTGATCGTTAAGATTGAAAGGCCTCTTTAAGCACGAAAAGTTAATTTTAATTTATTAAGACTTACGTTCATTAAGGAGAAATTATGGGGGCGAAAACTAAACGACTATTTAAGAAAAATTGTATGTGAACCGTTGTTTTCTTTAGTAGAGAGGAAGCAATGTTTAGAAACAAAACAATATTAGAGATAAAGATTAGTTTTAGCGCTCTAGATATAAATTAAACAACGAGGGAATTTAGTGTCATAATGGCAAGGCAAAATAAGAAAAATAATATAAAAAAAAGATTTACCTCAGGCTGGACTCTAACCAGCGACCTTTCGCTATCTAGGCAAGGCTTAGCTGTGACAGATTTTTTATTTTTTTACAACCCTTTTTCCCCTCAATCCTCTAACTTTAAAAATCCTTTATCTTAAAAACAGATGAATGTTGACCCCGAGGGGTGGCTCGGTATTTTCTTTTGGTGTACAGGTTAGGGGAAATACCAGGAAATACTTGGGAAGTACTGGGAAATATACTAGGAAATACCAGGAAGTGCTTGGTTCCTTTTGGTGTACAGACACCGGCGATCGACCCACTCCTCGGTTGACCCCCAAGGTATATAAACTTTTTTAATAGAAATAACCTCTTCTATCACCTGCTGTACTTTGGGTCCTAACTTATGGGACATCCTGTATATGAATTTAACGGCGTTTTCTTTTATTGAATTTTTGTGCACTTAATTGTGGGTTTATTATACCTCAACCAGTGACGGATCCAGGAATTCCGGGGGAGGAACCAGGGAGGCAGCAAAAACTTTTTAAAAAAAATCGGTCTTTGATAAGTAAGATGTTCATTACATGCGAGAAAGAGGTAAAATTTTTAGAAAAATGGAAGTAAAATTTCCAAAAAATGTTAGACAGACAGACAATTTTAATTTAGTCAAAAGTTGCGGTATAAGCATTGGTTATTTTTTTCTAAAACTAGAATTATAACCTTTGTTTCAAGGAGTCAGGTTAGTTTAAAAAACACATAGGCGAACCAAAAACCGTGCCGCAACAAGCCTATTTTTTAAATATTTTTGATATATTTCATCAATCATCAAGGGGTGTCGGACCTCCCCAAGGCTCTCGAGCCCCCCATGATACGTTTCTAGGTGCTGAAAAACTTATATTTTTGTTGTTGTTGTGGTCATTAAAAATACCTGATTAACATTTTTTAGTGTTTGAGTTGGGTATATGTTAAATTAATTAGAATTTTTAAATATCGGGGTAAAACAGAAAACATCTTTTTTACTATCAGATCTGTAATACACCAGAATATAAATAAGTATTTGTAGTTAAAACAGTGGCGCACCCAGGAATCTGTCTTGGAGGGGGCCCGACAGCTACAAAGCGCGCCCTCAAAAAACTTGCGACCAAAAAAAACAAAAAGGTCATCATGTCTTTTCGCAACTACGCCACTGCTTGGGGTTGGGGGGGGGGGGGCCCGATGTCAAATTTTAAGGTATTTTTCATGTTTTATCATCAAATATGTAGAAAATATATTAAAAATCTAAGGCTTGGGGGGGGGGGGGCCGGGCCGAACCGAACCCCTGGGTGCGCCCATGGTTAAAAAAGTCAAATTGTCCGTCTCTTTGAACTTGTCGCTTCTATCCCATATTCTTCTTGGTAAACCCTCCTGAACCACCTCTTGGATATCTCAGTCACCTTCCAAAACCTAACTTTTCTCCACTTATCAATTTTTTTTACCACTTTCTTTAGGCTAGGTTAAGGGATCAAAAACGTGTATCTAAGTTTACGGTTCCCCTAAAGTAGTTTCGCGGGCACCTAAATACTGGCTGGTGCAAACCGCAAGTATAATAAGTCCTAAACATAACTACGGTAAAAAATCAGATGTTCCAAAGTTACTTTATTAAAATAGCAACGCAGTAAGCAATAAAGCTTCGCAAGTAATTATTATTATAGACCGTTTTAGTTTAGGTAAGCATTTCATTGTTATTATTGGCAGAGTTTCAAAATTAAATGATTATTTTTGGTTTTTAAATGTTTTAGTTGATACCCAATTATTTAAAAAAAAAAATCTCGCACTTGTTTTTTTGAAAAAAAAAACAAACTGACGAGCCCTTTTCTTTATAAATTGCTTTTTTGCCAGGAGTGAAAGTTCTTAAAAATACCTCTCTTTTTTCCAATAAACTAAAACAACTAACTAACTAAAATATAACAAAATAAACTTGCTTACCTGATTGAAAAACAGCAACACAAGCGAACAAAATCACAAATTTCGACATGATAATTTTTTTATTTATTGTTTTTTTTTGTACTGAAATTGTTTTACTGGTAGGATAGTTTCAAGCGAGCGCGAAAGTAAAGACTAAATCAACAAATTCAAACTTTTCTCCGCGCTGCGTTTTACTGAGCCATAGTGCGGGGCGTTAAACAAGAAAAGCCTAACTGCATTTTATTTCATTAAATAATAAATGTTTTTTTTTTCTGCGCGTACTAGGCTTCTTCTTTTTGGTTTACCTAGTAACTTAACATTAAAATGTTCACATTCTATTTTTAAATTAATTTTTTACTTAGTTGCAAATAAGAATATATCTGCCACTGCCGTGCCTCCAAGTTGTACAATATTTTCTAAAACTCTCGCAGTCGTAGATCTTTATAAGCTTAACAACCACTCCAAGTTTCATATACTTCCATAAAGTAGTACACTAGTTACAAAATTTTAAAAAACTTCGAAATTGCCACTCACTCACTCATGTATAGATCATCAAAATTCTACTGTACTTCCAGATATGCTACAAAGCTGAAATTTGGCACACTGATAGAAATTATGATCAAACCTTTGAAAAAGTAAAAAAAACCCAAAATTCTAATTTACTTCCCTCCCCTATACATTTCAGAAACGCTAGCGAGCTGAGCTTTGGCAGACTAATAGGAACTGAGACAAAACTGTAGAAAAAACTTACAAAACCCGAAAATTTTCATTTACTTCCCTCCCCTATAAATGAAAAGTTATCTAAAAGTAACATTGCCCACTTTCAGAAACGCTAGAGAGCTGAGTTTGGCAGACTGATGGGAACTAAGATAAAACTATAGGAAAAAATTAAAAAACCCCAAAATTTTCATTTACTTCCTTCCCCTATAAATGTAAAGCTATCTAAAAGTAACATTGCCCACTTTCAGAAACGCTAAAGAGCTGAACTTTCACAGATTGATAGGAGATATGATAAAACTGTAGGAAAAAATTTAAAAGGTCCCAAAATTTTAATTTACTTTCCTCTTCTATAAATGTAAAATCATAAAAAACTAACATTGCCCACTTCCAGAAACGCTAGAAAGCTAAGCTTTGGAAGGGTGATCGGAACTATGATAAAACCATAGGAAAAAATTAAAAAACTTCAAAATTTTAAATCAGGCATTGCAAAAGTTTTAAACAATATTCCGCATATTTTACTACAAAAAAAACTTAAATATTATCCAAAGAAGTGAAATCGTAACAAAAACATTTTATGTAAAAAACCAAGTAAGCGAAAATGGTATTCCGTAAAAAGAATTGAGATAAAGGTAATGCCAAGTTCTCCAATACAAATTTTAAAATGAAAGGTTCTCACTAGTTTAGAAATGTTTTTCTAAACTTGGCTATTACGGCCGCAAATGTTTAAAGTTAAATAAAAAAAAGATACGGTCATAAGTCGGAGCTGCCATTACAGACTGGTTGGTACCACAATCCAATTTTTACCCATTTATACCATAGATATGGAAAGTTATTGGGACACGATAACTTCAAAATCGATATACCGATTTGAACCAAATTTAGCACAAAAATTTTGCAGTACTTGCGCATGAGGCCATTAAATTTTTGGTGGGATGGGGGGCTGCCTGTGGGTGTAGGGGGGGATTCAAGACTTTTAATAAATCATAATGCGAGAACAATAGCAACTAGCAAAACGAGGTTTTCAAAGTTAGATTGCGAATTATATTTACAATAATATTTTATAATACGTCAAATTTCGTCACAGATTTTGAGGTTTTATATTACTAACCACAGCAGCTACCCTACAAATATCAATTTAAAAAAAAATATTTTTTTGTAAAATTATTGCCAGCCAGTAACGGTAAAGTACATTGTTAGAAGTGGTTTAGTAGCACAGCGGTTGAACACCGGCATTTATCAGGCCAGCAGACATACTTTTTTGTATAAAAAGGCATGTACCTTTAAAGAAATGCATTTTTTAAAACTTTTTTGTACACAAAAGCATGTACTTTTAAAGCAATGTGTTTTCTTCAAAAACACCAGTTAATATTTAACGGCATTGTTACATCTAGTGTACGTACATTTTAGGTACCATATATACGTACTACGAACGTAACTACTCCGAGCTTTTTATATAAATAATATGTACATTCGTCTAAACTCGAATGTACGTAGTACTGGTCGTCCATTGTACGTACAAATGGAAGGAACATAAAGTCTAAAGTTACGTCCCTACGACGTACATATGTGTACGTAAGTCTAAAAGTGTACGTAATAGATATGTACAATACGTCTCAGAGTTAGGCACTATATACGAACATAATACATAATTGTGCTGTCTGGGAAGAACATTCCTTATATTCACTTTATTTCGAGAAGAATGTGAAAATAATTGTCACGTTTCCGAGAACATGCAAAGTGATAGTAATTGCATGCGCAGATCAATGAGATGCGTGTGTTTTTTTTTCCAGGGAGATTTTTCATTTCTGCACTGTCATAGTTTCTACTGGTGCGTGGTGCGGTGAAGAAACTGAGATAAGGTGATATTTATAAGAAATTAATCTTGTTAATTTTACACCGAGTTTTACACGGGTTTTTTTTAGTTTAAACTAACAATCAGTTTTAACTAGTAATTATTAACACTTTCAAGCGAGCACGTCAGGTCAGGTGAGAACTGAAATTTTCCATCTTCCGAGAAATAACCACACTTTCGTTGTACTGTAGATGCTACTAACTTTATCTATAAGCAAGAAACAAGTATCTGCATTTAAATATATTGTTTCATACGTGCAAATGATCTAAATCGTCAAAATTGGAAAGTACCTAATAAAACACTGCTATCCCAAGATAGCACGCTAGAGGCTAAACGGCTGAACCGATTTCACAAAAAGTGTCGTTTGATTGCTACTGATCCCGAAGCACCAATAGTTGTACGGGGGGTGGGGGGTACTGGGGGGTAATTATCCCCCCCCCAGAGTTCGAAAAAATATATTAGGTATAAAGGCTGGTAGCTGCTACAGGCCAGTTAAAGGCTAAGTTTATTAGACTCCCGATAATAAGCGCATAGGAAAAAAATTCAGAAGAAATATGCGTAAAGGAAAAAAGCGCATACGAAAAAAATCGCACGCAGAAAAAACCGATAGAAGTCGTCTGTACATTTGACGAGACCTACCTAGTATGTAGATATCCATATGTTTTTCAGTGAGCTATCTAAATGTTGCCAACAAATAAGAGATATATATATATATAGGTAGGTATGTATGATATATTTTAGAGAAATCTCAAAAGATGTCATACATACAGGGTCTCTAGATATGACTAAACTTAATTTTAAAAAAAGCAGAGAAAATTTGAATACTACTTTATAAATCAAAAACATTTTTTTTACACATTCTCATAACTGCAAAATGTGGCGAAATGGTCTAATAACCTATACTTTTTTACATGAAACAATCGAATTCTAGAAGCTTAACTTTATTTCATTGTGCACTGTTTTACTATGTGCGCTAATTTTTGTGTAGGCCTTTACAGTGTACGATTTTTCAGTGTGCGCTTTTATCCACGTGCGCTTTTTGATTTGTGCGCTCTTTTCCTATAAAGCTCTTTCCTGTGTGCTTTTACCCTAATTTAATGTCACAGCTTAACCATTACCCTCCCCAGAATTTGGCTCCAGAACCGCCCTTGTCCCGAAGGTGGTATAGGCTATATTTTTTTAAACATAAATCAACATGGCGATCTTTAGACGCCATTTTGTCACATGATGTAGGCTTTAAGGCATTTTATTGAAATTCCTTTGATTACCCATTGCAAATGTTCTCTAATTTGCTGTAATTACATACTACATCTCCCCTCCTGTCATTCCCACCAGCCTATTCAAGAACCATAATCGCATAGTTTTATCAAATATAGAGCGATTTCAAAAATTCTTATTACAACTTATTGTCAAACAAAACCAGAAAATCTTTCAAATAATAAGGAATGTATTTATCAGATCCCGTGTGAGTGTGGTAAATCATGTGTAGGTGAACCGAAATCCCCTCTTTAGGTTAGAGTAAATGAACATTTAAAAACCACCCAATCCATTGAAAAATCCGGTTTAGCGGATTCATGCATGGTCAAATGATCAAAGGATTCAATGAATTGAAGTTGAAGTTTTGCATATTAAAGGTGTGTTTATAATGCAGAATAAAGAAGTTTGCTAGCCAAGCACGAACTTAATGAACATGTGGAAACCACTCTTCAAGGAGAACAAGCGTCTTAGAATTAAAAAGGGGGCGGGCCATTACACCTGACTGCACATCAAGTAGTATAAGTAGTAGCGCCTATAGACTGTGAATTGTTTAGTTTACCCTTGAAAATGGTCAGAGATACTTACTAACCGAAACGTCGTGCTTCAAATAAATAAAAACAATGGAAGTGCGCTCAAGCCTTCCCCCCAGGATCCGTCTCCGTGTATTGATCCGCGCTCAAGCCCCCCCCTCAGGAATTATTTCTGCGTAGGCCATTTCTTATCTCTAGGATGGAAAGCAATAAATGAGGGATAAAAGTGACATTTAATATTGCATAATTGATAGATTTGATATCTCTAAGAATCCTAGTTTTGATAACCGAGTGATGACATGCATCAAGTTATCCTTGAGTATTTTGAGATAATCAAGTTGGCGCCCAATTAGGAAATAAAAAAATAGTTTTTAAAGATAAAACAAAGACTGGGCATAATCAATAGCTATTATTGGGGTGCCATTAAACATAGCCAACGCCCCGACCTCCGTACCTTCAGAACCGTTGTCAAAATGGCGCCGCTATCTTGGATTTTTGACTATTTTTTCTTATATTAGTTTTTTACTTAGAAAGTATTTATGTTTTGGAAAAATCCGTAGAAAGAAAATTTAAAGTACATTACAAAACTTATCAAACGAGATCTCCACGAACTACCCAAGTAGCACCCTTGCAAAGATACATACCGTGAATTATGCTATTTCTTGCACATTTTGTTCAAAATAAACACACAAATTTTTAAATTTAAATTTTTTTGGAAAAAACCTTGTGCGAGAAAAAGCATATTATACTTTTTTGTCGCCAATTAAATTTTCATTTAAACTATGTATTACTCCGTACAGTGCAGATTGTAGGTAGCACTTCATTGGCGTCCGTAAGTTATGAACATTAGGTACGTACACACATTTTAATCAAAATATATAAACAAGTTTTCTTAGAAACAAAGCCTTATGCTCTTGTAGCTAATAAAATATCTATGTAGATAGCACTTCAGTGGCGTCCGTAACCTAGGAAAATTAGGTACATACCCTTAACCGTCCATATTATACTAATTTCTTGCACATTTTAATCAAAATATATAAACAAGTTTTCTTAGTAACAAAGCCTTATGCGAACAAAAGTATATTATACTTTTTTGGTAGCTAATAAAATATCCATTTAAGCTATGTATCACTCAGTGCAATGTTTGTAGGGAACACTTCAGTGGCGTCCGTAACCTAGGAAAATGACTACCCAAAGACCCAACCACCACCATAGAAGGACGCATCTACAGTACTTTGAAGAAGTATGCTGAAAATATCCCGGACGCTGCTAGATCCCGCCTGACTCCACACCACAGTAAGGCACCACATTTTTATGGATTACCAAAGATCCATAAGAAGGATATACCACTGCGACCAATTACCAGCTCCAGGGACTCACCGACCAGCACTTTGTCGAGGTTTTTGTTGGACATAATTCAACCACTACAGGGTAAGTCCGAATCTTTTGTCAAAAACTCGGAACATTTTGTGGAGGTTTTAAAAGGTATCGAATTAGATCCCGGCGATTGATGTAGAAAGTCTCTACACCAACGTGCCAATAAATGAGTCACTCAGTATCATTAAAAACAAATTACAAACTGATGATACACTTCACGAGAGAACAACGCTATCGGTGGAGGGGGTGATGGATCTTTTGGAGCTCTGTCTCCGTAACTCTTACTTTCAAGTGAAAGATAAGTTTACGCGCAAAATGATGGACTCCCAATGGGTTCATCTCTTTCGCCAGTGGTAGCAAACATCTACATGGAGTGGTTCGAGGGCCATGCGATCAACACAGCAAGAGTCAAACCAAAACTATGGCTACGATATATGGATGACACATTTATTATATGGCTGGAAAGTGATGACGAACTACAAAATTTTCTACACCATTTAAACGGTATTCGACCAACAATCAAGTGCACCATGGAAATTGAAAAAGATTCGGCATTACCTTTTTTGGATGTTCTTGTCAAACGATTAGACAGAAGAACATTCAAACCACTGTATATAGGAAACCTACACACACGGGACAGTACCTAAATTTTAAGTCTAATCATTCTGTTGCAACAAAACAAGGAGTCATAAGAAGTTTGTATTTAAGAGCCGTAAATATTTGTAGTAATAATGAAGAACTAACCACAGAAATTAACAACATTAAAAAGGACTTACAACAGAATGGCTATTCCGAGAAATTAATAAACTCAACGATATTTAAAATTAAAAACAAACTAAATGTACCAAATTCTCAAAATATTAATCCGTTAGGTGTTATTACCATTCCATATGTTCAAGGGATTTCAGAAAACATAATACGAATAGCTTAACACTATAATATAAAAACAGTATTTTCTTCGGGAAATGCGATAAGAAGTTTTGTAACTAAAACAAAACCAGACAATCCCTCAAATAATAAGGAATGTATTTACCAAATCCCGTGTGTGTGTGGTAAATCATATGTAGGTGAAACGAAACGCCCTCTTCAGGTTAGAGTAAATGAACATCTAAAAAGTACCCATTTAGGGGATATTGAAAAATCCGGTTTAGCAGATCATGCATGGTCAAATGATCACAGGATTCAGTGGTCAGAAGCTAAAGTTTTACATAAGGAGTCGCATTGGCGAAAACGAAAGTTTATTGAAGCTGCGTTTATAATGCAGAATAAAGAAGTTTTCAGTAAACCAAGCACGGACATACCAAACATATGGAAACCACTCCTTAAGGAAAACAGGCGTCTTAGGATTAAAAAAAGGGCGGGCCGTCACACCTGACTGCACACCAAGTAGTATAAGTAGTAGCCTGAATGAACCGTTATCAAGTGTAAACTAAACAATCTAGTCTCTAGATTGTTTAGTTTACACTTGATAACGGTTAGAGATACTTACTAACCGAAACGTCGTGTTTTAAAATAAATAAAGACAATGGAAGTCCGAAATTTTATTTCTAGGAAAATTAGGTACATACCCTTAACCGTCCATATTATACTAATATCTTGCACATTTTAATCAAAATATATAAACAAGTTTTCTTATAAACAAAGCCTTATTCGAAAAAAAGTATATTATGCTTTTTTGGTAGCTAATAAAATATCCATTTAAACTATATATCACTGAGTGCACTGTTTGTAGGGAACACTTTAGTAGCGTCCGTAAGCTAGGAACATTTTTGAAAATTACAAAAAATGTTTTATGTTTTTTGCAATTTTCCCCAAAAAAACCAAGCTTCCTAGAAAAATATGTATGTATAACTGTATTATAGAGAATAAATTTTTCCTTTCAACAATGTATGACAAAGTACGAACAAGTTTACCCCTAACGGCCCAGGCATCCATGTATATAGGTGATTTACAAGAATCGTTAAAAATGTATTAAATTTTTACATTTTTATCCATTTTAAGACGATAAAATTTTCTTTTTGATGATATGTATAAAGTGATGCTAACAATTAAAAGGGGTCTCGAAACTGAGAAAATTTTCGTAAATCACAAAAAAAATCCCATTTATTATATATTTTCTGAAATTTTCGTAAAAACTATGCTCTGCACGAGAATAGTTGTTATAACACTTTATTAGGATAACCAAATTACCTTTTCACCAGCGTGCTATTTAGTAGGATTAAATTTATTAATAGCGGTACAGTGACGTCCATATATGGGGTTTAAATTACTTTTTTTATAAATTTTTATAAAATTCTCTTGAAAACGAAGTACTTTGGGAAAAAATCGTTTACGCCACGTTTTAGACAATAAAAGTTTTTTTTAAATGGTGTTAAAAGTTTTGTCATGCTGAGTTTTTCAGAAAACACCTTTGAGAAACAATATTTTTTGCTAATTTTTAAAATGCACTTTAGTATCCGGACGCCATTGAAACGTCAATTTCACGTTTGACACGTTGGTTATTGGAAAGGAAATTTTATTATCCTTAGAAAGCACTATACCAAATATTTTCGTAAAAATCTTAGTTTTTTAAGAAAATTGCAAAAAAAATTGATAATAGGAATTTTTTTGTGATTTTTAAAAATTATCCTATAGTTTAGGGACCCAATAAATTGTTAGCCGTAATTTTCAGCGAACTACGTATACATTACCAAAGAGAAAACTTTATGTTCTTATTAACCCACATAGCCCAAAAATCACATCAACGTTAAATTAACGTGAACAAAAATAACAAGGTTTTTTTTACTTGAAAACAACCTCATAACATGTAATATTTATTTTGTTAAATCTACATGCTTAAAGATAACTTAAAAACAAGGAGAAATCAAGCTATAAAAATGTACTTTTTGCTGAAGTTTCTGGTGCTGTGTATGTAACGTGTTTTTTACCCTCGTTATTTTCATGTAACAAATTCACACTTGAAAAGTCCTCCACAACATGTTCTAAAACGCCACTAGATTAAGACTTCTTAAACCTACTAACTTTCTGCGTCTTTTTTGGTAACGTTTTTTTAATAACATTTTTTTAACTTAAAAGAGACGCGAAAGGAAGTTATAAAAGTTCACTAGTTTAAGACTACAACACTTCAAGACAATTTTAAAGATGGCGCTCAAGGCAAGACAAAATATCTATTTATCTATCTATATACATTATGTTTTCTTTAAAAGCTAAACAAGGTTTTTTAACAGTAAACACTTTCACATAATATTAATGTGTCTTTATCAGGTTAATAACAGATGCGTCGTGATCGTGAAGGATCAGGGATCAGTTCCTCAAAAGGTTTTTGGGGTTTAGAGACCAAAGCACTGCCTGAGGGATTTCGTCAAAGTGAAAAATCCCGACAATAGGTGGCGCTGCTGCTAGTAAAATCTCAAAAATATTCAGTAGAAAAGCCATGCAAGTCGCGTTTTAAAATTCGTGTAGAAAAGGCGTGAATCTAATCTGATTTTAACGTAAAAATCACTTGAAACTAACGTAAAAACATTGCTGTTTTAATTTTATAATGGCGTTATTACAACGCAGTTTTTAGCAACGTTATTTTTTATAACGTTAATGAATGACCTATTAAGCTTGTTTTCATATATGAAATAAACGTTTTTTTCTAGCAGCTTTTAAAATCAACGTTTTTTTTTCTCACGCCTTTTTTACGTGTTAAACACGTGATTGTGCTATGTGGGAAAATGTATGAAACTTTTTTTTAGTAAGTGATATGGATAAAAATGTGAAAATTCAATAAATTTTTAACGACTTTTGTATATGTGAATGCCACTGAGCCGTTATAAGGTCACTATATCACTTTCTAGAAGGAACTTCGTGAACCTTAGGCCGTTAGGGCTAAAATTATTCGTACTTTGTTATACGCTGTTGAAAAGGAGAATTAAAGTTTTTTACACTTGTTTTTCTCGAGGGTATGGTTTGGACGAAAATTTTATCCAACGACATTTTGACTACGTTCCTAAAGGGATGGGGGTCGGGACCTTTGCTATGTTTACTGCGATCTTAATAGCTATTGATTAGGCCCAGTCTGCCGTGCAAAATGAACCTAGTAACTCGACTTACTCGAAAATGAGATTTTTATATCATTGAAATCGCCGTTAAAAACGGTGCCAGCCAGTTTTTTTAGAATGTGGCTATCTCGAAAAACAAGGAAGTTATGAAGTTAATATGTAGTTAAATAAACTATAGTTAGTATGTAGTTAAATAAACTTTTGACTTACTAGGTTTCTGCATTGCACGGCAGCAGTGTTGGTTTAATATTTAACCCCCATCGCCGCAGGACTATAAAGGGGGATTTAATCTCCCTTCGACAGTTTTAAACAGCATATTTAACAATTGAAAAGTCTCAATATACGAGGTGTGACAATAAAATTATAAGACTGTTGTAAAAAATCTACTTTATTTAAATACTAATACAACTTAATGACGTTCCCCATCAATGTTGTCCCATTCTCTATCAACGCAGCGTATGCATGCGTTTTTTTTTCCAATGTTGGAAGCAATTTTAGAAATCATCAGAAGAGAGGCTGTTAAGAAGTCTTGCCGTTTTTTCCTTGACGTGTTTTAATATTTCAGAACGGGTTCCTTTTAACGATTTTTTTACTTTCGGAAACAGGTTGGGGTCGCAAGGGGCCAAGTCTGTTAAATATGGTGGGTGGTTAACGACGGCCCACATAGCACAAATCAAAACAACGTTAAAAACTTCCAAATGGGGGTTGCTGCCATGTCACGAAAAAAATCCAAATTTTAATAACATGTATTAGTGTCCTTAAGAATACCAAATTAACAAATTTTAATTTTTAATGTCACCTTCCGTATTTTACAGGCCACTTTAAGTAAAAAAAAAGAAGAAAATCAGTTGTGGCCTTTTTTTTTTATTTCTATTGTATTAAATCTTATGTAAAAATAAATTTGACGGAAGAAATCTTTATTATTGGTTGGATAATCCTATACAGAAAAAAAAATAACCTCACTTTTTTGACATGGCAAAAATAGTTTTAAAAAAATAGTAAATTTTATGATTTTCTCGATTTTTAATTATTTACACCGGTGCGGAATATGGTCCATCAAAAAAAAGTCATACGCACATTAAAGCTCAGTGGCTTGACTATCATACAAGGCAAAAGAAAAATTTCTAGGTCTATTGCTTTCAGAAAACTAAATTTTTTAAAATTGGAAAAACCGCAAAAACCTTAGAATTGGCAACATTTGACTAAAAAAATTGTCATGTCTATCTGTCTATTAAAACTTCGCTTGTTTTACTTGATAATGTATCGTCTAAATAAAAGTAAAATAAAAAATCTGGGTCTGTCATTTTAACATCAACTTTTAAGCTATTTGGTTAAAGCATGTAAAAAATCAAATTTTTTTATTGAGTCGCAAAAGGAAAAAAATTATGTATAAAAATCATCGTTAAGGGATCTTATTTATAGCCACATACTGTTTTGCGTGAGATCCTAGTTTGTGGGTTCAAGTCCCATCTTCGTACACTGTCGGAAATTTTTTTTTAGTTTTAAGACTACATTTTTGGTGAGACACGGACATTAATTAGTTAGTAGGTTTAACAGTGGCGTACGCAGGAGGGAGGGGGGTTGGAGGCCTAATCTTACCAAAACCATTAAATAACTTCTCCTAAAGTTTGAATTTTTCTGAAAGAAGAAATAAATGGTTTTCCAGGACTTTGCTTTTACTCAAGCCCCCTCTCCCAAGCCCCTTGGAAAATTTCTGCATACGCCACTGGGCATTAAAAAAACTAAGTACAAAACTAACGCATGGTAAAAGCCCATGTGATGCGTTTGGAGGTACTGTGAAACGATTTGTTTTACATTAAAATCTCAAACAAACAACAACTGGACACCATTCTTTCACTCCTCTGGATGATTTAACTATAGATGCTAAATTTACTTCAAGCTCAGAAAAATATTTTTGGTTTGTGAAATTATAGAACTCAACTTCTTTCCTGATTTTTTAAATATGACAGTAGGTAACTACTAAAAAAGTAAATAAACTTTAAAAAAATTTGTGTAGTGACCTTCCCAACAAACATTTAAAGTTGTAACGACGAAACGCCAACTAGAAAGAATTTCTTAAAAGTAACCGCAACGTACTCCCGCTACGTCTCAGTATACCATACAGCGACGTTATAATTCCCTAAGTGGGGAACCAATTTCTGGTTGTAACTACTAGGCCAAGTGTTTAAAGTCACTGTAGTAACAACTACACTACTACGTCGTAGCCAGGTATCTACTACGTCGAAGAGGCTGTTTTTTTCCGTAATGGCATCAAAGTTGCGATGTAGTTGCAAATAATATAATCGTTTCTTTTTGGTAGAATTGTAACACAATATGGTGGACACAACAGTAAACAGACTCGCTTAGTTTTTTTGTTTGGTTATGGTTATAATATGAACTATGTTATCCAAAAGTGTGAGAATTTACGAGGATCAAAATTCGAGTGCGCCCGTAAAATTGAGCCGTTTTCTGGTAGCTGATGGAATTTTTGTGTTGTGATTTTGGAGGTTATGTTTTCATAATCGACAGTTAACTCCAACAAATGGTGCTTAAGAAGAGCATTTTTGGTAAGCTTCAACTAATTTGTTTATAAAATAGTATGGCTCTTTAATATGAGCTCATAAAACGACAACAAAAATATTAAATTTTCTTTCTTACATAAAAACATGGCGTCCCAAACTATATTCCCTGATAGTCGAAAAGGTTACTTGAAAGTAGTTGCGGCTTTAAAGTTGATCCAAAAAGTTATTTTGTCTACATTGTTACATCAGATGTTACTATGATGACACAAACTTTTGTGGCAAAAATTAAAGTTATAATGTAGTTGTCGGATACACTTGTTTGGGACTCCAATGAAGCTTAACTTTCTAGTGGTAATTAAGTAGGATATAAAAGTCAGGGCGACTACGAAATAACGACTAAAAAGAAAGTAAAACTTTAGCAACGTCCTATTGTGGTAGAGAAGACTATCAGAATCGACTATCAAGAAACAATCCTATGAAGTAGTTTAGAGGGTCGTTTTTACGAAACATCTACTATTTCCTGATACTAAATAGTTGTTAGAACTAAAAAGTAACAAATTTTGGTTGGGATCACCACATTTCTACTATAAGAAAGTAGCAAAGCCTTTAGAACATGTAGCCGCTACTATAAATGTTAGTTGGGTTATGAAGAGAGTTTAGATCATAATTTATTGAACTTTACCTTCTGATAAACATTAATTTGCAGGGGCGGATCTAGAAACTTTATTTTGGGGGAAAATATCATAATAAATATTTCACAAAACTATTTTGCATAGTGACCAGGAGGTATATTCTATGTGTCAAAACTGAGTAAAGTTTCAGATTTGGGGGGGCATCCCCCCCGTAGATCCATGCCTGTAATTTGTAATTCAATTTAACATCACTAAAAATATTAAAATAACAAAAAAATGTGTAATGACCTTAAGGATTACAGACCCAGATTTTTTATTCTTGTTTTTAAAAGTATATGATACAGTGAAAAATTTACCCTACTTGATTACCACCAGCACCCCGATAGACAGGGTCATTTTTGATGCTGAAGTTGAGGGATTTCCCAGACATTCTTAAATTCTTCGTGGAACTCCAACGTAACGTCTACTTTTTAAATATGTTTTATACAAGGAAGATATAGTCCTTGAGTATAGCTTTCCAACACTGTATCAAAAATTTTAAAAAACATTACATTTATACCCCAAAAAAAAAATATGAAAACTTCGAAAATTTCTGCGTTTTTTGGATATTCTGTAAATTGCGCTAATTAAGCCAGTATAAAAGATTTTGCTAAACATCACATATTTTTGAAAACTACTTTTATGCATGTTTTCAAAATTTTAGGTTAGTTTTTTAGGTGCTGTTTACTATGAGCATAATTTTTTTCTAAAGTCCCATTTTGCCCGTTTTTAGACTGCGTGTACAACAGACTAATTGGATTAAAAAATCTAAAATTGTGCAAAAGTGCTTAAGCATAAGCTGTTTCATTTAGTAAGCATGATTAAAGAAAGAAATTAAATATCTCGGCAACACTTTTTTTGTAAATTGGATGACTTGGCGTGGAATTGCTCAGGTCGCTTTTTAACGTTATTTTCAAAACCAGGTTATTTCGGTGTGATATTAACGTGGTTTTTTTTAACGTTATTTTGATTTGTGCTATGTGGGGGGATCTTCTTATTAGCTAAAAACTGCTTAATGGATAGGGCATTGTGGGCCGGTGCATTGTCCTGGTAGAGCAGCCACGCATTGTTCTTCCACAAATCTGGACGTTTTTTTCCTTACACGTTGCCTTAGCTACATAAATACTTCCAAATATAAATGTTGGTTTACTGTTTGACCCTCAATTGCCCATTCAATAAGAATAATACCCCTAATATCGAAAAAAAAACAATAAGCATCGCTGTTATGGATGTGCTGGAGTGCCCTTCTCGTTCATTATCTTTAACTTCTTTACGACCCTCGAAGAAGCTTTCATGACACATAAAAATCATTGCACGAGACATAGACTGCTTTCCGTAGACATTTTTTAGCATTTGAATGTATTCAGAAGCCGTTTTTCTGAGTTTTACTTTAAATTAATACGTTGCTCAATTTTTTCGTATGTCATAATTCGGGCAAATGAGCTATGCACGATCCGCATCAATGCTTTAAACCACTGTGTAAGCCAAACTAGTAGAGGAAAGGTGACAAGATTGCGCGCGGTAGTAGAACGCACATTAAGGTGAATAACTCCAACCGCCCGAGGCGTGGAGATTTAAAACCTGCTAGTACGGGGGCCAGTCTTAAAATTTAATTGTCACACCTTGAATTATACGTTTAAAATTTTAAAAAATTTTTTAATAACAAAGTGTATTTATTTGTCTTTGGTAGTGTTTTATTTTAATATTTAAAATAATTGTAAAAGCATGAGAAAAGACGCTTATAAACTATTACAAAAATATTTTATATAATAAGTTTAAAAAAGTACAGTGTAAAAAAATAACAAGTTGGTTGAAAACATCTTATATCCTAACATATACCTAAACACACAAAGCATCTAATATTAAAAAATATAGTTTATTCAAGATTTTTGTTAAACTCTAACAATTTAAAAATATTTTTCATACATTTTTTGTACTTTGAGTCAAACAAACAATTATTGATCATCATATCTAGAAAAGTGAATTGTTAGTTAGTTATATATTATTATTATATACGTTTTTTTCTGAATGTGTCATTCTTTATTTAATTCAAATTTGTTGCTTTGTTTAATCATGCAAACAAGCAACTTAAACCAGCTTTTAGCACTTAACACATATATGTATTGTACTAAAAAATATATAAATTTTATACCCATTTTAAAGTTGTTGCATGGTGGGTGATAATTTTAAAAAAATTTGCTTATTTTAAATGTACAGGTCAAGTATTTGGTTGATTGGTATTTTAAGTTTTTACCCTAAACTCATTCCCCATGCACTTAACAGTGCCTTTAGACCTTATCTTTAGTGCTAACATTACAAGTAAAAAATAAAAACTTATCATAAACGACATTTTTTAAAAAGCCAGAGACGAAGCCAATAAACCTCGATGGAAGCTTATTAACCGAATCGGTATGCTATGTCTTAAAAATCTAACACAAAATGGCCTCTACTTATAAAATTTTAAAAGAAGAATGCGACAGAAGCTAAAAGGAGACCCAAAAAGGTAAAGCCAGTGACTTTGGAAGCGCTGTTACATTTGTCCTGATCGCAAGTTTGGCACTGGAGGTTGCTGAGGGCATCGGGATCGTTGGAGGAGTGGCTGGAGACCCAACCGATGGTGGAGGCAATAGCGCTGCAACCGAAAGCTGGAGGATTCTGGCAACCACGAGCGATGTACTCGTTTCCTTCGCGATCTGAAAACAAAAACGTAATTTTAAAGCTGGAACTAGTTATCTACCCAACTAGCATGCAAGTTGTGAAAACCTTAATTGAACCAAAGATAAACGTTGCATAGTTGCTTTAACGCCTATTGTCAACATCAACGAGTGAGTAAACGATTTCTAAACGTTTACCACAACTATAGCCATTATGACATCTATTTTATGACCATATTACTAATTTTATGAAGTTAAGGTGTGTGATCGGTTTCAACTTTTTTATTTTATTATATACAGGGTGTCCCAATTAAATAAGAAAAAAGTTGCGCTATTCTTAGCCCAATCAGATGCCGTATTAAAATTAAAAATATCTACAGGGGGTTTTAAAATATCGAGCAAAAACTAAAAATTATTTTTCTTTTTGAAAATTTGAAATATTGCCGCCATCTTGCAAACAATTTTAATGAAATTTGGTAGTTCTGTATAAGCAACCACGGCCAATTGAATGACGATAACAAATTTTTTTCTAAGCCTTCTAGTTTTTTTGGAACCATAGCCAACTTTGCTATTTCTTATGACCGCCATATTGGATTTACAAACGTGGAATTTCGTACCCGTGAATTTAAAAATCAAACAAGTTTCGTGGCTAATCGGGCAAAAAGGAGTTTTTTTGTTTCCCTTATATTTTTCCGTGGGTAGCCTGAAAGCTTAACCACGGTTACTGTCTTGAAGACGGGTAAAAATGCAATCTGTGTTGATCCGGCCTGAAAGACAAAGAGCTGTCGTAGGTCACGGACTATAGTTGTTTTCTTTTATTTGCATTCGATCTTTTCATTGATCGATATTGTATAGCAGTGTTTTCGCCTGCTTGTAGTTTTTTGTTTTTGGTTTCTCTCGTATCTCGGTAGATGGCGCCTCTTGCTATAGTTCGCTCACTAATTACATTTAATTAGAGACAAAACCGTCTGATTAACTTCGCAAGATTTGTCATATTGACCAGCAGTGTTCTGAGGAGTCCCATAAGGACGAAACGGTTAACTGTCAACACTTATTAGGTGTCCATTAGATCTTGGACCCCCGTGAGGTTAAGCTTTCAGGCTACCCACGGAAAAATATAAGGGAAACAAAAAAAACTCCTTTTTGCCCGATTAGCCACGAAACTTGTTTGATTATTGGATTTACACTTCAATAAATAGAGCATTAAAGGAGCTTTTCAACCGTGTAAATAAGCCTATCTTTGGATGACGGAAAATCTGAATTTATTAAAAAAATAGTTTTTCACTTAGTTGGTTGTGAAACAAATGCCGTAGTTGTGTTTGTTGTGATACCTACGTAACTACGTTTCAAAACCTTTCCATTTATTTAATTTATATGCAAATCTTTAAGGCCCTTATTTTTTAATTTTTCTTTGGCAAAGAAATAATACAAGTTCTTAAAATCTCTCTTTTATTTCTGAAACAAAAGTTTGAATTTATTCTTTAATTTAAAATGAAACTAAAAACCGACAACAAAACATTGCATGGAATCGGTGAATGGAAGAGGGTACACGCGCAGAAATACACATTTTACAGGAAAGAAAGAAAAATTTAGCCTTGTTGTGCAAAGGAAACTTATACCATATGCTAGTTGGAGTTGTTTTATAGAAAAATAAGATTTATTAATTAACCGGAAATGTGACTTTTTGCCAAAAAGAAAATACGATTTTGGACCCTTCTTTCACTCACCGATTCAATTAAATAAGCAAGTGTTCGAAACGTCCACCGTTGTTATTCATGCGAATCCTGCATGATGAATTAGAGACATGAATGCATCTTTAACCATTTGTATCGTATTATGAGTAGTAGAATAAACTTTATCCTTTAAGTATCCCCAAATACAAATATCAAGAGGCGTAAGGTCCGGCGAACATACAGGCCAGGCAACTGGACGTCGATTTCCGATCCAGTTATTTCCATGTTGCTGACTCAAATAGTTGGTTATGATTCTTACATTATGTGGAGGTGCTCCATCTTGCTGGAACCACGTGTTTGCTACATCTTGAAGAGGCAAATTTTTTAGAATTTGGTCAACGTAATTTTGTAGAATTTCTAGATATCGAGGTGCCGTCAAATTATTATGAAAAATGTTAAATAGTATGTGTCCGTTTATGACTCCTAGCCATACATTCAAACCTCACCTAACTTAATGGTGCACCTCACGATTTAGGAACGGATTTTCATCGGCCCAGTACACGTAGTTATGTCTGTTAAACACCCCGCAGTTTGTAAACCTGCTTTCATCAGACCACAGAACCTTAAACGGAAATTGAAGGTTTTCTTGCGATTTTTTTATATACCAATTGCAAAACAAGGTTCTTCTACTTGACTAATATGTGTTGCATATGGATGATAATTTATGATGTGAAGTAGCAAGGCCCAAGGGGGGTCAATGGAGATCAATTCCCCTTTCCGAAAAATTCGACAAAACGTGTTAAAAGAGCAACACAAATAGGAAGGAAAAAAATTGCATAATACGTAAATCTCTATAAAATATTTTTTTAATCCCCCCCCCCCCCGAAATTTTTCCCATATATTCTTACTTGTGGCTGTAATTTTGTAGCACTTTGGTCCGACAACGCTGTCCAAGAATCCTGCGCTGGCGCACTCTTCCGTGTTGTAAGTGAACGAAGCTAGTCCCCAACTGCAGGAGATACTGTCCTTGCTGTTGCAGGAGTAGCATTTGAGGGCATTTGCTGAAAAAAAAAACAAAAATTTTAATTAGGTATTTATATGGTTTTAGTATTTTAGCACAAACAATTCGTTTCTGTTTTGGAACTGAAGAAATCGAGAGTTTTTGCCCCAAGCAACAAAATTCCATGATGTTTTGTCGCCTAAAGCCTAGTTTCACGTGACTGGACATGGATTTGTGCCGGTTTTAAATGCAGCGTCACCTGATGCGTGTTTTGAATCAGGGTGGGCACCGCAGCCAACGGTAAAGACCGGCCCGGGCGCGGAAATATCACGTGACCGTAGGAGTCCCACAAAAAAACGGTTCACGGCCCGCTGCCATTATAAAACATGTGTGTTTGTTCAGTTTTGATATGTTTGTTTACGTCGATTTTTTTTTAATTCGGGCACGAAGTTTATGTGAATTTTATCAAAGTTATTAAAATAACGCAGCCGACGAAAAAGACTGTAGTGGGCTGCGTTAAAATAATTAATGGCTAATGAGTAAATTATAAAGAAAATACCTATAAGATCAACAATGCCGCGAACGTGTAATTAGTGTTGTTCCTTGTCGGTCCAACTATAAAACTGAAACCTAATATGTTGCAAACGGGAAAGAAGTGGTAAAAGATAAGATCTTGGATAAGATTGATCAAGTAATAGACATCCTTAGTGACATTTTCGATAGTGAGAGTGAAAAATGTGTTCAGTGGATACACTTCAATGTTGGCTTCATCTTTGTTTATCCACTTATCCAGTGCATATACGTCAATTTACAATTCTAAGGTAATATGTCTTCCGCACCCTCGCAATATTAAAAAACTGATTTGTAAAATATTGTTAACAGATAGTAATCTCTCTGGTAGTGTGAAATATTTAAAAAGTAAGATACAGCTTTTAAAAGAACATGAGTTGGTAGTTAACTTACACTTTATTGAAATAGATATTAAACTTTGTGCTGAATAATTTTTCAAAAAATTATTGACGACCATTACATTCAGTTCATTGAATGGGAAAACCATCTCACTTATTCACAAAATCACTTGTTTCTTTTTAATAAATTATTGTAAAATGTTTTATATTGAAAATTTTTCTTCAGATAACTCTAGCGAGTGTTTTTGTGGAGAAAAACTATTGTCAAAGCTTGAAAAAATTAGTTTAAGGGCATGTAAAGTTTTTTAAAATAATTTTATTAAAAAGCACAATGATTTAGTGTCTGCTAATAAATCTTTGAATAAGAACTCAAAGATGATGACAGTCAAAGAAAAATTAAAAGCTTAGGTTTGATATGTCCAATTTTGAAAGACTTGTATAGATTTGAAGTTACTAACGATATTATGTATCTAATAACCTGAAGATATTAGAGTGCAAATTTTCTATAATTTTTTATTTTATAGATTCAGTTCTTTTATCCATAATAAACACATATATCAGCAAAATATTTTTTTCAATTTTTGCCTATAAAAGAACAAAAATTTTTTGTTAATTTATTTAAATTGTGTAAAAACATATAATATATTAAGCAATACAATAAGAATCTTGGGACTCCTAAGATCACGTGATCGCCGACTTGCTTATAACGCGCCATGGCCGGACTTTATCGTTGGCTGCGGTGGGCACGCATAGGTGGAAACCGGGTATAACGTGTATGCGGGCGACTGGAGAACACGTTGACCGGCAAAAGATCAAAAAATGTTGTTAAATGTTGCTTGATTTGGACGTCACTTTTGGTATGAACAAGTTTTTCGTCGACAACGTTTATTTTTTTTGATTTTTTTTTATACTGGGACTTCCATTCTGTTGGTTCAATGCCCAGTGTTTCAAAAACTCAATTTAAACGTGTTGGTAACAAAGTAACGACGTCCACGTGACGCGACTTTGCTGTTATTTAACGTTTGGTTTGGTGCACATATTAAAAATAGAAGAGCCTCGCCAGAATCTTTTTTATAGATATCTTATAAAATACTCTGCCAATATATGGGCCCCTAAGCTCACACTAGGTACTATAGTTATAGTGTACGTGTGAGCTAGTATAACTAAAAACGGAAATATATTTTATTCAACTCCAGACTAAATTACCTTTTGTTTGATACCACACAAGCCATGTTTTGACTTAAACTTAAATGTTTGAAATCTACCCCCACCCTTAAAAAAAAAACAAAAACTAAAATGTATTTTGTTTAACTCCGGACCCAATTACCTTTCGTTTGATATCACACACGCCATATTTTCACTTAAACTCTAATTTTTGAAATATACCCCCACCTTTTTTTAAAATAAATTAAAATGTATTTTGCTTAACTCTGGACTCAATTACCTTTCGTTTGATATCACACACGCCATATTTTCACATAAACTCTAATTTTTTTAATGTACCCCCACCCTTTTATTTGGCTTGCGTTCGGTGGATTTTGTTCATTTTTAAATGGGACCATCTCGACCAAAGACCCAGCCTAGGTACCAAATTTCATTAAAATCGGCCAAGCGGTTTTTGAGTTATGCGCGTTGGTCGTTACAGACAGACATATAGACAGACAGACAGACAGACAGACAGACAGACAGACAGACAGACAGACAGACAGACAGACAGACAGACAGACAGACAGACAGACAGGCAGACGGCGCAACAAAAAAGTTTCAAAATCATCTGAAACGCAAAGATATATAAAAAATTTTGAAATCGGAGCAACTTTTTTTTTCTCGAAAAAATTAGGATCACCATAGCTCACACTACTATAGTATAGTATATGTGTGAGCTAAAATAAATGGATCCATGACGGATCTAACATCTTCCTAAGCCATTAGCACACTTCAAGTAAACTCCATGCTATATCAACCTAAAAAACAGTTTTTTGTAAATATCTCCGAAACTAAAGCTCCTACCAAGTTTTGGTTATGACAAATTTTTGAAAAAAATGTGTGCTACTATAGTCCGAAAACCGCATATTGATCCGACGGTCGGTTGAAAAGTGTCAAAAAGCTGTCATTAGCATCAATGCCTACAAATTTCATCAAAATCGGTTGGGCGGTTTAGGAGCTATCGCGTTACAGACAGAGTTACACACACACACACAGACGATACTGCTAGGGTAGGTCAAAATACACCCAAATAACCCATTTTCGGCGTTATCTTAAAAATAAAAAAATCGTCGAAAACAATACCTTCTCTAGCCATTGCTGTGCGGGCTAGGAAGGTAAAAATGGATCCATGACGGATCTGATATAGTTTGTTTCTTTTATTTTGGCGGTTACGTCATGACATATTTACAAAAACCGACTAAACCTTCCTAGCTAGCCTATTAGCACACTTCAAGTGAAGCCATGATAATATATCAGCCTTGAAAACAGTTTTTTGTAAATATATCAGAAACTAAAGCTCCTACGAAGTTTTTGGTTGTTCACACAAATTATTGAGCGAAATGTAGTGTATTATATTCCGAAAAGTGTATATTGATGCGATGCTCCGGGAAAAAGTTAGCATTTTTCAAAATTTTTAATTTACGAAAAACTGTCATTAGCATTAAGTAAGTAAGAGTGTCGAACACTATTTTACCTGCAAATTTTATCAAGGAAGGTAAAAAATTGAACCCCACAAGGTTTGTCCATTTGTGAAGTCCAATAAAGACAATTATTAAGGGTTAATATTCGGTGACTATGGGGGAAGGAAATTAGACCTCCTAAGCCGAGGGGTGGCTCGGTATTTCCTTTCGGTGTACAGGTTAGGGGAAATACCAGGAAATACTTGTAAAGCACTGGGAAATTAGAAAATACCGGAAAGTGCTTGGGAAATACTAGGAAATACCATTGAAATTTGAGGCAATACTGGGAAATACCTCAGGAAATACCGTAGGTATTTCTTTTTGGTGTACAAACATCGGCGATCGAGCCATCCCTCGCCCTAAGCCCCTCCTACGTACGCCTATGGTTTTATATTTTTTTTGAAATTAAATAACTAACTTTTTTAGTCAAATATTTAACCAGGAATGAAAAGGAAATAAATGGATCGATGACGATCTGACACCTTCCTAGCTGGCCTATTATTACACCTCAAGTGAAGCAATGATATAATGTTAATATTTAAAATAACTGAAGCTCCTACGAAATTCATAGTTATTTTTTGTTTTATTTTTGTAATTCTAAAACTAGAAACCTAGAACAAACCACCTCTAATTTATAAACTATCAAAAATTTAATAAAAAACATTGTTTAAAGATCAATTTATTTCCTTCCAGTAAATTTTATAATTTTTTTACTTGTTCTTTTAAACTTGTGAAGTTCTTATCAATTTGTAGAATTTATTTTATTTTAATTATTGTCCACTGGTTAAATCACTAGTGTATAGTTTTAATTAATGTGGAACATGTAGGTTTTCAGTATTAAAAATTGGTTTCTAAGATAAAAGAAGACTAGCTAACGCGACCGCGACTCTCAATTCGAAATTGAGGATTTTAATATTAGAAAATTCCGTTTTCATGTAGTAATTTATAAAAGATAAGATAAGAAAGAAGTAGCTGTAAAGAATTCTTCAACGGCAATTTATTTCTGTGACTTAAAGAATCTGTTCGGTTTCGGCAACACTGTCACCACAACCGCAGAGGAAATATTAGTCCGGCCAGAATAAAATGAGGCCCAAAAGAGATGGCTTCAAATAGCGCTATCAGTCTCTGTCCAGTGGCGTGCTATAATTTTTTAATTCATCATTATTAGTTACTAATTTTATATTTTACTCCTCGTAAACCTTTCCTTGCCTTATTTCTCTTAAAAATAAAGATTTTTGCGAAACTTTTATACCTATTATATTATATAGGTACCTACCTAATTCATTAGATAGGTGCGCAGGAATCTAGAAACCTAAAAAAATACCAAATGACTTTCTAAAAATTGTAAAAATCCAAATTGGAAACTCCACGCAGGTATATTAAAAAATTTATAGTGTAGATGATACGCCACTGCTTTTAATTTTAGAAAGTGTATGAAACGTGACTAGTCATCCTGTTTGAGTCCAGCGATAACAACAGGAGCCCAATAAAAGGGTGTGAATTGTGAACGGGCCGCAATCTAATTGAGCCAGCGGTAATAATGGAAACCCAATAAGAGTGTGTGAATTATGAACGGGCTGGAGTCGATTTTGTTAAACGTACCAGACGAGTACCGTGTCTTCTTGTAATATTAAAATTTTGTTCATGGTAAATTTGCTAAAGATGAAGACCACCCATGTAAGAAGTAAGTTTTTGCATACTAAAGAAATTAAAGTATATCTAATAATTGACGACGCAGACATACTTAAGATAAAGAACGATCCCATTGATATACAACTATTTATGGGTTTGCTTTTCTAAATCAACGCCTCGAAAAGGTACATGCCTGCGACGAGCTTTTCAGTATAAGTTCGAGTGCTTGTGTAGTGTGTGTTTAATAAAATACTGGTGAGTAGAATCTCACAGGGCTTGCCATAAGTCTAGGACAACTGGGCGCCGCCAACTCGGCGCCGCCAACTCGGCGCCGCCAACTGGGCGCCGGGCCAACTGGGCGCCGGGCCAACTCGGCGCCGCCAACTGGGCGCCGGCCAACTCGGCGCCGGACTAAATTTTTTTTTTTCATAAAATGTGTAGATGAAAATAAAATATATTATTTATATAAAAACATCTTTAAAAAATCCTTTACGCAATATTTTTTACAAGCTTTTATTTAGCTTCAGATGTTCTGTCTAACTAACTATCTATCAAATCTTGTGAAGCGTTTTTGACACACTTAGTGGTCCCACCCTACCCCCACCCCTTCTATAGAAAAATGTGTTTTTGACACACTTCCCGTTATCAGATTTGGATAAAATTTGGTATACACATAGTGGTCCGATGATAATACAACAATAAAAAAAATATCCTCCCACCCCTACCCCCACCCCCTTCTATAGAAAAATTTGTTTTTGACACACATCCCGTAATCCGATTTGGATGAAATTTGGTATACATATAGTGATCCGATGACAATACAATATTAAGAAAAAAATATCCTCCCACCTCTACCCCAACCCCCTTTCATAGAAAAATGAGTTTTTGACACACTTCCCATTATCCGGTTTGGATGAAATTTGGTATTCACATAGTGGTCCGATGACAAAACAACATTAAAAAAAATATCCTCCCACCCTACCCCCACCCCTTCCATAGGATATTTTTTTCTTATTGTTGTATTATCATCGGACCACTATGTGTATACCAAATTTTATCCAAATCGGATAACGGGAAGTGTGTCAAAAACACATTTTTCTATAAAAGGGGCGGGGGTAGGGGTGGGAGGATATTTTTTTTTTAGTGTTGTATTGTCATGGGACCACTACGTGTGTACCAAATTTCATCCAAATCGGATATTGGGAACTGTGTCAAAAACTCTTCACAAAATTTGATAGATAGTTAGTTAGTTAGACAGAACATCTGAAGATAAATATAAAAGCTTGTAAAAAATTGCGTAAAGGATTGTTTAAAGATGTTATTATATAAATAATATATTTTATTTTTCATCCACACATTTTATCAAAAAAAAAAATTTTTAGTCCGGCGCCGAGTTGGCCGGCGCCGAGTTGGCGGCGCCGAGTTGGCCCGGCGCCCAGTTGGCGGCGCCGAGTTGGCGGCGCCCAGTTGGCGGCGCCGAGTTGGCGGCGCCCAGTTGTCCCATTCCGTGCCATAATTACCTTGTTTAATGCTGCCAGTTATTTTTGTTTTTGTTTATATTTGAATTTTTGGGAAAACCGAACCTTAAATTTTGTTTTGATATTTTTGGGCTTTTTAGCCAAAACTTCAAAAAAGAAACTCTTTGTTTGGGAAAATTCCGATCAGGTGAAAAATTTTCTCATTGTTGAAAGTTATTTGCTTTTTGAACACCTGATCATTTTGGCAAAAATCATGCGCGCTTTGCACACGCTGGGAGTTTGAAGCGCCCCCCTGTATTTGACAGGAGAATGAAGAACCACTTCCGTAAAAACCACCGAAGAAGTCATACGTGCTTTTAAAATGAAGACCAAAATTCCAACCACAAGAAAATCCGCGGTGCCGCGAGTGAAATGTGGAACTGCTGCTAAATGAAAAAGGTAAGCTTCTAGCGTGTTGCCGATTTTTTTCCTTTGTTTTACTTCAATAAACGTCTGTTTTCCCAGACGGGGTGAATTTAACTTTGGGGTAATTTTTTTGTGATATCTTTAGTTTTCTCCCCTTCGGGCACAGCCGTCTATACCTTTTATTCTTTTTTTTTCAACCGACCAGAAAACATACACTTTCTGTACATTTTTTTGTACAGAAAGTTTCATTTTACAGTGCGGGTTTAGTTCAGATTCTTTCCGGTCTCCAAAGTGATCTTTATTTTTAATTTTCCGATCTCTTGTTCTCTTTCCGGTCCCTATTTCAGTCAAATTAGCCATGACTTTGTGATGACAGCTTATAAAAATTGTTTTGTTTTGACAGCTTTGACATTTAAAATAAATCAATATGGCCTTTTAAATAAAAAACTTGTGTTTAAAAAGAGATATTTAAAAAAATAATAAGTAAATTATGGACTTGGGCATGAATGAAGAATTAAATCCGGAAGAAATAATTGAAGCAGCATCAAAGGTAACTTTCGACTTGCTACCAGAAAAATCGAAAGAGAGATATACTAGAAATTATGATGTATTCCTTAATTGGTGTCACACAAAGTTAAATCAATTGATGAAAATGTCCTAGTGGCATATTTTGCCGAAAAATCAGCCACATTGAAGTCCAATAGTTTATGGAGTTTATTTTCAACAATAAAAACTTGCTTATCATTAAGGAGAAATATTGATATTAGTCGCTACTACAAGCTAATTGCATTTTTAAAGAAAAAGTCTGCAGGATATAAGCCTAAAAAGGCCAGAGTTTTCAGTGGAGAAGAAATTAATAAATTTTTGGAAGAAGCAAGGGATGAGGAATTTTTAATGCTCAAAGTAAGTAAAATACAAACAAACCTAATTATTCTCCTTGCTATTTTTGTTATAAAAACGTGTGTTTCAATCCCAACAACTGCACTGTAACTTTTAACCAAATTTTAAAATTTTATTAGCTTCAATTAACAATTTTTTCTGTAAAAACAAAAAACAATTCTATTTATTAATTTTCATTCAATAACCTAACTAAAATAATCATAACATAACACAAGGACTACCAAGCTAAGCAATGATGCCAATTTGTTTTATATAGATTCTTTGGAACCAAATAAAAAACTCAAATTGGAATTCAATTACAACTATTATTTATTACAAACAAAAGATTCATACAAATTTTGCCATTTAAATTACAAAAAAAAACATACAACACAGATTTTTTTGTTTTACCATCTTTATTTTTATCAAAAAATAATATAAAAAATGTATACTTTAACTAATTACTTAAATAATAGTGGAAAAAGTATTTTTAAAACTATCTAGGTTAGTACTAGCACAGCCTACCTAGGTAGGCTGTGGTACTAGGTATCCGATTGTTTAATAACTTAGCATTCTTAATGATAAAAATAATAAAATCCGGCAACGCTCGACTGCGGCTAGTGAAAAGAACAAGACGAGGAAAAATACCAGTTTTTATTACGGATCGGTTGCATATGGGACTGTTCACAAATTGTAAAGTTAGCAAAAATTTTAAATTTACTTTTTGATTTTAGGTTGTAACGATCATGGCCATTTCGGGAGCAATGAGGAGGGAAGAAATTACTAAATTAACCCTAAAAGACGTCACTGAGAAAGAAGACATGATAATAGTCAATATACCAAACACTAAAACAAATGTTTCAAGAACTTTCGTAATTCTTGGTGAAAGAAATTTGAAGTTATTTAAAAAATACAAAAATCTAAGGCCCCCAAATGTTCCGCATGAAAGATTCTTTTTATTTTACTCTCAAGGAAAATGTAGAAAGCAGCCAGTAGGTCTTCATGGCGTAGGAGGGGCACCTGCCAAAATCGCCAAATTTCTACAGCTTAAAAATCCACAAGAATTCACCGGACACACATTCAGGCGCACCGCTGCCACACTCCTAATAGAAGGCGGTGGAGACATATTAAACCTTAAAAATTTGGGCGGCTGGCATTCAAACTCTGTTGCTGAAGGATATATTGAGCACTCACTGAGACAAAAAGTTGATAATGCTAAAAAAATTGGAGCAGGTGCAGGCGGGAGCTTCCCAGTAGCAGCCAGCAATGGAAGTTCAACCAGAGATTTTACTACATCTAATGTGTCTGATGCTCAATATAATATGTTGTCAAACATTTCAGAAACAATAAATATACAGCAGAGAAATTCACCAAAAATTGAAAATACTTCGGCTGCAAATATAAATATCCAAAATGTGCATAACTGCATTTTTAATATTTATACTCAAGAGAAAAAGTAATGATGCATTAAAATTGTTTGAATTTTATATTAGGTACATATAGGTAACTTACATATAAAATGGTTACTATAGTTATATAGGTAGTTGCGTATAAGAATTGTTCCTAATTGTAGCATAAATATTGTTTAAATATACGTAGTCAAACATATACTTACTCTAGCTTTTGAGTAAGACAGACAGCTGTGCTTCATTATGTCGGTTAAAAAAAAATATACGTACGATACACGACCGGAAACTGACTTTACAGGTCTCCGCAGGTTTACAGGTCTCGCCTGCGGCTCGCCCTGTAAATTTCCTGTGTCGACCTGTAAAGTCCTTATTTCCGGTCTAGTAACGTAAATACCTATTACCTGGCATATTTTGGTGCATAAAGTCAATAATGTGCGTTTATATCGATATAAATAAAACTGATCAGATCTTGTACATACCACCATATTGATTTTACTATCTTTCAAATATTGTTCCAAAAAATCAAGAACGTTCTTTTTTTTAAATAAATTTTTAAAGGCGGCTTGCCACGACAGAATGATGGGTTTTGAAAAAATTTTGGGACGTACTGGGTGTTGTTGTTGTTTTTTTATTTTTTTAAAATTTGGTTGGATGAAACAGGGTCACAAGGTGGCCACATCTCAGCTCGGTGCAACAAATTTAAAATTAAGGCATGCTTAAAATGAAAGCAATCCATAGTTAAGAAAGGGAATTTTAAAAGTCGGTGCGACTGGCCCTTCATAATTAATAATTTTATCAGCCATTTAAAGTATTGCACAATTGGTAGTTTGCAACATTTAAGCATTGGCCACTTGATTTGACACCTGCAAACACAAAACGTATTTACAGTTTTTTTGTAAAACTAATTTAGCGAAAGTTATAAGCAAAAGTTTGTAAAAAAAATTGAAAATTACGAAATTTTGTCATATAGGCCATTGTACTCAAATTTGAAGCAAACACCCGGCAACTTAAAATTGAGTGATCCATCACTAATCGACAGCGGGTAGTTTTAAACTTTCTTGATCAATTTTGAATTTTTATATTTTTTATTTCTTGAGATAAAAAGATTTAAACCCCATTTAAAAATTTTCAAGAAATCCCTATTAAGATCCGAAATAATCCTTGCAAGTTTTTAAAGCTGGTCTCAAAGTTTCAGTTCGATTGCTCAAATCTCATTAGGGCTAAGATTTGATGAGGTCTTGCAGTCCAGGAATTAGATTTGACCGCCTTCTAGATTAAGTTTTAAGTGTATGGTCCTGAGGGTTTTATTTTCGTCACAGCCAAACAATACTTTAATCATAATTTTAATCAAATACTTTTTGTTCAAGTTTTCATGATCATTCAAAATAGCAAGAAATTTAAAATAAATGAGGTAAAAAGTAACTATACAACATTAAAAACTAATTGGGTAAAGACGCAACATTTATTCGTTCACATATCTACTGTAAAACAGCCATTACCCCTCAATAGAGAAATCATGGCGAATTTGAAAACAAAAGGAAATGATCGCCAGGTGGAAAGGAAACACTCCGAATCCCACACCTCTATGGTCTGCCTCACGAAATCTGGGGAAGGCAAAAATTCGATTATGACAATAAATTGGTAAATTTTTTTTTTTAAGTCTCAAGCTTTTATAAAATGCACTAAAAATTAAAAAATAATTTGCTGACATTCTAATATTATCATAATAATAAAAGCGATGGCCGACTGATGGAAATTTTGATGATGTTAGCACGATAAGATATCCGTATCAATTAAATATCACTATTTGCAAGAATCAATCTAGCAGAAAATGCAGAGGTACCAAACCCACCCAACCCGACCCAAGATACCCCAGCATTTCTCTGACATAGGTATGGCAATGTCATAACATTGCGGCACATCAAACATATCTTTGATGACCTGCTATGTTGAATATTGTTTAAATGTTTAGATCACAAATTTAGATTAACTTATGCTTTGATTTGCGGCCATCGCTTTTATTGTTATGATAATATTAGAATGTCAGAAAATTATTTTTTAATTTTTAGTGCATTTTATAAAAGCTTGTGACTTAGAAAAATGTTTTTACCAATTTATTTTCTACTTTTTAGTCTCAGCTACCTACTCTATTAAATGAAAATATTTGTTCAATAACAGAACAGAAGAGTTTATTCTAGATTATAATGAAATCGCTGATCGTGAGTTGTTTGGAAACTCATTTTTCTATTGGGGAACGGAGAAGGTGGGGGTAGAGGTAGAAATATATTTTTTGTTTGGGCTGTATTGCCATCGGACTTTTATGCATATACCAAATTTTATAAAAGTCATTTGAAGTGAAGTGTGTCCAAAACGCATTTTTTATGGAAGGGGGTGGGGGGTAGGTGGTGGGTGGACGTTTTTTCATTATTGTTGTATTGTCATCGGACCACTATATGTATACCAAATTTCATCCAAATCGGATAATGGGAAGTGTGTCAAAAACGCATTTTTCTATAGATGGGGTGGGTGTAGGAGTGGTAGGATTTTTTTTCAATGTTGTATTGTCATCGGACCACTATATGTATACCAAATTTCATCCAAATCGGATAATGAATGGGAAGGGTGTCAAAAATGCATTTTCTATGGAAGGGGGTGGGGGTAGGGGTGGGAGGATATTTTTTTTAAATGTTGTATTGTCACCGGACCACTATGTGAATACCAAATTTCATCCAAATCGGATAATGGTAAGTGTGTCAAAAACTCATTTTTCTATGAAAGGGGGTGGGGTGGATATTTTTTTCTTAATATTGTATTGTCATCGGATTACTATATGTATACCAAATTTCATCCAAATCGGATAACGGGATGTGTTTCAAAAACAAACTTTTCTATGGAAGGGGGTGGGGGTAGGGACGGGAGTATATTTTTTTCTTATTGTTGTATTATCATCGGACCACTATGTGTATACCAAATTTTATCCAAATCGGATAACGGGAAGTGTGTCAAAAACACATTTTTCTATAGAAGGGGTGGGGGTAGGGGTGGGAGGATATTTTTTTCTTAATGTTGTAGTCATGGGACCACTATGTGTGTACCAAATTTCATCCAAATCGGATAATGGGAAGTGTGTCAAAAACGCTTCACAAGATTTGATAGATAGTTAGACAGAACATCTGAAGCTAAATAAAAGCTTGTAATAATAATAAAAAGGATCACATTCAAAAACTATTAAAGCTAACAATAGGAACATATAATGGTAGATCTATGACCAAAAAATACAAAAAACTGACCAAAAACATGCAGAAATAAAAATTGACTAAATTAAATATTAAAAGGAAACAATTTCACAAAATCAGTTAAAATAAATACTAGTAGATATTAAAATATGAAAATCACCAAAATTTCACTTAAAAATTAACTGCTTGACGTACTTTGCTGGCCATTTTTAAATACGTCTTCAGCAATCTTCTCCAGGGCAAAATTTCTTCCAGTGAATGGTTTTTTACAAAATGGACACTCTCTCATTTTTTCTACACACCCTGAGCAACAAGAATGGCCGGTTTGACAAATCTTAATCTGTTCCAACATCGGATTAAAACAAATGGGACAATTAAGTGAATCATTTAAGTCTTTTCCGATACTAGGGTTGCAGGAAGTATGGTTGGGGTGAAGGTTTTTTTTATAAATTTCCAGTTCTATTTTAGCTGTATTATACACTGCATGAGGAAGAAAAAACTCAACCAGGCCACGTTGGCTCTTAAATTTGTACGAATCAAAGCCTACTATTTCTGTCTTTTTAGGTCTTATGCCGGCAGTCAGCGTTGCGCTAAATTCATATTCATTCGGTGTTGTAACCAAACCCAAAATTGAACAATATACTCTTACTCTTAAAGTTTGATCCAATACCACTTGTTCGTTGGTAACACAAATCACTCCACCGTGATTAATTTCAATTAGATGAATAGAATCAGAGCATTCAAGCAAAATAGAAAGTTTTTCATAAAGATTAGTAACTTTTGAAACATTAATGATCCGCTCAGGATGCTTTTGTCTGAAATGGATTGTTATATCTTTATTTCTTATCCAAGCTCCGCAATTCAAGCAGTATCTCATCGAACATTCAGCTAGCTCATGTTGTTCAACGTCATCCCATTTTAAAATCTTTTCGCAAGCCCTGCTGCAAGGGAATGTTGCAGATTTGAAAATATTTTCTAGTGTTAGGTTACGATTGAGACTATTCGTGGATATTGATGCTCCATTACTACTAAATTTCGTTGCTTCATTAATAATACATCTGCCACAAATTTTATGTTGTAAATCTTCGGAAGTATAAATAGGAAGAACATTCAGAAATTTGTTGCAAGACTCGTTCGTACACTTAGCTGTTTCGGATTCTAATTGCAACATTTTTTTCGTAACGTCAGTTAAATTATGCACTTGAACCAACTTACGTTAATATTATATTTAACGTGATAAATTAGCACTAAAGTCTACCGTTAAAATAAAAACTCAAATAGATAAAAAGTCACAAGATAATGATTATGATAAAAAATACTTATGATAGCAATATTTACCGATCAAATAAATAATAATTGGCGCCAATACGCACGTACAGACATCCATAAAGAAGTTTCATTTTTGTTAAATGAAATTTTCAATCAATTTCTAAAAACTAAATTACTCTAGATGCTGTCGTTTTTGAGATATATACGATTTTCTTTTTCAGCAATTGTCTCTTTGCCAAACTTTAACGGGTACCGGAATATTTTTGTGTTAAAATTGGTATTTGTACTTTAGTAAAGACTATTGTTTTTGGAGTAGAGTTGTTATTTGAAAACAATTTGTTAAATGTTTCGATATATTCATTTATTTGTGTAATATATCAAATTAACACAACTTTTGGATTGAATTTTATTTATAAATATACAGTGTGTCCACGGATTGAGTTCGGGTAAGGTATAAATGACAAAAAAAATTCAATTTAGATTCTGATTTTCTGGGAATGAGCCGAATCAATTAATATACAGGGTGGTTTAGTAGGCTGATTTGATAATGTAAGGTATAAATGACAAAAATGATCGATTTAAATTATGATTTTCTGGGAATTGCGCCTGCTTAGTCTAAAACTAAGATGTTAAAAAAATGGTTCCATGACGGACCTGATACCTTCCTAGCCCATTAGCACACTCCACGTTATATCAACCTTAGAAACAGTTTTTTTGTAAATATCTTCGAAATGAAAGCTCCTACAAATTTTTTGGTTATAACAAAAATTTTTTCAAAAAACGCGCGCTAACACGCTACTATATTCGGAAAACCGCATATTGATGTGACGCTCCGTTAAAAATTTAGCATTTTTTAAACTTTTGGCATTGATGAATTTTGACTAAAATCTAATGAACTCGATGCAGTATCGAGTACTATTTTACCTGCAAATTTCATGTAAATCGGTTAAGCGGTTTAGGAGCTATCGCGTTACGGAGATATATACATACACACAGACATCTAGACAGACATCACGATGATATTGCTAGGGTAGGTCAAAATACACCCAAATAACGCATTTTCGGCGTTATCTCAAAAAAATTTCTTCGTCGAAAACAATAAATCGGCTCGAGTCGACTGACTATAAGCCTTTTTCCTCGCAGTAACTACAAGTTACCAGGTAACCTGGTTACTCGTTTTCTGTTTTTCTTCGCTGAGTAACACTAACTATGACGTCACGAGTAACCACACAGTGTAACCAGCCTAGCAGACGTGGTTGCTGAAATATTTTGAGGTTAAGATCGTTTTGTTTTGTTTTTTTTTCAAAATGTTTGATTTTAATCATTGACTTCTATACCCTACAGGGCGTTATACAACTCAATGATTTTAATATATATATATATATATATATATATATATATATATATATATATATTACCAACGAATTATGTTTGGTAACGGTAGAAAATGAAGCACATCCGTTGAAGTTGGTCCTATATCAATTCAACTGCAACTAGTCTTAAAATGTGCTGCATTTGGTGTTCTGTGGTACTGCGGCCTTACCACAGAATACCAAAGGAGCACCCTGTTTCCACCCCGATTCAAACAACGCATCAGGTAACGCTGCATTTAAAACTGGTGTAAATCCATGTCCCGTGATACGTTTTTTGAATCGGGGTGGGCATGCACTGGTGGAAACAATGAATTATTTTCTGCATTTCCGAAGCTCCTGGTAAAAACAAAAACAAACAATTGGAAATGTCATCCACAGCTGACTGTCTGACGTCATACAGCGGTTACTCCGAGTAACCGTGACGTCATTTCGAGTAACTTAAATGAGTGACTAGTAACCTAGAGGAAAAAGGCTTTATGAGAGCGAGCGATATGATGATGCAGAAGAAGGCCAGTACACAGAAGAGTTCGATTCGGTCAGCGTTGCCACCGCTACCGATTTTTCGGTAGATCTACCGATTTAGCCTTTTACTTTACGATATACCGAATTACCATAGTTTTCTACCGATTTTTTTTTTCGATAAAAACTTGTTCGTGCCTCGTGATCGCGATTAAAAAAAATCACCATAAATAAAATATTATTTTTATGTAAGATCCTTTGTAGAATAAAAATTTATTGTTATATATATATATATATATATATATATATATATATATATTTATATATTTAACCATACTAATCAGTCTTATTAAAAATAAGTATAATAATTAAGTAGGTACCCACCTATTTAAAACACTGTTTAGAATGAGCTCTATAAACACTAGTGATGATTTATTTTTATTTATACCTACCCACATAGGTACAGAGTGGTCCAAATTGGATACTTTTGATAGGAAACGCCCATTTCTAGAGATAGAAAAAACTAACCTACATGTTACGAGCTCGATTTTTGTTAAAACATTAATGCCGAAAACCGCACATCGATATGTTAAACTACTTTCAAGATATATATTTTCAATTTGGTGCATTTTCGACCCACCCCCGTAACTTTTTTATTTATGAATATTTTTTATTACTGTAAAAAGATTCCTGAGACACTTTTTTAAGAGCAATTCAACTGTCAAATTAAATTTTATCTGTCACTTTTAGTTTTTGAGATATTACATAAGGTTTGTATTTTTCTTATGGAATGACCTTTTTTTTATTCGATTTTTGAAATCAGCGTAATTTTTTTTTAAAATGACATATGTCACACTTAATATTTTATTTTTTATTTTTTTTATTGTTTTTTATATTTTTAGTTTTTAGTTACCTCTTAACTTTTTTTTTTAGTTTGCTGAATAAGAATTGGTTTAAATTATTTTTAAATTATTTAAAAAAATAAAAAAAATAAGAAGTAATAAAAAAATAAAAATATAAAAAAAAATAAAACAAGTGTGAAACATCATTTTAAAGGTAATTTTACGCTAATTTTAAAAATCGAATAAAATAAGGATCAATCCATAAGTAAAATATAAACTTTATGTAATATCTCAAAAACTAAAAGTGACAAATAAACTTTAATTTGACAGTTGAATTGCTCTTAAAAAAGTGCCTTAGGAATCTTTTTACAGAAATAAAAAATATTCATAAATAAAAAAGTTACGGGGTGGGTCGAAAGGGGCCCGGGATTTTTCTAAGGAGTGACGTCACAACGGCTGCCGCGCATTTTGCTGTGTTTGAATATACCAGTCAGCGATTCCAACTTTAATTATTTATTGTAAAATAAGTATTGCGATTTAAGGGCTGATATTTGGTATAATGCGTTTTCATACAGAAACACACATTTTAGTAAATTAAAAAAAAAAATGGGCAAGTTCCCTATTGTTTTGCGGTTTTAGAGATGTTTTTTGGTTATTTAAAATTTTTTAAAGATTATAAGCAAATTAAGCACTTAATGTATTATTGCCTAAATTTTTAGGTGAATCTGGCTTAAAATGCATTTATTAACATAACATTTTGCTAAAATTTTTACCAAATTTACCTCACGAACTTGTATGTTAAATTTCATTACAACCACATTATTAGAAGTGCGTGGTCAATCAGAGACCCTAAAATAAGGACCACGCTCTAGCTCCCTTATTAGTCAGAGCATATTATTTTAAAAGGCTTTCCGTTTTCGGTCTAGAAGCAAATCATATTACTTTTTGGCAACAGACCATTTACCCCTAATTTGACCCCGCTGAATCCGAATATCTCTGTTGCCAACTCAAAAAATCGACAGGGACTGAGAAAATCCCCCCCAATAAGCCCCCAAAAACCTGTTTTTTTTTTCAGTTTTATGCAATTTTCTCGAAAACTAACCTTTTTATCAAAAATTGCATAGAACAGTTTTTTGTGGAGAATAAAATTCCCTTTCCAAAGATATATTGGTCAATAAGATTAGGACAAGCAAGTAGCTCTTCAGTGGCGTACGTAAATTGGGATTATTTAGAAAAAACATGTATATTATAGGTTTTTCAAAATTTTCTCAAAAACTACACTTTTTAGGAAAAAATATGTTGTATACTTTATTGTAGAACATAACATTTTCTTTTAAAAACTTTATTAAAATGTCGGGTTGTTGCCATATTTAAGGCTTCAGGGGCGTACTAATATAAACTTATTTTCAAAAATAACTGAAATAATTAGTTTCTCTTGCATATTTAAATATCTTTTCTAACTAAGATTTTCAGAAAAAAATGTGCCTTTATTCTTTATTAAGGATAAGACAATTTCTTTTTAAATGACATATTACAAAGTGCGGTTAATATTATGATAAATACTTCAAAATGGTTCGTAATCTATACCTACTAAAATAAAATGTTTCCAAATTAAAATAAACTGTTTTTTGATTAGATTAGATATTTTGATTTATCCAAATAAGTTCTCTAAAGCAAAAAAACACCGGTGGTTATAAGGGGAGGGGGCATAGGGTCCATAACCCCCCCTAAGCAATATTTTTGTGCAGAAAGTAACAGTAGTAACTCTGACACAGGTGTTTTTGGTTATTTTTTTAAGCATATGGAAATAAAAATAAAGTGGTGAATCTTATGCAACGGTTGGGGGGGGGGGCATAATCATAATTAGGTACTCATTATGATCAACAACCAACCTGTCAACCTGTTAGGAAGTAAGTTGGTAATTTTTGCAATTTTCGGACGCCCCTGGACAGTTTTCTATACTATGGGTCACATTTTGTGACACACTGTTTAAAAGGACATTTTATTATCGGGCCCGCCGCCGAAGCCATAAAAGGTCGAAAATACAAAAGGTCGAAAAAAAATCGACAAAACAAAATATAAAAAATACAAATTTACCGTATCAAGTCGAATTGACCTGTCCAGTCGATGTGGACCCTCGGCCGTACTTTCGATCTTTTGTACTTTCGATCTTTTGTACTTTAGACCTTTTGTACTTTCGACCTTTTGAACTTTCGACCTTTTATTTTTTGATCTTTTGTACTTTCGACCTTTTGTACTTTCGACCTTTTGTATTTTCGACCTTTTGTACTTTCGACCTTATTTTTTTGACCTTTTGTACTTTCAACCTTTTGTACTTTCGACCTTTTATCCTCCGCTCTGTATTATCCACCGAAAAGCTAATAAAACACAAAATTGATTAGTTTGGATTGATCTTAAATAATTTCTTTAAATTAAGAACACCACTGGAGCGGTAAATATAAAATAACTTCCACTTTATTATACATCGTTTGAAAGGAAATTTTATTGGCTATGACGAAGTGAAATACACATTTTTTGATAAAGAGCTTGGTTTTTAAGAAAATTGAATAAAACGTATGGAAAACATGTTTTTTTTAATGATTTGTTGAAATCACCCCGATTGACGGACGTCGCTGGAGAGTTTGCTATAAGTCAAACCCCACCGCGTTTCATATTTTTAAAAAGGGAAATTCCCTGTCTACAAAAAAGTATAGAACAAGTTTTTTCATGTTAAGCTTAGTTTTTGAGAAAATTAGATAAAACCTGTAACAAAAATGGTGTATTTTCTGTTTTTTCAAAATTAATTTAATTTACGGATGCCCCTGAAGTTTTATTTATAAAACCGATTTAATCACGTTGTACGTCATTTTGAAGGAAATTTTATTGAGTATACCAAAATGTAATACATGGTTTTCTGTAGATATTAGTTTTTAAAAAAATTAAATAAATCTTGGAAAAAACATAGGTATTTTTTCAACTTTTTTTAATTACTTCAATTAACGGACGCCGCTGGAGAGCTTGTTATTAGTCTAACTTTATTAAGTTATAGCATGTTGAAAAGGGAATTTTATTGTCTACAATAAAGTATATTATACATTTTTCTCTGAGAAGCTTAGTTTTTAAGAAAATTTGAAAAAACCTCAAACTTTCAGATTTTGGGGGGTCTGGGGGGTGTTTGGAGGTTTTTGCAGCCATTAAGAAAAAAAATAATATGTTATTATTTTTTAATTATACAAATATATATTTTAAATGTAAACCTGTGACAATTTGGGCTTTCCAGCGGCAATTTAAAATTCCGCCGCCATTTTGGCCGCCATCTTGAATATCTCAGCCCCTGTCAATATTTCGAGTTGGCAACAGGGATATTCGGATTCAGCGGGGTGAAAATAGGGGGAATTGCCCATTTGCCAAAAAGTAATATAAAATGCTTCTAGAAAGTGGATTTTCCCGAATCTTGCCTGAACTATGGTGAATGATGGGGGACTAAAATCTTCACTGAATAGTTTTTTTAACCTTATGAACGTGCATGCTAAATTTCATTACAACCACATTATTAGAAGTGCGTTGTCAATCAGAGCAACTAAAATAAGGACCACACCCTAGCTCCCTTATAGTGGGTGGTGGGGGGCTAAAATTTTCACTGAATAGTTTTTTTAAACTAATGAACGTGCATTTTAATTTTCATTACAACCACATTATTAAAAGTACGTTGCCAATCAGAGCAACTAAAATAAGGAACACGCCCTAGCTCCCTTATGGTCGGTGGTATGGGGATAAAATTTTCACTGAATAGTTTTTTTGACCTTATGAACGTGCATGGTAAATTTCATTACAACCACATTATTAGAAGTGCGTTGTCAATCAGAACAACTAAAATAACGACCACTCCCTAGCTCCCTTATGGTCGGTGGCATGGGGATAAAATTTTCACTGAATAGTTTTTTTGACCTTATGAACGTGCATGCTAAATTTCATTACAACCACATTATTAGAAGTACGTTGCCAATCAGAGCAACTAAATTAAGGACCACGCCCTAGCTCCCTTATGGTCGATGGTATGGGGATAAAATTTTCACTGAATAGTTTTTTTGACCTTATGAACGTGCATGCTAAATTTCATTACAACCACATTATTAGAAGTGCGTTGTCAATCAGAGCAACTAAAATAAGGACCACGCCCTAGCTCCCTTATGGTTGGTGGTGGGGGGCGAAAATTTTCCCTGAATAGTTTTTTTTAATCTTATGAACGTGCATGCTAAATTTCATTACAACCACATTATTAAAAGTGCGTTGTCAATCAGAGCAACTAAAATAAGGACCACGCCCTAGCTCCCTTATGGTCGGTGGTATGGGGCTAAAATTTTCCCTGAATAGTTTTTTTAATCTTATGAACGTGCATGCTAAATTTCATTACAACCACATTATTAAAAGTGCGTTGTCAATCAGAGCAACTAAAATAAGGACCACGCCCTAGCTCCCTTATGGTCGGTGGTATGGGGCTAAAAGTTTCACTGAATAGTTTTTTTGACCTTACGAACGTGCATGCTAAATTTCATTACAACCACGTTATTAAAAGTGCGTTGTCAATCAGAGCAACTAAAATAAGGACCACGCCCTAGCTCCCTTATGGTCGGTGGTATGGGGATAAAATTTTCACTGAATTGTTTTTTTGACCTTATGAACGTGCATGCTAAATTTCATTACAACCACATTATTAGAAGTGCGTTGTCAATCAGAGCAACTAAAATAAGGACCACGCCCTACCTCCCTTATAGTGGGTGGTATGGGGATAAAATTTTCACTGAATAGTTTTTTTGACCTTATGAACGTGGATGCTAAATTTCATTACAACCACATTATTAAAAGTGCGTTGTCAATCAGAGCAACTAAAATAAGGACCACGCCCTAGCTCCCTTATGGTCGGTGGTATGGGGATAAAATTTTCACTGAATAGTTTTTTTGACCTTATGAACGTGCATGCTAAATTTCATTACAACCACATTATTAGAAGTGCGTTGTCAATCAGAGCAACTAAAATAAGGACCACGCCCTAGCTCCCTTATAATGGCTGGTGGGCGGCTAAAATTTTCACCGAATAGTTTTCTTAACCTTATGAACGTGCATCTTAAATTTCATTACAACCACATTATTAGAAGTACGTTGCCAATCAGAGCAACTAAACTAAGGACCACGCCCTAGCTCCCTTATAATGGGTGGTGGGCGGCTAAAATTTTCACTGAATAGTTTTCTTAACCTTATGAACGTGCATCCTAAATTTCATTACAACCACATTATTAGAAGTCCGTTGTCAATCAGAGCAAATAAAATAAGGACCACGCCCTAGCTCCCTTATGGTCGGTGGTATGGGGATAAAATGGGTATTCGCCGGAAAATCCTAAATCCGGCACTGTAGCGACAAAACGGAGGTCAAATCTTAGACATAATAATACCAAGACTCATTTTGCGGAGATGATGTCATAGGTGTTTTTAAAGTAAAAAATCACAAAATTGCGAAATTGTTTTAAATAAACTTGTGACTTAATTTTTTTTTACTGCAAGTTAAACATAATAAAATAGGTGCGGTAGGTTTAGGTTTATTCTATCAGGAACAATGAGTCATTCTTATTTACTGCAGTCTTAATAAATATGTACAGCGTGTCTTATTTTTGATGAGATTAGTGTTGCCGCGAGACGATAGTAGACGAGAGAATGGCTTCAAATGGCAGGCAAATAAAAAACATATAATAGATTTTAATTTAAATTTTTGCAGTATGATACAAAATTAAAAATTTTCTATTTTATTAATTTAAAATAAAGGTATTCCCCTATTTTTGCATTTTTTTATTACCATTTTAGTATATAGGGTGAAACAAAATATACTAAAATGGGAAAACCTATATTTTAAATTAATAGAAAATACGGAAAATTTTTAATTTTTTATCATACTACAAATATTTAAAATCCATGTTTTTTTTTGCTAGAAAATTTCCGCTCTGCTGTTTTATATTACCGTTTAAATAAAAAAAAATAATTTTTTAAATATCAAACAAGTTTCATGGCTAATCGGGCCAACTATCGCAGGAAGTGCCATCTACCGAGATACGAGAGAAACAAAAAACCAAAAGCAGGCGAAACACTGCTATACAATATCGATCAATGAAAAGATCGAATGCAAATAAAAGAAAACAACTATAGTCCGTGACCTACGACAGCTCTGTCTTTTCAGGCCGGATCAACGCAATTTTGCATTTTTACCCGTCATCAAGACAGTGAGCGTCAATCAACGGAATTTTTAAGCCAAATAATACTAACAAACGTGAAATTTCGTACCCGTGAACTTAAAAATCAAACAAGTTTCATGGCTAATCGGGCAAAAAGGAGTTTTTTGTTTCTCTCATATTTTTCCGTGGGTAGCCCGAAAGCTTAACCTCACGGGGGTCCAAGATCTAATGGACACCTAATAAGTGTTGACAGTTAACTGTTTCGTCCTTATGGGACTCCTCAGAACACTGCTGGTCAATGTGACAAATCTTGCGAAGTTAATTAGACGGTTTTGTCTCTAATTAAATGTAAATAATGAGAAAACTTCCAGGAAGTGCCATCTACCGAGATACGAGAGAAACAAAAAACCAAAAGCAGGCGAAACACTGCTATACAATATCAATCAATGAAAAGATCGAATGCAAATAAAAGAAAACAACTATATAAAAAAAACTCCTTTTTGCCCGATAAGCCATGAAACTTGTTTGATTTTTAAATTCACGGGTACGAAATTTCACGTTTGTTAATTTTTTAAATTATGTACTTGTAATGTTAGGTTAACTGATCAGCGCTTTTGGCATCAAGCATGTCGAAACGGCTGAATTTCGCCTTTTTCACAATTGTCTTTTTAATGTACTTTAAATTTTCTTTCTACGGATTTTTCCAAAACATAAATACTTTCTAAGTAAAAAACTAATATAAGAAAAAATAGTCAAAAATCCAAGATGGCGGCGCCATTTTGACAACGTTTCTGAAGGGGGGAAGTATGTTTAATGGCACCCCAATTGAGTACTAACGAGGTCAAAGTCGAAGTTTGTTTTGTTTACAATAAACCTCGCGCGCGGAAAAAAAAACCTGTGTTAAAAATCTATATACAATGTGTATTATAAATAATATATCATGTTTAACAGCAAAAAAAGTGTACCATCACCTGTGAAACTTGATTTAAAAATTAGCGAAAAGCCCAAACAAAATCAAGAAAAAATGGATAATGCCGAATTATTTCAGGATAGCCATGCTAGAACACAAAATGAAGAAGTTTTATATAGCGAATGGAAAAAATCCCAAAACGAAAAAAATTCACTTAGTGTACAAGTGGATTATCTCCGAAGTCAACTGGAAAGTATGCAAAGAAAATTTGCAGATTTAGAGACAAAAGTCACTAAAAAAGAAGAGTCTGACATGGACTACATTACTGATGAGGACGATCTGGCAAGAGAAACTGAGTGGATCAGACAAAAAGGAAAAGGTTGGAAAAAACGTCGAATGGATACTTCACTCTCACCACCACAACAAAGCTCGGGCACTGGAGAGCCCTCCAATAAAACACAAAATGAAGAACCCCCAACTAAGGTTAAAAAAGCTCCATTACCTCCACCGATTATGGTAAATGGCGTAAATAATTTTAATGATATTTATGAAAAGTTAAATATCATACAAGGAGTTAAAATAAAAGTTTTAAATAACGAAAATATTAAAATAAATGTACAAGACGCAGACAGCTATCGGCTGGTTACTAAAATGCTTAATGAAATAAAGCATCAATGGCACTCATACGAAAACAAACAAATAAGGCCAATTAGAGTAATAGCGAATAGGCTACACTTCTCATGTGACCCACAAAAAATTGTAGCTGATCTACAAAAAAAAGGTTTTAAGGCACTGGAGGCCAGCAACAAACTTAAATGGAGAACAAGACAACCTCTTAACATGTTTATGCTCACATTTAGCCACGATGAAGATATCAACAAAATTTTTGAAATTTCCAGTATCCTTGGGATTGAAGTGGAAATAAAAGCACTAAAAACCTCAAAGTTGGTCCCTCAATGCAAAAGATGCCAATCTTATGGACACACGCAAAAATATTGCGCTAAAGAACCACGCTGCGTGAAATGCACGGGAAAACATCTTACTGTAGAATGCCCCAAACCAAAAGAATCTGAGCCAAAATGCATCCACTGTGGAGGCAAGCATCCTGCTAACTACAGAGGATGCCTTGTTGCTAAGGAAATACAAAAATTGAAAAATAAACCTAAGAAACCGAATCTCATACCAAACGTGAGTACAAATAGACAAAACCAACAGACAAGAAACACAGTCACACAAAACTCTGTGACAAGGACATACAGCCAAGTAGCAGCAACAGCTACTATACCTGATATTAATATCAGTAGTCAAAATACTATGGAACAAACACTACAATTAATTTTGGAGAAATTGAACAAACTTGATGAGCGATTAACTAAACTAGAAAGTAGCAATAACGGAGCTACCAATATGCCCCAAAATGGTCAGTAATCTTAGAATCCAAGCGTGGAATGCCAATGGTCTCTTGCAACATCAGCAAGACTTGCAAGTTATTCTAGACATAGAAAAAATTGACGTCTGTCTTGTGTCAGAAACGCATTTCACTAACCAGTCTCACATTAAATTTAAAGGTTATAAAGTGTATCATACAACTCACCCTAGCAATACTGCACATGGGGGAAGTGCTGTAATAATTAAAGAAAATATATCACACTATGAGGAGATGGGATATAAAACCATAGAGATTCAAGCTACATTAGTAAGTGTAAAAACCAAAACATATACATTAGTCATAAGTGCTGTCTATATACCACCAAGGCACTTACTAAAGAAAAATCAATATCTTAATTTACTCAGAAAATTAGGAAACCGTTTTATAATTGGAGGTGACTTTAATGCAAAAAATACCTACTGGGGATCTAGACTGACGAATTCTAAAGGAAAAGAACTTTTGCAAGCTATTAGTGAATATCAATGTGAGCCGATATCAACTGGTAAGCCCACATACTATCCAACAGATCCAGGAAAAATTCCAGATCTAATTGATTTTTTTTATAGTAAAAAATATATCTTTAAGTTTTGTAGATATAGAAGAAAGTTTTGATTTACACTCAGATCATTCACCTATTATTCTAACTCTTAGTAAAAACATAATAAAGAAAGAAGCAAATATCACACTAGTAAATAAACTGACTGACTGGATTAGTTTTTAACAAAGTCTGTCAGAAAAAATAAACCTATCAGTACCATTGCAAACGCCAGAACAAATCGATAAAGAAGTTGAATATTTTGTTACAAATATTCAACAAGCAGCTTGGGAAAACAGTCCAAAACCAAAGAGAATTTTTAAGGGAAAAAACTATCCAAAGGAAATTAGAGACCTTATATTGGAAAAAAGGAAACTAAGAAGAAAGTGGCAGCAAAGCCGTGATCCTCGGGACAAAACAAATCTCAACAACATGACGCAGCGCATTAGGCGAGAAATTCTAGTAATAAAAAATGAATCTATTAACCATTTTCTTAATGAACTTACAGATGATAAAAATACCGACTATTCCCTTTGGAAAGCAACCAAAGATTTTAAAAGACCAATTATCCAAATTCCACCCATACGAAAATCTAACAACCAGTGGGCAAGGAGTAACGAAGAAAAAGCAGATATTTTTGCAAGTCATTTAGAAAAAACATTTCAGCCCCACGAAGCACCAGATGAACACTTTCATTTAAATGAACCCCATCAAATCGAGGACCATATTAAGCTTACATCACCAAAAGAAATATTAACAGAAATCAAAAATATTAATTCGAAAAAAGCCCCAGGGTATGATCTTATTAACGGGGTAGTCATAAAACAACTCCCCAGAAAAGCTATCGTAAAACTATGCAACCTAATTAATGCGTCTTTTAGGCTTAGGTATGTACCTAAACTGTGGAAAGTTGCAGAAGTTATCATGATTCCAAAACCGGGAAAACCACTCCATGACGTGTCATCTTACAGGCCAATATCTTTGCTGCCAATTATATCCAAGCTCTATGAAAAATTATTGCTTAAAAGAATAAAACCCATCATAGAAAGACAAGAAATTATTCCATCTCATCAATTTGGTTTTCGAGACAAGCATTCCACGATAGATCAAGTACACAGAATTACTAATATAATAGAAAAAGCACTAGAAGAGGGAAAAGTTTGTTCTGCAGTTTTTCTAGATGTAGCACAAGCATTTGACAAAGTGTGGCATGAAGGCCTTAATTTTAAACTAAAACGGTTTCTGCCAAAACAATATTCGGATATTTTGGAATCATACATATCTGATAGACATTTTAGAGTAAAACAGAAGACTCATACTCAAATTTAAGAGAAATTCAAGCAGGCGTGCCCCAGGGTAGCGTACTAGGCCCTTATCTATACTTATTATTCACTTGTGATATCCCAAAGCCAGAAAATTGTCACTTAGCAACATTTGCCGATGATACTGGTTTATTGACGGTAGAAAAATCTATTGAAAAATGCATAGAAAAACTTCAGGATGCAGTCACCCAAGTTCACAGTTGGACCACAAAGTGGCAAATAAAATTAAATGAAACCAAATCAATTCATGTTGATTTTACAAACAAAAATATAAATCACATACAAATAACAATTAACAACATTCCAGTACCATATTCGAATCAGGCAAAATATCTAGGTATGACACTTGATGCCAAATTGCGCTGGAAAGCACATGTTAAGAAAAAAAAAGAGGAACTTGAGATAAGGTATAGAAAAATAAACTGGCTAATTGGAAGGAAGTCCAATTTAACAATTCATAATAAGTTACTGCTTTATAGACAAATACTGAAACCAGTATGGACATATGGTATTCAACTATGGGGTTGTGCTAAAGAGAGTAACATTTTAGTTGTACAGAGATTTCAAAATAAAGTATTAAGAAACATTGTGAATGCCCCTTGGTACGTTCGAAATAGTGACCTTCATCGAGATCTAAAAATCGAAACTGTAGCAGAGACTATAAAAAAGTACGCAAAAAGCCATGAAGATAGACTCCATCGGCATGTGAATGTGGAAGCAATTCAGCTTCTAGACAATACTATGCTAGTTCGAAGACTAAAAAGAATGAAGCCGTTTGAGCTGGTAAACTAAGTGAATTACACATAAAACAAAATAATGCTATAAACACAACACAATTGTGAGTTACAGACTAAACAAAGCGGGGAGAACTGTTGAGTAAACCCTAAGTTTAAATCTGACTTTTCTAGTAAATTAAGTTAAAACAAAATTGCTAATTAGTCTTACTGACTAGATTGTAATAAAAAAAAACACAGTGTGTTTGACAAATTAAAAAAAAAAAACAATTGTCTTTTTTGTAAAATAAACATTTGTACCTATATTGTAATTTGATTTCTAAATTGTGAAATAAAGACATTAATTATTATTATTATTATTATTATACATATTTATCATTAATTATTGTTTTGTCTAAAAAAAAATTAGAGCGCACGAAAAAAAATCCACAACAAAAATACAACGCGTAAACAAAAACCGGGTAGCTCATTACAGCGCCAAAAATACATATTTTATATACAATAGGGACGTTTCCAAATCAAGATCTTATTTATTATGCTTAACAGATGAATAAAAAATAAATAATTTAATGAAAAACAATATTGTTTTAATATTTTGTTTATTATTTGTTTGAATTAAACTATTGTTGTCCTTTAGGTACATCATTTCCGTATTTAGTTATATTCTGACGTAATTGTCCGAAACAGATGTGTAATTGTCCGAAGCACCTTAGTTAACCCATTTATATTTGTCATTAATAATGCTGTTATTAGTTTATGTATAAATGTATTTATATTTTTTCGGATTTAGTATTTATCAAGAAGTCCAATCAATACACATAATTTTTAACAGGAATTTAAGTCTGGTTAAAGTAGGCAGAAAAAATTACAAATGATTTAAATATTGTTAATTTCCTATAATGTTTTTTGACTAAAACTTTTACGCTTTTTTCAAAAAATCAGCACTTTTTTATTTAAAATAAATGGATCCATGACGGATCCGATACCTTCCTAGCTAGCTTATTAGCACATTTCAAACAGTTTTTTGTAAATATCTCAGAAACTGAATCTCTCACGCAGTTTTTGATTATAACACAAATTATTAAGCAAAATGTAATCAACTATATTCCGAAAAATGCATATTGATGCGATGCATTGCATTTTAAAACATTTTAATTGTCAAAAAACTGCCATTAGCATTAATGTATTTTGATCAAAATCTAATCAGCTCGTTAGAGTGTCAAACACTATTTTACCTAATAATTTTATGAAAATCGATTCAGCGGTTTAGCAGCTCTCGTGTTATGGACAAAAATGATATATATTCACCCACACACACACACACACACACACATACAGATAGACATCGCGATGATATTGCTAAGATAGATCAAAATACATCCAAATAACACATTTTCGGCGTTATCTCAAAAATAAATTTTTTCGTCCAAAATAATACTTTCTCTAGCCATTTCTACGCGGGCTAAGAAAGTAAAAATAAGGATTCAACTTTATTTTAAAAACATTTTGAAGGCTAAATTTTTATTCAATATTTTTCTACGGCCAGAAATAGAGAATGTTTCCGGTGTTTCCGACGATTCTCAACCAAAAACAGCAAAACGCTATTAGGGGTCTTTGCTTAATTCGTATAGTTAAAGCTTTACTAACACTAATAATATCTATAATTTTCCACGATTTCAATTTTTATTATTTGAGGCAAAATTTTGAAATGTGGTCGTTTAACAAAAAACACCAATTTCCGGGATGAGTGGTAATTGTGCACGATTACTACACAGCGGAAACATCGTCAAATGCAATAATTGTCAATATTTATAAAGGTAATAATAAATTTTTATCGCGAAATTTTTGGAAGAGTTTTTATAGGTGCGATTATATGAAATTCGCTGGATTCCTTTTATATCTTTATGTTATTTACTTATCTTAAAATTTATTAGTCACACGGGGTTTTACTTATTTTGTAGGATGATTATATTATTGTACTACTGAAACCATTTACCAAATTTAATCTTTATAGATTTAAAGGTAAAAAATTCAAAAAAAAATTAGTATATTCTATTTAAAAATTGTCTCAAGTCTCATAACAACAGGCTGGGTCAGTCTTCCATATGTTTAACACGATAGCTCCTAAACTGCTGAACTGACTTTCATGAAATTTTCAGGCAAAGAGCTGATGAGTTTAAAAATTGAAAATATGCTAATTTCTTAACGAAGCACCGCATCAATGTACAGGGTGGGTTAAATTCGATGTTCTTTGCTGGTTTTAGGTCTTTTTCCATTTTTAGCCGAGATAGACAAAAACGAGTGGCTATGTCCTGGGCTCGATTTTCGAAACGTCTTCAAATATCGAAACCGCTTCTTGATAAACCTTGTAGTTTTTTAGCTACAAGGAGATTTTTAAAAGTCTGCATTTATGGAGTTGGTCTATAACTTTTTTATTTATTAAAATTTAATTTTAATGTAACATGCTTTTTCACAAGTTTTTTATGGAGAATCCAACTGTCAAACTAAATTTTATCTGTCACTTTTAGTTTTTGAGATATTACAAAAAGTTGAAATTTTCTTATGGAATGACTCATTTTTTGTTTTTGTTTTGAAATCTATGTCAAATTTTCTGTTTAACGGTGTGTTATAAATGACAGTTCGTTACGCAGTTTTCAAGATATTTAGGAATTTTCGTTTAGAGAACTAAAATGCAAGTCCATGAAAAAAAAACAAAAAATGAGTCATTTCGTAAGAAAATTTAAACTTTTCGTAATATCTCAAAAACTAAAAGTGACAGATAAAATTTAGCTTGACAGTTGGATTCTCCATAAAAAAACCTGTAAAAAGGCATTTAAATTTTCATAAATAAAAAAGTTATAGGCCACCTCCATAAATGCAGACTTTTCAAAATCCCCTTGTAACTAAAAAACTACGAGGTTCATCAAGAAGCGGTTTTGATATTTGAAGACGTCTCAAAAATTGAGCACAAAACATATCCACTCGTTTTTGTGTATCTTGGCTAGAAATACCTAAAACCAGCAAAAAACATCGAATTTGGCCCACCCTGTACGCGGCAGTTTTCGGATTATAGTAAAACACATTTTTCTCAATAATTTATGTTTGTAGGAGGTTTAGGAGGTTCCGTTTCTAAGATATTTACAAAAACTCTTTCCAAGACTGATATAGCATGGAGTTGACTTGGGGTGTGCTAATGGGCTAGGAAGCAGTGGCGTATATACGGGGGGAGCCTGGGGGGCCCGTGCCCCCCCCCCCCAGAAGCTAAGATTTGTTTGGATATTTTCCACATATTTCATGAATACAAACATAAAATAGCATAAAATACAGCCTCATGAGGTCTCGGCCCCCCCAAAACTGTCTCGGGCCCTCCCCGAAACTTTTTTCTATATACGCCACTGCTAGGAAGGTATCAGATCCACCATGGATCCATTTATTGTCCATTAATTTAAGAAACCTCTGTATATTATTTTATTTAACATTTCTTTTCGGATTTTTATCAAATATTTTCCATTACATTTTATGATCTGATTCTAATTAATTGTTTTGGTGATTTTTTATCTAAAAGGCTAGACCAATTTGTAGAAAAAAAAAATTTATTCATAATTTTATTTTACAAGGTTTTTCACTATAAAATTTAAATGGTAGTTTATAATTATTATGCTTAGCTACCTACATAGGTAGTTTAATATTTTTTTTATAATTTGTTGTTTACAAAAACATAAACCGGAATTGTCATTTAAAAGTTATTTAGAATATTTAAATGTTGGCTGTGAATTCGTAGAAATTTATACTAACCATAAAATCTTCAAATATACAGGGTATCTCAAATAAAAGTAGTTAGTTAGTAGTAGTAGTGGGGAGACTATTTTTGGCCTAGCGACCAGTGGCGGCTGGTGACGTTATAAATTGGGGAGGGGGGGGTGCAGAAATTTATATTGCATGGAAAAGGAGATAAAAAAACTTACCTAAACAGTTTTATTTTACCATTTTACAAACAAGCAGCTACCTGGTGTAAATTTTAGTTTATTTGCTTATAGATAAAGTCTATTAGCCCTTCTTTTACATGCGCAAAGTGCTTGTATTAGCATCAGTTTCAGACTCATCCTGGCCCCGTAGAGCTACCTCAAAAATCCCACAGAATTTTAAATAGTCTATTAAGTATATGTCTATTTTTTGCCACATTTTCATTATGTTCGGTAATGTTTTGCCTATGGGCACTATTCAATTGGCACCTAATCAGTCTTGCCTAGCATAGAAAATTCTAGGTGGTTATTTAAATAAGTAGCACTTAATTTGTGTCTTCGTGGATTGTTCATAATAAGACAAATAAAGCAAAAAAAAAGCATTTCGTTTTTTACAACCGCACAACCAGTTTTCAGCATCGTATAAATTTTTATTACGTGCAGTAATATTTTGGTTAATTTCTAGGATTTTTAGGTCCGGTCTATGTGGCCATTAAGATTTTATTTGTAATCGAAATTTATATTTTAACGTATTTAAATTTGCACAGTTAATTATGTAATCGACGGTATTTATTTCAAACGATAACAAAGACAATGACACGAGACCGGCAATGCTTTTTACTACTGACATATTCCAAATCAAAACAAACTCATACGTATTCACTGAGGATAGAACCGGCAAGGTAAAGAAGAGTGCAACTAAAACACACATTCCTCCCGCCTCCGGTCGAGAACATCCACCCATACCCTGCTGAAAAACGGGTAAAATAAACCGGCACGAGCGTATCGAGGACTAAAAATTAAAAAGACACTTTTACCACGAGATTTATATACGCCATTTTTGCACTTTACACTTTTTTTTAGCTTTTTTTTTTGAGATTTTTAGATTTTTTTAAGGGCCTTTTACGTTTTGTCCCCAATCTGCCACTTTTTATTCCTGATTTTTTTTATTTCTTAATCTGTCACCTTGATCCAGGCGCGGCTCGTGCCGCAGGCAAGGTTAGGCAGACATTATAAAGACCAGTATACAAGTTATTCTTTCTTAAAACCTAGAGCATGTTACAACAGTTGAAAGAGATCAGCAACATATTTGTAGGCAAAAAGTTTTATTTATAATGTCGTTATTCTGTTTCTGACGTACCATGCTCTAAAAGTTCCAGGACGCGACTAATGAACCGCCTCACCTCGCCTGCGGCACGAGCCGCCGCTGCCTTGATGCCTGGTTTTCATTTTCTTTCTCTGATGTGTCTCTTTCCATTTTTGTTTTTTACTTTTTTGCTTATTTTTTATCATATTGATAGGTAGCTACTTGTGGCACCGCAGTCGAAAAATTTTGCAGGATTAATATAGAAACTCAAAATATATACTGTTTTTTAGGTTACCAAAAGTTTAGGGGGGACTTGCCCCTCATGCCCCCGCTGGATCCGCCACTGGGAAACCTGAATGTTTGCCTTAAATGCATTTCTGCCAATCCCAGCGAATTAAGCGAAAGACCATCTTTTCCTTGACTTCCACAATATAAAATAATAAAGATAAGATAATGTTTTAAACAAGGCTATAAAAAAAATAAACAGGAAAAAACCATGTAGATAATAATTTTCCTACAATAAAGTCTGGTCCTTTTTCATACATTAGTGTTTTTTGCCACAAAATATAATATCGAGTTAGTTGATTTTTTTACCCAACCCTCGAAAAGCCTGTTAATTTCTACTTCATTTTAGACTCACAATGTCTCTATTTTGTTTCCTAGGAGATGGCATGTTCCCCCGTTTATATTCTTAAACGCGCCCTAATGATTTTTGCTAGTTTAAAATGGCATTTGATTTGTTTAGAGCTTTTAATAGTTATTTACCTAATAAGTGCGGAAAGTAATACTTTACCGCACGCGACGGAAGTTGGCCGAACGATGCGGAGCGGAGTTCGGTTAAGCCGTCAAGGGGGGTAAAGACACTTTCTGCATGTGTTAAGTACAATATTTTACCTATGAGTACATTTTTTTTTCAAAAAATTGAATGTAATTTATAAATAAACATGTCAAATTAGACGGAATTAAAATGAAAACAAATATTGAAGCTGACTTCTTGACGCGTTGCTAAGGTTTCTGAATCGTGCGCGTGCGGTAATAGTTATTTAAACAACAAGGTTTGAAAACGACTCTTTGCACACGATTGCGGCGAGGTCTACAAGTCGAGGGAGTGTGCAAAGAGGTTTTCAAACGAGTTTCGTATAAAAAGTAACTTTTTATACGACTGTCTTGTAAAAGGGGGTTTTGCGCACGGAGAACACGATCTGAAATTGGCATTTTGCGCACGCTGTGTGCAAAACGTTTTGCACACGCTTATGTCATTTTTGCGCACGCCTATGTTATTTCTGCATACGGGTCTCCCGTCATTGTGATTTTTGTTGTTGTCACCCATCAATATAAGTTGGCTTAGTTCCGTAGCAACCGTCACTGCTCGTATGTTTTGTTGATTAGATACGTCAAAAAATTGTTGAATTTTTAAAGTTTTGTTGTAAAAATGTCGGAAATAAAAACAAGTTAAATTAAAATTTGATTTTTCTTTCTTTATTAGCAGTCGTATAAAAAATATTGTAAAAAACTCGTTTGAAAACCTCTTTGCACACTCCCTCGACTTGTAGACCTCGCCTTCGGCTCGGTCTACCAAACTGTCTCGATCGTGTGCAAAGAGTCGTTTTCAAACCTTGTTGTTTAAATAACTATTACCACACAGTGTGTTAAAAGTTAAAGTTATTACTTTACCGCACGCGAGGGATTAAAAAATATTTAAGTTATGGAATTTTTTAAACAGGTCCATGTAAACAAATAAAGCTCCCTTTAACCAATTCAAAATCTTAAATAAGAATTTGTTTTAATAGATATCAGGGACTTGCAATAAAGCAAGGCAGTGGTTTGAGGGTATCGTAGTAATTACCCCCCCCCCCCCCCCAGAAAATATATATGCTCTTTTAGTTAATAAATAAAAACTTCCGAAAACGCTAGAGAGCTGAGCTTTGGAAGATTGATAGGAGCTGTGATAACACTACAGGAAAAAAAATAAAAACACCAACATTTTAATTTAGTATCCTCCCCTATAAATGTAAAGTTATGTGATGGATAGTTCATACTCGTCTTTTGTCTAGTCTTTTGTCTTGGTTTTAGTCGTATGTCATAAGAAAGTTAAAACCACTGTTTCTTATAGGAGTGTTCATACAATGCTTTTGCTTTTGTTTTTTATTAGTATTTGTCTTAAGAGTTACCAACTTTCAATCCTTAGGACAACTATACTAAGACGAGTGACAGACATCAGCTGATGTTTGTTGTTTTTTTTACAGGGCGTCCGAAGAAGGCAAGCGCGCGGTCGAAATTTTGAATTTACCGCCATTAATCATGTTTTTGACAGAAAATCTCAACATAACCTCAAAACTTTATTTGTTTTTTTTTTCTTTTTCCCTTTTGTTTTTGTTTTGTTCTTTCGTGTCTGTGTTTCGTGTAGAAAATTACTTTTGAAGAGGGCCTTTTTATTGAAATTGAATTTTTTTTTCAGTGGGTTATGACTAAAATGGATCTTTCATACTCGTCTTTTGTCTAGTCTTTTGTCTTGGTTTAGTCATATGTTCATACAATGCTTTTGCTTTTGTTTTTGATTAGTCTTTGTCTTAAGAGTTGCCAACTTTCAATCCTTAGGACAACGACTAAGACGAGTGACAGACATCAGCTGATGTTTGTTGTTTTGTTTTGCGGGGCGTCCGAAGAGCGCAAGCGCGCGGTCGAAATTTTGAATTTACCGCCATTAATCATGTTTTTAACAGAAAATCTCAACATAACCTCAAAATTTTATTTGCCTTTTTTTTCTTTTTCGCTTTTGTTCTTTCGTGTCTGTGTTTCGTGCACAGGTTAGGTTAAATAAGATTGTTTTGTGTAGAAAATAGCTTTTGAAGAGGGCCTTTTTATTGAAATTGATTTTTTTTTTCAGTGAGTTATGACTAAGACTAATCAAAAACAAAAGACGAGTATGAACAGCCGATTTTGTTTAAGACAGCTAAGACTAATCAAAGGACAACGACTAATCAAAAACAAAAGACGAGGATGAACAGCCAATTTTGTTTAAGAGATAAGGGTGACCATATGGGTACACGTAAAAGGAGGACGTTAGAGACAAAAAAGCTGGATTTTCGATAAAAAAGCCGGACAAAGCAGTCATTTTAAAAAACCGTCCTTAAAAATTTTGATGACCAAAAAGAAAGTCTCTTATGACCGAAAGGCTTGAAAAACATGGCTTGACACACAACTAACTATGTAAGTCCTAGAAAATCGAATAATTGCGCGAAAAATTGCGCTATACCGAAGGTTTTTAGAAAAAAAATGGCATCGCAGGCGAAAATTAAAAAAATTAAGCCCCAAAAAGTTTCTAGTGAAAAGTGAAAAAAATTGCGCCACAGGTGCAGGCTAAATTGCGGAAAAATTTTACACTTTTCAGATAAAATTGCTAGAAAATTTTTAAAAATGCGCCGAGGGCAAAATAATTTACACTACAGAAAAATGAAGTATCTTTCGCAAAAAATGATGACGCAGAAGAAAATGTTTGGTTTAAACAAAAAAAAAATGATGCCGCTAGCAAAAATTAAAAAAATAATAAATGGTGACAAAAATTTGGGAAAAAATGTTGCTAAAATGCAAAAATATAAGCGCCGCGCCGAAAATTTTTAAGTGACTTTAACAGTTTTTTCCTGAAGTTCCTGATAAATTGTGCTCTTTACCTTTGATGGAGCTAATTTTAAGCTTGGAGCTTGGAGCTCTAACCCCTCTAGATTCCTCCCTTCTAAGGTCTCTCGGATCGCCAAAAAGCCGGACGAAGAAAAAAGCCGGCCGGACATTTTCATTTTGCCCAAAAAGCCGGACATGTCCGGCTTTATCCGGACGTATGGTCACCCTATCGCTAAGCTAATCAAAGAACAAAGACTAATCAAAAACCAAAAATCATGGGAAAAAATTTAAAAAACCTCAAATTTGCAACTGCAAAAGTATTGAACAATATTACGCATATTTTACTACTTTAAAACTTAAATATTTTCCAAATGCTTTAAAAAAGGAGTGAAATCATAACAAAAACATTTTATGTAAAAAAAGGCAAGTATGCGAAAATGGTAGGTATTCCGTAAAAAAAATTGAGATAAAAGCAAATCCAAGTTCCCCAATACAAATTTCAAAATGAAAGGATTTTTCTAGGTTGAAAATGTTTTTATAAACTTGGCTATTCTGCTGCAAATGACTCTGCTGCTAAATTAAAGATTAAGAAGTTTAAAAATAAAAAAATCCTTTCATTTTGAAATTTTATTTGAGAACTTGGCTTTGCTTCTATCTCAACTCTTTTCACGGAATACCATTTTCGCGTACTTGGCTTTTTTTGACGTGAAATATTTTTGTTATGATTTCATTGTCTACAATAAAGGTTCTACTTATTTTTCCCGAAGAAGCTTAATTTTTGAGAAAATTTGAAAAATCCTAAAAATTGCAGGTTTTTAAGGGGGTTTTTGAAGATTTTTGCTGCTAAAATTTAAAAAACTAAAATAAATTTATTTTTAGGTTAGATTTTACACATTTTGGATGCATTTCTATGCCATTGTGGCTTTAGGGCAAAGAATACGATAAGAGGAGGGGCGATAAAAAACATTGGGCCAAAAACTTGTCCGGTAACATATCCAGATCATTAATCTATGTTAAACTCCTATTTTATATACTTATTACTCAACTATATATCTATTGCGCCTGCACTATGATCGAGATGTGCAAAATATTATATTACTTTAAAGTATTTTGGATTCACTTACCGGTTCCAACCGCCAGAATCAACCCCAAAACCGTCATTGTTACGCGGGAAACCATTTTTCGCAAACTATTTATCGCAATAGGTAACTGCTACTAATAAAAATTACCACCGGAGCTCGAAGTGAGTAATTGGTAAACAGTTCAATTTATTATTGTTGTTGTAACTGGGTAAAACACACAGATTTAACAGAATAATTTTTATATTCTTTTAATAAAAATCAGGCACGTGATTGCCTTGGTAAATATTCGAGAAGGTTTCGCTTTTCTGTGCTGGCAACAAGACTGGGGATCGACAAAACCCAAATATTAACACGACACACCGCGCTTCGCCATGACCATCAAGTAGTTAAAAGACTGTTGCCAAATTTATTTGGTTATTTTTATTAAAACCTTCCAGTGGGCACCAAAGATTTTGGGACCCAAAGCTACGTTTACATTTGGAGAGTTTACTGGCGGAAAGTACTGGCAGCCACTAAACTAGCAGGCCCGTCAACTCTTGAGAAGTACTTGCGGGAGAGTAGCAAGTTCACTTGTAGTTTACACATGGCAAGTTTAGTGGCTGCCAGTACTTTCCGCCAGTAAACTCTCCAAATGTAAAGGTAGCTTAAGAAACCGAAGGCGTTGCCTCAATATTGGGGAAAGAAATATAGCTAGGGTGAGTTTGTAAAGTAATCTAATTTTGCTCACCGATCACATCAGTATTTGACTTATGACGTTCATGTGACATTTTTGTTCGGTGAGTCCGCCATGGCCCTAAATACACTTTTGACAGGTTTAGAAAAGGAACTCGCTAAAGCAATACGTGCTGCGAATCATTCAAATCTTTTAGAAGCACAAGTCAAAATTAGGCGCGAAATACAATTAACATAATATCTCGAAAACCAAAAAAGAAACAATCAACCATCTTTCCCGCATGCAAGACCAAATTAATTCCCGCGTCCTAGACCACCAAATTAACAACCAAAATGTTTTAAATGCGGTTGAATTGGCCACACATCTAACATATGCCAAACACAAAGACCATCTATTAATCCTCAAAATCAAAATGTAAACCAAAACTTGTAAAGACCTTTTTACCAACATACACCAATATAGACCAAACTTTACACAAAATAACCAAAATCATACATACACAAAGTAATATTTGTTTTGTTAAATCTAGATGCTTAAAGATAACTTGAAAACACAGGAATCAAGCTATAAAACAAGTAATTTTTGCTGAAGTTTCTGGTGCTGCGTATATTATAACGTTTTTTTACCCTCGTTGTTTTCATGTGCCAAATGCACACTTGAAAAGTCCTCCACAACATGTTCCAAAACGCCACTAGATTAAGACTTCTAATACCTACTAACTTTTTGAGTATTATTTTGTCACGTTTTTCTCTATATGTTTTTTAATCAATAAAAGGCGCGAAAACCTGTTCAAAAAGCCCTAGTAATAACTTTCTGCGTCTTTTTTTGTAACGTTTTTTTTAAAGCTCTCTTTAACTTAAAAGTGACACGAAAGGAAGTTCTAAAAGTTTTAAGACTACAACACTTCAAGACAATTTTAGAAGATGGCGCTCAAGGCAAGACAAAATCTCACACATTCATTATGTTTTCTTTAAAAGCTAACGAAGATTTTTCAACAGTAAACACTTTTACACAATATTAATGTGTCTTTATCAGGTTAATAACTGATGGGTCTTGATCGTAAAGAATCAGGGATCATTAACTGGTGTTTGGAGTTTAGAGGCCAAAGCACTCCCGGATAGATTTCGTCGAAATGAAAAATGTCGCCAATTCTAGTAAAAATTTCAAAATATTTGGTAGAAAAGCTATGCAAGTCGCGTTTTAAAATTCGTGTAGAATAGGCTAATGTTAATTGTGATTTTAACGTTGATAAAAATCTACTTAGAATTCACCTGAAAATAACGTTTTTTTTTATACTGGGACTTTTCATCCAGTCAGGATCAGTCGCCCAGTTTCGCAAAGTTTGAGCAGAGTTAAAGCATTTTTTAACAAACACAAACAACCAAGTACCTAGCCAGGAATCGAACCCGGACCGCCGGTGTGGGAAACAAACATTGCTACCACTACACCACGACGGCGATGTAAAAACCTTGCTATTGTGATTTGATAATGGCTTTATTACAATGCCGTTTTAAGCAACTTTATTTTTTATACCGTTAATGAATGACCTATTAAGCTTGTTTTCATATATGAAATAAACGTTTGTTTGTAGCAGCTCTTAAAATCAATGTTTTTTTTCATGAGTTTTTTACGTGTTGAACACGTGATTGTGTTATGTGGGCGATGACCATCAAAATACTCTGCCAATATATGGGCCCCTAAGCTCACACTAGGTACTATAGTTATGTGAGCTAATATAACTAAAAACTGAAATATATTTTATTCAACTCCACACTAAATTACCTTTTGTTTGATACCACACAAGCCATGTTTTGACTTAAACTCAAATTTTTGAAATCCACCCCCACCCTTAAAAAAAACAAAAACTAAAATGTATTTTGTTGAACTCCGGACTTAATTACCTTTCGTTTGATATCACACACGCCATATTTTCATTTAAACTCTAATTTTTGAAATATACCCCCACCCTTTTTTTTAAATAAATTAAAATGTATTTTGTTTAACTCCAGACTCAATTACCTTTCGTTTGATATCACACACGCCATATTTTCACATAAACTCTAATTTTTGAAATCTATCCCCACCCTTTTATTTGGTTTGTGTTCGGTGGATTTTGTTCATTTTTAAATGGGACCATCTCGACCCAAGACCCAGCCTAGGTACCAAATTTCATTAAAATCGGCCAAGCAGTTTTTGAGTTATGCGCGTTGGTCGTTACAGACAGACATACAGACACACAGACAGACAGACAGACAGACAGACAGACATACAGACAGACAGACAGACAGACAGACAGACAGACGGCGCAACAAAAAAGTTTCAAAATCATCTGAAACGCAAAGATATATAAAAATTTTTGAAATCGGAGCAACTTTTTTTTTTCTCGAAAAAATTAGGATCACCATAGCTCACACTACTATAGTATAGTATATGTGTGAGCTAAAATAAAAAAGAACGCGATGAAATCAGATTTTGTATCTACGCTTTTTTAATTTTTTTTTAAGTCTCTGCAGAAGCACATGGCAAAAATATTTTTAACGTAACCTTCAATCCTGGCATGCCGCGATCTGGTGATACCAAAATTAACTACAGATTTATATCTTCCAAGATGTCCATCGCAACTTCGCTTACTACACCGTGGAGCATTTAACAAAAAACACAACAAAAAAATTAAACAACCATGCATCCGAACAAAAAGCAGCGTGATTTTAACGTAACTGATATCGAAGATTGCTCTCCGAATCCCAGAGTCGAGTCGGTGAGAATTGATGATTTGGTCGAATTCATCAAATAATTTACGAACCCGATGGATTTCAACGAAGTGCACTGATTAATTTAGGATTGTTGTCGTCGATGAGCTCATCGATGACTTTACGAACTCGCCCCTAGCAATATTTCTTTTGCTGTCTGTAGCCCCAATATAATGAAAATGTGTTTAAAACATTGAAGCAAATAAAAGTGGTTTGCCATGAAAGCATAAGGGCAAGTGTTTTTTAGCAAAAAATAGCTTTTGTCAAAAAAAAACCACTAAAGGGCAACTTTTTTGTTTGAAAATGCACTTTATAGAATGGTAGGATAAATCTGCTAGCAAGTTGTCTAAATTGATTGTAAAAATAAATGATGATCCAATACAAAAGTAAATTGGACATTATTTTTAGAGTCAAACTACCCGTGAGAAACAGCCATGCTGACCACTAGCAAAAACCGTGTTTTCCAATCTCTTTATAGCAAAAATGTTAATGTAATAACTAAATTGTATATTTTACTTTTTACTATTACTTTGGGAGTTTGCGGAGAAGGATCCAGAATTATCACAGAGAAAAATTCAAGGAGGCAGCAATAATCAAAATGCTTTTATTATTAGTGTTTTAAATAAACAACGGAAGCAAATAAAATTTAAAAAATACATGTGCCTTTGTTTCGCACTGGAATTAAAACATACTAAGCCTACTAAGTACAAAATTAACATGTATGTAAAGATAACGTTTTCCAATCTTCAAACGTTATGTTTCACTCAATTTTAACCTCAAACCATGTATCCAATTAGAAGTGAAAATAACATTTTACAGGCCAACAAGAAATCTGGTATATTTTAAGTGATAAAAGGCAACACACATTTAAGCATTTCAAGTGTAGTGAATTAAACATTTTTTATAGTATGTTTTTTTTTTACATTATCTGCAGCAATCTTTACAAGTATGCATTACAAGTTATACATTTTTAAATACCAAATTGCAAATAATGCAAGGACCTAAAACCATAAACAACAAGTGAAATTAAAGAAAGAAAAATCAGAAAAAAGTTGTCCCGGCCGAAGACAACTTTTTTCTGATTTTTCTTTCTTTAATTTCACTTGTTGTTTAAGTTATAAATTATCATGTGTTTATAACTTTCAAAAAGTAATATGTTTTTCATATATTTATTTCAATTTTTGAATTTTGTGTCTGTTTCCATTTTGTTTTGCACTTTAATGTATTTATTATATCTTATTTTAATAATTTATTTAATCCTAGAATGATATACGTACCTATTATTTTAATGTAGTTTTACAGTTTGACTCAATAGCTGGCCATACACACAGAGGTTGATCCGTCGGTTTGGAACGGCGCGGTTCAACCTGGCGGATTTGTCTTTCAATTAGTGGACATTCCACGCGCCAGTTATAGCTGGTATAGATTTATCTGTGAGTTCAGACCGGCGGGCGAAACCTGTGTGTTCCGCGCTCGATATTTTAACCGGCGCAGACTTGTCTGTCAGTTTACACTGTGCCAGGGATAAAAGACCGTTCATAGTCTCTCTTTAATTTATTGAATATCATGGCACATGTTTTCGGAATGATATAACCAAGTGCCTGTGCAGAAACTCCCACTGAAAATTTCAGATCTTCATATGATCTTCCCGTGGCAAGGAAACGAAGGGCAGCATTTAATCGTTGTTCTGGTCCATTGGCTTCTCTCATTTGGGTATCTTGTTTCATAAGATCCTTTCTTACCAAATTTAATAAAAGGTCCTACGTGTTATTATCCATTCTTAAATAATTTTTAAAATCGTCAGGATCATTTTCTCTTAACTCTTTTAATAGAAGGTCATGGGTAATTCGTCTTAAGCAAATAACTTTTAACCCACTTGGAACGTCTCTTTTTTACACCACTATGCATTATTTCCATATTAATAATCATTTCCATACACAGAGCCTGCTTCTTTTTAGCACGAATCATTTTACATACACTATGCTTAAAATACCGTGCCGCATAAAACTTTCGACTTGACGAAATTTCACAGTTTTGGTTTAACCGCCAGATAAATCTTGAGTTTTCGCCACACGGTTATGTCTGCCACAGACCAATATGAAGGATCGACTCGAAATATTTTTTTTGTGTTAGTGGACTGCAGCAGTTTTAAACCGTTGCGGACAAATCCGCCAGTTTGAACCGCGCCGTTCCAAACCGGCGGATCAACCTCTGTGTGTATGGCCAGCTAATGTCTATGTGTTTTGCATATAAAAAGAAAGACATTTCTATTATATTTTGAATTTCTAAAATATACCAAGTTTGGGTTATAACTTAAAAACTAAAGTGACAAATATTTTAAATTTAGCCTGACAGTTGGATTTATATAAAAACTCTCAAATTATATTATCAAAAATAAAAAGTTAGTTTAGGTCCGAAAATGTAAACTTTTGATTAATCCTCGGTATCAGGAAAACAGCTAAATGGGCCCAGATACGGTTTTCATTTTTACTTTCCTGACACGCGTAGCAATGGCTAGAGAAGGTATTCTTTTCCACGAAAAAAGGTTGTTTGATATAACGCCGAAAATGTGTTATTTGGGTATATTTTGACCTATCCTAGCAATACCGTCGTGACGTCTATCCGTTTGTCTACGTGTCTGTGGATGTCTGTCCGGCACACGCTGAATCGATTTTATTAACATTTTTAGATAGAATAGTGTAAACAACCAATCAGATTTTGATTAAAATCCATAAATGCTAAAGACATTGAAAATATCGTCCCTAATTTTACAAAAGGTCGTAAAATGTGTTGCTCTTTCAACACACAATGTAGCGTATATGAAGTGCCAAGATACATCAGTGTTATGAGAAATACAACCTCCGACGTATATTGGTAAGTTGGTTTCAATAAGATATCGCATATTATAAACTTTATTTTTTCAGGAAGGTCAGTTTTTTGGAATAACTTAAGCCCCTCAAAGGTACCCAATTTTACGTCTATGTTTTTTTTTACTTCAGAACACAACTGAGGGTTATCTATTTTATCAAAGCACATTGGGTAGGCGTCAAAACTGTTGAAGTAGTGATAATGGGTGAAGAGATCCAAAACACTTCAAGAAGGCTCTCTGAAACAGTGCACATTCCGGCAACGTGGAACGAATAACGTCGAAAAGGGATGCTTTTCTCGTCGTAACAGGGCGTGTAGGATAAAATGGGAGCACCCTGGGATTATAAGGTCACTTAAATATAAGATTAAAATTTTTAGAATTAGGTAGTAATTAGAGAAAGTATTTTGTGATATTTTTTGAATTTCTACATAAAAACCAAACTTTAGGTCACCGGCATTTCTATGGGGAAGGGGGCGATGAACAAAGACGAAGATTACTAAAGCAGGTCCTAGAATGGCAACCAATAGGGCGCAGAAAAAGATGCGTCCTTAACTGGAATGGCAACAGTCAATCCAAACATCAATGAGTCAAAAAAACTTGTCAGAAAATGATTGTCAGGATCAAGAAGGTCGAGAATATGTGTCGGACAACGTAGAAAAACATTAACAACAACTTAACCGACACAGTAGTAGTAAAAAGCTAAAATGTTAATAAGAGATTCTGCCGAATTTTATTTGGGAAAGTAGTTTTTTAACAATAATTTGGCGACGGAAACTTTTCGGAAAAAGCTCTAAGATAAAAAAACATTTTTAGTTCGTTTTAATAACGTCACAATTAAGTCTATGTCCCTATAGTACACGGATCGGATCACCAGGTGATTCGAGCTATAATGTGTCTAAAATTCATTGCATTAAGAATGATGCCGATAAAAAAATAACCTAAAAATATTTTTTCAAAAAGAACGTGAACAACTGAAAAATTTTAAGGCGCGCGAAGTATCAGCTATGTTTTATCAGTAAACTTGTCCCCGCCACTAATCTAATTTATATTAGGTCATCATTCATTTTTACAAACCATATCTGTTAGAGAACTTGCTAGCAGATTTACTACCATTCTATTTGTAATTGGGCAGCAAAATGCATTTTCAAACAAAATATTTGCCCTTTAGTAGTTTTTTAGATGAAAGACATTTTCTGCTAAAAAACATTTGCACTTTTACCTGCACCAATGTTTTAAACATACAGTCGAACCTCTATAACTCGAACCTGAAGGGACAACCAAAACAGTTCGAGTTATGGAGAGTTCGAGTTATAGAAACTCGAGTTACATAGGTTAAAATACATGTAAAAAGTGCAGGGACCGCTTAAAAGGTTCGAGTTATAGAGGGGTTCGAGTTATAGAGGTTCGAGTTAGAGAGGTTCGACTGTAATTATATTACGAATATTTGATGAGCATGAAGTTAGCAAAGCACTTATCACAAATCGAATCGCGACTATTTGGATAATTTGCCGTTAATTAGTTGTGGAAAAATTAATTTTGTCACTCTTATTTTTGACCATTTTTTGGGTGCTTCGCTAACTTGATATGAAGTTAACGAAGCACCTTTAGACATGACCTATCGAAATCGAATATAGTGGATAATTTGCCAGCCAAAAAAACGGTCAAAATTAAGAGCGACAAAATTAATTTTTCCACAACTAATTAACGGCAAATTACCTACCTAGTCGCAATTCGATTTGCGATGGGTGCTTCGATAACTTCATGCTCATGAATATTTATGCAACAGACATCTAAAGCAATATTGCTAGCTATATTCTTGCCCCAATGTTGGGGCAGCTGTGGAGCAACACCTTTTGTTACTTGGGTATCTACCAAATGCAAAAGTTTTGTTAAGTAGAAAGGGAGTGCAGTTGAAAATTTTCGCGGACTTAAGCGGCCCTCATACGATCCACAATATTGTCAATATTTGTGTTCTTGTCATTGTCTTTTAAATGGCATAAACAAAGACTCATATAAAAATATTGACAATATTATTGACCGTGTGAGGAGGGTCGCTTTAGTCAGTTCCCGGAAAAATTATGCTTATACAAAGAGTATTATCAGTGTGCTTATATGGAAAAGGAATTGAGGACGCATCAGAAATGGTTTCCTTTTTTCGCGTCTGGGAGGCGCCATGCATAGTTTTTATTTCCATTGAGGCCATAGTGCAGGAGCTAGAGGTTGTTGAGTATATACAAAATATGAGAACCGCAGTTTGACAATGGATACTAGCTGAGAATAGGTCATAGATTAACGATCCGGATGTTACGGGAAATTTTGGTCCAAATTTTTTTTATCCGCCCTACTCTTATATTTGAGTTTAAATTTCTAAAAATGTTACTAAATTGAGGCTCTAAAGACACAATGACATAGAAAGTAATCAAAGATTTGCAAAATCTAACCAAAAAAAAAATTATATTAATTAAAAAAAAATTATACTTCACACAAAGGTTGTGTGCTTATCACGCGAGTTTCAGAAAAAGAAGGAAGAGTTGATTTTGGTAAGTTTCCAACCTACTCAAGGCAGCATCTCCTTTCTGTGTGTTTCACGTCATCCCCAACTATTTATAATAGAAGCTAAACGCTCCAAAGACTTGCTACAATCTTATGGTAGAAATGTCGTGATCCCAACAAAAATTTGACACTTTTTAGTTCTGTTTACTACCTAGCATCACGAAAAACTGGAGTTTCCGTAAAAACGACCCTCTAATTTACTTCTTATGATTGTTTCTTGATAATCTATTTTTATATTCTGCTCTACCACGATAGGACGTTGCCAAAGTTTTACTTCCTTTTTAGTCGTTATTTCATATTTGTAAGTTACTTAATTACCATTAGATAATTAAAATTCATTGAAATCGCAAACAAGTGTATCCGACAACCACATTATAACTTTAAATTTTACCACAAAAAATTGTGGCATCATAGTGGTGGAGAAAATAACTTTTTTCATGAACCTGTCAAAAGTGTCAAAGTACCTACTTTGACTTTTTCAAGTGTCGATCTTTTAAAGTAGACACCACATTCTGTTTCTACTTTGGAAACGTAGACTTTTTGAAGTCGCTTTTTGGTCGCGCCCATTCTTAACCCTACTTTTGTGCCTCCTTTTATAATTAGTGGTAGTTTTTCATGGATTTCCCACCTATCTAGCAACGTTCAACACTTTTTAGTTATAGTAACAAATATTAAAATCAGGATAAAAAGAAAGAAAACATAGAAAATATGTTCTACAGAGCTTACATTTTCTGAAATAAAGTTTTCACATTGTGTGAAAGTCTTATAATTCTCGTTAAATTATAAAATATTTCAAAACTTTGGCATAATATACAAACAAGAGCAGTATCTAGACTAAACTATTGCACTTCTTTACAAAACTTTTCAGGGATTCAGCAAACGATCTTATTTACAGATCCTAGACTCCTTAATCTGTTGCCACTAAACATAGGAAATAAATCGTTAAAAATGCAACAAAAAGGTTTTTAAAAATTTGAATTAATAATAAGTTATAATAATAATACGAATTATGTCTGAAATAATCTGATTTTTAGCAAATTAACACATTTCTGTTAGAATATTATGCTTTGCCTGTTTGTGTATTTTATATATTATCATGGGCGCACCCCGGGCCCCCCCCCCAAGCCTTAGATTTTTTTACATATTTTCGACATATTTTATGATAAAACACAAAAAATTGCTTGAAATTTGACATCGTGAGGTTTCGGCCCCCCCCCAAGCAGAGTTCGTCGCGTGCCCGGTGAAGACATGATGAGCTTTTTTTTTTTTGTCGCACAATTTTTGAGAGGCGCCCTTTTTAGCTGTCGGGCCCCCCCCCCCCCCCCCAAGACACATTCCTGGGTGCGCCACTGATATTATGTTGAAATAACTTAGGTAACTTAGGTAATTTAGTCGGTAAAAATGCTAGTTTGACACACACACAAATTTCTAAACTTCATAGTGTCTTCTGCTAGCATCTTCTTTTTTCCTTTGTCGTTTATATTATCTTGCACTTGTATATAAATAAATATAAGAACCAATATTGTTTTTTATTAAATTATGTATTTTGTCTTCATCTCTTATGTACACCCTATATCATTATTTTTGAGACAACTTTTGACATTTTTTTCGTTGGCCTATGTTATTTGTTATGGTAAACAGCTGATAACTGTCAAAAAGTTATCTCAAAAATTATGATATGGAGTTTACAATAAAGCAGATCTTGATTTGAAAACGCTTTTTGTGGCCGTGTAGGAAATATAATTCCATTTTTGACGCAGCAATTGGCTACGCGGTTTTCGTTATTGCGCTATATTTTTGTTTCGCAATTTTTGTACTTGTATGATATTTCTTTTACGCGGTAATGGGCGGCGCGGTTTTTTTCCGCGGTAATGGGGTGCGCGGTTTATTATTATTATTTTTCTATTTGCGGGGGTAAAAACCTTGCGTGGTATTTACCAGGTAATAGGGTACACGGTAATTTTTAGACGATACGGTGCTGTATATTTTGCACATTTAAGTCCGAAAATAAAAAAAAAACACCGGTAGAATATTGAAATTTGGTAAAATATTAATTTCAACCCTAACCTAATCTGTCGAAAATACTAAATTATAGGGTTTAAAAGTTCATAAATTATGATTTTTTTCATAAAACAAAACTACATCAAACTTTTAGATCAAAAGCGACAACAATTCAGAGTGACAATAATTAGCTTGTTTCATCTTACATGATAAAAAAAGCAATAATTTGTATGCTTCAACTTACAAATTTTAAAAACAAATATTTTTTATTCAATAACATCTCTTAAATAAAGGAAAAAAGGATAAAAGGCAGCAGCGGCGCGTGAGGTTCAAAAGTGGCGGTTCTGCAAAGTGGGAAACAAAGACAATTTTTAAAAAAGTGTTAAAAATAATAAAAACTAAGCCAATTTTTAGATCTTGTGAAGTCACATTTTTCGAGCGTAAAACACAGATTTTTAAGTTTTATTTTTAAAGCGGTCAAACAATCTGTTTATTAATATTTTAATTATTGAGGTTTATTATATTAACACTTTTTACATACTGTATACCTAGGTAATAGATGGTTTTTGATAACAGTCACTTCTTTTTATTTTTATATACAAGTTCAATGCGTCTGTCTTTTTTATTGGCAAAACATTCAATCACTTTCTATCACTAAATATTACAAAATTAAAAATGCTGTTGTTTTGGCAAAAAATAAAATAAATATTCACTCATAAAAGTATCACAATACCCTAAATTGTGTAAACACTCATCTAGGTACAAACTTGCAGTTTCCATCTGTTTTTAATATAAACGGTAAACTACCTCGATTTTCTAAGATTTTGCATAGCTGTGACGTCAGTTGAATAGTTCTATCCTTTTTAATATTCGGGGGAGTGTGATTAACAGACCCGACAAAATACACTGCGCTTCTACACAACGCACAACGGCCACCACACCACGACAAAAGACCGAATAGCACACAAGGATATTAAAAACGCAGGCTTGCTCTTCGTACCAATTGTACAAATGTTGTAGGCATGCACCTTCCTAATTAGTGAGGTCAGGTAGTAAAAAAAAATATTACTGTATGTACTCAAAAATTAGTCGGTGATGAAACACCTAAAATTTATGTTTCAGACCGTTACATTTAGGTTCGAACAATTACGTTTCTTATTACTTTAGGCTGCTTCAAATTTGCTAATTGTAATTAATGCATTTTTTTTTTTTGATTTTGTTAATTTGTTTTTGGTTTTTTTAACCTTTTGCCAAAAAAGCGATTTTTTTGGTCAATATCGAAGAAACTTTACGTTTCGGATATTACATATTCTTTGTATCACTTGTCTTTTTTATTATTTAATATATTAAATATTGTGATTTAAAATTCTAGAAACTTCAAGGATGTTCCTACGTTACGGTATTTAACAAGATATACAGCTTTGAAATTTATAAAAATGTAACTTTTCATCCCGATTTTTACATTTTATCTTTGTCATGTCATCCCGGAAATAAAAAGTGACAACTTTATCCCTAAAAATCAGGATGAAAAGTGGACGTTATATGCCATAAGTTTAATTTTACGATAAGTTTCAAAACTCCCCAATTATTACCTACTCGGTTCGTAAATTTTACAACTTTGAGGCTTGCTAGCTCCAATAGTTACCCTAAAAGGTCAAAACTCATGTTAATGACTGCAATAAAAAATGGTAATTTGGGACATAAAACTTATAAATATCCCTAGTAACAAGAATTTCGATCGACCTCAATTTAAAAGAAATAAAAGTGCTTTCAAAAATAATAAAAACTACCTAGAAAGAAGCGTATTCGTCTCACCACCAAGCCGCAAGCCTCGCTGTAACCGTATTTATATAATAAACATGAAATTTAGTACCTGTGAATTTAAAAATCAAACAAGTTTCGTGGCTAATCGGGTAAAAAAGAGTTTTTGTTTCTCTCATATTTTTCCGTGGGTAGCTTGAAAGCTTAACCTCACGGGGTTCCAAGACCTAAGTGACACGTAATAAGTATTGACAGTTAACTGTTTTGTCCTTATGGGACTCCTCGGAACACTGCTTGGTCATGTGAACCGAACCGAACGAAGTTAATCAGACGGTTTTGTCTCTAATCCTATGTAAATAGTGAGAAAACTCTCGCAAAAAGCGCTAACTACCGAGATACGAGAGAAACTAGAACAAGAGCAGGCAAAAATAAACTGCTATACATATCGACCAATGAAAAGATCGACTACTAATAAAAAGAAACAAACCATCCGTGACCTATGACAGCTCTTCTGCCTTTCAGGCCAGATCAACGCTGATTACGCTTTTACACATAGCACAATCACGTGTTTAACACGTAAAAAAGGCGTGAGAAAAAAAAAACGTTGATTTTTAAATCTGCTAGAAAAAAACGTTTATTTCATATATGAAAACAAGCTTAATAGGTCATTCATTGACGTTATAAAATACTCCGCCAATATATGGGCCCCTAAGCTCAAACTAGGTACTATAGTTATAGTGTACGTGTGAGCTAATATAACTAAAAACTGAAATATATTTTATTCAACTCCAGACTAAATTACCTTTTGTTTGATACCACACAAGCCATGTTTTGACTTAAACTCAAATTTTTGAAATCTACCCCCACCCTTAAAGAAAACAAAAACTATAATGTATTTTGTTAAACTCCTGACTCAATTACGTTTCGTTTGATATCACACACGCCATATTTTCACTTAAACTCTAATGTCTGATATATCCCCCACCCTTTTTTAAAAATAAATTAATAGTTATTTACCTAACTAGTGCGGAAAGTGATACTTTTACGCACGCGACAGCAGTTGCCCGAACGACGCTTTGCGGAGTTCGGGCACGCCGTCAAGGGCGGAAAAGGCACTTTCCGCAAGAGTTAGGTACAAAATTTTTCCTAGTTGCATAAAAAGCTTGGTTTTACATTTTAATATATTTGGTATTTTTTACATTAAAACAGCAAAAAACAAATTCTGTTTTCATTTTTAATTTAATTGAGTTTATAAATGGGTCAATAAGTCTAATTAGGCCTCATTTTTAATTTAATTGAGTTTATAAATGGGTCAATAAGTCTAATTAGGCCTAAAATTCACGGCGTGCGGAAAGTTCAACTTTCCGCACGCAAATGCATGCGTAAAAGTGCACTTTTACGCACGCAAGTAGGAAAAATGTATTTTGTTTAACTTCAGACTCAATTACCTTTCGTTTAATATCCCAAACGCTATATTTTCACATAAACTCTAATTTTTGAAATCTACCCCCACCCTTTTATTTGGTTTGTGTTCGGTGGATTTTGTTTATTTTTAAATGGGACAATCTCGACCCAAGACCCAGCTTAGGTACCAAATTTCATTAAAATCGGCCAAGCGGTTTTTGAGTTATGCGCGTTGGTCTTACAGACAGACAGACAGACAGACAGACAGACAGACAGACAGACAGACAGACAGACAGACAGACGGCGCAACAAAAATTTTCAAAATCATCTGAAACGCAACTTCTTTTTTCTCGAAAAAATTAGGATCACCATAGCTCACTCTACTATAGTATAGTATAATATGTGTGAGATAAAATAACGTTGCGAAAAACTGCATTGTAATAACGCCATTATCAAATTAAAACAGCACTGTTTTTATTCATTAGATTCACGCCTTTTCTACACGAATTTTAAAACGCGACTTGCATGGCTTTTCTACCGAATAATTTTGATAGTTTACTGGCAGCAGCGCCACCTATTGTCGGCATTTTTCACTTTAACGAAATCTATCAGGCACTGCTTTGGCCTCTAAACTCTAAAAAACCTTTCATTTTGAAATTTGTATTGGAGAACTTGGCTTTACTTTTATCTCAATTCTTTTTACGGAATGCCATTTTCGCGTACTTGGCCTTTTTTTACATTAAATGTTTTTGTTATGATTGAATATTTCCATAATATGAACAACAAAAATATACCTACAAGTAAATGATCTTCGAATTAACGACAATCCGAGACAGTTACAGTAATCAAACTAACGATAGTAACGAATATATAAAATGATTACTTAGTATTCGAGTAACGATTAGTAACGAGTATTCAAAGTAACAAAAATCAACACTTAGCTTAGAAAAGCTTCTTATTTTATGTGGTTTGTGTTAGCTTACCGTCAAACCGAGTAAAAAATTTGTACCATTTTCTGCATGCGACTCATTGTTGGAAGCATTGGAAGCATGTTCTTCGTGTCCTCTCTTATTTTCCAATATGTAGAAAAAATTGTAGGCTTCACCTAAACACACATAATTTCTTAGATATAGATAAGCCTTTTAAAACAGGAAAACATTCTCGAAATTGGTAATAGTATAATACATAACAAGAGAAGAAAGTGACAAATTTCACACGAGCGTGAATATTGCGAACGAGATGCTAGCCCATTTTTATTTATTACAAGCTTTTATTTAGCTTTAGATGTTCTGTCTAACTATCTAACTATCTAACTATCTATCAAATCTCGTGAAGCGTTTTTGACACACTTCGCATTGTCCGATTTGGATGAAATTTGGTACACACATAGTGGTCCCATGACAATACAACATTAAGAAAAAAATATCATCCCACCCCTAGCCCCACCCCTTTAATAGAAAAATGAGTTTTTGACACACTTCCCATTATCTGATTTGGATGAAATTTGGTATTCACATAGTGGTCCGATGACAATACAACATTAAAAAAAATATATCCTTCCACCCCTACCCCCACCCCCTTCGATAGAAAATGCGTTTTTGACACACTTCCCATTATCCGATTTGGATGAAATTTGGTATACATATAGTGGTCCGATGACAATACAACATTGAAAAAAAAAGTCCTATCACTCCTACCCCCACCCCCATCTATAGAAAAATGCGTTTTTGACAGACTTCCCATTATCTGATTTGGATGAAATTTGGTATACATATAGTGGTCCGATGACAATACAACAATAATGAAAAAATGTCCTCCCACTCCTACCCCCCACCCTCTTCCATAAAAAATGCGTTTTTGACACACTTCACTTCAAATGACTTTTATAAAATTTGGTATATGCATAAAGGTCCGATGGCAATACAGCCCAAACAAAAAATATATTTCTACCTCTTCCCCCACCCTCTCCTTCTCCCAATAGAAAAATGAGTTTCCAAACAACTCACGATCAGCGATTTCATTATAATCTAGAATAAACACTTCTGTTCTGTTATTGAACAAATATTTTCATTTAATAGAGTAGATAGCTGAGACTAAAAAGTAGAAAATAAATTGGTAAAAAAAAATTTTTAAGTCACAAGCTTTTATAATATGCACTAAAAATTAAAAAATAATTTTCTAAAATTCTAATATTATCATAATAATAAAAGCGATGGCCGACTGATGGAAATTTTGACGATGTTAGCACGATAAGATATCCGTATCAATTAAATAAATATCACTATTTGCAAGAATTAATCTAACAGAAAAATGCAGAGGTACCAAACCCACCCAACCCGACCCTAGATACCCCAACATTTATCTGACATAGGTATGGTAGGTAAACATATCTTTGATGACCTGCTATGTTGAATATTCTTTAAGTGTTTAGATCACAAATTTAGATTAACTTATGCTTTGATTTGCGGCCATCGCTTTTATTATTATGATAATATTAGAATTTTAGAAAATTATTTTTTAATTTTTAGTGCATATTATAAAATCTTGTGACTTAATTTTTTTTTTAACCAATTTATTACATTCTTCTTTTCTGACACCAAAAACTAACCACCTACATTAAAATTAAGCAGACACAACTACTAATATAAGTTTATTATATTCAATAAATTTAAATCTTTTTACAAAGTAGTTACAATAAAAAAATACTCTGCCAATATACGGGCACCTATGCTCACACTAGGTACTATATAGTTATAGTGTACAGGGTTTTCCCGTATATTTTTACACCATATCTAAAATGTTTATTTGAATAGATATTAAAATATGATAAATACAAAAGTTTCATATGTTTTTACAAAGGTTAAGAATTTTTAAGTCGGAATGTCAAAAAAATATTCTAAATGTTAAAATTTGACAGGTCGAAGGTTTTCTTAAAGGGAACACCCTGTATATTATTTTAGATATTTATAGTTCTCTTATCCCTGATTTTAAAAAAATATCATTGTATTATTTTATTAATTAGTTTTGTAGATATATACGCTTAAATGTTTAAAATACTTAAATTGATCTTCTTAAAACATCAAGGCAGCCATGAAAAAGACAATCGCATTTACATAAAAAGTGGTGCTGTTGCTTTGGTAAGGTATATAATTAATTAATATTTACTATCCGGGGTGATTCTGCGCAGTAATGTAGGGCCGCAAGCCAGTAAAAACAAAAAGTTATGCAATTTTTGTGAAAGAACAAAATATTTATTACTTCATTTTTAATTTTCTACATAGCCTCGCAAAATTTTCGTTAAGATCAACAATTGTTTGCTCTATTTTCTGTTGTAAAATTTGAAGTGTTTGGGGCCATTAATACACCTTATTTTTTAGGTAGCTCCACAAAAATAATCAAGGGGAGACAAATCGGGGCTATTTGCTAGCAATAATAATGTGTTGTATCTTCCTATCCAATACATATATCTATTATTTAAAAAATTCGTTACTGGCTGGATGCTATGTGGGGGGGCTCCGTCCTGTTTCCATATTAAATTTCTATAGTTATTAACAGCGAGTTATTTTAAAAGCTCTTCTATTTCATTTCGCAACAAATCATTGTATTTTTCTCTGGTTAAGTTACTTACTTTTTGTTATTATTAATAACATAAATATCAAGACGCCAATAATAACCACATTACTTGCAAACATTCTTATAATCCTGAATTATATGAGTGAATTGCTCTTCTTGAAAAAGTTGTAGATCATCTAAAAAAAAATCATACTTTTTAAATTGAAAGAGATAAAGTGGCCTTTGGTAAAATTACAACGAAAGTTTTATTTGTGTAAATTTAAATGTAGATTTTTAAAAATTGCATTTGTTTTGGAAATTGCATCTGGAATTATCCTTACCCAGCAAAAAATGATATTGGATTTAAGGGATATATATTATATTCAAATAAATGCGTGGTTGATATACAAATATATCTATTCATTTAAAAAGAAATGTATATTTGTTTAATTCGTTTTACAAATATATTAAAAAAAATATTTGTTAATTTATTACGTTTAAGGTCCATTTTATTTTTTATTTCTTTGGTCTCTGGTGAAATAATTGGAAACAGCACGCAATTAGCTTTGTATTGCTCCTACTTAGTTGAATTAAAAAATAAAAACAAAATAAAAAGTTGAGTTATATACACACATGTTAAAGTTAAGGATCTAATAATTAAGTAATAATCTATATGCAAAAAACGCACTTTAAACAAATAGTTAAAAAAGTTAACAAAAAGTACGAATCTAAATATCTTTTTTTTGATTTTTATTTGGCTCAATGTTCTCCTTGCGTTTTTTTTCCAGACTATTTCTGAGGTTCGTTTTTTCTTTTCCAGTAGCTTACATATTTTTTAATTTTTAATTTAAACCTACTTACCAAATATATTTATTTTTCACAAAAAAACAGAAATATCAATGACCTTTCTTTGTATTAAAACGCGCGCGATGGCTTCAAGCAGTTAAAGTGAACAAGGTGAATTGGATAAACATGTGATTAGGTTTATTAATGTTTCCAGGGGTGGATAAACAATATGGGAAAATTCAAAAATTCTCTATGGGCCGGTGCCGTATGGGCCCGAGTTGTATGGGCCGGTTACTTATGGGTGGGTGCCTCATGGGCCGGTACCTTATAGACAGATGCCTTATGGACCGGTGCCTTACGGAGAAGTGCCTTATGGACCGGTGCCTTATGGCCCGGTGCCTTATGGGCCGGTAACTTATGGACCGGTCTCTTATGGACCGGTGCCTTATCGACCGGTGCCTTATGGACCGGTGCCTTATGGACCGGTGCCTTATTGACCAGTGCCTTATGAGCCAGTACCATTAACGGGGCAAAAAATATGCATCAACTTCTTAGAATTAAAATAAACTAGCAACCAACGATAAGTGTTACGTTTACGTATAAGTATTAGTAACTACATAACTAATTAATTCCCTACAATTATGATGGTGTTGATATTTCCTAAAAGGACTGTCCAAAGATGTGATAAAAAAAACAAAGTTGCTTGCGTAATTTTAAAGAACTTCTGTCATTACCGCCTGACGAAAAACCAACTAAAATCCGAATATTTGTTCTTAGAAGTATCACGATCTCTATTTCCTAATAACTAAATAAAATCACAAAAACTTTGTAAATATTAAGGCTTTCCATAATATGTAGGTAATTTCACAAATTGTTTGTAAAAATCAAATTACAAAACACAAATAAATAAATATATAAATTTCACATAAAACTTGTAATGTTAAAAAAATAATTTTTTAAAGTTTCGCCCAAAAATATGTGTTAGTGCAAGTTCGTTTTAATTTTTGGTATATTTAGTTTATTAGGCAGTCTGTAGTGGTTTATAATTTGTGAATATAAATTAAATTAATGTAATTTTATCTGCATTTTAAAGAACCATAATTAAAAACGTATTATGATAATCCTATGTAATTGTGTAATCCTTTCTGTGTGCAACTTTAATTTCGTGCTCTAGAATTCATATGTTGCCTTCGATCTATCTTTCTTTCATTGTTAGGAATTTAAGTCCTTTCAATAAAAAATGTTTTTCATTTCACGCTGTGGTAGTTTTGCCTTTTTTTGAAATATGGACCGGATGCCTATATTTTCCCGGGCTGGCTTACAGTTCTACATCCACCCCTGAATGTTTCAATAAATTTGTTTAGCACATGAATGTCTTTAAAAAATAACATCGTTTAACAAATTAAATTGGAAAATCCTTTTTCATATACAGGGTTTCGAAGCGTAGATCTAGTAAGCATGGGCGTACGCAGCATCAGATCTAGGGAGGGCAAATTTCAGTGGTGGCCTCTGAGTTGTAAAGCTGGGGGGCGCAAAAGGCTTAAGGGTCATGAATTTTTTAAGCAGCACTTAACTGAGTTTGTAATATTCCTACATAGCACAAAAATCACATCAACGTTAAATTAACGTGAACAAACATAATAAAGTTAATTTTTACTAGAAAACAACCTCATACCATGTAATATTTGTTTTTCTTTTCTTCTTTTTCTTTCTTGTGCTGTGTCTTTTTTACCCTACTTATTTTCATGTGCCAAATTCACACTTGAAAAATCCTTCACAACATGTTCTAAAACGCCACTAGATTAAGACTTCTCAAACCTACTAACTTTTGGCGTCTTTCTTGTGACGTTTTTTTAATTCACACAATATTAATGCGGAATGGGACAACTGGGCGCCGCCAACTGGGTGCCGGGCCAACTGGGCGCCGGGCCAACTCGGCGCCGCCAACTGGGCGCCGGTCAACTCGGCGCCGGACTAAAAAAATTTTTGATAAAATGTGTAGATGAAAAATAAAATATTTTATTTATATAAAAACATCTTTAAAAAATCCTTTACGCAATTTTTTTGAAATTTGTTTTTGTTAAGTAAAGTTAAATCCATTAAGTCGACTGTTGAATCTTGGTAGTTGTAGTGTTTGGTAACCTGGTAACACTACAATTTACGTTTTTTATTACAACAATGGCGGATCCAAAATGGCGGATTTTCTTATTTACTAACCGATTTGTCTCAAACTTGAAATATTACTTTGCTTGAGGTCATTTAACAAAATTTTTTACTCAAACTTAAAAAAATCAAAATGGCGGATTTTCTTATTTACTAACCGATTTGTCTCAAACTTGAAATATTACTTTGCTTGAGGTCATTTAACAAAATTTTTTACTCAAACTTAAAAAAATCAAAATGGCGGATTTTCTTATTTACTAACCGATTTGTCTCAAACTTGAAATATTACTTTGCTTGAGGTCATTTAACAAAATTTTTTACTCAAACTTAAAAAAATCAAAATGGCGGATCCAAAATGACGGATTTTCTTATTTACCAACCGATTTGTCTCAAACTTGAAATATTACATTGCTTAAGGTCATTTAACAAAATTTTTACTCAAACTTAAAAAAATCAAAATGGCGGATCCAACATGGCTGATTTTCTTATTTACCAACCAATTTGTCTCAAACTTGAAATATTACAGTGATTAAGGTCATTTAACAAAATTTTTTACTCAAACTTAAAAAAATAAAAATGGCGGAACCAAACTGGCGGATTTTCTTATTTACTAACCGATTTATCTCAAACTGGAATTATTACATAACTTGAGGTCATTTAACAAAATTTTTTACTCAGACTTAAAAAAATCAAAATGGCGGATCCAAAATGGTTTGCTTTAGATCATCTTAATTTAATGTTTAACTCAAACTCAAAAAATATATATATGGATTCAAAATGGCGGACTTTTACAATTATAGACTGATATGTATAAAATTTTTAACTTTGACGTATTTAAAGTCCTTGGTTATGAATGTTGACAAAACCCTAAGAAAAAACTAACATAACGGATCCAAAATGGCGGACTTTTTTATTTATTAATCGATTTTCCATATAACATAAAAGTGTTATTTCCTTATGGGTTGATCCCTTTATTTCTTTATATTTGTTTACATGTTTTTTAAGTTTTTTTTAAACATTTTTTTAAAAAGAGTCAAAAATCATGTTCAGCGACGTTAAACACCACAAAGTTCTAAATTTATTATAAATCGATCCCTAAGCACAGCAATCTTTCAGCAGCAGTTTGAGACAAGTCGGTTAGTAAATAAAAAATACGCCATTTTGGATCCGCCATTTTGTTTTTTTAAGTTTGAGTTAAAAATTATGTTAAATGACCTCAAGCAATGTAACATTTCAAGTTTGAGACAAATCGCTTAGTAAATAAGAAAATTCTCCATTTTGGATCCGCCATTTTGATTTTTTTAAGTTTGAGTAAAAATTTTTGGTAAATGACCTCAAACAATGTAATATTTCAAGTTTGAGACAAATCGGTTGGTAAATAAGAAAATCCGCCATTTTGGATCCGCCATTTTGATTTTTTTAAGTTTAAGCAAAATATTTTGTTAAATGACCTTAAGCAATGTAATATTTCAAGTTTGAGACAAATCGGTTGGTAAATAAGAAAATCCGCCCTTTTGGATCCGCCATTTTGATTTTTTTAAGTTTGCGTAAAAAAATTTGTTAAATGACCTCAAGCAATGTAATATTTCAAGTTTGAGATAAATCGGTTAGTAAATAAGAAAATCCGTCATTTTGGATTCTCCATTTTGATTTTTTTAAGTTTGAGTAAAAAATTGTGTTAAATGACCTCAAGCAATGTAAAATTTCAAGTTTGAGACAAATCGGTTAGTAAATAAGAAAATCCGCCATTTTGGATCCGCCATTTTGATTTTTTTAAGTTTGAGTAAAAAAATTTGTTAAATGACCTCAAGCACGCCATATTTTCATATAAACTCTAATTTTTGAAATCTACCCCCACCCTTTTATTTGGCTTGCGCTCGGTGGATTTTGTTCATTTTTAAATGGGACCACCACGGCCCGAGGCCCAGCCTAGGTACCAAATTTCATTTAAATCAGACAAGCGGTTTTTTAGTTATGTGGGTTGGTCGTTACAGACAGACATACAGGCAGCCACCTATACAGACAGACAGACAGACAGATAGACAGACAGACAGACAGACAGACAGACAGACAGACAGACAGACAGACAGACAGATAGACAGACAGACAGACAGACGGCGCAACAAAAACGTTTCAAAATCATCTGAAATGCAAAGATATAAAAATTTTTGAAATCGGAGCAACTTTTTTTTTCTCGAAAAAATGAGGATCACCATAGCTCACACTGCTATAGTATAGTAGTAGTGTGAGCTAACACTACTATAGTATAGCAGTAGTGTGAGCTGAAATATAGTTTTTGCAACAATAAATAAGCAGAAATTATGCCTTGCCTTTATTTTCCATAAAATACTATATATTTTTTAGGTGTGGGTACTATTTTCTTTTCGTTTATATTAAAAAGCCTTAAATCTTATTACTAAGCATTTGACTGAATAGACTGACGAACAATAAAAATACTGATATAGCTGCAACCCCAGCAGAACTTCTTAAAGCTTGAACGTTGCATAAGCTAGTGTTACACGTTTGGCAGGCAAACTGCACTCCAGGATAGGAGCCGTTGGTTTCGAAAAGAACGTTTTGTAGGGCGTTGCAGTAGATTCCAGGTTGGGTTACGCACATTCTTAGCGTATGACTTTCTCTTGCTAAAATAAAGAAAAACAGCTTGTATTTAATAAGGTCACTGCATCCTAGAAGCTTGGCGGAAAATACGAAAATGTAAAGAAATTGTCCCATCTGTAACACGATTTGTCCCGTTCGGTAATGCTATTTTTCGATGTTACAGAAATTATTATGTGTTACAGATCGGGACATTGAATTTCCTCTTTGGAATTTAATTGTACGAGATTTATAATCTGCCTTGATATTTTTTACTATAATCTATTTTTGTAATTTTGTTATGTGTCAAACAAATTTTATGTTCTTTTAAATTTTTGTTCCTTCTGTAACGTTGATGCACCTTTCGTAACACCTAAAATATCTGATTTTTTCGTCAAATTTGCAAGTTTAGTGTTAGTTTAAACCAATTTTTTGAATTTTTAGTTGTTCTTGAGATATACATATCTTAAATAAAATAAAAAATTCGTTTTATGATAATGTGTATTTTATGTCATTTATGAAGAAAAATATATTGGAAATTTCTAACCAAAATCTCTAAAAAATAGTTTTTAAGAAATATTTTGCTGTTATTATAATAAAATTACTGCGCTGTCTGTTTTTACTCAGTTTCTCACTCGCTATCTTATTTCAGGCATATTTTAATATAGTTGATAGATTTTTGAAACGTTATATGACAAAAACTACTGCACTACAGAAGGGACAAAAAAATTATTATTCCAACAAAAACTCCGTCCGGGCCCATAGCGTATTTTGTTGGCTTTTTGACGAAGATTTTCCAACACCTGTTTTAATTGATTACTTATACACAAAATTGTCTCAATCAAAAGTAAGGTTAGGGTGTTAAAATATTTTTTTAATTCTGAACGATTTAAGTTATAGTAATGTAACTTGGCACGCACATCAAACTTTACATACACATTCTTTGGCTGTCAAATTTTTTAAATTATTTTGGCCCTAGGGGGCGCAAGAGGGCAAAATGTGTTTTTAGATTATGCCTAATATCTTCTAAACTATTGCCCCTGAGTTACAAAAATGAACGTTCAAATTTTTGTTTGATTTGCGGATTTCTACAAACACATTTATTTTTATTTCAAAGCGGCTTTAAATATTAAAAAGTTTAGCCTAACTTATTTAATATTTAACTGTATACAATGTGTTTTTAAACAAAAATACTTAAAAAAATACAATGCGGTAAGGATACAAAATGCCACAATAAAAATTTTTAAAAATCATATTTTAAACATTTTTCCTTTTTTTCGTAGGCCTATGGAACGTGCACCACTGCGTTTAGAGGATACTAACGTACATCGTTAAAAAGCAGATTCTATGCGCTTGCAAAATGATCTTTAGAATATTTTTAGAAAAGTTGACCATTTTCGAGTTATTAGCAAAAAACTGTCAAAAAGCACGTTTAAGGGGGGAACCACCCCCCTGCCAGAGTTGGGGGGGGAGTGGTTCCCTTTCGTAAAATGTTCGGGCGCGTCTTATGTGTAGTACACCAATTAAAAAATAGTGACGACAAATCGGCTTTCCCGCCAAATATTTTTACCTCTACACCCCGTATTTTTAGTTCAGGACGACAGCTCCGCGATGGCGCTATCCCAGCAGAAAAGGCACCGTTAAGCCCTGTATCCTGCGTGTCTTTAAATGTCTTTTGGAATTTGAATTTGTCAAGCACTTGATATATGTATTATACAAGACGCAAGCGCTACCAAGTCCACTTTCAATCCCTGACTTCGCATGCGCAGATCTACCAATATTATTTACCTCATGTATTAGAATAGATGAATACAGGGTGATTTTCACTTGAATGATTCTAACCACATGAAAATAGAAAGTTTCAAAAACCTAACCTAACAAAACCTAATCAAATCTAACCGAACCGAACCAAAGGAAACTGAACCAATAATTTTTTTCAAAAAAAAAACTTTCCTGACTTCCTGCCCGGGATCCTAGAGGATGTGAATCCGAACCGAACCTAACTAAACTGAACCAAACCTAACCTAACCAAACTACAACACGTACTGCTAATTAGATTTAGTTGGGTAAGGTTAGGTTTGGATAGGTTCGGTTTGGTACGGTCCGGTTCGGATTCATATCCTCTAGGATCCCGGGTAGGAAGTCAGGAAAGTTTTTTTTTTGAAAAAAAAATATTGGTTTAGTTTGCTTTGGTTCGGTTCGGTTAGATCTGATTAGGTTTCGTTAGGTTAGGTTTTTGAAACTTTCTATTTTCATGTGGTTAGAATCATTCAAGTGAAAATCACCCTGTACATCTATTCTAATACATGAGGTAAATAATATTGGTAGATCTACGCATGCGAAGTCAGGGATTGGAAGTGGACTTGGTAGGGCTAGCGTCTTGTTATATATTATAATCTATAATCAAACAAGTTTCATGGCTAATCGGGCAAAAAGGAGTTTTTTGTTTCTCTTATATTTTTCCGTGGGTAGCTTGAAAGCTTAACCTCAAAACTGAGGAGTCCCATAAAAACGAAACGGTTAACTGTCAACACTTATTAGGTGTCCATTAGATCTCGGACCCCCGTGAGGTTAAGCTTTCAAGCTATCCACGGAAAAATATAAGGGAAACAAAAAACTCCTTTTTGCCCGATTAGCCATGAAACTTGTTTGATTTTTAAATTCACGGGTACGAAATTTCACGTTTGTTAGTATTATTTGGCTTAAAAATTCCGTTGATTGACGCCCACTGTCTTGATGACGGGTAAAAATGCAAAATGCGTTGATCCGGCCTAAAAAGACAAAGAGCTGTCGTAGGTCACGGACTATAGTTGTTTTCTTTTATTTGCATTCGATCTTTTCATTGATCCATATTGTATAGCAGTGTTTTTCCCTGCTTTTGGTTTTTTGTTTCTCTCGTATCTCGGTAGATGGCGCCTCTTGCTATAGTTCGCTCACTAATTACATTTAATTAGAGACAAAACCGTCTGATTAACTTCGCAAGATTTGTCACTTGACCAGCAGTGTTCTGAGGAGTCCCATAAGGACGAAACGGTTAACTGTCAACACTTATTAGGTGTCCATTAGATCTTGGACCCCCGTGAGGTTAAGCTTTCAAGCTACCCACGGAAAAATATAAGGGAAACAAAAAACTCCTATTTGCCCGATTAGCCATGAAACTTGTTTCATTTTTAAATTCACGGGCACGAAATTTCACGTTTGTTAGTATTATTTGGCTTAAAAATTCCGTTGATTGACGCTCACTGTCTTGATGACGGGTAAAAATGCAAAATGCGTTGATCCGGCCTGAAAAGACAAAGAGCTGTCGTAGGTCACGGACTATAGTTGTTTTCTTTTATTTGCATTCGATCTTTTCATTGATCGATATTGTATAGCAGTGTTTTTCCCTGCTTTTGGTTTTTTGTTTCTCTCGTATCTCGGTAGATGGCGCCTCTTGCTATAGTTCGCTCACTAATTACATTTAATTAGAGACAAAACCGTCTGATTAACTTCGCAAGATTTGTCACTTGACCAGCAGTGTTCTGAGGAGTCCCATAAGGACGAAACGGTCAACTGTCAACACTTATTAGGTGTCCATTAGATCTTGGACCCCCGTGAGGTTAAGCTTTCAAGCTACCCACGGAAAAATATAAGGGAAACAAAAAACTCCTTTTTGCCCGATTAGCCATGAAACTTGTTTGATTTTTAAATTCACGCTTACGAAATTTCACGTTTGTTAATAATCTATAATCTTTGCACTTGATGTGCACATCGATAAAACTCATAAAACTTGTCAAATTTGTTTTTCGCGAAGATTTTTTTTATGTTCGCGTTGAAGTGGAATTTTGTTCACATTTCTTTTGAGATAAACATCCATAGAAAATCGGTGTGTTTGCGTTTTATCACGGGAAAGTGAAATCTTGCAGAGCAGAGCGATGACTTCTCTTAAAAAAGGTTTAGAATGAGAGGTGCTTGTTGTGATACGGGGTTCGGTGTAAGTGTAATAGTTACTGATTTTTAATGTATTCATACTAATATAAATTATGATTAGAATAAATTGTTATTCTATTATGCATAATTTGGACTTATTTTTTTTTACATAATTTTATTATCTTTCAAAAAACGAAGAATTTCAACAAAAAATTAAAAACTAACTGACCTGTATAATAATATACAAGGCGCAGAGCACAAAAATTAGTTAAAACAGACAGCTATGGGATGGCGCTGTTCAAATGCCATTAATTGTATTCAGAATTTAACATGGGGGTGTCCAATCTATTTCTGTGGTTAGTATGGTTAGTAATCTGTGATACCAAGTGTGTTGCATCTATCATTAAACGCAGTATCGCCTGAACTAGATTGTTTGTAATAATTTTAAAATGCCTTCGGACTGAGTCTTACCTTCAGAAATAGTTGCCGTCAGGCATCCATATCTAGGATCTGTGACATTTGTAGGAGTTGCGTTAACTTCCAAATCTTGGTTAAGTTTCTTTAAAGCTTTAAGAATTGCTAGGTTGTCTCCATCATAGGTCGTGGGAATTACGTTTTCGCATCTGTCACTGTGAGTTTGGTTCAAGAAGCTGGCATCACGTGTTCCATGGTTACAGAAACTGTTGCCGTAGCACCGGTAACATTGGAATGAATAAACTAAAATTAAAAAAAAAACTTTTGATACCTTCGAAAATAAGAAAAACATGGCTTTTTTGGTGACCACTGCAAAAAAAAAACGAATGCAAAAAATGGTCTGAAGCTTTATATCGATATTGAGTAAATACAAAAAAACACCTCTTTCCTCCCCCACCTTCACTTAATCGAAGGTAACACTGTTTGCGACCGTAGAAAATTTACACGTTCTTTTCGGGTAACGCTAAATGAATGGTAAATGCATAGTGCTTTTGATATGGCATAAGAACTAAACTTAAAAGTTGGAAATAAAAAAAAAATTAAATAAAATAAATTTAGAAAAAAAAAACTTTTTGAAAACAAGCTTTTATAAAATGGACTAAAAAGCATAAAATAATTTTTTGAGTGTTCTGATATCATAATAATAAAAGCGATGGGCGTATTAAAGGAAATTTACCCGTTTTTGTTTTAGCCTTGTTAACTCGAAGTTTAGTGAAAATTCATTATATTACAGCAGAGAAATGTAAGGGTAGACAATTTAACCCAACCCAACCCAACCCTACTCAAGCTACTCTTACATTTTTCTGATATGGATGGGCATTATTACGCCTGCTTCATATTAGGCAGATCATCCGCGACCGGCTGTGTGTCGATTTATTTTGTCACATTGAAAAAGAAGAGTGGGCCCATCATCGTTTATGGACGATCCACCAAATGCGCATGGAAAGGCATTTACCTAATATTAAATACGCCGATCGCTTTTATTATTATGATATCAGAACACTCAAAAAATTATTTTATGCTTTTTAGTCCATTTTATAAAAGCTTGTTTTCAACACAATTTTTTCTAAATTTATTTTTTAATTTTTAGATTTTTCTAAGTCTATGCATTTCAGCTTGCGCATCGATATTGCAGGGAGTCTTTCCTGTCAATTTTAAAATATCTAAGTCTTTGATGAGATGGCCGTCCAAGGCGACAAATGCTAAAACTGTCGTTATTATTATGATCATTATACGCAAGGATTTATTAATTTTGGTCGAGATCGAACAAACTAAAGCCTTACTTCTTCTACGACCCCCCCCTTTTTAGTGGGAGAGCATGTGAATTTTGAAATCAATCAGACACCTACGTGGCAGTCAGTTGAAAGTAATCAGAAAAAATCGTCATTAAATCGTCCATTTTGAATCCGCCATATTGAATTTTTGTAATCAAAAATTCGTAATCCTCATTCTCAAAAACCCCCAGATACCAATTTGGGTGGAAATCCGACAAACTAAAATTTTACACCCTCTCCGCTCTCCACGTTAGGGGTGAGGTATGCAGTCAGTTGTACCACATTATTGAATTGTCATCGGAACTATAACGGTATGCGAAATTTGAAGTCAATCGGATACGTGGAAGTCAGTTGAAAGTAATCAGAAAAACTTGACATTAAATCGTCCATTTTGAATCCGCCATATTGAATTTTTATAATCTGATCAAAAATTCGTAATTCTTATACTCAAAAACCACCAGACACCAATTTTAGTTGAAATCGGACAAACTAAAGTTTTACCCCCTCTCCACCCCCCCCACCCCCGTTAGGGGGGTGGTAGGTACCCGATGAAACCACATTATTGTATTGAAAATTGAAAATTGAAAATTGAAAATTGAAAATTGAAAATTGAAAATTGAAAATTGAAAATTGAAAATTGAAAATTGAAAATTGAAAATTGAAAATTGAAAATTGAAAATTGAAAATTGAAAATTGAAAATTGAAAATTGAAAATTGAAAATTGAAAATTGAAAATTGAAAATTGAAAATTGAAAATTGAAAATTGAAAATTGAAAATTGAAAATTGAAAATTGAAAATTGAAAATTGAAAATTGAAAATTGAAAATTGAAAATTGAAAATTGAAAATTGAAAATTGAAAATTGAAAATTGAAAATTGAAAATTGAAAATTGAAAATTGAAAATTGAAAATTGAAAATTGAAAATTGAAAATTGAAAATTGAAAATTGAAAATTGAAAATTGAAAATTGAAAATTGAAAATTGAAAATTGAAAATTGAAAATTGAAAATTGAAAATTGAAAATTGAAAATTGAAAATTGAAAATTGAAAATTGAAAATTGAAAATTGAAAATTGAAAATTGAAAATTGAAAATTGAAAATTGAAAATTGAAAATTGAAAATTGAAAATTGAAAATTGAAAATTGAAAATTGAAAATTGAAAATTGAAAATTGAAAATTGAAAATTGAAAATTGAAAATTGAAAATTGAAAATTGAAAATTGAAAATTGAAAATTGAAAATTGAAAATTGAAAATTGAAAATTGAAAATTGAAAATTGAAAATTGAAAATTGAAAATTGAAAATTGAAAATTGAAAATTGAAAATTGAAAATTGAAAATTGAAAATTGAAAATTGAAAATTGAAAATTGAAAATTGAAAATTGAAAATTGAAAATTGAAAATTGAAAATTGAAAATTGAAAATTGAAAATTGAAAATTGAAAATTGAAAATTGAAAATTGAAAATTGAAAATTGAAAATTGAAAATTGAAAATTGAAAATTGAAAATTGAAAATTGAAAATTGAAAATTGAAAATTGAAAATTGAAAATTGAAAATTGAAAATTGAAAATTGAAAATTGAAAATTGAAAATTGAAAATTGAAAATTGAAAATTGAAAATTGAAAATTGAAAATTGAAAATTGAAAATTGAAAAGTGAAAAGTGAAAAGTGAAAAGTAAAAAGTGAAAAGTGAAAAGTGAAAAATGAAAAGTGAAAAGTGAAAAGTGAAAAGTGAAAAATAAAAAATGAAAAATGAAAAATGAAAAATGAAAAATGACAAATGACAAATGACAAATGGCCAATGGCACCAATGGCCAATGGCCAATGGCAAATTGCACCAATGGCCAATGGCAAATTGCAAATGGCAAATGGCAAATTACAAATGGCTAATGGCAAGAGTTAATTATTAAAGCCAAGTTTAAATAAACATTTCCAAATCAGTGAAAACCTTTCATTTCGGAATATAGTAGACCACATTTTGCTTAATAATTTGTGTTGTAATCAAAAACTTTAAAAAATACAAAACACAATACAAAACCCCTAAAAAGCTAGTTAACTCAAAATTCACATTTTTCGACTAGTCTCCGTTTTCCCTCGCAAGTGGGATTTATGCGTGTGTAAAAATGGTACAGTCAGGGACTTAATAAATGGCCGCTGCCGTTTTCAGAAGAGCTTGGATGAGAATGCCAATACCGGGCGAGGTTTATGAATGAATAAATTATTGAACATCATATCGCGCGCTTTCATTCCCTCGACTCCACGTGGATCGGCTGTCGCTGTGCACTTTTGTGCAATGCAATTTATGCTATTGAAATTAATAACTATTTGGAATATTGGCCGATAAACGGGCGAAGCCATACACGTTTTTTGGATACATACATTTCTTTTTTTAGCTGATTTCTTGTTTATTAGCATAGGATGTGTGTATTTTGGCGGGATTAATACAGACTTAGACAGAGATATTTTTATTTAATACCTGCTTTTTTAATTGTTTAACATAAATGATGGCCCACCGGAAACGTAAGGTATTACTTTTCGAAAAAATTCAAAAGCAAAAGTTTGTTTGTCGGGGGCAAATTTTTGAGGATGGGACAATTCGCCGCGACCAATTTGTTGTTGTGAACCACAATGGCGCACTTTCCTATCTATAAACTGATTTTCCTAAAACTTGAAACATGGAATTTAAAAAAATGAAAATGGCGTATTCAAAATGGATTTTCCCATTTATCAACAGATATGCATCAAACTTGGAACTTTGAGATCTTTCAGGTTGCTGAAATAAATGGATCCATGATGGATCTGATACCTTCCTAGCTAGCCGATTAACACACTTCAAGTGACGCTATGATAAAATCAGCCTTATGAACAGTTTTTTTTATGTGAATAAAAACTGCTTTATATATTAAAATTGTTAATATTGTTTCTTTTTAGTCAGGTAATGAACTATGAAATGGGCAAAAAACTTTAACTGGAAATTTCTCAAAAATGTGTTTTTCGACTTATCTCCGTTCTCCCGCGCAAGGCGAAAAATGTTTTTTATTATAAGCACAAAGTATATAGCCTATGCCTAATTTTAAATCAATACCAAACACCTCTTTTTGTTATTAATTTTTAATTTGGCACTATAATATAAGCCGCCAAATTTGCCTTAATATCAACGTTTATTTACTTCTACTATTTATTTATTTATTAAAATAGCAATACCCTATTTCGCCCAATTTCTTTTTCGTACCTACTAAAAATCAGCTTATTCAGTTCTAAAATGATTTCCTGCTTGCCTTTTGATTCGCACAAGGGGCCATCCTTAAATGACGTAACGCACAAGGGGGGTAGCGGGGGTTCGGCCTTGCGTTACACTCAATGTTTTTTTAATGTGTTTGTGGAGGGAAGGTCAAAAACGCTGAATTTTTGCGTTATGTAATTTAAGAACGTTCCCCAAGGCGCTGACTCATGACGTAGCTTTAAATTTGCGCCTCGACATAAATTGTAATTTTGGAACATCCCTTTTTTAAGCACAGCTAATTTTTTATTGCTGTCCAACTTATAATACTGCGCAATGGGCATCCCAGACCAAATTATTAACCAAAATTATAAAACTGGGATTAGTAACAATATTTTGTTTTGAAATGAGAAAAAGTATTTATCAATCAAAATGGTGCTTCCAAAATGGCGAAATTTCCTATTTATGACCCGATAAGTATGAAATTTAGAACTTTGGAGTGTTAATAGTCGCTAAACATGATTTTTGACTTAAATTTAAAAACGTTATTTACCAGTTGGTATTAAATTTGGAACTTTGGCGTGGTAAATTCGCTGATTATAATTATGAACTCAAACTCCAAAAGGGCAGTGTTCTCTATTTATGAACCGATATGTATAAACATTTTCTGACTCAAACCTAAAAAAAATATCATAGCGGATACGAAATGGAGAACTTTTACATTTATGAACCGATATGTATTAAATTAGGAACTCTGCGGTGTGGAACCTTGCTTATTATAATTTTTTACTCAAAGCAAAACAAACTAGCATGGCAAAACCAAAATCTTTGTCCTATAAACTATCTTATTTACGAACCAATTTGTGTCAAACTTGGTACTTGATGTTTAAGTTTAAGTAGATTGATGAGGAGTTTGCATAATATATAAGCTGAAAAATAAACTAAAAATTAAAAATATTAAAAACAGTTAAACGGTATTATTCTTTGGCTGTACCAAAAACTAGAAAATAGTACGATCATAACCCTGACTGTGTAGTGCGGTAGTTCTCAAACTTTTGTAGGATGGCGAACCCTAAAGCTTGCTTTTTTTTTCTAGGAAACCCCTACACTAAGTACCTAAATATAAGACATAATGTTTTTTTGTAAAAATATCGACATTAATTCTACTCTTTAAGCTTCTAAATAAAGAATAAATAAAAAATACTCTGCCAACTTATGGGCACCTAATCACACGATGAATGTATAATGTAATTTTTTCTCCATTTTGGTCTGCGAAAATAACCCCTTATCCGCCACTCAAGTCGTGTCCGATTGGAGGTCCCCCCCCTAGTGTAGCACCACTGAACAAAATAAATTATAATGTATTTTTTTATCTTATGTCGGCTTATGTTTGGTGGATTTTATTCATTTTTAAATGAGACCATCTCGAGCCAAAACCCAACTTTCCAGAATCCTATTTTGTGTCGGGGTGCCATACTACGTCATAGTCAGCGCCTTATTAGATAGTTTAAGTTGTGCTACGTATTATTACGTAAAACTGCACGTTAAGCGCTTTACGTTTTGTTCCAAATTTGAGTTTAAGTTGAATGTTTTTACGCTACCATAACAAGTCTACTAATAGCAGAGAATATGGAATTCGGCACTGTGTTTTTTGATGTTACAACTTTGTTTTTTGTCTTTTCAACTACAGTAGGAATATATTTGCAAAGAATCGTTTGTACTGGAGGCGGAAATTATCGTCTAGGCCTCATTTTTCGATCGGTCAATCAACCAATTCTATTCTTTGGTAACGTTAAGGTGCCCGCAGACTGCCGTAAGCTAACGTAAATACGTAAGCTCCTAACGTGACCTTGAAGACGGTGTGACGAAGTGCGCTTGCGTAACTGTCAAATCTCATGCTTACGTAAAAATACGTAGCACAACTTAAACTATCTATTGTCGACATGTTTCATCCATAGTCAGGGCTATCAAAATGGACGGGCCACGATCCTCCACTTTGTTGACGTCACATCCGGGGCTGATTTTTTTTTGATGGTCACGTTACGACACAGCTGATTGTCTTTAAAATATTGAAGTTGGAATGACGGTTCATGGATATTTGATTTTTTTAAAAATAAAGCCGTTTTTGAGATTGTTTTTACTTTATTCTGGCAGAACAATTTTTTTAAAATGTATAGTAAGCCCTAATTTTTCATAGCCGCTTCATTAGCTCACACAAAAATTAAGTTTAAAGCAGAGGCGAATGTGACAATCACATATGACAAAGTCAAATACATGTCAAATATAACAGTTGGCATGTGGTACATGGCGGGTAATTTGAATTCAAAATAAGGAATGCTAAATCTTGAAGATTTTAAACTTTTAATCATGTTGCTTCCTTACAAACCTTTGGTGGAATATCGGGATGGTGTCTGAGAATATTTCACTGAAATTTTGCGGAAATCTCTAGTGCCATTTTGAAAATATCATAAAAAAACGTCTGACCTCCCATGAGACCCAATGTAAAATTCAGCCCCGGGAGAACAGCTGATTTTTTCAGGGTCGTGGCCTCTATTTTTGTGTTGGCCTTGCCATAGTGAGCGGCTAGTCGACGCAACTAGAGTCCCTGTATGTTAACATTATTATATCCAAATATGTCAACATACAGGGACTCTAGACTCAACAACCAACCGGCATCTAATTTTGGAAAACTTGGACCGAACTTGGACCAGGGCTATCAACACGTGCGGGCCACGATCGTCCACTTTGTTGACGTCACATCCGGGGCTGATCTTTTTTTGATGGTCACGTTACGACACAGCTGATTGTTTTTAAAATGTTGAAGTTGAAATGACGGTTCATGAATATTTGGTTTTTTTTTAATAAAGCCGTATTTGAGATTGTTTTTACTTTATTCTGGCGGAAAATTTTTTTTTAAATGTATAGTAATCCTTAATTTTTCATAGCCGCTTTATTAGCTCACACAAAAATTAAGTTTAAAGCAGAAGCGAATATGACAATCACAGATGACAAAGTCAAATATATGTCAAATATAACAGTTGGCATGTGGTATGTACAGGGTGTCCCAAATTGGGCACTTTTAGGGGATTTAATGTACTTCCAGGGGAGACAGAGAAAAACTGACCACGCATTGCGAGGCTCAAATTTCAAGAGAAGACTTATAGTGAAAACCGCATTTTGAAATATCGTCTCGTTTTTGATCTACGGGGGCTTTTTGAAAAGTCTGCATTTTGGAAGAGGGTCTATAACTTCGTTATTAGTGGAAATTTTGATTTAGAGTAAATTGCAGTTTTATAGACGAGGAATTTACCCGTTAAATTAAATTTTAACTGTCACTTTTATTTTTTGAGATATAACATAAAGTTGCATTTTTTCTTATGGAATGGCGTATATTTTAATTGATTTTCGAATTCGTCATTGAATTCTTTTCAAACTGATGTATCATATGTCATAGTTTTATTGAGCGGTTTTGGAGATAATTAAAGTTTTTTGTTTTTGTCTAGTATGGGTTGAATGACGTCATGCGCCATTGACATGAAAGCTGGCGGTCAAATCCTACTTCAATGCTCCTATAGTTTTGTTGTCTGATACTATGCAAATCAAATTGGCCTTGCGTCTTGGCATTTTGTCATTGTTTTCAATTGTTTAAACAATTTGACATTACGCTTTGATATGAAATAATTTTACACAAAAGCGTTTTTAATTTTATTTTGAAATGGATTAAAATGACATGTTAAAATGTTACTGGGAAAGTAATGATAATCGACAGGGCGCTGGAAACGTATATCTTCAAAGGTATCCCGAACGAAAACAACCGTATATGGATATATTTCCAAAGTTGAAAAGGAACCTTGTTCCGTATGACTCTTTTTCAAAACGGTGGGCCAAAATATATGACGTTAGGAGAGACCGTGAGTTAGAGGAGATAGGCATTATTGGTGAGTTAGAACAAATTAATTCGCGATCATTGAGACAATTAGAAGCTGCCACAGGTATACCGAGAACTTCAATCCACCGAACACTTAAACGGAATAATTATAAGCTTTGAGGGCCGTCAGCTGAATTATAATATTTCCAACATATATTTTTGACTGTGCAAAATAATAAAAATACTGGAGTGCCTTGACCTGCCTCAGCAGGAAATCATAGCGCACTAGAAATAAGTGAAAAAGCTGAATATCTCCTAAACCGCTCAATCAAACTATGACATATGATACATCATTTTGAAAAGAATTCAATGGCAAATTCGAAAATTAGTTAAAATAAAGGCTATCCCATAAGAAAAAATGCAACTTTATGTGATATCTCAAAAACTAAAAATGACAGGTAAAATTTAATTTAACGGGTGAATTCCTCGTGAAGAAGTCTATAAAACTGCAATTTACTCTAAATCAAAATTTCCACTAATAACGAAGTTATAGACCCCCTTCCAAAATGCAGACTTTTGAAAAAGCCCTCGTAGTTTAAAGACGAGACGATATTTCAAAATGCGGTTTTCACTATAAGTCTTCTCTTGAAATTTGAGCCTCGTAATGCGTGGTCAGTTTTTCTCTGTCTCCCCTAGAAGTACCTTAAACCCCCTAAAAGTGCCCAATTTGGGAGACCCTGTACATGGCAGGTGATTTGAATTCAAAATAAGGAAGGCTAAATCTTGAAGATTTTAACCTTTTAATCATGTTGCTTCCTTAAAAACCTTTGGTGGAATATCGGGATGGTGTCTGAGAATATTTCACTGAAATTTTGCGGAAATCTCTAGTGCCATTTTCAAAATATCATAAAAAAAACTTCTGACCTCCCTTAAGACCCAATGTAAAATTCAGCCCCGGGAGAACAGCTGATTTTTTCAGGGTCGTGGCCTCTATTTTTGTGTTGGCCTTGCTTGGACAAACAACAAGAACCGACAATGTCATGTTTTTATCTTTGATTAATAAGGGTACTGAAATGTAAAGCGTAAATTTTACCACGTTAAATCGGCGTATGCATTTTATGTGGCGCCTTCTGTAAGTCCGGGTGTAGACTTAAAGCTACTATTTTAGTTTTAAATTATTATTACATACAACAAAAAGGAACAGCTACTACGGAAATTTCCGTTAATTGGAGGGGTCGTTTTTCATGTAACAAGCAAAATCAGCATACCTAGCAAAATGCATGAATGTAATTTTCACTGTATTTCAATTTCTATTGGTCTAAAGTTGCCAGCTGCATCGATTTTTATTGGTCAATATATCCTTAAGGAAATAGCTAACCATTGTATGTTTATATTAAATAATAATAAATTAAATATACTTACCCAAACCAGGAAGAAATAATAATAAAATTGCAGACCACATTTTAAAGTAAAAAAATCACAAATAAAACTTAGTGTCTATAAAACCTAATGGCAGTTGGAATAATAATTGTCAGTTTAATTAAAAATTTACGATTTGGATTAATACATATGTCATCTCATAAATAATTTTTGTAAAGTTTTTATTGGTATTGATACGTAAGATTATACTTTTGACACATAAGTATCCTTAATAAAAATATTATCTCGGGTATTATAGGGATTAAAACAAATTAGTTTTACAATCTTGGTCAAAAAAAAAATAAAATACTGGCAAAAGATATTTTAAATTTAAAAAAAGTATTTGTCCATTTATACCTGCATGCGTGTATGTGTAGTTTTCTTTCCGCATTTAGCTCATTGCTAAAAATAAAATAAATAAAACATTTTTTTAAGTGAAACGATTTTACCTATATAAATTGAACTAAAAAGTAAAAAATAATAAAATCGTGGCGCGATCATTAAAGATATTCATCAAATGGAAATGGCTATGCGCTACGATTTTATATCAAACTTAAATCTGTTTTGATTTCAAAGTTTTGAATTTAGCCCCTTTACACTCCTCACCCACGCCCTACGACCGTTTTGTGTTACACCCGGTTTCCACCTACGACTTTCTCGTGGGTGCCTGCCTGCTCACGCGTCACATGATCTCAATATGAAATGTTATGACAGTCATGTGACGCGTGAGCGGGCACCCACGAGAAAGTCAAAGGTGGGAATCAGGTGTAATGGTCTAAAAGTCCTGAATTTCCCCCCTTGTAACTCTTACCCACCCCCGTTTTTTTTTTACTTTCTTTACACTTCTCACCTATTCCCTACCCTAGTCAGGGGCGTTGCTAGCTTTTTGGTTGTCTGAGGCAAAGGAAAATACTGCTGCCCTCATTTAAAAACAAACATCTCGTGCAATCGTTTTCTTTCTACACCATATGAACTAGAATTCGTTTTATGCACTTTAGATATTGAAAATGTATTTTTACTTCCTCCTTTGAGGTACTAAAGGCCGCTTGACATGGAGCAATAAAATCTACAATGCATTGCAGCAATAACTTGCAAGGTCAAAAGATTGCAAGCAATGATACTTGCAGGTCCATTGACATGGTGCAAGTCTATTTTAATTTGCCAACCACAGGAAAATTTCCACTGGAAAATGTAAACAAACAGCATATTAGTTTGAGACGGTCAGTGCACCATTCTGTCTGTCTGTACAAACTTCTTTAATGGAATACGCTTAAAGTTTCTAACCTCAAATATCTTGTTTTGGTTTTACAGTTTTATTTTGATTTCTTTCTCTATGGTTATAATTTTAAAAATTTTGTCTGTTAAATATACACAAAAAAATTAATAAAGCTAATAAAAAAAAAGTAATCAGCGCATCCATCTATTCTGCCGTCCTTAAGCTATAATGCCGTTAACCAACATTTGGGCAATTTTGACTTTTTGATACCATATTAATGAGCAGAAGATTCTCTATTGATTGGTATAAGCAAATCTTTTCTAGCGTTTACAGTTTTCGAGATAAAAAAATTAAAAATGCCGTTAAATGATTTTTTCACCTATGTTTACAAGTTATAACGCCGTTAAGTATCATAACTAACCTAAAATGCCGCTAAGTTTTTTTTCTTACTTAGCTAAAATGCGGCTAACTGATTTTTGTATTCTATAATGCGGTTAAAGTACCTTAACCTTTTTATAGTCCATTTTCATTTTAAATAAAAATGGGATAATCCAATGCTACAAAGCCGTTAAATAAAATTACTATTCTTAAATGTCGTTAAGGATACTTAACCGCCTTTTAGAATTTTATTTGACATATGTTAATTTTATAATTTACAAGGTATATATGTCCACAATGGCTTTTTATAAATGATAGTATAAACAATTTGCATGTAAAAACAAGACTAAAATGCCGCTATCCTGCTTTGCTACACTATAAAGCCGTTATCTAAACTCGCGTTGGTCTAAACATTTCTTCGGCTAGACTCGGTCATTGCCGTAGGCCGGGCAGTCGTCTCTAGCACGCGTCTGAAGTAAACAGGGGCTCTCTATCTTCAGTCGAATTAGTGAGTTTGAGGGAAGTAGATGACACTCACGCGCTATAACACCTGCATGTTTGCACCAATTGTGTTGCAATGGCTAGCGAAAATAATTTTAGGTAAGGTTATTGTTTCTTTGAGTTGGACTATGTGACTTTGAAATGGATGTATGTATCACCAAATGGGTTAACCAATTTTAATAAATTAAGTACCTATTGTTAAATTGACCTGCGTCAAACAAATGACTTAAAATAATATGGCAGAAGTTAAGCTTTATTTTCATGATGATTTTATAATTATATTGTATTCAAATATGAAGCAATTTTGATACCAACCTCTTTTTGGTGTGTTTTTCGTGAAGTTCCGCAGATATCACCAATTAGCTAACTTATTTTATTTCTTGCAAAAAAAAACAGCAAAAATACTAAAAATAACTTTAAAAAAACATAAAAACAGAAACATTTTTTTTTGCTAAGCCGGTAAAGAAAGGTTTTGTTTCTTTTGTATTTTTTGGTGGGCAGCTCGAAGATAACTCTACAGGTACCTGGTAAGATCATGTGCCTGCCTGTTTTTTTTTTGGTTTTTGGTAAAAAACATAATATGTAGGTAGAGTTAGCAGTTGATATTTTTCTAAGTGCTCTTTATTGTTACAGTTGCCCTGCTATTTCAAAAAGATCTAAAATGATCCTCAATATGGTATCGAATAAACCCGGTAGAGTCGTAAATACTTCGCACGAAAAAAATGCTGAAATCATTTTCCGAAAAAAAATACAAAAAAATCCTGAGCCCTTTTTGAAAGATTTTGTCAACAGTCTATATGCAAGGCCCTATTCGATGACCTCCAGTGTTTTTAAAGATTTTGTGAGACACAAACAACAAACAGATCGCATCACAGGTTTAACTTAAATCATTACACAAGCATTCTAAATAAAGCCTTCCCAAAAGAATCAACATTTGATAACAGTACTACAAAGCAATTTGAAACCTCAACTTTAGAGAACAATAATGCTTCATCAAATATATTTAAATATATATCGTTACAAGAGTCTCGTATATTGTGCAATGACATCGAACCCAATGTTGGTCGTGGCTCAACTACTGAAAACGTTCAAAGTGATTTTGATTTCGACGACTCAATACATGATAAAGATTATATTCAATCCTCGAGTGACGACAAAAAACAAAAAGACTCAATTGCCACGAAAATATAACCAATCAAATAAAGAGAATTTAAGTATTTTAAAAGTATAGAGCCCGAAACTTTACGGTCTACTCGAAAACGTTTAAAATATGAATCTTCTTCACTCCAGCGAAAAAAGGATGTCAAGAATAAAAGGAAGTTAGAACATTGCGTTAAAATTGGGTGCAGTGAAAAATGTCTGAAGGAATGTACCTCTCAACTGAACCAAGAGGAACGAGAAGTAATTAACAAACTGTACTGGGATATGACATGGCAAGAACAACATTTGTTTGTTAAAGCTAGCACCTCACTGGCAGTTTCAAAGAGAAAAAGTATGAGCGAACAAAAAAGAAACCCAAGATGGGTATTTACGTTTAAAAAATTTAATGACGCCAGAGTATGTAAATTTTTTTTAACGAGCTTAGGTTACGTGAAAACAAATGACAGAATTTTACATAACAATTTCACATATCCCATAATGGATAAACGAGGAAAGCACCAGAAAACGCCTGCATTTGATCGTGATTTGTTGATCCAGCATGTGGAATCGTTTAATCTTTTAGAACCCCACTACAGGCGTGAACATGCTCCTCTACGCCGTTACTTACAAAGCGATATTAAGGTAGTTTCCATGCATAGACATTTCTGTGAGAAGTACCCGGATAAGACGATTTCGTACGAACTATATCGACAATACGTAAAAAAAAAGAATATTTTCTTTACTCGACTTGGCAATGAGGAATGCGAAATATGTGAGGCCCAGAGCTTGCATGAAAAAGACACATCTCATGATGCTAGGAAAGACAATGTTCCAGACGACTGTGCAACGTGTGTGGGGTGGGTCAAGCATAACGAGAAATGTATTAAAGTAACAGAACTTTACGAAGCACACAAAAAAAACTACCACAAAATGATTCCCAAAAATATTATAGCGCAGACTTTGAAATGGTTATAATGTTACCGAGTTTGGAGTCATTCAAAGCTGTAATTTTCTGTCAACGTCTTGTGGCTTACAATCAAACTTTCGCACCACTAGGCAAAATCACTGCACAATCTAAACCACCTACAGTTATCTGGCATGATAGCATTGCGGGAAGAAAACAAGAAGCTTTCATGAGTGCTTTTTATCATTTTCTTTTACGTAACAGAGACATTACTAATATACACATATGGCTCGATAACGCTAGTGCCCAAACTAAAAATTGGCTACTTTATTCATTGCTCGTTCACCTAGTCAACAGTGAAGTCCTATGTACAACACAAATTACCCATTATTACTTTGAACTAGGTCATACATTAATGAGTTCCGATCAGGTACACCACCAAGTAGAGTTGGCCATGAAGAAAGGAAAACTCTACGATTTTACTGATTTCGAAGATTCAGTGGCGTCAATTAATAATTCCAAAGTAATTGTGAAATCTATGTCAATAGAAAATTTTCTTAATATACCAAATTATGTCTTAGACCGAAGAGTTCAAAATTCTAATCCCAGAGCGTATTTAAAAAATATGACTCAGGTATGCTTTACCCGAAACAGTTATGACCTTATGTACAAGAATAACTTCGATGACCAATTTAATTCTCTACGCTTTCTAAATGACAAATACATAAAAAATCCAAATATTATGAAACTTGAATTTCGTTCCAAACTAAAAGGTGTTGATTCTAAAAGAAAATCTGACATAATTGATAAATTGTCATGCATAATCCCTTCCACAATCTTTTGTTTTGGAAAAACTTGCCAACGCAGGAGAATGACAGCACCAGTACAAAAAAAAAACGGAAAAGAATTGGTGAATAGATACATATTGCAGAATATTAACTAGTTTTTAATATAGTTTTAAATAAATATTTCATTATGACATTTAACATTTTTAGGAGTCTGTCCGCTATTTTAGATTGCATACGTATAAAAGCTTTTTAAATATTAATCTATTTCTACTGAAAGGAATTCAGCCTAAAAAGTGGAAAATATTTACAAGTTGCGTATTTGTTATAAATTATTTTTACGAATTTGTAACAATGTAAAGTCCCAAGAATTGTTTGAGTTTGACATTACTTATTTATATCCTATTTTCGGTTATGTTCCTATGAAGGTGTTGTATCAGTATATAATATAAGTAATAAAATATATTGACTTACAACTTTATTTTTTGGTCGTCAAATTTTGTATTATAGTTGCTTTTTATTTGATTCCGTCAACTACCTTGTAACATATGCTAAGTTAAAACGCGGTTACAATCAAAGGTTTTTCATTTAGCTGCATTTTAGAATTTTTTTTTAACCTTCAAAAACATTTATTTGTCTTAAATGCCGCTAAGTGGCTTTAGAAGTAATAATGACATCATATTGGTATTTCAAGAAGTCATAATAATGCTAGGCTATAACAACGTTACGGTCTTTAGTGGCATTTTAGTTTAGAAATAATGAGATTTTTTTTGCGCCTCGTAAATACCAATAAAAATAATTGAAAACCAAACACTAAAATGCCGTTAAGGTAGACTTAGCGGCATTTTAGTCATAGATTCATGGAATAAAAATTAGACGAATGCTAGATGAAAAGACTAAAACTCTCTTTTTGTTAGGTTTAGTTGATTATTTCGAACTGAAATTAGGATCACTTAAAACTACTATGTAAGATCTATAATTTGCGACTTTAAAGTTTTTCATATGACTTACAGGTACCAAATGGCATCATTTTTTATTATTTCCCGGGTTTTTCGTTCGTAACTCAAAATATGACAAATGTAGTTAACGGCATTCTAGCTTAAGGACGGCAGTATTTATTAATTGCTGCAGCTTGTTTGCTCTGAGATTATGGAAAAGAAAGAGCGCAAAGACGATGGTGGATCAAATATATAGGAAAACAAAAGTAACTAGATTTGTCACCAGAATTCCCTAGCATTGCAGGCCTTTCAGCAATGGAAATCGCCCCAGACCTATAAATTTGCAACATTTGCAAGCCTTGCAGTTTATCAGCTGGGTTGAAAATGCGCATTTCGAAAACCGAGTTTCTTGCAAATTGCAATTCATTGCAAGTCAAATTGCTCAATGTCAAGCGGGCTTTAAAGATACATTTCAATTCTTCGGATATTAAAAAGTAAATACAGTGAAACCTCCTATAAGCGGACACTCACGGTTTGGTTGATTATGCGGTTATTGGAGATGTCCGCTTATGAGAGGGAACTGCGACATTTTAATACATTAACAATTTCCGCTGTTTGAGATTTTCCGATATTAAGTAAAGAAGTTTTTTACTACGCGCAATTTCAAAGAGATCGATTACTACCCAACTAAACAATAAAAATGAAACACAGCAGTCCTGCCGAATAAAATATTTTGTAAATACGACAGAAGTATTTAGTCTCTGCATTAAAACGGAAAAAGGTAATTCCCCAGCACCAGTGCGTTGTTCCCAACATACTACATAATATTAATGCCCATGTCGTGCAGAGCTCCGTCCGGTTAAGGGAGGTTTCAAATTTCTTACCCAAAAAAAATTATCCGCGTCCGGTTACTAGAGTGTCCGGTTATAGGAGTGAATAATACATGTAAAGAAATAGGGAGAAGCTTAGTTCTAACAAATTTGTCCGGCTAAAGGAAGTGTCCGCTTAATAGAGATGTCCGCAAGGAGGTTTTACTTTATACAATACACGAACGAACTTTTGAGAAGACCTACGCTCGGGCTAACACAATCTCGCCTTGGGATTAAATGTGCCTAGTGTTTAGGTTCCAATGTATTATTGTTGTCCGACATATAATGATTTTTCTAAAAAAATACTCTGCCAATATATGGGCCCCTAAGCTCACACTAGGTACTATAGTTATAGTGTACGTGCGAGCTAATAAAACTAAAACCTGAAATATATCTTATTTAACTCCAGACTAAATTACCTTCTGTTTGATACCACACAAGCCATGTTTTGACTTAAACTCAAATTTGTGAAATATGCCCCCACCCTCAAAAAAACAAAAATTAAAATGTCTTTTGTTTAACTCCGGACTCAATTACCTTTCGTTTGATATCACACACGCCATATTTTCACGTAAACTCTAATTTTTTTAATCTACCCCCACCCTTTTTGAAGAAAAAAAAACTAAAATGTATTTTGTTTAACTCCATACTCAACTACCTTTCGTTTGATATCACACACGCCATATTTTCACATAAACTCTAATTTTTGAAATCTTCCCCCAGCCTTTTATTTGGCTTGTGTTCGGTGGATTTTGTTCATTTCTAAATGGGACCATCTCGACCCAAGACCCAGCCTAGGTACCAAATTTCATTAAAATCGGCATAGCGGTTTTTGAGTTATGCGCGTTGGTCGTTACAGACAGACAGACAGACATACAGACAGACGGCGCGACAAAAAAACTTCAAAATCATCTGAAACGCAAAGATATATAAAAAATTTTGAAATCGGAGCAACATTTTTTTTTTCTCGAAAAAATTAGGATCACCATAGCTCACACTACTATAGTATAGTATATGTGTGAGCTAAAATTAAATATTTCCAATACTTTCCCACTCACCGAACCCATCAACTCAGTGCATTTTGGGGGAGCTTGAGCCCCAAGTTTAATGCATTGAGAATGCAAAAAATACGACTACAGAAGGGGGCTGTAAGATAGCTTAAGACACACTAAGAAAGAAAAGAATTGCAATAAAAAAAATTACGCTGCTTAAATTTTTGTGTAGATCTGGGGGGCACTGGCACAGCAGGCCAAGTTCGCGCGGAAACGGCTGTACCATCTTTTCTTGAAACATTTCAGCCCATATTTGACCTATCAAATGTGCTGAGAAACTCAAACTTTGCACAGTCATAGATCTTTATAAAGTTAACAATCTCTTCAAGTTTTATGGAGTTCCATAAAGGAGTAAAGTAGTTATGAAATTTCAAAAAACGTCGAAATTGCCACTCACTCACTCATGTATAGATCATCAAAATTCTACTGTACTTGCAGATCTGCTACAAAGTTGAAATTTGGCACCATCATGGGCGCACCCAGAGGGGGGCCCCGGGGCCCGGGCCCCCCCAAGCCTTAGATTTTTTAATATATTTTCTACATATTTGATGAGAAAACATGAAAAATACCTTAAAATTTGACATCAGGAGGCTTCGGGCCCCCCCCAACCCCAAGCAGTGGCGTAGTTGTGAAAAGACATGATGACCTTTTTTTTTTTTGTTTTTTTTTTTTTGGACGCAAGTTTTTGTGAGGGCGCGCTTCGTAGCTGTCGGCCCCCCCCCAAGACACATTCCTGGGTGCGCCACTGGCACCATGATAGAATTTGTGGCCAAACCCTTGAAAGTAAAGCCAAGTTCTCCAATACAAATTTCAAAATGAAAGGTTCTTACTAGTTTGGAAATGCTAAATTAAATTGAACATGAAGAAGTTTGGCTGGAATAGCAAAGTTTAAAAAAATAATTCCTAACTGGTAAGAATCTTTCATTTTGAAATTTGTATTAGAGAACTTGGCTTTACTTCAGTGGCGGCGCGTCATAAAAAGCTTTGGGGGTGCACACCAAAAAATAAAAATAAAAATTGCGACGCAGGCGAAAATCTTTTTTCAGTGCCACGCTAACTTTTTGGGCCTTCGAGTGGGCCGTCATATCATATAATTTGGAGCAATTAATTAAAAAATGAGATATTTAGTTAGATATTAGTTACCTACCTATTATTATTGTTTTTATAAATAAATAATAAATTATCACACCACACACCTAGTTTATTTTCTCCTCTAATGGCAAAGATGAAAATTTATTTAAATATTGCACGCTAATGCTATCAGAATTAGAAACTTCCGCCATTGTCAAAATTCCCCCGATTAATATATCTACATTTTCGTAATAAAAAAAAATTGTGTATGCTTAAGACCACACGGCAGAAGTGTAAACTTCAACAAGGCGAAATTAATAATACTAGCCCATAACATATTCTGCAAAGCGGACCGAACCGAACTCTTCTGCGTACTGGCCTTCATCTGCATCATCATATCGCTGGCTGAATGTTTCTCACAGTTAGTCGACTCGAGCCGATTTTACCCGAATGAGCGGTACATAGCCGAGCCTGACGGCTCAGTTGAATTCACTACCCACCAAAACTGCTCAACGCGCTTAAAGAAGTTTACACTTCAAAAACTACAAACATGTAAAACTACAATATTTTTATTTTTTGCTTAGTACTTAAAATTTTAACTCTACTCAGTGTTATATAATATAATGATTACTTAGTACCGAAAACAAAATATCTGATACTCGGATAGGAAGTATCAGTATCTATTCGATACTTGCAAAAGGAATCGTTGCACACACAACAACTAAGTGCACGAATTAAAAGTGCCGCTAATCTGCTCTAACATGCAACGCCAACCGGTGAGGCCTGGGTCATCACGGGGGTGCGGGCGGCATTGAGGCTGGTCTTGGGTATACGCGCCGTGCAGAAGGAAGGTTCAGATTCTATGTACTGTAAAATTCTATTGGGACATGTCGTCCTCTCTTTCTATATTTCGTAATTAGCATGCGACATAACATCTAGGGTGCATAGAATTTCGTTCCAGTAAATAAAAGCGTTGTTTGCATATACGTTGGCTTCCGTATATGGAGAGTTTGAACACGAATACAAACACATACATCAGGCATTAATTCCTAGAGTATATTCCAGTCTTTAGTGAATTTCTTTTGGGTAATTATGAATTAAATTAAGGAATGATCAAAGTTTAATATTTTTTTAAGTAAAATTTGGGAGTGCACGTGCACATGTGCACTCCCAATACAGAACAGCATCGCCGTGGAATAAACTCCCTGCGACAGTTTTCCCTGCAGGTTACAACCTGAACCGTTTTAAAACCAACACACACCAACATTTCCGCGCACTTGCCGCTTCTCGAGCGTGAAAGGGATCTCCTTGCGAGTGCGCATACCCGTAAAAAAAAAAAAGATATTTACGCAGGTATGACAACAAACGCAAGGCGCGGCTCGTGCCGCAGGCGAGGTAAGGCGGTACATTATATACACCAGTATACAAGTTATTCTATCTTATAATTGGTGGCGTCCTGGAACTTTTAGAGTCAGTTAAAACAGAAAAACGACATTATAAATAAAACTTTTTGCCTACAAATATGTTGCTGATCTCGTTCAACTGGTGTAACATGCTCTAGGTGTTCGTTGACGTAACCAGTTTTAAGAGAGAATAACTTGTATACTGGTGTTTATAATGTACCGTCTCACCTCGCCTGCGGCACGAGCCGCGCCTGACAAACGCAACTACGGCCTTTGTTTCACAGCCAACCAAGTGAAAAACAGTTTTTTAAATAAATTCACATTTTCCGTCAAAGATAGGCTTATTATACATAGATGAAAAGCTCTTTAATGCTCTATTTATTGACGTTTAAATTCAATATGGCGGTCATAAAAAATAACAAAGTTGGCTATGGTTTCCAAAAAAACAAGCCTTGAAAAAAATTGTTTACGTCATTCGATTGGCCGTAGTTGCTTATACAAAACTGCCAAATTTCATTAAATTTGTTTGCAAGATGGCGGCGATATTTCAATTTTGCAAAAAACACAATTTTGAGTTTTTACTCGATATTTTAGAAACCCCTGTAGATATCTTAAATATTGATACAGCACCTAATTAATACCATGAATAGAGGAGTTTTACCCTACAAAAGGTCCGGTAGTTCTCAATTTTGGATATGTTATTAAGGTCGAAAGGGTAGTTAAAAATCTGAGTTTTCGTCACCCCCACCCCTGTGCTTCCTCCGCCATCTTGAAAAAACTATAAAAAATTGGCACTTTTTGTAGTTTTTTGCCTGTAAGTTCGTTCCAGTACACTAAATCGCAAAAAGAGTTATATGATGATATAATTTTTTAGAGGATATAATTATCTACAATTGGGTGGTACTATGGTTGTTCTGCGAGCAGTAGTAACGGAGCTAGGTAATTTCCAAAAATGACTAAAATCACGTGCTTGGGCAAATTTTCAGATTTTTTCTACTTTAGACGGCATAAGCTCCGAAATACTTTGTTCTAGGGTAAAAGTTCTAAGAACATATCTTGTAGAGAGTTTTATCTGCTACAAAATCCATTCTTTAAATGTATTTTTAAATATTGTAATAGAGTGAACTTTTAACTTAAAGTAAGTAAGTTAGAAAATAATAATTTTTTAAAATTTAGTGGTTTAACGGCACGTTTTTTATTTATTTTTATTTTTTGTGTAAATTTAGTGACGTACAAAAAGGTAAGAGAGCTTAGGGGTCAAACACCTCCTTAAACTAACCACCTCTTCAAAAACCCCCCCAGACCCCCCAAAATCTAACATATTTAGGTTTTCTCAAATTTTCTCAAAAAATACGCTTCTAAGAGCAAAATGTGTTATACACTTTATTGTAGACAATGAAATTTCCTTTTGAAAAAGGTACAACTCGATGGGGGTCAACGATTTATAAACTCTTCAGCGGCGTCCGTTAATTGAAGTAATTTAAAAAAGTCAAAAAATATCCATGTTTTTTCCATGATTTATTCGATTTTTTTAAACCAAGGTTTATAGAACAAAATGTGTTATACACTATTGTAGCAAATAAAATTTCCTTTAAAATGCTGTACAAGAAAGTCAGATTCATGTCTATAAATTCAGAGGCGCCCGTAAATTTAACCAATTTTTTTCACTCACGGGCAAATAAACAGAGATACTTTTTTACCCTAATGACGATTAATGCTTAAATTATATTACATATAAAATACCTAATGACATAAAATAACTAATAATTACAAAAGTAAACCAACTAAATAGGCCAAACCTAAGACAAACATGGAGGTAATTAAATACATCCTAGATGATCCCGATGTGCACAATGAAGTGTTGCAGGTTTTGCATGCGAAATTTGTCACTCTGGCTGGTCGAATTGTTGACACGTAGTCACATGTTGTCATAGTAGTATTGAACCATAGTTTTTGGCATCCTCTTGTTGTGATATTTAGTCCATCTAAAAAATATTTAATTTTTATTTCTACGGGTTTACGGAAAACAACTTTCATGCACTCATTTGTGTGCAAAAATTACCACTTTATCGCATTGCGTGTGTGAATTTTTTTTTCAGCATGCCGTGTGCAAAATTTGGGTTTTGGTAAACAAGTTTTTTTTATAAAACTGTGTTACTCTTAAAAAACTTAGACGTGAAAATGGCGACGTAAACAATCTTCATGCGTGTAAGAAATGTTACAACTATGAAATATAGTCACAATTTGGTCGTTTTAGAATAAATTAAAGTGTTTTTTAATCATGTTTGACAATATTCTTTTAGAAAAAAATAGCCATATGTAATTTCGCAGTCACTTGTTTTTTAAAGTGTGAAAGTTTTGGTGAAAAATATGATTTACAAATTTTGTTAATTTCCTGGGTGCGCGAGTTTTGTGAGCCCAGAACATATAATTTCGAAGACTATGTTATTATAATAATGCACATGTGTCTCCATAACTATTACATAGCAAAATCACGTGTTTAACACGTAAAAAAGGCGTGAGAATAAAAAACGTTGATTTTAAAAGCTGCTAGAAAAAAACGTTTATTTAATTAACGTTATAAGACATAACGTTGCTAAAAACTGCGTTGTAACCACGCCATTATAAAATTAAAACAGCAATGTTTTTACGTTAGTTTCAAGTGATTTTTACGTTAAAATCACATTAGATTCACGCCTTTTCAACACGAATTTTAAAAGCGACTTGCATGACTTTTCTACTGAATATTTTTGAGATTTTACTAGCAGCAGCGCCACCTATTGTTGGGATTTTTCACTTTGACGAAATCAGGCAGTGCTTTGGCCTTTAAACTCCAAAAACCTTTTACGGAACTGATCCCTGATCCTTCACGATCACGACGCATCTGTTAATAACCTGATAAAGACACATTAATATTCTGTGAAAGTGAAAGTGTTTACTGTTAAAAAATCTTGTTTAGCTTTTAAAAAAAACATAATGTATATAGATAGATATTTTGTCTTGCCTTGAGCGCCATCTTTAAAATTGTCTTGAAGTGTTGTAGTCTTAAACTAGTGAACTTTTCTAACTTCCTTTCGCGTCTCTTTTTAGTTAAAAAAATGTTATTAAAAAAACGTGACCAAAAAAGACGCATCAGAAAGTTAGTAGGTTTGAGAAGGGTTAATCTAGTGGCGTTTTAGAACATGTTGTGGAGGACTTTTCAAGTGTGAATTTGGTACATGAAAATAACGAGTGTAAAAAACACGTTATATACACAGCACCAGAAACTTCAGCAAAAAGTATATTTTAATAGCTTGATTTCTTCTTGTTTTTAAGTTATCTTTAAGCATGTAGATTTAACAAAATAAATATTACATGGTATGAAGTTGTTTTCAAGTAAAAAAAACTTTGTTATTTCTGTTCACGTTAATTTAACGTTGATGTGATTTTAATGTAAATAAACAATGTTGAATATCTGAAAGCTATTTTTAATTCTAAACATCTTTTCTTTATAACAATTTTCGATATTGTCAAAAAGAAAGGTACTTTACTCTAGAGCAAAAATCAAATTTTTTGACAAACCTCGTAATATGACTGAAAAAATTTAACATCTGATGGTTGCGTTTTAGGTTTTGGACCATGCAGAACTTTTTATAAAGAATAACTTTTTTTCGTAAAGCTAATAATAAAAAAGTTTCCCATATGCCGCCAACTTACGTGGACACACTGTATATCTAGCCATAACTTAGTTACCTCAGAACTCTTAACAAATCTTCTAATTCACAAAATTTTTGGTAAAGGAAGCACCCTTATACGATTCTTTATTTAAGCGTTATAAGAGTGGTATAAGGGTTCCAAGAAAGTTCTCGCCACCTCGCTATAGATATTGAGGTTTTGTAATTTGGGCATATATGTACTAAGTTTGACTAGAGTTGCATATTTTTTTCCACCCAGTACAAAGAAAAACTATTCAGACTAAAACAAAAAATGATTTAGGCTGAACACGTTGGAAAAGATATACCACTAAGGCCCATGTATTATTAGCCATGACATTTCGGTTAGTCGGTGAGTATCTCCCAACGATTATAAACACACAGGATTGCGTATTTCCATTTAACTCTATGTAAGCGTCGCTCAGCGGGACGAACAGTGTCTGCTTACGTCACCAGCGGACCAGTTGCTTTGTTTGTATTGAGAGTTCGTGTGATTTTAAGGTGTTTTTGACGTTTTTACCTCCGTTTTTTTGCGTTTTTTCATTTATTAGACGGTGTGGTTGACTATTTAGGAGGTAAATCTGAGGGCCTACCATCTTTTCTTGAAACATTTCAGCCGATATTTGACCTATCTAAAACTCTACTTCGGAATGAGCTACGAATCTCAAACTTTGCACAGTCGTAGATCTCCATGGAATTAACAATCCCTTCATGTTTAGTTTCATGGAATTCCCAAAAGTACTGAAGTAGTTACGAAATTTCAAAAAACGTCGAAATTGTCACTCACGCTCGCTCACTCATGTATAGATCATCAAAATTCTACTGTACTTCCAGACATGCTACAAAGCTGAAATTTGGCAACTGACAGAAATTATGACCAAACCCCTGGAAAAAATCAAAAAACCCCAAAATTTTAATTCCCTCCCCTATACATGTAAAGTTATGTAAAATTAACATTGCCTACTTCCAGGAACACTAGAGAGCTGAGCTTTAGAAGGCTGTTCATTCAGAACTATGATAAAACCATAGGAAAACTCAACATTTTTAATAAGGCATTGAAAAATTTTTGAACAATATCTCGTATATTTTACTACTTTAAAACCTAAATATTATCCAAATCCTTTAAAAAAGCAGTGAAATAATAACAAAAACATTTCATGTAAAAAAGCCAAGTACGCGAAAGTGGTATTCCGTAAAAAGAATTGAGATAAAACTAAAGCCAAGTTCTACAATACAAATTTCAAAATGAATGGTTCTTACTACTTTGGAATTGTTTTTCTAAACTTGGCTATTACGGCTGCAAATGACTTAGGAAATTGAACGTAAAGAAGTTTGGCTGGAATAGCAAAGTTAAAAAAAAACATTTCCAATCTAGTAAGAACCATTTATTTTAAAATTTGTATTGTAGAACTTGGCTTTACTTTTATCAAAATTCTTTTTACAAAATACCACTTTCGCGTACTTGGCTTTTTTGACATGAAATATTTTTGTTATGATAAACCTTTAGAAATAGAAAGCACATTAATTTATTGTTGAAATAAAAGCTTTGTATTCCCTCTTTCAGTGTAGAAATATAAATATATATACTTTTATATTATTATATTTATATAAACTTTTAATTTTTTTTGGATTTTTGGAAACTTCTTGCTCATTAAATTAATCACATTATAGAAAATTGGTAATTATGCCGCAAACGTACTTCTTTTATTAAACTGATTATTGGAAAGTTTATTTTGTAGACAGTTTCTCCAAGTTTAGTTTCAGCTTTTTTCTTAAGTTTTTTTAGTCTCTTTATAGAAGTTTTCAGAAACATGTTACAGGAGAAGGAATGAAAACGGGCGCTGGGTGGGATAAAAACAACTCATAACACAAACAATGTAAATCATTTGAAAAAAATTTATGAAAATCTATTGATTTAAAGCATAAAAAGTTGAAAAACACATCTTATTTGGCTGTTTTCTCCAAAAACTGACTGGTTTTTGATATAATAATATAATAAATATTGCAATTTTAGATCTGAAATATCAAATAAATACCTTTTTGTTACTACATAATATAAGAGAGGTAGAGCTCGTATGGGTCCCAGGTCACGTGGGAGTCCCCGGAAACGAGAAAGCGGACAGACTCGCCAGGGGAGGATCCCAGCAGAAATGCGTCGGGCCAGAACCGTTCCTGGGGCTCACAAGAGGGCAAATGAAGTCGGCCCTAACAGAGTGGACCCAGAAAGAGATACAAAGGGAGTGGACCAACACAGGAAACGCCAGACAGGCGAAGGAGTATGTGACAGGCTACAGCAAATCCCGTAGGGACTGGCTGCTCCGTAGAACACGAAGAGAGGTGGGAGCCATAGTGGGAGTCCTGACCGGACACTGCGTCCTACAAGGACACCTGGCAAAGATGAGAGTGAAGGAGGACGCGACGTGCGAGCGATGTTGGGCCGAGGACGAGACCTCGGCGCATTTTCTCTCATCATGTGAAGCATACAAGGAGGCAAGAAGAGAGGTATTCGAAGAGGAGGCCTTTGAGACGCAGGACCTTCTGAATCTGAGGTGGCCCGATATTCTGGCCTTTATACAGAAGACGGGCAGATTCCTTAGCGAGGGAAGGACGCAGTAGGGGGGATGCCCGGGGGTTGGCGAAAAGGGCGCTTCATGTGTCTAGTCGCCAGGCCTAGAGCCTACCCCACACTACTACTACTACTACTACATAATATAAGTGTATTTTATTTCTGTATTTTATTATATCCACAACAAAAACAATAAATTATACATCTAATGATTTAAATTGATTAAACTTTTAGAAAAAATCCTACTTCTATTTTAAAACTTTCAACTATTTAAAAAATAAACTCCAACATATCGTCTGGTAGGAAAATTCAGCTCTCAGAGCAAACTCTTGATTTATCAAATCATTTGTTTTGAATGAATGAAATTATTAATTATATTTACTATCACGAATAAAAAATTTGTTTGCAAATAAGCAAGAAAAAAGCGGGAAAAACTCACGATTGCAATGTGTATTAAATGAAGCGCGCTTAGCAGAGGTCCACTAGTGACGTAAGCAAGGCGCCGCCAAGATTCGAGCTAATAAGCAATCCTGTGTGTTTATAATCGTTGAGTATCTCCAACCATTTTCAAGCGTAAATTAATTTTTAGTTGATCTAAGCTATTATCATGAATTATACCACTGAATTGAATATCAAAGTAAAAAGGTCAAAAACAAATTTTATATACTGTTCAAAAATTGAAGTAAATTTATTCCAGAACGAAACAGTCAATTTCCACACAAATTTCTATGTGATTTAGCTTCGACTATCCTCTTTTAATGTTTGGTTTCCTTGTTTTCGTGCGCTTGACAGATAGCTTCATGGCTACAACGCAAGTGTAACAAAAGTGCGAAAGTTTGCACGGCTCCGATTTCCCGTACGATTTTTTCAAAAAAATTTTAATGAGACAAAATGACAGTCAGCTAAAGTCAAGTTTTCTAAATTTTTTAAAATTTCTCTTTAGTTTCCGAGATATGATTTTTTTTCCATAAAATTGTACTTTTTCTATTTTTGTTTGACGTTTCTACCCAGTTTGGCCCATAGCCACCAAATTTGCTATGAGGCAACCCAAATATTGGCCTTTTCGAACCTTGTACGTCATTGTACCCGACACACACAGGCGGGTTTTAAGAAAACAATGAAATAGTAATGACAGATGAAACGTCCATTTAATTTTTTATGTTATTTGCGTTACTTAAATTTTCAAAATTTGATGATTAAAAAGCCCTCTTAAAATTTGCACCCATTTTAAAAATAATTTTTTTGAACATGGATTTTGAATATTTTAAACCGCTTTAAAGGAAACGTTGCAGAAAACTTTTTAAATTTTCATTTTCTGAAATAGAACTTCACTAAATGTTTCAACTTCATCCAACTTTATTGACATTTTTGATCCTATTAAGTGCATGCATATATTTTCTAAGGAACAAAGTCAGTTTCAGCTGCGGAGTTATGCGGATCGAGTCAAAAAGTTAAAATTTCTTTTTGTGTATATAAAAATTGTCCAGTGAAAATACGTACATAATATGCACATAAAAAAGTTTTCTTAGCTTTAATAATAATGGTTTTTGTAAACCAAAAGTATACTTATTATGTCACATGTATTCTGATTTCATTTTTACCTTCCTAGCCCGCGCAGCAATGGCTAGAGAAGGTATTATTTTCGACAACAAAAAAAAATTGAGATAACACTGAAAATGTGTTATTTTGGTGTATTGTATCTTAGCAATTTTATCGTGACGTCTGTCCGTGTGTGTGTCTGTCTCTATTTAGGTGTGTGTATAGATATCTGCTCGGCGCAAGCCAAATAAAAGGGTGGGGGTAGATTTCGAAAATTAGAGTATATGTGAAATTATGGCGTGTGTGATATCAAACGAAGGGTAATTGAGTCTGGAGTTACACAAAATACATCTTAGTTTATTTTAAAAAAAGGGCGGAGGCTCGGGTGGCAGTAGATTTGAAAAATTAGATTTTAAGGGAAAATATGGCGTGTGTCATATCAAACGAAAGGTAATTGAGTCTGGAGTTACACAAAATATATTTTAGTTTATTTTAAAAAAAGGGCGGAAGCTCGGGTGGAAGGAGATTTTAAAAATTACAGTTTAAGTCAAAATATGGCTTGTGTGGTATCAAACGAAAGGTAATTGAGTCTGGAGTTGAATAAAATATATTTCATTTTTTAGTTATATTGGCTTACACGTACACTATAACTATAGTACCTAGTGTGAGCTTAGGTGCCCATATATTGGCAGAGTGTTTTTCTTGCTAGACAATATACTTTATTGATAATGAAAGTCGGAAAAAACAGATATAGTTCAATTAATTTTTTTTCCAAAAATATCACATTGTTTTATGGAATTGCGAATTATACATACCTATATGCTGGTTAAAACATTTTTTCATGGAGCTCTGCAATTATTAAAATGAAATATTTCAATATCTTGTAAAAGTTTATACAGTCAAAATTCTGGTTTCAACGATTTTTTAGGAAGCACTAATTAGTAAAGTTCCAAATTTTATTTTTTTGTGCGGGGTCCTTAAAGAATATTTCTTCTTTATCTTTTTTAAACAATAAATCATATATTCTTTTATTACTATATGCAATTTTAAGGGGCTCTAAATGGATCTTAGGTTTTGACCAGCTTTTTCGTGAAATCCGCCTGTGTGCGACATAGTAGTATTGACCTACCTATTGTATAAGAAACTGTTGCACACACATTTGTACTTAAATTGGCATTCCTCGCTTCCACATTTTCGCCAGGCAATATAATACCAAGTTGTTCCAGAGTTCCCATTGTTTCTATTGTGGAATCATTGCATCTCTGAATTCTTGCTATAGATTTATTAAGGGGGTCGTGACATCCCTCTCCATCGGATGTTGATAAACAAAGGTAACATCGGTCAACAAATGCATTGGCGAAGTCTACAAAAAAGTTAAAGAAACGATTATATTTAAAGCAAAAATAGTTATGTGTTATGTTATGTTATTTTCGGTTTTCTCATTTTTTTGGATGCTACAAAAATTATTAACACTTTTTTTTGCAAAGCAAAAAGGAAGCTAATCTTGATAAAAGTAGCAGGTAAAATCAAAAATGTCAATCCTCTCACGTGTCCTTAAATTAAAATTTTAACTTTACTTCTAATTAAAAAGATGCTAAACCAGTTTTGCCGCTAACATTTTTACTAATTTTACTTCTTTGTCTTGTTTATTACAATTTTTTTTAACAAAAAGTCAAATTCAAAGATATATATTTTTAGAAATTTGCGAGATATGTTGTCCGCTTAGTTGTCTATAAACTTGGTCATGTATAGATGGTCCAATATACTTAAAATTATCACAGGAAATTATTTTGACGTAAGTCTGTTAAATGAAAACAAAACAGGTGGTTGTTTTTTAGAAATTATTTTTTTTTTGCTGTTTAAAGTTAAAAAAACTGTGAAAAAATTGATTATACGTCAATCCTGTCGGTGCAGTACACTTTGTGTGTCATATTTTATTAATGAAAGAGTAAGTAAACCCGTTGTTGAAAATACGTATTTTATTAAGATACAGAAACTCATTTTACTTGAAGAATTAAAATAACTGCCAAACCTCAACCCTGTCCCTGTCAATTTTGTCCTAATTTTGCCATTTTTTAGTTCAGACATGATTGACAGTGTGGGATAGAATTGACAAAAACTAAGTAAAACACACGTGGTTTTTTGTAGAAGAATGATGGGCACTGTAAAAGTATATGGAAAGGGTTAATGTACAAGGATTGATTTAAAAATAAAATAAAGGAGAGAAAATGGTTTGGAGAAAAAAAAAGAATTAGAAAAATATTAACAGAAGAAAAAATACTCTGCCAATATATGGGCCCTTAAGCTCACACTAGGTACTATAGTTATAGTGTACGTGTGAGCTTATATAACTACAAACTGAAATATATTTTATTCAACTCCACAATAAATTACCTTTTGTTTGATACCACACAAGCCATGTTTTGACTTCAACTCAAATTTTTGAAATCCACCCCCACCCTTAAAAAAAACAAAAACTAAAATGTATTTTGTTAAACTTCGGACTCCATTACCTTTCGTTTGATATCACACACGCCATATTTTCACTTAAACTCTAATTTTTGAAATATACCCCCACCCTTTTTTTTAAATAAATTAAAATGTATTTTGTTTAACTCCAGACTCAATTACCTTTCGTTTGATATCACACACGCCATATTTTCACATAAACTCTATTTTTTTAAATCTATCCCCACCCTTTTATTTGATTTGTGTTCGATGGATTTTGTTCATATTGAAATGGGACCATCTCGACCTAAGACCCAGCCTAGGTACCAAATTTCATTAAAATCGGTCAAGCGGTTTTTGAGTTATGCGCGTTGGTCGTTACAGACAGACAGACAGGCGGCGCAACAAAAAAGTTTCAAAATCATCTGAAACGCAAAGATATATAAAAATTTTTGAAATTGGAGCAACTTTTTTTTCTTGAAAAAATTAGGATCACCATAGCTCACACTACTATAGTATAGTATATGTGTGAGCTAAAAAGAATAAAAATGTGGGTATCTTGCTAGGAAATTTCAACAATGTAAGAAGATACATAACAGTTTCAACTATGGGAAAGGTAAATAGGTAATTCTCCAAACAACAAAAAAACAAAGAAAGAAAAGAAAGATATGAGCAAAAGAAAAAACTAGAAATAGAAAGCACACAAAGCAGAACTATTTTCCTAACAACCGATTTTTTTGCACATAGAAAAATATTTTTTACAATTAATTAAACGAGACTTAAGATGAAATTAATTAATAGTACACTTAAAGATATTAAATTTTTTTGCAGAAAATGCAATATTTTGTATTTTTAGGTACCATATAATACGGATTGCTCTACTGCGATTTTGTGGGGCAAATCACTGAAGTTATTGGCGACAAATGAACTACACAGTAAAGTTTTTAAATAATATTGGCGGAAATAAATTTTACTGGCCCGAAAGGGCAAAGATGACCTAGTAGAGTAGACGCGGCGAGAGTTGATGCCACGCACGTCATCAATTTTATCTTGGTATATGCCTACTTGCGGTCGGACAGTGCCGTGCGCAATAAATTACACATAATAATAAATAAAAATAATTTAACCCATAAAACACTACGCCTATGGATCTTCGAAACAGCCAATCACAAGCCAGAGGCGGGAACAGTAGATCCCCCTGAGCCGTGACGTGGGTGGCTTCAACTCTCGCCGCGCGAACTTTACAAACTTTGGATGAGCTCCTTACAAATATGCGCGTTTTTTATTCTGAGACTAACAATCCTAGGATCAATCGCCCAGTTTCGCACAGATATAGCACAGTTAAAGCATTTTAAAGAATCACAAGCATCCAAGTACTTAGCCAGGAATCGAACCCGGACCGACCAGGTGTAAAGCAAATATTGCTACCACCACGCTACAAAAGTTAAACCAAAGTTTTTATTCAAGTTAAATAAGTTTCATGTAACAAAATATAATTTGTTTAAGACATTTACACCAGTATTTATTAAAGGGTGCTAAGTGCTAAGTCCTACAATCCTAGGTTTAAAAGTCTACATTTTGGTTGAAGGTTTAAACTCATTTTTCCCGTAAATGCAATAGTTTTTAATATTTACATATATAAATTGTTCATAAATACCTTGCGATATGGGTCATCTTTTTTTGTTGTTAGAAAGACATTATTTCCACACAAAGGTTATAAATAAATAAAAATAATCAAATATTTAGGTTTAGTAATGGTAGCCATATTTAAAGCTGCAAATGTCACTAGGAAATGTCGAATAAAAACGGTGTAAGTCAGTGTCAGCTGCCCGCTATATTTTACATGTTAATTTTAAAAAAAAGTTAGGGACGATTAAACCGATGGTCGATTGTTTTAGTGAATGAGTAATTGAAAAGGGATTCTAATATATCTTGTGCTTTTTACAGTATTTAAATATTGATACGTATTTAATACGGTAATGCATCTACAGATATAGTTTTAGGTTATTTATGTATTATTTAGCTTTGAATATTTTTGTATGTAAGTTTTTTTGTTAATCATGGATTATTTCTATTGTTTTTCGAACTTTAAACCACCCCTCAGGGGTGGTACTACAATTTGAGACTATTTTTGACGGGAATTCTACGACTGCACGGACTAAGTTTCCAAAAAATGACATTTGGTTACAAAATTTTTATGTGGTTTTTCCGAGGGGTCATCAGCTTTCAACAGTACTGTACAAATTTCACAACAGTACCCGACAGTACCACGACAGGATCCAACAGTACTCGACAGTACACGACAGTACCCAACAGTACTCGACAGTACCACGACAGGACCCAACAGTACTCGACAGTACACGACAGTACCCAACAGTACTCGACAGTACACGACAGGACCCAACAGTACACGACAGTACCCAACAGTACACGACAGGACCCAACAGTACCCGACAGTACCCAACAGTACTCGACAGTACACGACAGTACCCAACAGTACTCGACAGTACACGACAGTACACGACAGTACCCAACAGTACACGACAGTACGTAACAGTACTCAACAGTACACGATAGAATCCAACAGTACTCGACACAACCCTCTTACCCGAAACAGTGGCGTAGATTGCGAAAAGACAAGATGACCTTTTTTTTTTTTGGTTTTTTTTTTTGGTCGCAAGTTTTTTGAGTGTGCGCTAAGGCCGTGTCGGCGTTCCCCAAACAGGATGACCTTTTTTGTTTTTGTGAGCGCGGCGCGGGTCCCCAAAAATGATGACCTTTTTTTTTTTTTTTTTTTTTTTGGTCGCCAGTGTTTTGAGGACGCGCTAAAGCCCTGTCGGCCTTCCCCAGGATGACCTTTTTTTTTTGGTCGCAAGATTTGTGAGCGCGGCGCGGTTCCCCAAAGATGACGACCTTTTTTTTTTTTGCTCGTATGTTTTTTGAGGGCGTGCTTTGTCCCTGTCGGACCCCCCCAAGGCACGATAACAGTACTCAACAGGACCCAACAGTACTCGACAGTACACGACAGTACCCAACAGTACACCGACAGGACCCAACAGTACTCGACAATACACGACAGTACCCAACAGTACTCGACAGTACACGACAGTACACGACAGTACACGACAGTACCCAACAGTACTCAACAGGACCCAATAGTACACGTCAGGACCCAAGTCCTGTTGGACGCTGTACAAAATTTTAGGGTGCCGATGACCCCTCGGGTTTTTCTTTATTTCTAAAGTTAATTTGAATTTATATGAGATGAAACTCACTGAGAAATGCTTACTATCATATTGCACATTAGGGTGAACCAAATCTTTGCAGTTATTTGACCTGTGAGTATTAAAAAAATACACTTAAACCAGTCGGTATCAAGTCTATATACTTGATACTTAAACCCGGTCTACAATGCTAAGTCTTAAGGTCTTCGTAAATACTGGTGTTAAGGTTTTAACAATGTTTTGTTTAAAAGTTTTGTTTAAAATTTTCTATAAAAATAAATAAAAATTAGTTTCAAAAGAAGATGCTACGATAACTAACTAGTTCATTTTGCTTCATTTTTGTCAAAATAAATCAATCCTGTCCCGATTTGTCAATGCTGTCCCACCCCAGTTTTATTAAAATTACTCTATTTTTTATAATTTCTTTGAATAATTAGGTCGATATTCCGAAAAGTTTATGTTTTGTACATGTCAAATACCATTTGTAGTATACATTTTTCAAGATTTTGACACAGTTGGAAAGTGAAGTTTGATTTATTTTTATTTTGAATTTCTTATTGCTTTAAAACGACATAACTTCAGAGAAACCTCTATTTTTGTGTTTGCTTTGAATTTTTTTTTTGTGAAATCATTAAAAATATATATTTGATTACTATAATCCAGATAAACTAATCCCAAATATAAAAACAAGAACAGAAAGTTTGGAGACAGGATTGACATTATTCCCATGTTTTTTTGTTTCTGCCTCAATTTTGCCTAATTCTGCCAGCCCCAAATTTTTGAATATTGCAGAACCGAACCAATGCAAAATAGAAGTTTCGTTCCATCAAAGCGTGGGACGGTTATAAAACGGTACGAAAAATCCTGTTTGCGTTTCAGGTCGACGTTGTACTGTTCTCGGACAGTCAGTTTTCCGTTCCATCAAGCAATCTAAACTGGTTTCGGACTCTTCTGAAATACAAGGATTGCAGACAGGCGCAGTAGAAACCGCCGAAAAATTGTATGTAAAACACACACATTTCTAGTTTACATCAGCTGAGATAAAAATATACCATAAAATTACATTAAATTTACATTACATTTTTTGCAAGTCATTTAGAAAAAACATTTCAGCCCCACGAAGCACCAGATGAACACTTTCATTTAAATGAACCCCATCAAATCGAGGACCATATTAAGCTTACATCACCAAAAGAAATATTAACAGAAATCAAAAATATTAATTCGAAAAAAGCCCCAGGGTATGATCTTATTAACGGGGTAGTCGTAAAACAACTCCCCAGAAAAGCTATCGTAAAACTATGCAACCTAATTAATGAGTCTTTTAGGCTTAGGTATGTACCTAAACTGTGGAAAGTTGCAGAAGTTATCATGATTCCAAAACCGGGAAAACCACTCCATGACGTGTCATCTTACAGGCCAATATCTTTGCTGCCAATTATATCCAAGCTCTATGAAAAATTATTGCTTAAAAGAATAAAACCCATCATAGAAAGACAAGACATTATTCCATCTCATCAATTTGGTTTTCGAGACAAGCATTCCACGATAGATCAAGTACACAGAATTACTAATATAATAGAAAAAGCACTAGAAGAGGGAAAAGTATGTTCTGCAGTTTTTCTAGATGTAGCACAAGCATTTGACAAAGTGTGGCATGAAGGCCTTAATTTTAAACTAAAAAGGTTTCTGCCAAAACAGTATTCGGATATTTTGGAATCATACATATCTGATAGACATTTTAGAGTAAAACAGGAAGACTCATACTCAAATTTAAGAGAAATTCAAGCAGGCGTGCCCCAGGGTAGCGTACTAGGCCCTTATCTATACTTATTATTCACTTGTGATATCCCAAAGCCAGAAAATTGTCACTTAGCAACATTTGCCGATGATACTGGTTTATTGACGGTAGAAAAATCTATTGAAAAATGCATAGAGAAACTTCAGGATGCAGTCACCCAAATTCACAGTTGGACCACAAAGTGGCGAATAAAATTAAATGAAACCAAATCAATTCATGTTGATTTTACAAACAAAAATATAAATCACATACAAATAACAATTAACAACATTCCAGTACCATATTCGAATCAGGCAAAATATCTAGGTATGACACTTGATGCCAAATTGCGCTGGAAAGCACATGTTAAGAAAAAAAAAAGAAGAACTTGAGATAAGGTATAGAAAAATGAACTGGCTAATTGGAAGGAAGTCCAATTTAACAATTCATAATAAGTTACTGCTTTATAGACAAATACTGAAACCAGTATGGACATATGGTATTCAACTATGGGGTTGTGCTAAAGAGAGTAACATTCTAGTTGTACAGAGATTTCAAAATAAAGTATTAAGAAACATTGTGAATGCACCTTGGTACGTTCGAAATAGTGACCTTCATCGAGATCTAAAAATCGACACTGTAGCAGAGACTATAAAAAAAGTACGCAAAAAGCCATGAAGATAGACTCCATCGGCATGTGAATGTGGAAGCAATTCAGCTTCTAGACAATACTATGCTAGTTCGACGACTAAAAAGAGTGAAGCCGTTTGAGCTAGTAAACTAAGTGAATTACACATAAAACAAAATAATGCTATAAACACAACACAATTGTGAGTTACAGACTAAACAAAGCGGGGAGAACTGTTGAGTGAACCCTAAGTTTAAATCTGACTTTTCTAGTAAATTAAGTTAAAACAAAATTGCTAATTAGTCTTACTGACTAGATTGTAATAAAAAAAACACAGTGTGTTTGACAAATAAAAAAAAAAAAAATTTACATTTGTCTAAGAAAATTCAAAAAACAGTAAATAACCCAAAAAATTAAAATTTTTGTCAAAATAGATTGTAAATATACAAATATTTTTTAAATTTCCAAAAAAAAATTGTGCAACATCTTGATTGTTGATTTTTTTGCCTCTAAATTTTTATTTCTACGGGACTGCGGAATGCTGTAGGTATACCACATGGAAAAAAGCTATACTGACCATAGGGTAGGTTGCTTAGAAAAAGAAAAACTAGTTTAGAGGGTGATAGAGGTGTTGATTTTTGTTACTTTTGAGTACTCGTATATTCGTTACTATCGTTACTTCGATTACTTTAACAGTATTCAATTCAATCATTCAATTAGTGCATAAATCTCGGACTGTCATTAATTCGAAGATCATTTACTTGTAGGTATATTTTTGTTATATATTATGGAAATATTCAATTGAAATTTTGAAAATATGGGCTAAAATTAAAAAAATAAAGGTAGGAATTACGTAAAAACTGTTTTGTGTACAACTCTGTTTTAAAAATCTAATGCCTTACATAAATCTAAAAATAAATAAAAATAGAGACAAATACTAAAATAATCGAAGGAATGAGAGTAATCAAAGTAACGAAAGTAATAATTTAATTTTCGGACCGGTATTCGTTACTCCGTTATTTCTAGCAGGTGATTGGATAGGAATAGAAACATAAGGGTTTACCCTGATCGCAGCAAATCCCGGTGACCTGTGAACTAAAAGTTAAAAGAAGAGGGGTAACACCGGATGTGAAACTTTACACCAGATTTGGCGGAAAAACAAACAACTTCGCTTTAAAGCATCGACATTAAGGTCATTATAACTATATACCTAATAAAGTACAAGCTACAAAATATGATTTTCCTAACTTCTTAGAAGTATCACGATCTCTATTTCCTAAAAATTAAGAAAATCACAAAAACCTTGTGAATATTAAGGCTTTCTATAATATGTAGGTAATTTCACAAATATTTTGTAAAAATCAAATTACAAAATACAAGTAAATAAATATATAAATTTAACATAAAACTTGTGATATTAAAAAAAATTAATATTTTTTCACAAGTTTCGCCCAAAAATATGTGCTAATGCAAGTTCGTTTTAATTTTTGGTATATTTAGTTTATTAGGCAGTCTGTAGTGGTTTATAGTTTGTGAATATGAATTAAATGAATGTAATTATTTTATCTGCATTTTAAAAAACTAAAATTAAAAATGTATTATGAGAATCCTATGTAATTGTGTAATCCTTTCTGTGTGCAACTTTAATTTCGTGCTCTCGAATTCATACGTTGCCTTCGATGTATCTCCACCTCCCCTTCTGTGTCTTCACGCGAGGCGATGAAACCCACCCTTTCTTTTAGTCACGTGACTTTGAATTTAACCCTCTCGCATATGATCACATGCCTGAAGTAAGTCGATCTCTCATTCGGACAGCATTCGTTTTTTGGACAGTTATTTGGTCGTTCCATCAAACCAAAACCGTTTTAAAACAGTCCTCGTACGGCATGCGCGCGCTTTGGGATTTTTCGGACCGTTGTTCTAGGACCGTCGAAGTGCCCTGATGGAACCCTGCTAGAATATTTATACTTTTAGTTGGTGTGGTTTTAAAACAGGTGTTCTTTAGGTAGATGTTCAACTTTTTGATTCTTGAAAATGTACAGTTTTGAGAAAAATGCCCATATACAGCTGGAATAAAACAGTAAATAACTTTTAAAGACTTGTTTCTCGACGTATTCTCCACGAAAAATCAGTTGTCAAAGCTGTACTGTACACTCGTTTATTGGTACAGTCAAAATTACATTTTTGAAGATGTCAGTCGACTGCTTTCTCTGGCGACTAAAATCTTTGACCACGTAGTGGCAGTTGATTTTCGGAAAAGAATAGAAATCGTTAGGACTTGGGGTTTTTTGTGCTTTTTTGCATAGTATGGTGGTTTTTCGCTTAATCGGCAGTAAGCCTTTTGATCTTCCAGAGGAACTGTTCTTATATGAAATTTTGAAACAAATTTAGCGACCATCTTTTTGGATACACTTCGAGAACGGATGACTTTTTATTGGCTTTTCTTCATCTTGGAACACCTAAACAGACGACTGACGTTTACTTATATGAGTAAATCCACGATTCATCTCCACTGACAATGCGGTACACGCAGTGGCGGTTTAACCTAACGGGCCCTAGGCACTAGCAGTAAAACATACCCCCCTCAACAAAGCCGCTAAAAAAACAAATAGATTCATTCATATTGTCAGGATAGAAAATAATGTCCTATTAAGTAAATGACACAAGTTACGTTTATAAGCAAGTGCACATTAACCCTAAACATTCTAAGGAAATGAACTTCTGTATATAGTTCAAATTGTATTAAAAGTAATAAATTGTATACAGAACTATTATAAACAACGCGGTTAATGGGATTTCGATGATGTTTATACAGGAAACAAAACACATCTCGATATCATATCAATGGCAAACGGTTTGTAATAAAAGCATCTCCAAAAGAGTTTAGCAGTTAGTTGTACGCTGAGAACCTAACGCCCAGGCTTAGTTAATAGTGAACAAGTAGTACGATAGTCAAGTATAAGAAGTTAAGCGTATCAAGAAGATTTGTAGACAAGATGTATTTAAGTACAATGTAAGTAGTAAATATAAGTATTATAATAAAACCATTACACCTAACTTAAACTGTGTTCGTCACGATAAAACCCCCTCGTGACAATATTATATGCAAAATATATTTTTTTAATTTGAGATTTGAACACAGTGTTTTGTTGGTAGGTAAAATGTCTGACCAAGATTTTGCTGCAGCTATCGTGTTGGTGCTTAAACTTAAAAAACGGAAACGTCGCTGGTCAAAAGATTCATTTAAAAAAAAAGCAAAATACAGTCATAGTGCAGGCGCTGTAGATAGTTGTATATGTACCTTTCCAAAACCGATCAGCTGTTTACATATTTTTGTGTTTACTGGTGCCCGGGTTTGGTGATGAATGCGCCGCGCTGGTTCGCGCCTTTGAAGTTACCGACTCGCCGCGGATTCGGCGCATCTCCTCGCACTACCTTAGGTGACCGTCTTCCTACCGCTCGTTGGCGCGGCCCGGGCTGCAGAAACACGGGCCGTGGGAAGCCACCTTAACAGATTAACGATCTGGATATTGCCAAGCCAGGTTTTGGTCCAATTTTTTTTATTCCTCCTTCTCTTATAGCCGTGTTTAAATTTCTCAAAATTTAACTAAGTTGACGCCTTAAAGCCATAATGACAGAGAAATTAATCAAAAATTTGTAAAATCCAACGTAAATATAAAATTTTATTATTTGAACATAGAGCTTTGCCGATAAGTAAAATAAGTAGAAATATATCCGAATGTGTAATAATAACAAAAATGAATGAGTTATGACGGTTTCGAAGGGGACGTCGACTTTTTACAAAAATAAAAATAAATGTATGATGGAGTTCTAAATCGCTTAAATATAAAACATAAAGATAACATATCTAGCCAACTTAACTTCAAACGACGAAAGCAATGGTAACCATTTAATAGAAGATATAAGCCTATAAAATTAGGTATCCCATTGTGCCCCCCTTTCCCCTATTTGTGTTGTGATCACGATCAGGAAGCTATTCTGGGTCTTGAGCGTTAAGTTAGCTCTAAGCCGTCACTTGCTATGCAAAAAGACCTCCATTGCGCAAGCTTCTCCTACGATCCGACCGCGGAACGTTCAATCAGTCCGGGGCAGGAGATCCGAATTCACTTCAAACGCGTAAAATTCATGAACTCTGAAGAGAGGGCGGCTATGTCATTGGTCGAGACAAGTCATTTCGCACAACACTTGACGGTTTAGAGTTTCCTATTGGTCAAGGCGTGTGATGTGGATGGTCACATCGTTCAAGACCCAGAAAAGCACCCCGAAGTGTCCTCGATCCGCATGACTTTATCTGTTTTCTCGTTGCCTGCATCCTGCATTAATTTGCTTTTAGTCGTTAATATATTTATAAAAATAAATTTAGAAAAAAAAACTTTTTGAAAACAAGCTTTTATAAAATGGGCTAAAAAGCATAAAATAATTTTTTTAGTGTTCTGATATCATAATAATAAAAGCGATGGGCGTATTAAAGGAAATTTACCCGTTTTTGTTTTAGCCTTTATGTCGATGTTTAGTGAAAATCCAGATTCATTATATTATTGCAGAAAATTGTAAAGGTAGACAATTTAACCCAACCCAACCGAACCCTACTCAAGCTACCCTTACATTTTTCTGATATGGATAGACATAATTACGCCTGCTTCATATTAGGCAGATCATCCGCGACCGGCAGTGTATCGATTTATTTTGTCACATTGAAAAAGAAGAGTCGGCCCATCATCGGTTGTGAACGACCAAATGCGCATGGAAAAGCATTTACCTAATATTAAATACGCCCATCGCTTTTATTATTATGATATCAGAACACTCACAAAATTATTTTATGCTTTTTAGTCCATTTTATAAAAACTTGTTTTCAAAAAGTTTTTTTTTCTAAATTTATTTTTTAATTTTTAGATTTATCTAAGTCTATGCATTTCAGCTAGCGCATCGATATTGCAGGGAGTCTTTCCTGTCAATTTTGAAATATCTAAGTCTTCGATGAACCAACGATTTGATACGGCTCAAGGCGACGCGACATAAGCTTGACCAGGAGCAAAAAGCTTAGGTCCCAAGTAAATCACAGCATAGTCAACAGTACTACCCTGCATTTTATGAACAGTTGTAATCAAAAATTCGTAATCCCCATCCTCAAAAACCCCCAGATACCAATTTTGGTGGAAATCCGACAAACTAAAATTTTACCTCCTCTCCGCCCTCCACGTTAGGGGGAGGTAGGCAGTCAGTGATACCACATTATTGGATTGTCATCGGAACTATAACGGTATGCGAAATTTGAAGTCAATCGGATACGAGGAAGTCAGTTGAAAGTAATCAGAAAAACTTGACATTTAATCGCCCATTTTGAATCCGCCATATTGAATTTTTATAATCTGATCAAAAATTCGTAATTCTCATCCTCAAAAACCCACAGATACCAGTTTTGGTTCAAATCGGACAAAACAAAAGTTTTACCCCCTCTACACCCCCCACGTTAGGGGGGAGGTAGGTACACGATGAAAACATATTATTGTATTGTCATCGGAACTAAGACGCTATGCGAAATTTGAAGTCAATCGGATGTTTGGAAGTTCTTCCAAAATGAGTTGCAAAATTTTATTACATACATACATACATACAGGTGAAGTTAAATAAAAGCTTGTAAAATACTCTGCCAATATATGGGCCCCTAAGCTCACACTAGCTACTATAGTTATAGTGTACGTATGAGCTAATATAACTAAAAACTGAAATATATTTTATTCAACTCCAGACTAAATTACATTTCGTGTGATACCCCACAAGCCATGTTTTGACTTTGAAATCTACCCCCATCCCTACCAAAAAACCAAAAACTAAAATGTATTTTGTTTAACTCCGGACTCAATTACTTTTCGTTTGATATCATCATCATATTTTCACGTAAACTCTAATTTTTGAAATTTACCCCCACCCTTTTTTTAAACAAAAATCTATTTTGTTTAACTCCAGACTCAATTACCTTTCGTTTGATATCACACACGCCATATATTTACACAAACTCTAATTTTTGAAATCTACCCCCACCCTTTTATTTGGTTTGTGTTGGGTGGATTTTGTTCATTTTTAAATGGGACCATCTCGACCCAGGACCCAGCCTAGGTACCAAATTTCATTAAAATCGGCCAAGCGGTTTTTGAGTTATGCGCGTTGGTCGCTACAGACAGACATACAGACAGACAGACAGACAGACAGACATACAGACAGATAGACGGCGCAACAAAAAGTTTCAAAATCATCTAAAACGCAAAGATATACAAAAAATTTTGAAATCGGAGCAACTTTTTTTTTCTCGAAAAAATTAGGATCACCAAAGCTCACACTAACTATAGTATAGTAGTAGTGTGAGCTAAAAACGAATTAAACGATGAAAAAATTAATAGTTGTAAATCTAAAGGGTTTAAAATCGTAAAATTGGAGCATTCGTTATATTTTAATTGAGAAATAATTGATGATAAATTAATTGTAAATACTTGTCAATTTTCCAATTTCAGATGAGTAATGAATTTCTCGTAATTTATTTGTAATCTAAAATAATAATGAAGATTAGGGTTTCTTAAAATTGGGTTTTTGTTAAATTTGCAATTTCTAAAAATAAAGCTTCTTTTAAGTTAGTCATTTACGTCATCAATACATGCATATGAACAGTGGCGGCTGGTGACGTTATAAATTGGAGGAGCAGAAATTTATATTGCATAAAAAAGGAGATAAAAAAACTTATCTAGACAATTTTATTTTAGCATTTTACAAACAAGCAGTTACTTGGTGTAGTTTGTAATTTATTTGTTTATACAGGGTGTCCCAGAACTAATGGTACATCATGATACAACAAGACAAGATATGATTTCGCGCATGCAGTGCGCTTCGCGATCAGCTGGGTTGACGTCACACTGAGAGTCAACGCCCTTGATTTAGGTTGCAGTTTGCATTGTTGAATGCGTTTCTGTCGCTTAGTTTTATGTTTTGATTATTTAAAATTGGTGAAAATGAGATGTGCAGTGTATGGTTGTGATTTGGACAATCAGGTGAAAGGCTTGGCACCAGTGGCGGATCCAGGGGGGGGGGCACTAGGGGCACTTGCCCACCCCGAGAATTTTTTGAATATACAAAAAATGAGTAAAAAGTAAGGTTTTTGCTAATAAAAATTCAAAATTTTTGCTTGCGGCGCATGAAAGTGTCTAGTGTTATTATCATCGAAATTACAACCACTTTTAAATTATCCTAAATTTGTAGCCGTTTTTTACCAGCAGAGAATGTCACCTAAAGTGTCCCCCCCCCCCCGAGAAGCACCTCTGGATCCGCCCTTGCCTTGCACACGATGTGAGCTTTTTTACCTTTGCAAAAGACAAAAAAATGGCACAGGAGTGGATCCGTTTGTCTAGACGTGAAGATATATTTAATGTGAATGCAGGGATTTGCTCAAAACATTTTAAATTTTAATTTTGTATTTTGTTATTACCAATTTAAAATTAATATTAATAATAAATTATACTATTATTATTATAATTAACAAACATGGAATTTAGTACACGTGAATTTAAAAAATCAAACAAGTTTCGTGGCTAATCGGGTAAAAAGGAGTTTTTGTTTCCCTTATATTGTTCAGTGGGTAGCTTGAAAGCTTAACCTCACGGGGGCGGGGGGGTCCAAGATCTAATAGACACCTTGTTTGATTTTTTAAATTCACGAGTACTAAATTTTACGTTTGTTAGTATTATTTGGCTTAAAAATTCCGTTGACTGACGCTTACGTGTCTGATAGCGGGTAAAAACGCAATAAGCGTTGATCTGTCCTGAAAGGCAGAAAGAGCTGTTACTGTAGGTCACGGATTAGTTTGTTTCTTTTGATTTGTTTTCGATCTTTTCATTGATCGATATGTATAGCAAGCAATTTATTTCGCCTGCTTTTGTTCTTGTTTCTCTCGTATCTCGGTACATCGGAATCTTGCGAAAGTTTTCTCACTATTACAAAGGATTAGAGACAAAACCGTCTAATTAACTTTGCAAGAGTGTCACATAAACCAAGCAATGTTCTGAGGAGTCCCATAAGGACGAAACAGTTAACTATCAACACTTATTAGGTGTCCATTACATCTTGGACCCCCATGAGGTTAAGCTTTTAAGCTACCCACGGAAAAATATGAGAGAAATAAAAACTCCTTTTTACCCTCTTACCCACGAAACTTGTTTGATTATTATAATTATTTTAAAAACTGCTCCACAGAACCTGAGTTGTAACTGTAGTATACTTATTTTGAAAATAAACAACCTATTAAAAATTGGCTTTTTGTTTTATTTTTTATATTTAGTTAGAAACTAAAGCCATGTTAAAAAAAATCCAAAAGGGAAAATTATACATGATTTTTGTATCAATAGAGTAAATTTTTACTTTACGGAGTGATCAAACAGATTTTAATCAGGTTTCAGAATCATTGTTTTGCTCTGGTCGGTTCTCCAACTCCAAATAAAACTTTTACATTATCTTATCTTTGCATTTATAATACTAATAATATCTTATTTATTCTGAACTACCCTCATTTTTATTGAAAACGCATTAGCGATGCAACATACCCAAGTTATATTACATCAAATGTATTAGCGCGCCCTCATGTTTTTAAATTTCACTCTCAGAATGACGTCATGCGCGCGGCAAACGCTATTTCGAACGGCTAGAGATCATATCTTGTCTCGTTGTAACATGATCGTACATAGTTAAACTGTAGATTCCCTGGGTCAAAATATTACGATTTAGCCATACTTACCTTAGTCCAAAAGTTCTTACTAACCGAGATACAGGGTGTTAAACTTTATTTTTTCAATTCGATTTTCTGTAATAACTTTTTTACTAATTAATATTTTTGCAAGAAATAACCAGCTTGTAAGTTTCTTTAAAATTGGCAGGGTGTTCCTTGGACCACTACCATTTCATTAAAATCAGTGTATTTTTTTTGTGCCTCGGTGTATACCAGTTTTTATGTAAAATAATGGTTTTCCCATCCTTTCTCTGTAAAAAAGTTATGCTGTTTTAAAGTTACTCAGAGCAACGGTTTTTGAAATTTTTGCATTTAAAGTTTTTATTGCATGTGTACGATATGCCGAATTTATGTATGATACTTTCTTCAATTCTTTCTACTAATTCATATTTTTGCAAAAACTAGCCAGCATGTAGGTTTTTCTGAAATTCTCAAGACGATTCCGTTGAAAAATTTGATGTACAATGTACAGGGTGTTCTTTGGACCACTACCATTTCATTAAAATCAGTGTATTTTTTTTGTGCCTCGGTGTATACCAGTTTTTATGTAAAATAATGGTTTTCCCATCCTTTCTATGTAAAAAAGTTATGCAGTTTTAAAGTTACTCAGTGCAACGGTTTTTGACATTTTTGCATTTAAAGTTTTTATTGCATGTGTATGGTATGCCGAATTTATGTATGATACTTTCTTCAATTCTTTCTACTAATTCATATTTTTGCAAAAACTAGCCAGCATGTAGGTTTTTCTGAAATTCGCAAGAAGATTCCGTTGAAAAATTTGATGTACAATGTACAGGGTGTTCTTTGGACCACTACCATTGCATTAAAATCATTAGTGTATTTTGTGCCTTGGTGTATACTTAAGCAGGTTTTTAAACAGAATATTATTTTAATTATTAAATAATTATTAATAACAAAAAAAAATAAAAACCAAATATAAAAATAAAAAAAAAGTATTGTTTTCGACGAAAATTTTTTTTTGAGATAACACCGAAGATGTGTTATTTGGGTGTATTTTGACCTACCCTAGCAATATCGGTGTGTTGTGTGTGTATGTATGTATATCTGTCCGTAACGCGATAACTCCTAAACCGCTTAACCGATTTATATGAAATTTTCAGGTAAAATAGTACTCGATACTGCAACGAGCTGATTAGATTTTAGTCAAAATTCATGAATGCTAATATGTTATTACTCTGAGATTAAAACCCTGATTTTCCAATTTCTAAGCAAAATTATTAAAATATGATATAAGAAGGTGACCTGAGATGTCGCTATAAGAAAAATCCATATTTCAGAAATAAAAGAAGCTTTCCATCCATCTTGATGGGACATTTGCTCTTTTTTATGGCAACTTTTTTTAATTATTTCTAACAACAGATTTCAAATAAGTCACAATTTTACGTAAATGTTTTTTAAGATATTTTCTTCTAAAAAGAGTGTGTCTTCCTGGGACACTTTCTATATAAGATTAAACTTACTTGACATAAACATCATCAAACACACACCGCCTATAAAATTTGCAGCAAGTTTAAACATTTTGAACCCTTCTGTCAAAAATAAAATAATACCGTATGTGTTTAGGTTTCAGCTAAACTTTTACTAGGAAGTACGACGATACACTGGAAGTACAATCCTTACAGAAGTGCCTGTTTTTCGTTGCAAAATTATCGTTTGTTTGATGACAATTATTATGATTTACAGCTTCTATTTCAATAATATAAGTAGATTTTAATCTTAAAGAGAAATCAATAAAATAAATCCATGAAAAGTCCGCTTGTAATAATTTACAGTAGTTTCCGTAGAAAAATTTTAAAATTAGGTATTAATTTTGTGATTATACGGATTACTATATTTTCTTAGTAAAAATAATTTAGATTATAACAGAAACATTTCGTGCAAAAAATGTCAAACACAGTGTATTTGCTAAATAGGTACCGAGATAATGCGAAAAGTAGTTAAGGGTAGAATTTAGATATATGAGGTGTTACAATAAAATTATAAGACTGTTGTAAAAAATCTACTTTATTTAAATAGTAAGTAGTAAGTAAGTAAATTCTTTATTAAATCCGTATTACCCAGATGGGCGTGGATCCAGTCAAAATACATATTACAATTTTACATCAACATTTTTAAGCATCTACTTAAGCCTAACAATATAAATGTTTAATTATTATTTATTGTTTATTTACCTAAAGTAGGCATTTAAAATAAACATTGTTTTATTTAGTCAACATAAAGTATGATTGTTAAAATAAAATAAATAATAATAAAAAATAGAAAATAAAACAGTAAAGAAATAAATTACTTGTAGTATTTACAAGTGTAGCATAAAATTAAAGAGGTAACATTAAAAAAAAATATGACACAAAAGATACAAATACCTATAACATCTAAAAAATGTCACTCAAACTGTCACCAAAAAACTCATCTACGGAATAGTATACTTTTCTCAGTACGTAGTTTTTTAGTTAAATTTTTAAAGTTTTGGGAGGCAAATCTTTAATTTTTGATGGCAATTTATTCCACACTTTTACGATGGAATTTTTACAATTTTTTTGGACATAAGTATAATGTGCCATTTCAGTTTTTAAATTACTTTTATGTTTTGTGTTATATACATGTTCTTGTTCCAAGCCACTGAAAAGGTCTGGATTGGCGACCATAAAACTTACACACTTCCAGTATGTATAAAGAAAATACTGTGAGTATTCTATTTTCCATAAAAACTTGCCTACAGCTATCGGATTTTTTCATTTGAAAAATAATTCTTAGACCTCTTTTTTGCAGTTTTAAAATTCTAATGGCCTCAACTGAATAACTCCAAAAAACTATTCCATACCTAACCCTTGACTGTATGTAGGCGTGAAATGCTGGCAGACAAGCTGCCACACCGATGTTACCCCGAATTAGCTTTAGGGAGTACCAATACCTGCACATGCTTTTAGATCTTTATCCATATGTAGGCCCAAAATTACAACCGAATCAAGATTTTCCAACTGAGCACCATCAATCTAAATTTCCGCCTTGGTATTTCTAAGGCTCATAACTTGTGTTTTATTAGTGTTAAGTAGCAAATTATTTTGTTGGAAGTCATTTTTAACTGTATGTATCAATTAAGTTGCTCGCATACTAAATGATTCCGGTGTATCCTCCTGAATAACAGCAGTAACATCGTCGCAGAATTGAGAGAAAATCTTTGACTTCTGAGTTGATGTTATTTGTATATATTATATATAAAAGTGGACCCAAAATTGACCCTTGCGGTACCCCCTTTTGCACCAGTCCTGGAGAAGATCACCTTGATATTTTTCTATCACACACTGGCTTCTATTACCCAAGTATGACACAAATAACATCAACTCGCGATCCCTGACAGCATAGTTACTAAGCTTTTGACACAGTATTTTATGATAGACGCTATCAAAAGCTTTAGACAAATCCAAAAACAAAGCAATAGTTTTTTGATTTGAGTTCAATCCAGTCAAAATAGTACTCAATGCCTGATAAATAGCCCTTATTGTGGATTTACCCTTACGAAATCCATTCTGAGTGTCACTCAACAAATTGTTTACCTCAAAAAAGTTCATCTCTCACTTATTGCTTTTTCAAAAATTTTACTTACATTTGATAATAGTGAGATGGGTCTATATTTATTTATTTGGTCTTTTTTCCCTTTTTTATGTATTGGCTTTATGTATGCTTCTTTTAACACTGTAGGAAAAGCACCAGTATTAAAACCGAAATTTATTATATGACTTAGGGGAACAGCGATACCATTCTTTGATAATATTAAAATGGAAATTGGAATCTCATCACTGCCCACGGACTTTTTATTTTTCAGATTTTCAATTATTGATATTACTTCGTTTGTAGTTACTAATACTAATACATATTAATGATGTTACCCCCGCGGTAGTAGAACGCACATCAAGGTGAATAACTCGAACCGCCGGAGGCGTGGAGATTTAAAACCTGTTAGTACGGGGGCCAGTCTTAAAATTTAATTGTCACACCTCGTATGCGTACAACTCCTTAAGGGTAGGATTTAGATATATGCGTACAACTCCTGCAAGAGAGGGAAGGTGTAAAATTGCTTAACACATCTCAAGATGAAATGAAATTATATAATGATATAAAAAGCTACGGAAAAAATAAAAAAAGTACTTTTCAAAAACAAATCGTGGCTATGCCGATTTTATTTGGACTGGAAGCACCTACGGAAACCTGTTTACCTCTACACAGAAAAATCAAAATGGTTAATTTTACAATTTTGATATTGTTTCATATACAGTAGAACCTCTCTACCTCGAACAAACAACAAAATTGTCTTAGATCAAAGCAAATTGCTTTGAAATAAAATAATTTGTGCTTTCCTGTGCATTAAGAGAATATTTTCTTGGTAACTTGGTGTAACTCTCCATAACTCGAACCGTTTTGGTTGTCTCTTTAAATTTGAGTTATAGAGGTTCGACTGTATAGTCTCTTTAAATTTGAGTTATAGAAACTCCAGTTACATGGGTTAAAATACATGTAAAAAGTGCAGGGACCACTTAAAAGGTTCGAGTTATAGAGAGGTTCGAGTTAGAGAGGTTCGACTGTACAGTCGAACAGTCCGAAAATGTTTTTAGTTTTTTTATTTTTCTCTCGCATAGACAGGTACAAATTAATAAAATCGGTGTAGTAATTCTTACAAAATCTGATTTTGTTTTAAACTATATTTTACAAATTATACGATTGCATTGCATTAATTCCTTTATAAATTCATTATTAATAAAGCTCCAATCAGCTATTTCAATAAGATCGGTTCAGTAATAATGAATTTATAAAAAACTGAAAGCAGACAGGATTAGCAATGTAATCGTTTTGTAAAACAATGGTTAAAACAAAATCAGATTTTGTGAGCACTATTTTACCGATTTTTTTTACTTTGCACCTTATTCAGCGGGAGAAAAGTAGTGCTTTTCTATAAATTAAAAAAAAAAACTAAAACATTTTCGGAAAATAAGAATAAACGTGCCTCTTTGAAGGATCAAGAATGATTCTGTCCGACATCTTAACTTTTAAGATGGCGAGAAATTTTGATTATGATCTGTAAAGAACACTCAATTCTCACCATATTTTTTTTATTTTACTAAGGTTGGTTCAGTAATAATGAGTTTATAAGGAAATGAATGCAGACAGGATTGGCAATGCAATCGTATAATCTGTAAAACAATGGCTGAAACAAAAATAGATTTTTTGAGAACCACCACACCGATTTTACTAATTTGTACATCTTTATGCGGGGAAAGGTAGAGCTTTTCTATAAATTAAAATAAAAACTAAAACATTTTTAGAAAATAAGAATAAACACGCCATTTTAAAGAATCAAGTATAATTCTGTCCGCCATCTTAAATTTTGAGATGGTGATAAATTTTGATCATAATTTTTAAAAAGCAATAAAATTTTACCAAGATGTTTTTTATTTCATTAAAATTGGTTCAGTAGTAATGAATTTATAAGGGAATAAATGCAGACATGATTTGCATGGCAGACGTATAATATTCAAAACAATGGTTCAAACAAAAACATATTTTTATTAAACCACTAAACCGATTTTGCTAATTCCTACCTTGTTGTGCTTGGCAAGAATGGATATTTTTTAATGATAAAATAGTTAAAACATGTTCGCAACCCAAGAATAAATGAGCATATTTGAAGTGTACAGTTTAATTTTGTCCACCATGGCGGACAAAAAAATATATTTTGTCAAAACTCTGGTTAAATCTCTGCCAAGTGCAGTCCCATTAAAATCGATGATATATTTCAAAAGTTATAATGAAAAATAAATTGTCCGTTTTTTTTGTCCCACCCGGTACGTTCATGCTCGTGCTAGGGCCTTAAATGGCAAATCGGAATCTGATTATTTCAGCTGCGCATGCGGCATTGTTTCCCTCTCTTCATCTCATACAAAATGGGTAACATAGAAGTTTGGCGACAAATTTAAATCGAGAAAAAAATAATATTTTTGTAGAATAACAATCAGTGATATTCTACAAAATTGGCTTAATCTTCAAAAATAATTAGTGGTAAACATTTTGGTACTTTGTTTTAAAAGAGATTTTATGCAAAAAATTAAGATATTTTTTCTGTTTTTATGTATTTTTGGAAGCTTGTTCGAAAATTCCTTCAAAAACTGACATGTTGACGTAACTTATTTGCCTATGTCAAACAGGTTTTCTACATTTTTGACAAACTTTAGTTTGTAGTATTTTAGAAAACCACCAAATAACTTATTAGTTTTTGAAAGACCGTTTGAACAAGCTTCGATTAGACAAAACTTGTGAAAGTCAAAAATGGTAAAGGAATAAGTTGGACAGTCAAAAGTTTTTGACACGTTTGACATAGACAAGGGGCAAAATGTTGCTTGTTCAAAGATTTTGAATATTAGTTTTTTAAAGAGCTTATAGAGGTATCACTCGATACAGGGATTTCTATTTAAAAAATTAATTTGGCCGCCCCTATGCCGCCCCTTATGCAGGGGCGGCACACCCGCCTTGTTAAAGTGTCCTGTATGTTTACCAGTTAATTTAAATTCAACGATTTTTGAATATGTCAAATAGAACTTTTGAGTTGTCAATAGGTTGTCTTTGATTATAAAGTTTATTGCTGTTTTGATTATATTATTTCAAGAAATATTAAACAACAAATCACTGTTCTAAGCAGATACACGTTGTTTAAGTTGTTTACTTTGACACGCCTCTACGTAAAATAGATCACTTGATATTATTTATTACTGCCAAATATGGTTCAGTTTTCTCTAATAGTTCAGAATATATTTGGGATTGGAATGACTGGGACTTTGGAGACAGCCAGTGTATATTGTTAAAATAAACACATATTATAAAAAAGTCTTTTGGTTTTAATAATTTTTCACAAATTGTAAAAAAAAGCTGATTTACAAAAATTCTAATGCTTCCATTTTGGAACATGCCTAATTGCAGCATTGCCTTAAAAATAAATTTCAATGAAAACAATACCGTCCCTAGCCATTTGCTGCACGGGCTAGGAAGGTAAAAATTATAGCTACCTACCTAACATTAAAAACAATGTTAAAAATTTAAGTTTTTTTTTAAAATCTGAACAAGAATGAAGAAACTGTATAAACCTATTGTGAAACATGGCCTCTTAGGCTGGCTGCCAAGAGGACGGTCAGTATCAAGAGCGCGAATTAAAGCTGGGTTTATACAGAAACATAGCATGACATAACACATAGCATAACATTACAGAAGGAAAATGGGTGTTTATACAAAAAATATAACATGACATAACATAAAAGCTTGGTCCAATCACAGTGTGACTTTTGTGTTCAAGATTTTGGAATTTTCAGCTGAATTGATTGAACAGGTGTAGAGCTTCCCTGCTCTATAGAAGAAATCCATCTAAAAGGCTGAGCCCCAATTGACTGCAATATTAACGAACAGCCAACCTACTGTATGTACCTAAACATCAAATACCCGACGTTTTGCTTACTTTTTTTGCCTAATTAGTTTTTTTAAAACAAAAAAAATATCAAAACCATCGAGACACAATAAAAAAGTAGAGTTATTGTGAAAAATTGTAAATAATGGAATCGCGGCCATGCGCGTAATGTGACTTCACAGAAGACATGACATAAAAGTTAAAAGTTTGGCATCTATTTATGTCTCATGTTACATGTGCGCACCCAGGGGGGGGGGGTGCAGGGCCCGGGCCCCTCCCAAGTCTAAGATTTTTGTATATATTTTCCACACATTTCATGAATAAACACAAAAGATAGCATGAAATACGACATCATGAGGCCTCGGGCCCCCCCAAGACATACTCCTGGGTGCGCTACTGCATGTTATGTCAAGTTATGTTATGCCATGCTACTTTTGTGTATAAATACCAACAGGGTTTGTCATAAGCTTCACTCTGTTGTTTTGTGTCGTGCTATTTCTCAGGATAAACCCGGCTTAACGCGCACGATGATTCGCAAGCGATATAGCTACAACAAAAAATTATAAATTAGACAGACGAATATTAAATCATCTTGAGCCGAAACTAAAAAAAAATTATTAAATGATATATAGTTTGATGTATTTTTTTTGTTTCCTTATAAATCTATAATACATACAGTAGCTTACAAATTAATATTTACAATAAAAAAAGATATGTAGCTCATAGCTTTTATAAATATCACGCGCGGCAAATCGTGCCAATACCGTCCTGTGGACAAACAGCCTTAGAACGTTTGCACACAGGAGTTATTTAAATCCGATATACTGGAACGCTTTTAGTTTTGTCTATTAATTGTTTTAATACGCTATAGTGGTATATCTATACTTTTACGGTAATAGCTGTAGTGATCATAAAGATTCCGCTTAGAAAAATAAAAAAGAAATTAGCAGGTGTTAAAAAATAGAATCATAAGAGTGGACCCCGATCTCAGCAAAATGCGACGGTCTCTGAACTATTAGTGAATAAAGAGGGCGAACACCTGGATACTTATTCTTGAATTTTTGGGAGGAGAATGTGAGTAACCCTCACCGTGAAAAGCTGAATGCTCCACTCTCGAAAGAACGCTCCCATGAATTCAAGTTCACCACCTCTTACCCGGGAGGAAACGAGTTCCCGGGAAAGTTTCTAACATCACTTTTTTGTTTTTATTTATATTGTCACAGTGATTTGTTTTTTTTTGCCAAATTAAAAATAGAGTTTTTAGGTAAAGCCTAAAATTTTTGATATATATATTTGCATTGAAACTAAATTGCTATACTGCGGTGCCTAGGTTAAAAGCAATATCTTCACTTTTAGACCCAATTGAGTGAGAGTGTTTAATTTAATGCATAATATAAATGTGTACCTATACAACACATTATATTACTTCTTAAAAGTGCGAAAAGCCGCGTGTTTATGCATTTGACACTACAAAGAAACGTGTATCTGAGCCTAGAGGCGGTTTAAAATAAACGATTCTAAACCTTGCACTCACAACAGCTTCGAGCGTTCAAGAATACGACATTTTCATTCCCGGGAGAGAAAGTGAGTTTGATTTCCCGGGAACGTTCAGGGGATCACTCCCTTCACAATTTTTAAAGAATACGGCTCCAGAGGAAGAATTATAGACAGGTAGACAAGAGCTGACTAAAGATATCAGGGGAAATCCAACGAGGTCGCATTAGGGAACAGAGATTGTCTTTTCGTCTCTTCTGCGAAGCGAGAAGGAGAATTGCGTTTTTATAAACTTTGCCAATTTCTCTGTCGGGCATTATGACGGCGTTAAAATTTACCATTAAAGAAAAGGTTCAAATATTAAAATGGTATTTTGTAGGAAACTCCGGTCGAACATTGTGAATCTAATTAACCCTTTTGATAAATTTGGATTAGGGTCCAAGATCCATGTCGAAACAAAGACTACAGCGAGAAACAGCCGTTTGTGCTTCGGCTGAAGTACTCCCTCCTTGTTTAAGTTTAGCCACTGCTAAAGAGATAACTAATGATATTCCTCCCAGAACCACTCGAAACATTTCAGAAAGACATGGATACAAAGTCTATAAAAATCTCAGGAACGGTTTCTGGGAATTTTGTGAAAAAATGATGAATCGTGCAATGCAAATCAGGATGAAAATGTATTTATGATGTGATATGTATTTTTTAAACTGTTGAATCGGCTATGCAGTGACTATAGCAGTGTAAAAAAACAGTTTTATTCGTAGGACATAACAGTTTATTTAACGCAATGTTTAAAGATAATAGCAAACGAAAAATGGGTACATTCCTCCCACAAAACTTCCGATGAACTGAATCATAGACCACACCCAAACTAGACAATTAAATATCCTTATCTTTAAAATAATGCAACAAAATTCGTTCGACGCGGCTTTTGGGAGGCGGCGCATGACTCAAGAGGGATACAGATGGGAAGTTGTTTCTATTTATATCTAAACACTTGCTAAATTAGTTTTCGCTTTCTAAGCAGAATCTTCGTGGTCAGTATAGCTTTTACTCTAATGCTATATAAATAAGTAGTGATGGCCCAAGTTGACCAAACTTTTCGCGTCTCTGTCTATATTGATGACTTTCTATTTAACCTAAAATAATTTGACAAAGACCAAACTCAACACAACAACAGTCAGGCCTCCTACAATGTTGCTAATTCCATTAGGAACTCCATTCCTGTCAAAAGTGTGCGTGTTGCAACCAGTAGTATTGCATGTTCTGCAGGAGACAATAGTGAACAAATTTTCATTTTGATTCTCCTCTTTATACCAGTCACAGAAGTTGGCAACATTGGCATTCTGTAATTTGCATCCACGGTAGACTCCAGTTTTGTTTGGAGAATCTAAAACAAGTAGCTTACTAAATCACGACCTATATTCATTACATATTTTTAGGCAGGTACTCGTATTTGCAAAGTTCTGCTAGCTATTTAGCAGGTCTATCAAGAAACAACACCAAAAGAATCCGCCCGAAGCTTATGGGCGGTGGCTTTCGGTTGGATTTCCTTTAAATTTTAGTATGTTGTAGAGCTTGATGTCCTGAAAGTTATCATTGCCCCATCGCCATCCGACCTATGGTTTCTAAGATACAGCGGTTCAAAGTTTCAGTTTGTAGCTTTTGTGTAATTTTCCCAAAAAACTATTCTACCTATTCTAAAATAGTACATTATATACCCAGGGACTAAAGTGATACTTTTTATCCCGAGGCGAAATGTTTGTAGCCCGACCGCAGGGAGGGCTACAATTCGCTGAGGGATAAAAAGACACTTTAGTCAAGTGGTATATATACTATTTTTTGCAATTCTGGGCATAGTTTCATTCAAATTTTTTATTAAATTTTTCGAAAAGAAAGTCATCTCCACTGCACTATTGATTGGCCTATAAAATGTGACAACCAATAAAGTACCATTCATTCTCTGACGTTAAGTCAGTTGATATTTCTTAGATAGCCTTGGATAATACTTGGTTGTCAGGGTGTTGTCAAGGTACCATAAAATAACTGTTAAAATACAAACAACGCCGTGGAGATTTCTGCGATTTGCTAGTGCGTTCCCAAAAGTAAAAAAAATGGATATTGATATTGATACAGCTGCCGCAGAGGCAGTGAAGGCACTGCTGCCCGCTAAATCGGAGAAAATATATGAAAAACAATACAAACATTTCCTGGATTGGTGTCAAGCTAAGGATGTTGCTGATGTTACACAGGAGAAGGTACTTCTTGCATATTTCTTCCATCATGCGAAAAATTTGAAGGCTTCAACGGTTTGGTCACATTATTCAATGATTAAATCAAAGCTGATCGTTGAAAAAAGTTTGGACATTGGAAAATATTCAAAATTGAAGGCATTTTTGAAAAGAAATGGGGATGGCTACCGCCCAAAGAAGTCTCGAATACTGGACATGGATCATATCCAGCAGTTCCTCCAGGAAGCACCAAATCAAGTATATATTTGATGATCAAGGTAAAGTGAACTGTTTTTACATTATTTTGAACCATGTTAACGTCACTGATTCGAAATATCATTTGTTGCTATCAGGTTATGTAGTTTGTACAAAAAATTGTATTGCTACTTAGTAACTGAAAAATCTTTTTTTTCCAGGTGGCGTTGATAATGGGAGTTGCCGGTGCATGCAGGGGTGTTGAACTGTGCCAGCTACAGAATGAAGATGTTCAAGTCCAAGATTTTCATCTTGATGTCACAGTTCGAAACACGAAAAATCAAACTGACCGATGCTTCATAGTGAAGAACTCCAAAGAAAGCAACGCTACAGACGTAGTGAAAATCTGTAAATCCTACATGGCTCTGAGAACAACAAATTTGACAATATCGAGATATTTCATTGGCTATAAAGACGGCAAATGTTTATCACAACCTGTTGGAAAGAATACTTTTGGGCTTTTCCCGCGAAAAATAGCTGCCTTCCTGAACCTGCCAGAGGCCGTTTCATACACAGGACACTGCTTCAGGCGTACCTCTGCTTCCCTTTTAGCAGATTCTGGAGCGAATATTGACCAGCTCAAAAGACACGGTGGTTGGAAAAGTGCTACCGTTGCTAAAGGGTATGTAGAGCAATCAATCGAAAACAAAAAAAATGTGGCGGATAAAATATTCAGTCAAAACTTGAGGACAGATGTCAAGAGTCATAAAAGCCAATGCCAATCACGTACCGTAACAGTATGCAATTTTCCAGAACCCACAATCAACGAAGACGGCAGCACTGATCACACCGAACCAGCAATTTTCGAATCTCCACTGCAAAACATCAACCTCAACCAACAGCGAAGCGAAATCGATTCAGATCCACGATCATTGATTCATTTAGTTGGCTGTAGCGGCGCTATTTTGAATATCAATATAACAAACAATAATAATGTCAAATAACATAGGAATGTATAGATTAGGCTAGGTAGTTTATTTTGATAGTGTATAGGCCTATTTTTAGATGCTCCCAAATACAAAAATACAAAATTTGAAAAAACCATGAATTCGGGTCCAGGGACTAAAATATTTTAGTCCCTGGGATAAAAAGTACTATTTTAGTCCCTAAAATGAGGGACTAAAATGCATTTTTAGTCCCTGAATTGCAAAAAATGATATTATGTTTTAGTATATATAAAATGTTAGATCACAAGTAGAGCTTAATATGCAAATAAAAAAATTGGACTTATTAACAGTTTGCTACAGTCAGTGGCGTTCCGAACCTAAAAATTATTAAAAAATATTTATTCAAAAAACGATGCTTTACAGAATTAACTATAAAAAAAACCAAACGGTGGAATATTTTTTGTTTTCTCCTCTGTTTTAGTAATCTCCCAAAGAAACTAAAATATGTATAAATAGTAAAAATCCGTTTGTAAAGTTTTTCACAAAATGCTGTAAAATTCTAAACTTTTTAGGATTTTAATGTTTTTCTTCAGAAATGCAAAATACTTTCGCTATTTTACTGGGGCGCACAGAGGACAGGTATTGGCTATGGGTCTGGTTATCCTAAAACAGTGGACGTAACCACGTGTAAACTTCTATCCTTTTCTGTGACATACTACATATTTTATGCATATGCAATTGTTCTTATCTTACATACATTAATGATTTCCCATTGTGTTTGCGAGTGCGAGAGATAAGGTATACAATTCAAAAGTACATGAAAAGAACAGCAAGTCAGAAACGCTTTCGCTACCTGCGTTTTCATTGGATGCACACCGTTTGCTCTCTCTGCCTTACTTATATCATATACCTGCATATACGTTGTCTCACGCACTCGTGATTTTTCTAATAAAGAATTGAGTTAAGACACCCGTATACTTACTTGCAACCGTAAAATACATTGAAGCGCAAAGTATCGTAGAATTGGCTGGCCTGTCATTGAATTTGACATCACAATTCGTTTGAGGCACGACAGTATTATTAGCAGGATTTTGACACACGTCGGAATTAGTTTCAGGATCACAGTCGTAACATAGAAGATTTTGTTGTGCTAAAACTAGTGATCATTTATTTTAACATTTTTTAAATTCTTTCTATATGGTAAAATTAGCCCAGGTAGCAAGGTCACATTTTTTAAACGTCAAAAACAGGTAAGTTTTAATGACCATTGACGTCTTTAACCTGACGTGTAAATGACCTTTAAATGACGTTCAAAAGACACACCCAAAATGACGTAATTTTTAGACGTTTCAAAGACGTCAGCAATATGACGTATTTGGGACCAAATCAGAACATCAGACAGACACACACAGACACAAACCTATTTATGACTTTTTTTAAACTCGTCTGAATATATCAAATATTCCCTGCAGTTGAGAACACTGAAGGAAACTTAGACACAGAAGGTAACTCTTCTGTGACTTAGACCTGGAAGTACTGGAACAGGTACAGCGGTGTTCTGTGAGGTACTACTGTTTAGAATAAGAAAAAATATTGAAAATGACAAATAATCGCATCATTTTTGTAATTAGAATACTCCTGCACTGCTATGACACTAGACGCCAATATACAGGATGTTGAGAAGTCTCATCCCTCACTTCTGAGTGTCCAGTAAAAAATAAATTTGGGACACCCTGTATAGTGGCGTCAGGTTTCATAACAGTTCGGGAATAGAAATTAGAAAAATGTGCCACAATGTTGGTAGCCGATAATGTTTTAAACAGTGGAAGGCCAAGGCCCGTCTTGGTCATTCAATGTGAAGCCGCTGATGTCATATGCAAAGGGGGGGGGGGTGTCATAATGCAAAAAAAAGATATTTTCCTTAAAGCAAAACAACTTTTTCTAATAAAATGTATAAGCTAAGAACAAATATTTTTTAGAAATTAAGGTTATGTCTAGCACATGTTTATTTGCAAAGCGGTGCGTTTATAGCAATAATTTAGAAATAAAATGGATGGGCGATTTGGCTGTGGGACAAAATAGCGCGGGACAAAAAATCGCTGGAACAAAAAGCTCCTTGTTGCTGGCACCTAGGTTTTGGGTTTTGGTTAGGAAAGGGTCAAAAAAGTTCGTTAATGAAAGCTGGGTTTAAATTTGAATAGATTAGTGCGAAAAAATGGTCCGAAAGAACACATTCATGTACTTCTCATGAAGACCATTGTATGTTGTTTGGCAGAAATATATTCCATGAGCAATCTCTCCCGACCCCTCCGCGCCATCTTTCCCATATTGTGTGGGTGAGTTATATTTTAGTTTTAGTTATTTTTTTATAAAGATAATGTGTTTTTTTGCTTTGAATTTTGTTTAAAAATATCATTTTCTATTAATTTTGAGTTTTAGCCAATTCTAAAATTTGAATGAATTTTTATAAAAAGCGTCATCCGTCCTCATTTAGGTAGCCATAAAAGTAAAAATATATCCTAAAACTACCCATTTTCAACATGTCTAAAGAGAACCTTTTAGTTGAATTAAAATTGTAAAGTACCCAAATTTTCTCCTCGCGTAACCAATTTTCACGGTGCAGTTTTTTTACCAACAAGTTCAAAAAGTCAATTTATGAATATTTTGTGGTTGTAAAAGACGACTTTGACCCCAAATTGACGAATGAGATTAGCTGTTCGTAAATTGACGTAAAGTATTTTTGCTCGTGTGAAACGAAAGAGTACCCTTGAAGATGATCCAAAAAGTTCATGAATTTCTTGGTCAAAAAACTAAAACACTTATTTTAAATATTAATATTATAAAATGAGACTGATGGGTTTTAATTCTGTTACCTATTGCAGCTTTTATAAAAAAAAATTACCCATCCGTCTAAGAAAAAAAAATTGCTTACCTAAACAGAGTGAACCCAACATGAGTATTACAGCACATTGAAAGTTAATCATTTCGGGAGATTTTGTTTTTTTTTTTTTAAATTAAAATGTATAATAGAGGTTTTAAGGACAACCTTTAAAGTGTACTAAAATTACTTTATGAGACATCAGAAATCGATTTTATGTGAATATTATATTCCATTATCTCATCATTGATAAGATATGAACCGTTTATTAATATTAAATATGAGTGTGATTGTCACATTATTGGTGGCCAAAAAGCAAGTAAGGCCTAATTGCATTTCAACATGGCCGTCGTAATAGGTGGTGCAAAGGAGCAGCCGCTCCAGGCGGTTGATTTTGGGGGCGGCCAATTTTGGGGGCGGCCGATTTTGGGGGCGGCCGATTTTAGGGGCGGCCGATTTTAAGGACGGCCGATTTTAGGGGCGGCCGATTTTAGGGGCGGCCGATTTTAGGGGCGGCCGATTTTAGGGGCGGCCTATTTTATGGGCGGCCTATTTTAGGGGCGGCCTATTTTAGGGCGGCCGATTTTAGGGGCGGCCGATTTTAGGGGCGGTCGATTTTGGGGACGGCCGATTTTGTGGGCGGCCGATTTTGGGCGAAGCCGAAGACTTTTGATTGTACTTACTTTCGATTCAAAGATGTAAAATATTTTTCATACCTTATTTTAAGATGTAATATCTCGAAAACTAATGAAAAGAATTTTGTAATTATGCAGAATAGAAAAACATAAATAAAAAGTGGTTTATGAATTTAAGGAAATGAAGCACATGAAAAATACTTGGTTATTTTTTGACATAAGGAAAAATTTTGTGTCCAAAGAATCTTAAGGCAATCTTATTTTATCATTTTTTTTTAATTTTAAAGCATAAAATAAGCGCTCCAGGTGTGTTTGCAGGTATAAATGATTGAACTATGCATAAACAGTGCGAGCGATTCGATTGCTTCGAGATTCACACCTGACCCAGGGTGATATAATTTGGTCGTAGACATTGCCAAAATAAATTGAAATTCAGAGTGTATTTCGATTTACGATGCAATTGCAATAAATTTGCTGAAACGTTGCATTTGACTTGACGTGGGTTTTTGCCAATTTACAGACGAAATTTTCAAGCTACCTAAAAAGTTTTGATACGAATTTGTAAGCTAATAAAGATCAAGCTCTTTAATGCCATTCCGACTTCGTAAAATCTAAAATTTTAAATTAGCACCACTTTTTTTCCCCAAAAACTCAAAAAACAATCACTTGATTTTATTTTTTTTTATTGCATTTTATAGCTTTATAAGGTTTACCAAATTAATTAGGTAAGTTAGGGAAGTTAGGCGGGGGGGCAGAAATTTAAATTGCATGAAAAATGAGATACAAAAACTTACCGAAACAATTTTATTTTAGTATTTTCCAAACAAGGAGCTACTTGGTGTACTTTTTAGTTTATTTGTTTATAGATAAAGTCCATTCGCCTTTCTTTTTTATGGCCCCGTAGAGCAACCTGAAAAATCCCACAGAATTTTAAACAGTCTATTAATCTACTAAGTATATGTCTTATTTTTGTCACATTTTCATTATGTACGGTAATGTTTTGCCTATAGGCACTATTCAATTGGCACCTAATATCAGTATTGCCTAGCATAGAAAATTCTATGTGGTTATTTAAATGAATACCACTTACTTTGTGTCTTTTCTTTTCACTAAAAATTTCTTAATGTGACACATTCCCTTTGCACGCAGGACCACTTCATGGATTATTAATAACAAGACAAATAAAGAAAAAAAGCAAAACTAGTTTTCAGCATCGTATAATTTTTTATAAAATTTTCTATTATAAGTTTTAATTTTAAGGTCCGGTCTATGTGGCCCTAAAGGTTTTATTTGTAATCAAAGTTTATATATCAACGTATTTAAATTTGTACAGTTAATTATGTAATCGACGGTATTAATTTTCAATTTTATAAACAAACGATAACAAAAACAAAGAATGACACGTGACCGGCAAAGCTTTTTACTACTGACAAATCAAGAGAAATTCATACGTTTTCACTAAGGATAGAACTAGAAAGGGTAACGAACGTTTCCGCGCGATGATGATGACCGACGTCAACTAAAACAAACATTCCTCCCGTCCCCGCGCGATAACAGCCACCCATACACCGCTGAAAAACGGGTGAAATTCAAATCCTGCCCCGCGGAGCGCTGCCGGCTTGTAATTATTTACGCTAAGAAAGTTCACCCAATTAATCGCTTGTTGTTAACCACAGATAATAAAAAGAACTGGATAATCATGTCGTAAGGAAAGATTTTTTTTATAATAAATCAATTAAAAATACTGTCCTGTAGCGGCCGCCACTGAAAGCGACTCTGTCAAGTAATAGTCTATGGACAAATCGGCCTAAAAGGGGGTTTCGTGTGCAAGTCGTGCCAACTTTTTGCCGATAAGCCAAGTTTGTTAAGGGCACTCCATAGATCAGGTTTTGACTTGTTGTCATTTTTTTTGCACAATACTTTTTAAAACGATGTATCTTTCTTAGAAATAGTCGTAGAAGGTTGCAACAAATGGCAAATGAATCAGTAAACACCCGCAATAAAATAACTTTCTATTATATTTTTCAAAATTTTGCTTCGTTTTTTTAGAAAAAATAAAATAACTGAATTTGTACTTATTTTTTGTATAGCTAGTAAAGTTTAACCTACATTCTTAATAACACCAAAGCAAATTTAAAAAAAAAAGATTTAAATAAAAGTTTCAGAATAAATATTTTTCTTTAATTTGTTGTATATAAGTCTTATATAGATGTATATTTTATATTTATTTCAATTAAAAACATTTGTTGTCACCAAAACCACTACCGAAGGTGTATTACCGTACGCGGACGCCTATAAGGCGGCGCACGGTTTTACGCAGCTGAAGGGTCTAGTTAAACAGGTGATTTCATTATCAAACAACGTTGTTATTGTTATTTTTGAAAGTGACTATCAATAGACGAAAGTTTTTACAATATAGTGCAGGTGCTAGAGGTAGTTGAGTATGCAAAATATGAGGACCGCAATTTGACAATGGATCCTAGCTGAGAATAGGTCACAGATTAACGATTTGGATGTTGCCGGACAAGTTTTTGGTCCAATATTTTTTATCCCTCCTCCTTATATAGTCGTGTTCGAATTTCTAAAAATGTAACTAAGTTGACGCCCTAAGACACCATGACATAGAAATGGATCAAAAATGTGTAAAATCTAATTTAAAAATAAAATTATTAGTTTTTTAAATTTTAGCTGGAAAATCCCCCAAAACTCCCCAAATCCTGAAATTTTTAGATTTTTTTCAAATTTTCTTAAAAACTAAGCTTACAGTGGGGTACGACTAATGACAAACTCTCCAGCGGCGTCCGTTTATTGAGGTAGTGTAAATAAATTTAAAAAAGAAACATGTTTATCATAGGTTTTACCCGATTTTCTTAAAAACCGATCTTTATATCAAAAAATTAAATACACACTTTGTTATAGATAATAAAATTGCCTTTTAAATGATATATAATAAGGTAATGGTAGTTTTATCTATAACAGTTTAGGGGCGTCCGTAAATAAAATCAATTTTGAAAAATCACAAAATTTATCAATTTTTTGCAAGTTTTATCCAATTTTCCCAAAAATTAAGTTTGTTGGAAAAAACATTTTACCGTTTATTGTAGAAAATAATATTTCCTTTTTAACAATGTATTAGTCAGTGGGGTCAGGCTAATGACAAACTCTCCAGCGGCATCCGTTTATTAAGAAAATATAAAAAAATTTAAGAAACCACATAGGTTTTACCCGATTATCTTAAAAACCAAGCTCTCTATCAAAAATTGTGACCTATAGTCGATTGTAGACAATAAAATTTTCTTTTAAACGTGTATAATAGTGTAAAATTTATCTTCAGATTAAAACTTCACAGGCCTGTGAAACTAAAATCAATTTTTACAAATCACCCAACAAATTAATTCTGTTACACAAGTTTTTTCCAATTTTCTCAAAAACTAAGCTCAATTGAGAAAAATGTGTTTTATACTTTATTGTAGGAAATAAAATTTTATTTTTAACAATGTGTAAGTCATTGGGGTTTAATTAATGACAAACCCTTCAGCGACGTCCGTATATGGGTGTCAATTAAAAAATAAAATAAATAAAATCATTTTTGTCACATGTTCACCCGATTTATTTTTTTCGAATATACCTTTTTTAAAAAGTTTTTTTTAAAATATATTTTAAATCAAGTAATTTAACCTTTGTTGTATTAAAATCGGATAAAAAATAAAAAAGATACAATTTGTTTTTACATATGCTTTTCCGCCATATTGAATCCGCCATATCTAAAAAAGGCGCGATTATCACAATGACAATAAGTCAAAACCTGATCTGCTAGGTATGTTAAACACATTTAAGTTACTTTCAAAAGGTTCTTATGGTTTTCATTACCCCTATTTTTTTCCAGTTATTTGGAAATAACTTAAAAACTAATTAACGCATTGGAACACTTGAACCAGATTTGAATAAAGAGTCAAAATAGCTATCTTTTTTATATAAACTTTTTTTTCTATCTCCAATAGTTTTAGAAATAAAATAAAAAAAATAAAAACATTTTACCTTTTTTTTTGACAAATAGAAAAAAAATACATATTTTCTGACCGATTCATGTTTAAGTAAATTACAAAGCAAGTATTTTCAACTTTGTTCCATGAAAATCGGATAAGAAATAAAAAAGTTACAATTTTTTTAAAGATACGCCTTTCCGCCATTTTGAATCCGCCATATCTTTCAAAAAACGCATTTACCAGAATGACAACAAGTCAAAACCTGATATATGGGACGCCCTTAACAAAGTTAGCTTATCGGCAGAAAGTTGGCACGACTTGCACACGAAACTTGATTTGTCCATAAACTATTTACCGAAAACAACAGTTCAAAAATTTAGTACTAACAAATTTTGTGCCTTACTTTCTCAGATATTGCCATTGTAACGTGACGAGCGGATATACTAGTGATATAAGGCTGACTTCTGCTAAGCATAATTAGGTGCAAAATTTGTTTGAACTACCTAATTAAGATCTCAAGTGGAACTGGTAGACAACACAAGTGGACAAGGAACGACAACTGCAGAAGTATCTCAGGAACGTTGATTCTTTCTTGGCTGGATCACCTTATTAGTAAACTAAGTATATCACTTACCAAATAAATCATCTTTCATGTATTTTCTCGCACATGTATTGTATGTAAAGTTTTTTACTTGAATTATTTTGTTTTTTTTTATTTTATTTATCAAATGTAGAAATGTTAAAGTTTACTATTTTGAACAATAAGAAAATATAACAGTTATCTTTTTTTAGAATCATTTAGAATTATTTATTTACTTTTATAGTTTCAGATGCTGAATTAAAGTTTTCCAAGTTTAACGAAGCTAAGTTGTAAATTGCAACTACATTAAACGAACAAAACTAATTAATACCCAAAGTTAGCTAAAGAGACTTCTTGACACAACTTAACTTGGTTTTTATGTTGGTTTATAGCCTTAATTCTTTCCTGTTTTCGTTTTAATAAAAATAGATTGTTTCTGGTTTACACAAAGTTTATATTTTATTTAAAAAATGATGAATTTCATTACATTTTCAAAGATTACAAATTTTGTAAACGATGCAAAATCGTATTACATTAAATTTTAGGAGTTATACATTGATTTACAAAGAATATATTATTTAGTTAATTTTACATAAATTTGATAGTTACTGTTAATCAAAACTGTGAAAATTTATATTATTCTTTATGCATTTAATTTCTCTAATTTAAAATCTGATTATCAATTAAAAACAAAAATATTTTTCTTTGAACTAACTTTGATAAATCTGTAATGAACTCGACAAATTTTAAAAACAAAAGTAAAGGTTTTCTTTTAAATAAACAAAAGAAAACTTTTCATGTATAAGTTTGTTAAGGAAATATACAAAGTTGTTGTATTTGTTTTAGCCATTTTAAAGAAGATGGATGACAAAGAAATGACAAGCATTTCTTTGCCGGAAGAAAAACTTACATTAAAAATGGGAGTGAATCCCTCGCGACGCGTAATCGTGACTTTCTAACCAAAACTCCCTTCTGTTGTGTCAAAATTGATTGAATTGATTTTTCATTTTTCGTATTCCAAAAAAGAAACTCCCTTCCAACCCTTCTTTAAAATGACCCTTAAATGAATAGGCTTGGCTTACCAAAAAAGGACGGGTACCATTGACCCTAGATCAGCAAGATTTCTTAAACCAATCAAAATGGAGATACTGCTAGATCAAAATTGGGGTCTGTACATCCTTACTAAAAATGGTACTAGAAAGTGATATAAAATAAACTTATCTTAAAAATTTTACAAGAGAAGGATAGAAAAACCAAAAGTCACCCAATATTACCCTCCAAAGAAAAGAATCTTAAACGAATGGCCAAACAAAATTTACTTAATTACAAAAGAAAATTGCCTTGCCAATTAAAATATAGTTTTGAAAATGCCTTTATATCTAGGCCTTTAAGATCTGAAAATGGATTGGCTTTGATAAAATTTTGCTAAAAAAAAACCATTGAAAAAAACTTAATTTGAGTTGCAAAGAACATAAACCAGAAAATTACTTTTTAAAAACTTCCTTAGACTAAAAAAACGACGTTGAATCTATATTATAAAACATAGTAAATCTAGACGCCAATCGTTCCTAATTTCCTTAAACTTAAAATAATTTCTTTAAAGTACAAAGCTGGAGATTTCTTTTAATTTTGCAGACTTACTTCCCGTATTTCGATGGAACTAATTAACTACTCTATTTATAAATGAACAAGTTTTTCCACACAAAAAGAAAAATGTAGTTACACATTCTGATCATATGGAATTTTTCGCCGTCGACAGTGGCTAGATTGAAAATAGATAAATTTTCTCCATATAATTCAGCGTGGTCAGTGAGTTCAAGGAAGAAGGTATATACGCATATATGCTAATTAGTTGAAACCCTGTCTTGTTAGGTATCAGTTTATTTGCAAAATTTCGTACGTTTTAATGGTGCAAACCATAGTCTGATTATTTGACAGTTTAAACAATACATTTAAAACATAACTGTATCTTAGGAGAATACATGTGTGGTTTATGTCGAAGTTTTAAAAAGGATTGCCGACGATAACTTTATGATCACAAAATATCCAAAAGCTGTTTTCTCACGGTACCTTATTTTTATAAACAAACAATTTATTATAGGAAAACAGATTTTTGGAAACGGGCGGACAAACACCATAAATTTTTAATAGAAGTTTTATGATTATATCCTTGTTAAAACGTGACTCAACCCCAAAAGTTCCATTGCCTCTTTTAGTTAACACTATTAGAATAAGAAAACGATTTAGTTCTGCAAAATTCACTAAATGAAATCTGCTACACCATCCAAAGTTTAAAGGCTAACCGTTGATTTTTAAAAAACAACTAAACCGATCTAAATTTCGGTTTCGTTTTTTAATTAGATTAGCTTTACTTTGACTCCAGTAAAAAAAGGTAGGGGGAGGTATCCTTAATGTCGATTAAAAAAATACTCTGCCAATCTATGGGCACCTAAGCTCACACTGGATACTATAGTTACAGTGTATCTACGAGAAAGCTAATATAACTAAAAACGGAAGTATTTTAGTATTTTATTGAACTCCAGACTCAATTACCTTTCGTTGGATACCACACAAGGCATGTTTTGACTTAAAATCTAATTTTTTAAATCTACCCCTACCCTTTTTTTTAAAACTAAAATGTATTTTTTTTAACTCCAGACTCAATTACCTTTCGTTTGATATCACACACGCTATATTTCCACTTAAACATTAATTTTTGAAATTTACCCCCACCCTTTTTTTTTAAATAAACTAAAATGTATTTTATTTAACTCCAGACTGAATTACCTGTCGTTTGATATCACGCACGCTATATTTTTACATGAACTCTAATTTTTGAAATCTACCCCCACCCTTTTATTTGGCTTGTGTTCGGTGGAATTTGTTCATTTTCAAATGGGACCATCTCGACCCAAAACCCAGCCTTAGTACCAAATTTCATTAAAATCGGGCAAGCCGTTTTTGAATTATGCGCGTTGGTCGTTACAGACAGACAAACAGACACACAGACAGACAGACAGACAGACATACAGACAGACAGACAGACGGCGCAACAAAAAAGTTTCAAAATCATCTGAAACGCAAAGATATATAAAAAATTTTGAAATCGGAGCAACTTTTTTTTTCTCGAAAAAATTAGGCTCACACTACTATAGTATAGTAGTAGTGTGAGCTAATAAATGTCTTTTTAATGTTGACATTATTCTTTTTACATATCTTACTTTGTTTTGGTGTAAATCCTTTTTTTGTGCTCACTCGCTGTCACTATTTATGTAAGGAGAAAATAGAGAAACTTGCAGTGGCGAGGAAAACGCGGGGGAGGGAGGCATTTTCCCCATCTTTCTCCATGCGGCCACTGGCTAGGGGAGACCGGGGCGACACTGGACATGGGGATCCAATGCACTCGCTTGTATTTGCCTAGTAAATAACGCTACTGTTGCAAACACACGAACATTACGAACCTTAAAGTTTAGTTTTAGCGAAGAATCTGTTACAAAAAAGAAACGTTGGTACACTAGTTCAAGATTCGGGAAAATCCACTTTCTAGAAGTATTTTATATAACTTTTTGGCAAATAGGCAATTCCCCCTATTTTGACCCCGCTGAATCCGAATATCCCTGTTACCAACTCGAAATATTGACAGGGGCTGAAATATTGAAGATGGAGGCAAAAATAACGGCGGAATTTTAAATTGCCGCTGGAAAGCCCAAATTGTCACAGGTGTACATTCAAAATATATATTTGTATAATTAAAAAATAATAACATATTATTTTTTTTAATGGCTGCAAAAACCTCCAAAAACCCCCCCAGACCCCTCAAAATCTGAAAGTTTGAGGTTTTTTCAAATTTTCTTAAAAACTAAGTTTCTAACAGAAAATATATAATATACTTTATTGTAGACAATAAAATTCCCTTTTCAACATGGTATAACTTAATAAAGTTAGACTAATAACAAGCTCTCCAGCGGCGTCCGTTAATTGAAGTAATTAAAAAAAGTTGAAAAAATACCTATGTTTTTCCAAGATTTATTTAATTTTTTTAAAAACTAATATCTACAGAAAATCATATATTACATTTTGGTATACTCAATAAAATTTCCTTGAAAATGACGTATAACATGATTAAATCGGTTTTATAAATTAAACTTCAGGGGCATCTGTAAATTAAATTAATTTTGAAAAAACAGAAAATAAACCATTTTTGTTTCATCTAATTTTCTCAAAAACTAAGCTTAACATAAAAAAACTTGTTCCACACTTTTTTGTAGACAGGGAAATTCCATTTTTAAAAATGTGAAACTCGGTGGGGGTCTCACAAAATCGTGCGACCAAAAAAAAAAGGTCGTCATGTGTGGGGCGGAGCCGACAGTTAAAACGGGCGCCCCTCAAAAAAAAAAAAAAAAAAAAAAAAACAAAGGTCATCATGTGTGGGGCGGGGCCAATAGTTTGAAAGGGCGCCCCTCAAAAAAAAAAAAACAAAAAAAAAAACAAGGTCATCATGTTTTTAGCGGGAACGCGACAAACTACGCTGCTGCTTGGGGGGGGGGGCAAAGCGTCATAATGTCACATTTTAAGCTAGTTTTTGTGTTTTATCCTCAAATATGTTCAAAATATGTCCAAAAATCAAAGGCTTGGGGGGGCCCCCTGGGTGCGCCCATGATACAGACGTGTGGTTTTTCGAGCGAATATGATTTTTTTTTATGTAAGATTTAAGGCAAGTTCTGATGTATTTATGTACCTTTATTAACTTTTTTATTGTGTGTAAGGTAATTTTATAAGCTACATCATTGGGTTATACACGGCTTATTAAAAATAAAAAAAATTTAAATATTTTTTTGTGTTTTAAATAAAAAGAAAAAAATATAAGAGACAATGTTCATTGGATCCCCAACTTGTGTATTTTGTCAATGAAGGTGTTTTTTTAAAACTGTGAAATTAAAAAATTATTTGTCAAAAAAGGAAGCCCCCCAATAAAATTAAAATAAAATAAATTTTTTTGAATCACTATGAAGAAATCGGTTGCAATATAGGCTAGCAAGGCGCGAACCGCTGGGGCGGGGGTAGGCGTTAAAACCCTCATGAGGCAAAAATTTATTAATCATTGTTAATAAACTTGTTTGAAAATCTTTGTATAAAATATTTGGTAAATACATCATACGTTCATAACTCACCCTATGGAATCGCTGGTGGTACGCTACGGGTGCCCAACGATTATAAACACACAGGATTGCTTATTTCCATTTAACTAATGTTAGCGTCGCTCAGCGAGACGAACAGTGTCTGCTTACGTCACCAGCGGACCAGTTGCTTTGTTTGTATTGAGAGTTCGTGTGATTTTAAGGTGTTTTTGACGTTTTTATCTCCGTTTTTTTGCGTTTTTTCATTAATTTGACGGTGTGGTTGACTATTTAGGAGGTAAATAAACCTTTAGAAATGTGAACTAAGTAAATTGATATAATGAAAGCACATTAATTTATTCTTGAAGTAAAAGCTTTGTGTTCCCTCTTGCAGTGTAGAAATATAACCAAACTTTTAATTTTTTTTTGCATTTTTGGAAACTCCTTGCTCATTAAAGTAATCACATTGAAGAAAATTGGTAATTATGCCGCAAAAGTACTTCTTTTATTAAACTGATTTTTGGAAAATTTATTTTGTAAACAGTTTCTCCAAGTTTAGTTTCAGTTTTTTTCTTAAGTTTTTTTAGTCTCTTTATAGAAGTTTTCTGAAACATGTTACAGAAGAAGGAGTGAAAACGGGAGCTGGGTGGGATAAAAACACCTCATAACACAAACAATATAAATCATTTGAAAATCTATTGATTTAAAGCATAAGAAGTTGAAAAACACATCTTATTTGGCTGTTTTCTCCAAAAACTGACTGGTTTTTGATATAATAATATAATAAATATTGCAATTTTAGATCAGAAATATCAAATAAATACCTTTTTGTTGGTACATAATATAAGTGTATTTTATTATATCCGCAACAAAAAGAATAAATTATACATCTGATGATTTAAAATTATTAAACTTTTAGAAAAAATCCTACTTCTATTCTAAAACTTTCAATATTTAAAAAAGAAACTCCAACATATCGTCTGATAGGAAAATTCAGCTCTCAGAGCAAACTCTTGATTTATCAAATCATTTGTTTTGAATGAATGAAATTATTAATTATATTTATACCACGAACAATTTTTTTTTTTGAAAATAAGCAAGAAAAAAGCGGGAAAAACTCACAATTGCAATGTGTCGTAAATGAAGCGCGCTGAGCAGAGGTCCACTAGTGACGTAAGCAAGGCGCCGCCTACCGCTAAAAGATTCGAGCAAATAGGCAATCCTGTGTGTTTATAATCGTTGACGGGTGCCAGCCATAAAAATTGGAAGAAGTTTCTTAAGACATAAACATTTTTTATTTGTAATAAAATGGTAACTAATAAAACACTTAAAACTAAGAAAACAAAAAAATCTAAACCACCTAAACTAAAACTAAAATCTAGAAAATCCTTATACCTATACTAATGTAATATGCATTAGTCAAAATATGGTACGTTATAAAAAACATTTTATTCGTGTACCTAAAGTGTGCTAGATTCTTTTAATGCATATTTTTTTTTTAAAAGGTATTTTTATACGACTGTCTTGTAAAAGGGGGTTTTGCGCACGGAGAACACGATCTGAAAATGGCATTTTGCGCACGCTGTGTGCAAAACGTTTTACACATGCTTATGTCATTTTTGCGCACGCCTATGTCATTTCTGCATACGGGTCTCCCGTCATTGTGATTTTTGTTGTTGTCACCCATCAATATAAGTTGGCTTAGTTCCGTAGCAACCGTCACTGCTCGTATGTTTTGTTGATTAGATACGTCAAAAAATTGTTGAATTTTTAAACTTTTATTGTAAAAATGTCGGAAATAAAAACAAGTTAAATTAAAATTTGATTTTTCTTTCTTTATTAGCAGTCGTATAAAAAATATTGTAAAAAACTGGTTTGAAAACCTCTTTGCACACTCCCTCGACCTGTAGACCTCGCCTTCAGCTCGGTCTACCAAACTGTCTCGATTATGTGCAACGAGTCGTTTTCAAACCTTGTTGTTTAAATAACTATTATGAATGTTTCCTAAGACTTTTGTATTATAATGTAGTTAGGTTTTTATCAACGGTGCGGTATTAGTAATCAATAAAAAAAATTATAGGTATTTATATAATATATAGTAGTTATTTGAATAGTGATAACTTTTGGATTTTCCGCTATCATTTAATAATTTACCAAGTTTTGGATGCTTAATAAATTTTTTGGCTATGACAAATATTTGGTTAGCTTTTTTAAAAAAGAATTTGATGGACACAAATAAGACTAAGTGTATTAGGTACTCTCAAAATTGCAAAGAAGCTTAAACCTTTTCTTTATATCTCCGCTACTGATGAAATTGTATGTGTTTTCGTTTGATGCTTCTTTATTTCAAATAGGGGAAAGAGGGGAGAATTCGACCAGGGGGAGCATTCAACCATCGCGTTTATTTACCAAGTGGTTTAAATTTCTCGCGAAAATCAAGTGATTTTAGGTTCTGTTGTTAGTTGCGCATCGTCTGAGTGTAATAACGCACGTATACCCAAAGTTTTTGATTTTTTAACGAAAAAAGTTGAAAAACACACTATCTGGTAATATATTTTTGCTTCGAACTTCAAGTAAAATTTTCTTAAAAAACTGGTTTTTGAATTTCAGTGGTTTATGCAAGGAATCTCTAGATATTGTAGATTTTATTAATAAATATTATTCTAACCTAAAGATATAAATAATTTTTTGTGGAGCAAATTAAACTGTTTCTGTACCCTGGGGAGCATTCGACCACCACAAAATGGGGAGCACTCGACCACTGGATGTTATCATTTATTATCGACCAAATATTATGCTTTATCTCTTCATGACGATTCAGGTGAAGATTTGAGTGACGAGTTAAAAGATATTGAGGAAGTTGATCAAGAGGATCTCAAAAAAGGAGATTTTGATTTAGTAAGATTCAAGACTAAATCCAAACCGATTCATTTTGTGGGGCAAATTTTGGAAATTTCGGTAGAGGCAACCAAAATAATTTTTTTGAGAAGAAAGGGTCTGTCAACTTCATTTTATTTTCCACAAATTGAAGATATAAGCGAAGTGAACAATGGAGACATAATAAGCAAATTGAAAACTTTAGCAAAAACTGGAACAATAAAAACAGCTTCATATTTTAAGTTTAAGCAGTTAAAATTTCAGCTTGTAAACTAATTTCTTTTAGGTAAGTTAGGTAATGTTATTTGTAGGCTTAGTTTTGTTTATATTTTTTATCAAGATACCTTGTATTTTTGCTTTTTGTAGGGCAATACGCAGCGGCGTAGCGTGCTTGACGGGGCGGTGGGGGCCGACAGCTACAAAGGGCGCCCTCAAAAATATTGCGACCACAAAAAAAAAAAAGGTCATCATGTCTTTAGTTTCCATTACCCGCCCTGCTCTTTTCTAACGCTTAGGGCGCTTCGGGCACCCATGGGGCGCCAGTACCCTCGAGGCGGGGGGGGGGGCGACGAGCTACGCCAGCTACGCCACTGGCAATACTATTAAACTACTTTTTTAGCACTTGTACTTTACCGTAAGAAGGTATTTTTGGGATTATTTCTCTATTTTTTCACTGCATTGCGTTTTACTTTTCCTATTTTTCCTACAATATAGCATTTTTTTCTGACATTTTGTTTTTTTTTATTCCTTTAAAGATCCTTTTTATACATGGTCGAATGCTCCCCCCCATCTGGTCGAATGCTCCCTAGGGGTGGGGAGCATTCAACCATTTGCAAAGGTTTTTTAAAAAGAAAATTTCCTGCTAAAAGTTTTTATTTTTATTTTTTAATTTTGGTGAATTACTTAAACAACACTCCGATCTACCCATCAGTACTTATTTGTTTTACAAATATGCATTTAACAAATTTTTATATACAAAAAACCATTTTGTGGTCGAATGCTCCTTCCCCTATCTGAATAGAATAAAATGTTAAAAACCTAAAATTACGTACGTTTAATAAAGTTTATTATTGTACCCAAAAGAAACTTTGTTAAAATGTTAGCACTTACTTTGAAAACCCTTTGTACAGGGTGATTCACTATTGAACTTCCGGTCAGCGCCTTTAATATGAATGATAAAAAAAAGTTTAAATATAAAAGTTTTATAGTTTATTAAAAGCGTTCCAACCCATAGCAGTTGTTGTCAAATGTAATTTTACAAGTCAAAATTTGACATTAACTTTCTTGTGTGCAATAACCCTATAAATTATTTTATTTTTAAATCGGTATTTTCTTTCTGATTTTAAAAATGTATAATATGCTCACACTGCCCTTTGCTGAGATAACGCATTATTTTTCCATTAAATCCGTTTATACTTTATAGTTATTTGGTTTTACCTTTTTTATTAACATAGTAGTGTGACAAATTTAAATGCCCTTATATCTTAGAAAATATTTATCGTAATATACGCATAATATACATTTTTGAAATCCGAAAGAAAAGGCGGTTTTAAAAGTAAAATAATATGCAGGATGTTTTATTTAATATAAGAAAGTTGATCAAATTTGTCAAAATATAGAATGACATTTGATTACATCTGTCATATGGGTTAAAAGGGTTTTGACAAACTATAAAACTTTTACATTTAAGGGGGCAAACTTCGTCCGAAAACTTAACATTTGACAACACTGATATCGCGTTTTTTGGCCAAATCTTTGTTCTAATAGAAATAGAAAACGAGAAAGCGGAACGCGTCCAAATTTTGAGGGGTAGTTTTTTAAAGCATTTTTAACAACCGTATCTTAGCAGTTTTTCGCAAAATCATTTTATTCAAAAAATAAAAAAAAAGTTATGGCTAAAACACAACAAATTTCAAAACAATGTTTGGCATTTCAGTAGCCTAATTGTGTTATAGAAAACTGTAGCGAAATTGTTTCGATTTTTGTATTTTTTGGAAATGTACAAAGGAAAATCAAAAATCTAACAAGATACGTTTAAAGATTTTTAAAAAATCTTGCATATGAACAGAAATAATGTTTCAACTAGTTTTTATAGAAGAGATCTATTAGGATTTACAAACGCGTGCTCAATTTTATATTTGATGCAGGACACCAAATCAGACAAAAGCCATCAACCTCCTGACTGCAGCGCCACCCCCACATACCGGGGGCAAGTCAATTCGATTGAGAAAATTTAACTAAGATCACGTGACCCGGATTATCACATTTTCAGATATTTTGAAAAAATAAAATGCCGTTTAATATAAGTTAATATAAGTTAAATGATTATAAGTATGTATTTATAGACATACAATTTTTTCTATTTACAAAACGTTTTTTTTAAGGACTAGGGCATTAGCGTGAGCGTAACAAACACAATCACGGGATTACGAACCAATTTATAAGATAATTAGTATATTGCTCAGTTAACAGAAGTTTGTGCTTAACTTCGCTGAGTTGAAAATAAAGCCCTTTTCATTTATTTATTTATTTATTTATTACATAACAAGAGAAGAAAGTGACAAATTTCACACGAGCGTGAAAAAGTTACTTTCTGTCGAGCTATGGACGCTAATTTTCCTACGAACACTGTTGAACTATACTAATTTTTGTAAAAATTGGTGTTTAATTCTGCGTAAATCAAATGAAACTGCTTCTCCACACGTGTGGAAAAGTAGTTTGCAACACATGCGCGAAAAAGTATTGTGACAGTTAAACACTTTCCATACATGTGCGGCATGTGCCGAAGTGCGAAAAAATTTCTGCACACGGATGAAATTTAATGTTTTCTGAGGATGCAAATCCTGTAAAATCCAACATTTTCATATGTGGTCCCAGGAAATAGTAATTTACCTAACCAGTGCGGAAGACGCACACACATTCGTTAAGTATGTAGGTAAAATATTTTTTCTACGAGGTTGTGGAAACAAAAATAAAGTACTACAATAAAACCAACTCATTTATTATATTTAATTTACAATGATTGCCGAAAACTTTACTTCTTATCCTGTGCAGCATCTGTGAATCAGGAGATTTTCGTTTTCATATTCTGGATCAATGATATCGGAAGGTCTTTAAATATATTTTGCTCTGGATGTATTTGGAGGCAAGCTCATAGTAACATTATGTGTTCTATCCTATTATGGGTAAGTCTTCTTCGGGATTATCGGTATTTTCTATCACAGTAAATAAACACTTTTTTCAATTTTTATTTATAAGATGAAATGTCATCCCCGGGTTTTTAACAAAAAAATAGGCTTTGTTATTTACTCTATTCTTTTATTTTTTCTGTTGCTATTGGAAAACTAGCCGCCCACTTGTGTTTTTAAGCAAAAATTAACGTCAGTGTCAAACTCAAAATGTCTTGTTTTTTGTCATCCCTAAAATTTTAGTAAGGCCCACAATTTAGAAACCGAATAGGTGTCCCTAGGACTTTAATATGTAGTGCCACCTATTGACTGATATTTAAATATTTTGCCTTGTTGTCATTTGCGTAAAAAATTAGCTGAATCGAATATATCATTAATAATAAAGGCGGTAAACGTATGGTCACTATATAACGAAGTATACTTTAGATAACCAGGGGTTCAAAATATGTTGAATCACCCTGTACGAATATAATAGAGCGAAAGCCAGCATGGGGTAAATCTCCCGCAGTGGTAGGAATTAGCCATAGACGAATGACAGAGAATTAGCCTATTCATGCTGGCTTTCGGTATTTGGCTCTAGGTAAAAATGAAATTAATATTTACTATTTTAAAAACATAATATAATAATAATTTTTTTACAAACAATATATTCCTATTCATTTAAATAAATAATACAATTGCACGTTGAAAAATAAATAATTTGATATTCTATAAAGTTAAGATTTACAACAAAAATGTCTTTAGAATATTATTTTTATATTTTCATAAGATTCGTCCCCTTGCATTTTATTAAAAGGTTTAGATTCGTGGGTTATAGGGGTAGATATAGAGAAAACACTTTGGTTTTTGGCGACGTTTCGTGGACAATTTCCACTTTTTCAAGCCCTAGGAAACAAACACTTTATTAGAACTTTAAAATGGTCTACAATAAAACTAATAAAATATGTAGCATAAAACGTAGCAAAGAAATGTTTGTCACTAAATACTATATAATTACATAACAAACGAGAAAAAGTAAAAAGTATTAAAGAAAAATTATTTTTAAAAAAATTATCGAATTAAAGGTTATGTATAATTTTTTATTATTTATACCTGGGGGTCGATTTTGACCACAACTTGTTAAATCTCATATTGGAGATTTAACATAGGTACAATCTCTAGTACAATCTCTAGTAGTCAGCTTGGCCATGGAAATTTTAATACTTGAATTGTGGCTAAAATACAGACTTTTATTTACCTTTTTCTATGTTTTTACATACCTTTATGAATTTTCCTATATAATTTGGCCCCACAAGTTTCCTTTTATCACTATTTTCCGATTTTTCGCGATTTTCCGTGATTGTATTTCATTGTTTTTACTTTAGAACTGTCACTTTTCTGATTTAACAAACACAGGGTAGGATTTATTATTTTTTAATTATAAATTTACCTATACTTTATTATTATTAAATTAATAGCAACTTCACGCAACTTTTCCAACTAGGTGGTTAGTATACAATTCAACTTTTTTTTAATAAAAAAAAATACATAAAATAGCGAATCCGAAATGGCGGATTTTCCCATTTATGATCCGATTTGCATCAAACTCGGAACTTTGAGATCTTTCAGGTCGCTGATTATTATTTTTTACTTAAATTTTTAAAAATCAAAGTGGCGGACTTTCCCATTTATGAACCAATATGCATCAAACTCGGAACTTTGGGATGTTTAAGGTCGCTGATTATTATTTTTAACTTAAATTAATAAAAATCAAAATAGCGGATCTAAAATGGCGGATTTTTCCATTTCTAAACTAATATCCATCAAATTCATAACTTTGAAGTGTTCCAGGTCGCTGATTATGATCTCTAACTTAACCTTTAAAAAAATCAAAATAGCGAATCCAAACCCAACTAACATTTATAGTAGCGGCTACATGTTCTAAAGGCTTTGCTACTTTCTTATAGTAGAAATGTGGTGATCCCAACCAAAATTTGTTACTTTTTAGTTCTAACTACTATTTAGTATCAGGAAATAGTAGATGTTTCGTAAAAACGACCCTCTAAACTACTTCATAGGATTGTTTCTTGATAGTCGATTCTGATAGTCTTCTCTACCACAATAGGACGTTGCTAAAGTTTTACTTTCTTTTTAGTCGTTATTTCGTAGTCGTCCTGACTTTTACATCCTACTTAATTACCACTAGAAAGTTAAGCTTCATTGGAGTCCCAAACAAGTGTATCCGACAACTACATTATAACTTTAATTTTTACCACAAAAGTTTGTGTCATCATAGTAACATCTGATGTAACAATGTAGACAAAATAACTTTTTGGATCAACTTTAAAGCCGCAACTACTTTCAAGTAACCTTTTCGACTATCAGGGAATATAGTTTGGGACGCCATGTTTTTATGTAAGAAAGAAAATTTAATATTTTTCTTGTCGTTTTATGAGCTCATATTAAAGAGCCATACTATTTTATAAACAAATTAGTTGAAGCTTACCAAAAATGCTCTTCTTAAGCACCATTTGTTGGAGTTAGCTGTCGATTATGAAAACATAACCTCCAAAATCACAACACAAAAATTCCATCAGCTACCAGAAAACGGCTCAATTTTACGGGCGCACCGGTTTTTTGCAATATATATAATGCATGTTATACAAAAAACTTTGCGTCGCACTCGAATTTTGATCCTCTGCTCGTAAATTCTCACACTTTTGGATAACAGTTCATATTATAACCATAACCAAACAAAAAAACTAAGCGAGTCTGTTTACTGTTGTGTCCACCATATTGTGTAACAATTCTACCAAAAAGAAACGATTATATTATTTGCAACTACATCGCAACTTTTATGCCATTACGGAAAAAAAAACAGCCTCTACGACGTAGTAGATACCTGGCTACGACGTAGTAGTGTAGTTGTTACTACAGTGACTTTAAACACTTGGCCAGGTAGTTATAACCAGAAATTGGTTCCCCACTTAGGGAATTATAACGTCGCTGTATGGTATACTGAGACGTAGCGGGAGTACGTTGCGGTTACTTTTAAGAAATTCTTTCTAGTTGGGGTTTCGCCGTTACAACTTTAATTGTTTGTTGGGAAATGGTGGACTTTCCCATTTATGAACCAATATCCATCAAATTTGAAACTTTGGCGTGTTCCAGGTCGCTGATTATGATTTCTATCTCAAACTTTAAAAAAATCAAAATTGCGGATCCAAAATGGCGGACTTTCCCATTTATGAACCAATATGCATCAAACTCGGAACTTTGGGGTGTTTAAGGTCGCTGATTATTATTTTTAACTTAAACTTTTAAAAAATCAAAATGGCGGACTTTCCCATATATGAACCAATATGCATCAAACTCGGAACTTTGGGATGTTTAAGGTCGCTGATTATTATTTTTAACTTAAATTAATAAAAATCAAAATAGCGGATCCAAAATGGCGGATTTTTCCATTTCTGAACTAATATCCATCAAATTCGAAACTTTGGAGTGTTCTAAATCGCTGATTATGATTTCTACCTTAAACTTTAAAACAATCAAAATGGAGGATCCAAAATGGCGGACTTTCCCATTTATGAACCAATATGCATCAAACTCGGAACTTTGGGGTGTTTAAGGTCGCTGATTATTATTTTTAACTTAAATTTATACAAATCAAAATAGCGGATCCAAAATGGTGGACTTTCCCATTTATGAACCAATAGCATCAAACTCGGAACTTTGGGGTGTTTAAGGTCGCTGATTATTAGTTTTAACTTAAATTTATAAAAATCAAAATAGCGGATCCAAAATGGCGGACTTTCCCATTTATGAACCAATATCCATCAAATTCTAAACTTTAGAGTGTTCCAGGTCGCTGATTATGATTTCTATCTCAAACTTAAAAAAAATCAAAATGGCAGATCCAAAATGGCGGACTTTCTCATTTGGCGGACTTTCTCATTATGCATCAAATTCGAAACTTTGGGGTGTTACACTTTTTAAAAAATCAAAATGGCGGATTTTCCCATTTTTGAACCAATATGCATTAAATTCGGAACTTTGGGTTGTTTCAGGTCTCTGATTATGAGTTCTAACTTAAAGTTAAAAACAAATCAAAATGGCGAATCCACAATGGCAAGGTTTCATTCTTGTGCAGTTTAGATAAAACTACAGTAAGTACGCTTTTTATTTTTTTTAATTTAAGTTAAAAATAATAATCAGCGACCTGAAAGATCTCAAAGTTCCCAGTTTGATGCAAATCGGTTCATAAATGGGAAAGTCCGCCATTTTGGATCCACCATTTTGATTTTTTATAAATTTAAGTTAAAAATAATAATCAGCGACCCTAAACACCCGGAAGTTCCGAGTTTGATACATATTGGTTCATAAATGGGAAAGTCCGCCATTTTGGATCCGCCATCTTAATTTTTTTAAAGTTTAAGTTAGAAATCACAATCATCGACCTGGAACACTTTAAAGTTTCGAATTTGATGGATATTGGTTCATAAATGGGAAAGTCCGCCATTTTGGATCCGCTATTTTGATTTTTACAAAGTTAAGTTAAAATTAATAATCAGCGACCTTAAACACTCTAAAGTTCCGAGTTTGATGCATATTGGTTCATAAATGGGAAAGTCCGCCATTTTGGATCCGTCATTTTGATTTTTTTTTAATTTAAGTTGGAAATTTTAATCAACGACCTAAAACACTCCAAAGTTTCGAATTTGATGGATATTGGTTGATAAATGGGAAAGTCCGCCATTTTGAATCCGCTATTTTGATTTCTATAAATTTAAGTTAAAAATAATAATCAGCGACATTAAACACCCCAAAGTTCCGAGTTTAATGCATATTGGTTCATAAATGGGAAAGTCCGCCATTTTGGATCTGCCATTTTGATTTTTTTAAAGTTTAAGTTGGAAATTATAATCAACGACCTGGAACACTCCAAAGTTTCGAATTTGATGGATATTGGTTCATAAATGGGAAAGTCCGCCGTTTTGGATACGCCATTTTGATTCTTTACGTTAGAAATCACAATCAGCGACCTGAAACACTCTAAAGTTTCGAATGTGATGGATATTGTTTCATAAATGGGAAAGTCCGCTATTTTGGATCCGCTATTTTGATTTTTATAAATTTAAGTTAAAAATAATAATCAGCGACCTTAAACACCCCAAAGTTCCGAGTTTGATGCATATTGGTTCATAAATGGGAAAGTCCGCCATTTTTGATCCGCCATCTTAATTTTTTTAAAGTTTAAGTTAGAAATCACAATCATCGACCTGGAACACTTTAAAGTTTCGAATTTGATGGATATTGGTTCATAAATGGGAAAGTCCGCCATTTTGGATCCGCTATTTTGATTTTTACAAAGTTAAGTTAAAATTAATAATCAGCGACCTTAAACACTCTAAAGTTCCGAGTTTGATGCATATTGGTTCATAAATGGGAAAGTTCGCCATTTTGGATCCGCCATTTTGATTTTTATAAATTTAAGTCAAAAATAATAATCAGCGACCTGAAAAATCTCAAAGTTCCGAGTTTGATGCAAATCGGTTCATAAATGGGAAAATCCGCCATTTCGGATTCGCCATTTTATGTATTTTTTTAATAAAAAATAAGTTGAATTGTATACTAACCACCTAGTTGGAAAAGTTTGAAAAAAATTATAATCAAACAAATAAAAAAAAGGGAAAAAATTGCGTGAAGTTGCTATTAATTTAATAATAATAAAGTATAGGTAAATTTATAATTAAAAAATAATAAATCCTACCCTGTGTTTGTTAAATCAGAAAAGTGACAGTTCTAAAGTAAAAACAATGAAATACAATCACGGAAAATCGCGAAAAATTCGGAAAATAGTGATAAAAGGAAACTTGTGGGGCCAAATTATATGGGAAAATCAATAAAGGTATGTAAAAACATAGAAAAAGGTAAATAAAAGTCTGTATTTTAGCCACAATTCAAGTTTTAAAATTCCCATGGCCAAGCTGACTACTAGAGATTGTACTAGAGATTGTACCGCTGTTAAATCTCGAATGAGAGATTTAACAAGTTGTGGTCAAAATCGACCCCCTGTTTGATTTTTTTTATAATTGACTATCTATAAGGAGACTATTTACTTACTCAAATCTCTGTGTTACAGCCAGGATGTCCGGAAGTTGGAGAACAAACATTTTAAAAATGCCATAGTATCTCATAAAAAATTATTTTTGTTTTTTAAAAATAAATATACAGGAGGCAAATTTATCAAGTTGTTTTGACAAATAATTTGAGAAGTTAGCAAAATATTGTATTTAATATGAAATGGCTTTATAGCCGTGTTTAAATAAGGTATGTTTCACATTGTCTGCGTTTTTTTATTTGCCTCCTATATATTTATTTTAAAAAAACAAAAATAATTTTTTATGAGATACTATGGCATACTATTTATTATATATAGTCAATTATAAAAAAATCAAACAGGTATAAATAATAACAAATTATACATAACCTTTAATTGGATAATTTTTTTAAAAAACAATTTTTCTTTCTTACTTTTTACTTTTTCTCGTTTGTTATGTAATTATATAGTAATTAGTGACAAACATTTCTTTGCTACGTTTTATGCTACATATTTTATTAGTTTTATTGTCGACCATTTTAAAGTTATAATAAAGTGTTTGTTTCCTAGGGCTTGAAAAAGTGGAAATTGTCCACGAAACGTTGCCAAAAACCAAAGTGTTTTCTCTACATCTACCCCTATAACCCACGAATCTAAACCTTTTATTATTTTTATATTTACAAAACAAAATAAATACCTATCTTTGGCTTAGGAATTGACAAGAATCATAATAAAAAATTAATAAATAAGCAAAATCAGGGCCGTATCTGGACCAAAATTTTGGGGGGGGTTAGGCCAGTGGAATTTGAAAAATTGTGGGTTTATTGAATCTGAAAAAAAGGTTAAACTTAAAAAACACCTTCCTATTTAATTTTCGGGGGGGGGGGGGGTTTGAACCCCCAAAACCCCCCTCAGATACGGCCCTGAGCACGATTTACTAATTCATGGTATGTCAGCAACCAAAACCAACCACCATTTTGGGTTGTGTATTTTACACTTTGTTACCGTTATTGTTATTACTGAGTCCACGCATTAGCAGGTTTTTTTTGTTTTTTACGGTAACACGCCCGGTACTTATGGTAGCCGTCCTTTAATGTTACGGTTATTTTTTAAGGGTAGTATTTGTATTGTTTTTTTTAATGCAGTCGAATTTTTTATTTAAATTCGGTAGTTTGGTTTGTAAAAGGCCATAAATCTAATTAAAATAAATAAACAAAAAGTTAAAGGAGTGTGATACTACTAAATTAATGTTTATGTTATGCTTATGTTTAGTGTTTCAAAATTTATGTGCTTATCTTTAGTGTTTCAAAATCTATCTTTTTTGAATATTATAGTAGTAGTAAAAATAACGGTAACAGCTGTCAAGTTTATTGTTATTTTAACTGACCCAAAATGCCCCTAATGTTTATTGAAGCTTTCGCAATCGAAGATCATAAAAAAATTGGTGCTTTTCTGACCAAATGCGGGCATTTTTTCAAGTCATTCCTTTAAAACTATCTAATCGATTTAAACCAAATTTTAAACAATTTTAGGCCGAAGCGTTTGCTCGAAAATCGTTTAGTCAGTTTTTAATATTAGTATTTTGTTTTTGAGTTTTAAGAATCTTTCGTAAAATATGAAAAAAAATTTTGTGTGCCAAGCTTACGTTTTGGCCTACAATTGTTAAACATTTTTGTTTAAATCTATTGGCTAGTTTTAAATAAATACCTTAAAACGTTGTTGAAAATGAGGTACCGAGCAAGTATAGAAAAGAACCAAAATGAGACACTTGCATTTTTCTAATTTGGCTCAATTTTACCTTTCATTAACATACTCAACCCAGCAAACATGGATTACAAAAAAGTACTTTTTAAGAACTGGCTTTCCCAAGTACGGCAAAGTACTAAGTAGGAAGTACTTAATTCGGATTGATTTGGAACAACGGCCTGAATCAGGCCAGCAAGTATATATTTTAATACAAAAAGCAAGATAGTTTTAAAGCAATGCATTTTTTAAAACTTTTTTGTGCACGAAACAGTGGCGGATCCAGGGGGGGCACTAGGGGCACTTGCCCCCCCGAGAATTTTTTGAATATACAAAAAAATGAGTAAAAAGTAATGATTTTGCTAATAAAAATTCAAAATTTGGCAGCAGTTTAAGTACAATATTGCAGGGGCGGTTAGTGCATAAGGGCTGCAGAGCTGCAGAACCCTCAAAATTTTCACATTATTTGACTATATTTCAGCCGCTGCTATTTTTCTAATATAATTATTTTATTTCTAAAATTATTGGAATAGCAGTATATTTTCAGTCCGGTGTTGGTATAGTACGCCTTCAAATCGCGTACGTGTGTTGAGTATGACGCCGCGCGCCGTCGCCGAAGGCCGCAATTCACAGTCGGTCAAATGAAGTTATTGGTATGGTTGCGCTGCTAAATTGCAACGCAACGTAGCTGGGCGACTAACGAGATCTGTGCTCGGCTAGGAACCCCTTCCTTCGCCCCGCACCGCACTTACTCATGGGTTTAGATAGCGAAATCTAGGCAAAAATAGAGCTGCAAAACTTGCAGTTCCAGTACAATTCCGGGCGGGCTGGCTCAGCGTTGCGTATTTGCAGGCGCATTTATTTATTTAGAAGACGCCAAACGCATGAGCGGGAGGTTATGGTCGTGTTTGTTTTTGTATAACTGTGTCACAATGAATGTGGTGGTGGCGGCAATTTTTTACTTTTTATAATAAACACGTGATCTGGAGACTGAAAAAAAAATTGCATTTTTTATACCCTATCGGCAGAACTCAGAAACTTTACTGTCACGAGCCGCCACTGCAATATTGGTAAAGTACCAACAGGTCGATATTTGCTGGGAATCTTACATTTGTGCAAAATTTAAATTAAAAATAATATTCCTGACCGTTAAGATTGTAAACTATATATTTTAGATCCTGGGAATCGGCTAATAAAAATCTATTTTTTTGTTTGTGACGTTTCAGTTTATTCAACCATCATCAGACAATCTATCCGTATATTGTGTCTCAACTATTTATATATTTAATAATAGAGACATTTTGGAATAAAACCTGACTTTATTTTAAAATCGACCGTATTGTGACAGATTTACATATAAAAAGCAGCTGGTTTCTATCAAAATTCGGCCTTTATGTATTTAAAAACCGGATTTATTAGTGTCGGTATTTATTAAATGAAAGTTAGCGACTTTATTATTAAATTTGGCTTCGGTATGTCAATTTTGAGAGGTCAGCTATTAGTTTTCTGTGTAAATGTGTCACAAAAAGTCGACTCTAAAATAAAATCAGGTTCTATTCCAATAAGTCCCTATTATTACCCGGTCCAAAGAAGATAACATTGTTCTACTTGAAAAATGTTATTGTACTATTTAGTTATAGCCATATAAAGCCATGACAAAGTGGCTTCAAATTCCTTTAGCAATATAGTTATAGTTAGTAATTTATTTTTTTTTAAACTTTCATGTGAATATATTAGTCAAATAACATTAAGTCAGACTGAAAAGGTTCTTGCCATACGCAGTTACTCTTTTGTGGCTTTGACATGATATAAACTGCGTTCGGTATTTACGTCGGATTAATCTTTTTGATCGAAATCGTTCGTTGATTCCATCTAGATCTTGGGGAGGTAGATCTGAAACGTTCAGTAATTCTGCTTAGAGTAGTCGGAAGTAAATCTGGTTGCTCGTTTCAATTTGACCGACGAAACAGATTAATCCGAGATTGTGACGTTATGTTGGGTATTTGTTTTGTTTACAAAAATAACATTTTTATGAAAAATGATTGAAATTGAATTATTTAATGTTGAAGAAAACAAATTATATAAATTTCCCAAATCACAGGAATATTTTGTTAACATTTTAGCTGGGCGTAAGTTGCAATATGTACATAATATTTTTGGTTATGTTTAAGGTTATAACCATTTTTAAAAATTTTACAGATTTAATCCGGATCGTTCATTAATTCCAATTTGCTGACGCTAATCAGAAATCGCGTGCCTTTCTTTCGAGGACCGGAATTGTCCACGAAACCACACCAATCCGTTCTTCGCAGTGTAACGGAAGGATTGAAACATTGGGGGCAATTCTTTACATTTAAAAAAATCTGGCGAAATTTGAAAGAATCTGAAAAAATCTGACGGTTAATATTTCTCGTTTAAAAGGCAATTTTTAAACTTAAAAACTTACCTAAAAGGCAATTTCCCACTTTTTGTTAGTTGTAGCTTTACGTTATAATAAATTGGAAAAAAAAATTTTTAAGTCACAAGCTTTTATAAAATGCACTAAAAATTAAAAAATTATTTTCTAAAATTCTAATATTATCATAATAATAAAAGCGATGGCCGCAAATCAAAGCATAAGTTAATCTAAATTTGTGATCTAAACACTTAAAGAATATTCAATATAGCAGGTCATCAAAGATATGTTTACCTACCATACCTATGTCAGAGAAATGCTGGGGTATCTTGGGTCGGGTTGGGTTGATTTGGTACCTCTGCATTTTTCTGCTAGATTAATTCTTGCAAATAGTGATATTTAATGGATACGGATATCTTATCGTGCTAACATCGTCAAAATTTCCATCAGTCGACCATCGCTTTTATTATTATGATAATATTAGAATTTTAGAAAATTATTTTTTAATTTTTAGTGCATTTTATAAAAGCTTGTGACTTAAAAAAATTTTTTTACCAATTTATTTTCTACTTTTTAGTCTCAGCTATCTACTCTATTAAATGAAAATATTTGTTCAATAACAGAACAGAAGTGTTTATTCTAGATTATAATAAAATCGCTGATCGTGAGTTGTTTGGAAATTTTTCTATTGGGAGAAGGAGAGGGTGGGGGTACAGGTAGAAATATATTTTTTGTTTGGGCTGTATTGCCATCGGACCTTTATGCATATACCAAAATTTATAAAAGTCATTTGAAGGGAAGTGTGTCAAAAACGCATTTTTTATGGAAGGGGGTAGGGGTGGGAGGACAGTTTTTCATTATTGTATTGTCGTCGGACCACTATATGTATACCAAATTTCATCCAAATCGGATAATGGGAAGTGTGTCAAAAACGCATTTTTCTATAGATGGGGGTGGGGGTAGGAGTGGTAGGATTTTTTTTTCAATGTTGTATTTTCATCGGACCACTATATGTATACCAAATTTCATCCAAATCGAATAATGGGAAGGGTGTCAAAAACGCATTTTCTCTGGAAGGGGGTGGGAGTAGGAATGGGAGGATATATTTTTTTTTAATGTTGTATTGTCATCGGACCACTATGTGCATTCCAAATTTTATCCAAATCGGATAACGGGAAGTGTGTCAAAAACACATTTTTATATAGAAGGGGTGGGGGTAGGGGTGGTAGGATATTTTTTTCTTAATGTTGTATTGTCATGGGACCACTATGTGTGTACCAAATTTCATCCAAATCGGATAATGGGAAGTGTGTCAAAAACGCTTCACAAGATTTGATAGATAGTTATATAGTTAGATAGTTAGACAGAACATCTGAAGCTAAATAAAAGCTTGTAATATATTTTTTTAGTAAAAAGGCTTAATTCGTTCTAAATTTTTAATTTAAAAAATGCAAATAAATTCGTAGCAGAAAACCACTAACCACAGAAACTGAAATTTCAAATAACGTCAAATTCTTTCAGATTTGTAATTCCTAATCGTTTTCTTTATGAGGTCAGCTAAGTTTACTTTCTTTCTTTGTTTTCCACGGCAATATTAACAAAGAGGGACTAACTTCATGTAGTGGAAGGGTCGCTACAAAATTTGTTCCCCGATGTTGCCACCGTTATATTTAAACGGATTTTTATGGGAAAATCAAAATATATATTTAAAATCCGCCAGAAAAATCTGACTAAGTGGTAACCCTGGTTATTTTTTTACTTTTGTTATCAAAGCTAGGCACGTAGATAGTTTTTTCTTCTGGGGGGGGGGGGTCCTCCCATATAGAAACTGCTGTTATTCTGTGACGGCCCATGAGATTTTGGATAGGGTAGTCACAAATACTTGCTACAGTCAGTCTAGGACACCTGGGCGCCGCCAACTGGGCGCCGCCAACTAAACGCCGCCAACTGGGCGCCGGGCCAACTCGGCGCCGCCAACCGGGCGCCGGGCCAACTCGGCGCAGGACGAAAAATTTTTTTTTTGATAAAATGTGCAGATGAAAAACAAAATAGATGCATTTTTAAACAAAAACATCTCCTTTACACAATTTTTTTTGAAATTTGCTTTTATTAAGTAAAGCTAAATCCATTAAGTCGAGTGTTTTGCAAGTCATTTTTGAAGAACTTCCAAACATCCGATTAACTTCAAATTTCGCATAGCGTCTTAGTTCCGATGACAATATAATAATGTGGTTTCATCGGGTACCTACCTCCCCCCTAACGTCGGAGTGGAGAGGGGGTAAAACTTTAGTTTGTCCGATTTCCACCAAAATTGGTATCTGTGGGTTTTTGAGGATGAGAATTATGAATTTTTGATCAGATTACAAAAATTCCATATGACGGATTTAAAATGGACGATTTAATTTCAAGTTTTTCTGATTATTTTCAACTGACTTTAAATTTCGTATACCGTTATAGTTCCGATGCCAATCCAATAATGTGGTATCACTGATTGCCTACCTCACCCCTAACCTGGAGGGCGGAGAGGGGGTAAAATTTTAGTTTGTTGGATTTCCACCAAAATTGGGATCTGGGGGTTTTTGAGGATGAGGATTACGAATTTTTGATCAGATTACAAAAATTCAATATGGCGGATTCAAAATGGACGATTTAATGTCAAGTTTTTCTGATTACTTTCAACTGACTTCCACGTATCCGATTAACTTTAAATTTCGCATAACGTTATAGTTGCGATGACAATCCAATAATGTAGTATCAGTGACTGCCTACCTCCCCTTTAACGTGAAGGGCGGAGAGGGGGTAAAATTTTAGTTTGTATTTTGTTTAGTATCAAATCGTTGGACGGCCTTCTCATCGAAGACTTAGATATTTCAAAATTGACAGGAAAGACTCCCTGCAATATCGATGCGCTAGCTGAAATGCATAGACTTATACAAATCTAAAAATTAAAAAATAAGTTTAGAAAAAAAAACTTTTTGAAAACAAGCTTTTATAAAATGGACTAAAAAGCATAAAATAATTTTTTGAGTGTCTGATATCATAATAATAAAAGCGATGGGCGTGTTTAATATTAGGTAAATGCCTTTCCATGCGCATTTGGTGGATCGTCCACAACCGATGATGGGCCGACTCTTCTTTTTTAATGTGACAAAATAAATCGACACACTGCCGGTCGCGAATGATCTGCCTAATATGAAGCAGGGGTAATAATGTCCATCCATATCGGAAAAATGTAAGGGTAGCTTGAGTAGGGTTGGGTTGGGTTAAATTATCTACCCTTATATTTCTCTGCTATAATATAATGAATTTGGATTTTCACTGAAACTTCGACTTAACAAGGCTAAAACAAAAACGGGTAAATTTCCTTTAATGCGCCCATCGCTTTTATTATTATGATATCAGAACACTCAAAAAATTATTTTATGCTTTTTAGTCCATTTTATAAAAGCTTGTTTTCAAAAAGTATTTTTTCTAAATTTATTTTTAAACCGATTTGTCTCAGACTTGAAAGTTCGGAGTGCCTGAGATCACTTGATACAGTTTTATCCTCAAACTTAAAAAATTCAAAATGGCCGATCCAAAATGGCGGACTATCTTTATTTTTTTCTTTTATTCGCCATTTTTGAGGATAAAATTGTATTAAGTGTGTTCAGGCACTGCAAACTTTCAAGTTTCAGACAAATCGGTTTAAAAATAAAGATATCCGCCATTTTGGATCCGCACTTGTTGTAATAAAGTCTTACAGGTTACCAAACACTACACCTACCAAACTTCAACACTCGACTTAATGGATTTACCTTTACTTAACAAAACCAAATTTCAAAAAAATTGCGTAAAGGATTTTTTAAAGATGTTTTTGTTTAAATAATATATTTTGTTTTTCATCTGCACATTTTATCAAAAAAAAAATATTTTAGTCCGGTCCAGTTGCGGCGCCGTTGGCCAGGCGCCCAGTTGGCGGCACCCAGGTGTCGTATTCCGGCTACAGTCGCCGCCAGCGGAAGATTACAGGGGTGCCACGAACAATTTTCGTCTAAAAGACGTTATTGCTGGTTCTATACAGATAAAAATACTCTGCCAATATATGGGCCCCTAAGCTCACACTAGGTACTATAGTTATAGTGTACGTGTGAGCTAAAATAACTAAAAACTGTAATACATGTTATTCACCTCCAGACTAAATTACCTCTCGTTTGATACCACACAAGCGATGTTTTGACCTAAACTCAAATTTTTTAAATCTCCCCCTCCCCCTTAAAAAAACAAAAATTTAAATGTATTTTGTAAAACTCCAGACTCAATTACCTTTCTTTTGATATCAAACACGCCATATTTTCACGTAAACTCTAATTTTTGAAATCTACCCCCGACCTTTTTTTTTAACTAAAATTTATTTTGTTTAACTCCACACTTAATTACCTTTCGTTTGATATCACACACGCCATATTTTCACATAGACTCTAATTTTTGAAATCTTCCCCCACTCTTTTATTTGGTTTGTGTTTGGTGGATTTTATTCATTTTTAAATGGGACCATCTCGACCCAAGACCCAGGCAAGGTACCAAATTTCATTGAAATCGGGCAAGCGGTTTTTGAGTTATGCGCGTTGGTCGTTACAGACAGACAGACAGATAGACGGCGCGACAAGAAAGTTTCAAAATCATCTGAAACGCAAAGATATATAAAATGAACAACTTTTTTTTCTCGAAAAAATTAGGATCACCATAGCTTACACTAGTATAATATGGTATATATGTGAGCTAATAAATATTAACATACAAATAAAAGTAGATTCTATGGGAAAATGTGTGAAAGTCGAAACCACAAAATGTTTATTTAAGAATATCTAAATTACAGAATGTCAATATGCAAAATGGCAGAATTACAAAATGTCGAAAGTTTGGGTTATTAGATATAATAATAAAAACTAACCTGACCAGATCAGGTGCCTTTTTTAATATACCTACTTTAAAACCTAACCTGATCCCCTCCTTAGGTACCACCTTGCACGTTACGTTGTAAGAGTTTTTCGTAATAATATTTTAACAACATATTTAAAAAGTGAAACCTAACTTGTGAACGGTTCCTTTGTTGGTTTCACTTGGGAACAATAAACTGGCAAGAGCGGCAGCATTATGTAACTGACAGTCCCCTTGGTGTTCTGTGACAGTTGTCAAATGTGCCAGAAAGAAAAACCATTATATGATGAGGTGCCCGGAAAAATACAATTTATCAAGAACTTGTAGATTATCAGTAGCCGAGTTTCAAGGTAGGTTTTAGATTAAATTTTCCCGCATACTCTACACTTTTGGGTTTTTCACAATTTCCTAAGTTGGCCCATTACCGTGTGGTGTAAGACGTTTTACATAAAGCTGAAATTGTAATGTTGTCAAGATTTACAGCTAAAATCTGTGGTTTCAAATTTTGTCAGATTGGGGTCAATTCTTTACATTTCAAAAAATCTGGCGAAATTTGACAAAATGTGACATAATCTGGCGCTTAAGATTTCTCGTTTAAAAGGCAATTTTTAAACTTAAAAACTTACCTAAAAGGCCATTTCCCACTTTTTGATAGATGTAGCGTCACGATATAATATTTGTTATTAATTAAAAACCCGTAATTTGTTGAAAATTTTTAATTTAAAAATTGTAAATAAATTCACTATTAACCACACAAACTGAAATGTCAAATTTCGTCACATTTCGTCACATTTCTTTCAAATTTATGAGTCCTATTCGTTTTCTTTATGAGGTCAGCTAAGTTTACTTTCTTTCTTTGTTTTTCACGGTAAAATTAACAAAGAGGGACTAACTGCATGTCGTGGAAGGGTCGCTACAAAATTAGCTCTACGCTGTTGCCACCGTTATATTTGAACGGATTTTTAAGGGAATGTCAAATTATTTCTTTAAAATCTGCCAGAAAAATCTGACCAAGTGGGATACTGGTCAAATTATTGAAGTGGTTATTATTTTTTTACTTTTAAAAAAAGCTAGGCACGTATATAGTTTTTTATTCTGAGGGGTCCTCCCATATAGAAACTGCTGTTCTTCAGTGACGGCCCATGACACAGGCTTCGTAAACCAGAGAGAAAATAATAAATTGTCTCTGTCGTAAACTAAACGAAGGCTGCCCCATAAGGTTTTGGATAGTGTAATTAGAAATACTAGGGTCACTGCATCCTGGAAGTCTAGCGTCTCCCAGGGGTAGCGACACGAGTGTCAAAACCGTACTCAAAATTCCATAGACGTTCGTGAAAAATACTCATTTTTATACAGTCTGAGAAAAGAAAAATGTTTTAATAGAACTTAAAAAGAACTCGTTTTTATACAGCTTAAGAAATAAAAAATATGTTCCTTGAGTTTTTGGGTTATGAATATTTATTGTAGGTATTATTGTTAAAAATTATTTTCTATTAAATATTATTTCTGTTTTTGTATAAAAATAATACGTAATAAATAAACAAACAGGACAGAAATACATTTCTATGTTAAAAGTTTATTAATAGTATATAATATATCAAGGGATAAAATGAAAATTTTATCACGATGTTTATACGCTATTTTTCGCACTGTTTAATTTATTTTCCAAGGTTTTTTCCCATTTTTTTTGGGTGTTTTTGGTATTGTGGTTTTTTTTAGTATCTTTTTATTCCGAATTTTACATTTTATCAAAAGACAAAAAATGCCCAAATACAGTTCGAGTTTTCGTAAGGTTCGGCTTAATTATTTATATTTTTATAGTACATTTCATATAAATATCTTAATATTATTGTTCGAAAGCATAAACTTCGAAAATCATTTTCTTTAAACCAAAAATTGTTCTAAAACATATTCTTCGAACAAAAGATTGTTCGAAAACGTTTTCTTCAAACAGAAATTTTTCGAAATCATTTTCTTCGAACAGAAATGTGTTCGAAAACATTTTCTTTGAACGGAAATTTGTTCGAAAATATTTTTTTAAAATGAAAATTTGTTCAAAAACATTTTTTCGAAAACAAATTTTTCGAAAAAAAAATTTGACCTGGCTTGCCAAACTTAACACAACTCATATAGTTCGACTAATGGGGTTTTTTTCTAACAATTTTTGGAAATAAAAACTTCCCTGACTTCTTTCCCGGGATCCTAGAGGGTGTGAAACCAAACCGAACCAACCGAGACCTATTGTCGAAAAATGATTTCCCTAAATTAGCTTTCCGGTCCTCATTTTGGAAGGTTGAAATCGGTGTTAGTCTAACCTTTCTTAATTGAGCATATCAGGAGGTATCTGGACCGGTTCGGATACGTTTGCGATCAATTGACAAAGTTTAGGAAAATACCAATTTCGACCTTCCAAAAGGAGGAAAGTAGACAAATTTTCAGAATGTTTACGATCCCGGGAAAGAAGTCAGGGTTTTTTTGAAAAAATATGTTAAAAAGACCTTGCCGTAGTCAAACTATATGAATTGTGTTAGGTTTGGAAATCCAGGTCTAGAGCGTCTTTTATCGAAAAACTTGCTTTCGAAGAAAATGATTTCTATTCGAAGAAAATGTTTTTGAACAACTATTACTTACGAACAAATTTCCGTTCAAAGAAATGGTGTTCGAATAAATTTCCGTTTAAAAAAAATGTTTTCAAACAAATTTTCATTAGAAGAAATGGTTTTCATAAAAATTTCCGTTCGAAGAAAATGTTTTCGAACAAAGTTCTGCGACCCGTCGTGTTGCTACCTTGAGTTTTTATTGGATGTTGATTTTTTTAAAACTTTTCTATGAGTGTGTGTGTGTACCTGTGTGTCTCTTAATTCTACTTTGTTTTGCAATCATTACAGTGTAGCTACTTTCGATCTTTGTTTGAACCTTTTGTTTTTCAATCTTTTGTATTTTCGACCTTTTGTACTTTCGAACTTTTGTATTTTCGACTTTTTTATTTTCGACCTTTTCTTCGCCGCCCGCTTTTTTTTGAACAATAATAAAAATAATAGTAGGTATATTATAAACCTGGAGCGTGCAGTGTTTACTTTTAATACCACGGCGGGAATTTTCATGTTCGACCGGAAGAAGGGCTATAATTTGCTAAGTGACTAAAAGGGACTTTAATGCCAAGGTTTATTTTTATATACTAAAAATAATAATAATCATAAACTAAATAAATAGGTATTAAACCACTTACCGTTCTGTAGTTTTAGCATGTCAAGTATATAAAAAAACAGTGGGCAGTGATAGTTGTCATGGCATTACATTAAACAAAAGTCAGTCAGATGCTAACAAACAAAGGTCACTCATCGTCAAGCAAGGTAAAGCTTGCTTGACGATGAGTGACCTTATAACAAACAATGTGGAAAAATATTATTTATTTCATAACAAACTAATTAAGTTTACTCGAGAAAAAGTTCGAATTACATTTCTCGAAGATGGAAAATAAAGCATATTCTTACTTTGAGATGGGCATGGAAATGATGCAATAAACAGAATTTCGAAAATTTCACAGTTTCCTGGTTTACAGCCTGGAGAAGTCTAGAAAGTTAAATGCTTCGTTTATATGGAAGCAATATTCTATGCCTAAGGACACAATAACGATCAAAACGAACCAAGCCATCGGCAAAGTAAAGTAAGCTTACGGCAAGCTGGAACAAAATAATCGGTATCGTGTATCGTGTCCTTTTTGTTTTTTGTATTATGATAAAATAAAATAATCCAAAAACCTATATTTTGCCTTTATGGTTTTAAAGAAATTACTTTCAATCACTGGGGACAAGAAATACTACCTTAGCCCATGAAAAAAGGGATTAAACGTACACCTTTATTCCGTAGAGAGCATAAAACATTTATTAAATAATACAAAACCCAACATAATAGTTTTCTATATTTTAGAATATATATAAAACATGCAAACTATATTTTTGGTTTCCTTCGCTGTGTGGGTCCTAACACAGGGTCCTAATAAATTTGAAATCATAAAAAACTTAGTTTTTTTAGGTTTGTTTATTTGGACAGTAAAATTTATATACCGGATGTGACGGACAGTTCTTTACGTAACATTTGTAAACCATTTAATTTTTTTAAACATAAAAAAAGCTATGCTCCTGACAGTGTCAGATTTGAGTTTTTCGTAAATGAGGTTATGTTTGGTGTCGCTACCCCTGGGAGAGCGGCTAGTTCACAACTTGCATTCCGTTTGCTATTGGTCGAAATAGTCAGCTGACTTTTTAATGTTGAACGTTGCCGTTTAAGATTATTATTATATTATATTAAGAGATGGTGCCACCAGCGGCGTAGCGTGGGGGGGGCGGGGGGGCGCGGGGGGTTCGTCGCCCCCCCCGCCCCGAGGGTAGTGGCGCCCTTGTGTCGTATCGGCCGCCCCCTCATACATGATGACCTTTTTTGTGTTTTTTGGTGTTTTTAGTTGCAAGATTTCGTCAGACGCGCCCTTGTGACTTATCGGTCGCCCCCTGACATATGATGACCTTTTTTTTTTTTTTTGGAGACGGCGCGGTTCAAATTTCTACGGCGCGGTTATTTTTTTTTTGCCGTAAGATTTTTCATCAGTTTTCAGAGGCGCCCTTTTTAGCTGTCGCCCCCACCGCCCTTTCGGGCACGCTACGCCGCTGGGTGCCACCAGTCAAGCATTTAACAAACTTTATGTTTACAGCTTTCGGCGTAAAATACGAATATATACTAGTTGTAAGTGACTAAAAAGAGTAGTGGTTTGTGTAGTACATACCTATTGAATTTAACTAAATCTATGCATATGCCGATGAGTTTTTTTTTATTGTTTTTTAAAAACATATTATATTTTTTTTTAATTAGCTTCCCTATCCTGTTTTCCTGTCGAAATCGGTGTTAACCTAACCCTGATAAATTATTCGACAACGTATCCTAACCTGTCCAGATACGCCCCGGTCAGGATACGTTTCCCATCAATTGACCACGGTTAGGTTTTGTTTCAGTTTGGTTTAACACCGATTTCAACCCCCCAAAACGAGGACAGGAGAGTTTTAATTTAAAAAATCCCGCCTGACTATGTCAACCAATAGCAAATGGAATGCAAGTTGTGAACTATCCGCTCGTTGGAAGATGCCAGGCTTTCAGGATGCAGTGACCCTAAGAATAGTCGCCACAGTCTCCATCTGACGAAAATAAGTCGAAGGCGGAATTTTTCAGGGGTGCCACGACCACGTGGTCACTTTGTGCAAGGAAAACTTAAGTTTGCGACACGCTCCCTAGAGGGAGCCACACATATAGGCAGGGAACTGCGTACAGCCGACCTGAAAATAGGTTCATAATATGAATAAAATGAACGGGACCCAAGAAACAAACCTTTAAAACATAAATTTCAAACTTTCTATAAATTCGTATAATTAAAAATATTGTTTGTATAATTATGTAAAATTTCTTGTGTGCCTAATATTATAGATTTGTTAAAAAATTCTAATTTTCTACTTAGCAATAAAAAGTTGAAAATAGCCCTAAAAAACTACTATTTACGGATTAGATCAAATTTTGGTCCAGGAGGTGAGTTACAGGGTGATATCGAAAATAGTAGTAAATCTTAATTAAAATCACATTTTTAAAAAACAACTCTGTCAGGAGTTTTAGTTAGCAAATAAGAGTAAGAAATACATTAAAATATGTATCATGAACTTATTGTATTATTTTTAGATCCAGGACGTGAGAGACCTACAGGGTGATATCGAAATTAGAAGCGTAATTTTCTAAAAAACAAATTTTTAAAAAACAATGTTGTCAAGAGCTTTCGTTAGCAAAAAATTATTTGAAACACGTTACACAATCATACCATTATCAGATTTTATCACCTTCAGGTCCAGGAATTGAGCTACATGGTGATATAGAAATTATTAGTGTGTGTAAATTTTCTAAAAATCACATTTTTAAAAAGCAAGGTTGTCCGAAGCTTTTGTTAGCAAAGTATAGTTAGGAATACGTTAAACAATCATACCATTAACTGACTGTATCACCGTTAGGTCCAGGAAATGAGGTACAGGGTGATATCGAAATTAGTAATAAAATTTCGTAAAAATCACGTTTTTAAAAATCAACGTTGTCAGGAGCGTTTGTTAGCAAAAAATAGTTAGGAACACGTTAAGCAATCATACCACTTACTAAATTTCATTTACTTCCAGTAGGTAAGCTGCAGGGTGATATCTAAATAGCAGTAAAGATTTTGAAAAATCACATTTTTAAAAAACAAGGGAGGTGAGCTACAGGGTGAAATGAATAAATAAATCCAAAAATATTTACATATATTTACGTGAAAAACTTTTACTATTTATTTGACAAATTTACAAGTTAATATGATAAAATTTTGACATTAAAACTTATTAGTTAATATAACCAAATCAACTTAAGCCCCTAACTAACCTTGGTCAAAATAAAAGTTTACAAATACACATGAGAAATCCAAAAATCCCTACATTTATTTACGTAACAACATCTTGGTTCGTTGTTCTTTTACAAATTCACAAGTTAGTTTGAAAAAATCATGGCTTTATAATACATATCAAGTATAACCAAACCGAACCAAACCCATATAAATAAGGTTGGTCAATATAAAAATGTACAATAATTATTTACAGAAAAACCTGCCTGCCTTCGTTGTTAATTCACAAATTTACATGCTTATTTGACAAAAATTTTTCATCCAAAATATACAATTAATAGAATCAAACCGAACCAGTTGGTCAATATAAAAATTAACAAATACAAATAGTAAATCAAAATTTTTTTACAAATATTTTACATTTGTTTGATTTGTTGATTAACAAATTTACAAGATATTTTAGAATCTTGGCCCTAAAATATATATTTAATGTAACAAAACGAAAGCCTTCACTAGGCTTGCCTAATGCAAACATTGACAAACATACACGATAAATATAAAAATCTGCACATTTATTTACAGGAAGAAACTGTCTTCGTTGTTATTTCACAAATTTGCATGTTTTTTAGGCAACAATTTGACACCCAAGTTATCTATTTAACATAACCAAACCGAGCCAAATCAAACCCTTATAATTATTAAGCTTGCTCAATATAAAAATGTACAAATACACATAATAAATATTACATTTAATTACATTGACAAACAACAACCTGCACAGAAATATTTTTGTCCCGTACGTCGTTCTTAGTTTTATTTAATTACTTGTATATAGACTTCTTCCAAAGTGAAGCGACTCAACATTTTGCATTTCTTTCAAAAAATCTGTTAATACATGTACCGCTACATAGCTATTTGGTTGTCTGATAAAGGGATATATTTCTTTACTTCTTTAGCTATTTTTACTGAAAACTCCAAATCAACAAAAGCAGTAGTTTCATCCCACTTAAGGTCTTTTACCTTTAAATTTTAAATATCTTTTACATAAATATTTTTTTGTATCGCTTAGGCTTTTAATTGTTTGTACAATAGTTATTTACCTAACAAGTGCGGAAAGAGGTACTTTTCCGCACGTGACGGCAGTTGCACAAACGACGCGGAGCGGAGTTCGGGCAAGCCGTCAAGGATGGAAAAGATAGTTTCCGCAAGAATTAGGTACAATATTTTTCCTACGAGTGTTTTTGTCCATCTTCTTTATCAAAAAACATGTTTTAATTCGCAAAGATTTTATAATAATGCTAGAAAATGATACGTAAGATAGAATTGTTACATAAATCATTTAATGAGTCCTAAATATCTTCATTTTTAACAAAACAAAAATCGTGCGAAAAAGAAATTTTTCAGCACTAGTGCGGAAAAGTTACTTTTCCGTACGTTTTTTTAACTTTTATTTTTACTTGATTTTTTTTATGCACGGAAAAATAATAAAACAGGATTTTTTTATTATGATATATTAAAAAGAAACTTTATGTAAAGAACATTTAATTAACAATAACGAAAAAGTTAACGATGGTAGATATTGAAATTGAAAGTGAACTTTCTGTTTGTTGATTGGTTGGTGTTTGGCCCACTACAGAAATGCCTTGATCAGTTTGCTGCTTAGAATTACTACTGTAGTGAATGGAGGAAGGTATATTGGTCTGTACAGGCTGTAACACATTACAGGATTCTTCATTCGGTGCTTCTGGTAGCATCGGTTCAGCAGCACTTCTTGAAAATGAAACTTGTGTGTAGGAGGACGGGTTTTCATTTGAAAACGATTGTGGACGGAAATGTTCTTGCAATTTGGACGTGCGGAAAAAAATCGTGAGGAAAGTAAAAATGATGCGAAAAAGTAAAATTGTGCGGAAAAGTAATTAACGTAATATTCTTTTAATAGATCGCTCAAGAAACCCTAACTTATATGTTCTTGGTTTGTAAACAGTAAGGTGAGGCCAAAAGTTATTTTTAAAAATATGATTTATAAAAAAATTTACTACTAGTATCTTACCTACTGGACCTAAATGTAACGCAGTTAGTGAATAGTATGGTTTGTTTACAATTCCTAACTATTTTTTGCTCACCAAGACTCCTGATAAAGTTGATTTTTGAAATTGTGATTTTTACAAAAGTGTTTTACTAATTTTGATATCACCCTGTACCTTACTCCAAGGACCTAAAGGTAATAGTCAGTTAATGTCATGATTTTTTAACGTGTTCCTAAGCATTTTCTGATAACGAAAGCTCTTGACAACATTGTTTTCTAAAAATGTGATTTTTAGAAAAATACACTAATAATTTCGATATCACCCAGTAGCTAACTTGCTGTCTCTAAAGGTAATACAATATGTTAGTGATATGATTTTTTAAGGTATTTCTAACTCTTGTTTGCTAAGTAAAACTCCTGACAAAGTTGTTTTTAAGAATGTAAATTGTACAACTATTTTTGATATCACCCTGTAACTCACCCCCTGAACCTAAATTTGAAATAATCCGTTAATACATAGTTTAACTTTTTGGGCTATTTTCAACTTTTTATTGTTAAGTAGAGAACTAGAATTTCTAAACAAATCTATAATAAATTTTAAGGTCACCCTGTAGCAGACCTGAACTTAACCTTTATAACCTGGGTTTGGCAGACTTTTTTTCTTTCTCTTCTCATACCTGATAAGAAATATTAGACAAACATTATTTTTAATTATATGATAATAATAATACAACAAGTTTGATATTTATATATTCAAAGGTTATTTTTTGGGCCACGGGTTGCAATAAATCCGGGTATTATTTTTTTTTTCATATCATAACTTATCAAGCCTAATATTTTTTTTCCTAAGATTCATTTGATTTCGTTAACATAATAATACGTTTGATTTTGTGGTCGGCTGTACTTAGCCATTCGCTTTGGTCGCAGCCTTCGTAGTTACGAAGGCTGTGTTTTGGTTCGCTTTGCATGTTATTTGAATCCAACTTTAACGAAGTCAGAAAAACGTCTCATGGTTTTGTTATTGTTTTTTTCCGGAAAAATACAATTTTTTAAGAACCTGTGCATCATCAACAATCCCGGAAAAATATTGAATTATCAGGAATCGGGTTTAAAGGTAGGTTTTAGATTATATTTTTCCTCATTTTTCGGTTTTAGACGCTGTATAATAAACTGAAATTTACGATGTTGCCATGATTTAGGGGTAAAATTTGAGGCGTCAAATTTTTTCAGATTGTTTCAAATTATTTCAAATTTTAAAGAATTGCCCCCATTATTTCAAATTATTTCAAATTTTGAAGAATTGCCCCATTATACCAAATTATTTTATTCTAAGGATAAAAAATTAAATCAAAATGAACTCAACAACATTATTTAAATCAATATTATTATTTTTACAACTTTGACCATCGTCATTCGACATTAAATATTAAAAGTCCTTTAATGTGTTAGAAATATAAAAATGGAAATAACAATTTTTAATTAACATTCTTTATTTGTATAATTATACCTGATAAATTAACTATTTGAGCATTTAAACAAGTAATTTGATCTTTATATTCTTTTACCAAAATTTTTAAAAATTGATCAGAATGTAAAGAATTAAAATGAGTAATATTTTTTTTAATTCTTTTTTTTCTTCATTTAACTTATTTAATTCTTTTTCTATCTTATTTTTTTCTAAATTATTTTTATTCAATTCTTTTTCTACTTCTATAATCCTATTTTCCTTTGTTTTTAAAAATAAAAAAACTCTATTAAATTCATCTTCTTTTTCTTTAAGTAATTCATTTTTAATCTTTAATCTTTCTTTTAATTGTTTTATTGTTTTAGCAAAATTATTTGAATCTTCTTCTAAATCTTCTTGAAAAATATTAATTGTTCTTTGAAGTTCTTGATTTTTATTTTTTAATTCTTTTATTTCTTCATTTAATTTAATATTTAAATTATTTGAATTATTTAATAATAGTTTCTCTTGTTCAAGATTTTGTATTTTTTTATTTGAATCATTCAATTGATTTTCTAAATCTTTTATTTTTACATTAACTCTATTTAATTCATCTTCTTTTTCTTTAATTAAATTAGTTTTTTCTGAATTAACTTTATCTAATTTATTTTGAAGACTTTCTTTATTAAAATTTGAATCATTCAATTGATTTTCTAAGTTCTTTATTTTTAAATCATTATCATTCAATTTTAATTTATTATTTTCCAAATCTTTTTTAAGTTGATTATTTTCGTTTTGTTTATCTGATAAATCTTTTATTAATTCAGTAATATTTGAATTTAAATTTAATGTTGTTTTATTTGAATTATTCAATTGATTTTCTAAACATTTTATTTTACAATTTAATTCATTTAATTTATTTTCTTTTTCTTTAGTTAAATTAGTTTTTTCTGAATTAACTTTATTTAATTCATTTTGAAGATTTGTAATTTCATTAGTTTGTACATAAACAGTTCCATCAATTTGTTTACCATAATTTGCTCCATGTTTTACACGATACACATAGCCTCCATTGGGGTCAAAATAATATCTATATAGAAGTTCTGTATCGACAGCAAATAACCTGGCATTATCAGCTACTCCAGGCATCCCATGTAAAACCAAGTCGTCTCTTTTATTTCTATTTAATTTTTCTAAATTATTGGTTTGTGAATAATTAATTTCATTTTTTGTTGAAGCTGAGGCGTTTCCAATAATTCCTGTCATTCCGCTTCCCGCTAATGTTATGGTTCCTAAAAATCCTAGTAATTTTTTCATGTTAATTAATTTTCTTTTTGTAAATTTTTATTAATTAATAAATTTACCAGGTAACCACGCCCCTTTCTTAAATTTATAATCTTAATTCATACAAATTAATTATAAACAAGTAAATAAAAAAGTCTATCAAAAATTAAATCAAACTTTTTTAAAAACCCTATTCTGCTTTTCATAAGTCTGTGGTATATTACAAGTGTAGAAACCTTTTCTTTGAATTAGGATTGGGAACTACTCAAATTTCCGGAACAGACAGTACCTATGGAATTTTGACAAGTCATTCTCTATTCCTGTATTATTTTATACGCGGGTAAGTCCATATCAAATCAACCAATGGTTTGGACCATAGACCTTTTCACCTTTGTTTCTCATAATTTTTGGTCAAATTTTTTACTAAGTAGAAAGAAGTAAAAATGCAAATTTTTAAATTTTTTAGCAGTCTAATTCTTGAGTTATTATTTATTTTAAATGCCTAATATCGTCTTTTTGAGCACTGACTTGATTTCTTTAAACCCTTGTTATTCATAAAGTCTTGGGCATATTGAGGTAAAAGTTGCTGTGTAATCTTACAGGTATACAAACCTAATTATGGTATGCCGAGTCGCATCCTTCTTGTAAAAAAAATTCAGGGGTCTCATCACAAAATTTATTTTTGATGCAGTTTAAAAACATATTTTTTATTTTGTTAATTTTTTTCAATTTGTTTTCTAGACTATTTATTTATATATGGGCCAAGTTTTGTCATGGGATGACTGAGTTCCTATTTAAAAATTTATTTTTATAAATTGATGTTGTTCAAAATTCTTTTATTTTACCTTAAATATAACTATTTGACAATTCCCTTACTTTAATATTATAACTATACATTAGCCGTGACTGGAATTATACTATTTAAAATGTTTTTAATCATTTTCACTTACTTATTACGACGCCTAAGTTAAGATTACACATCCACTCTGTCACATTTCTGGAATTTCTCACTATCGTGGGGTAATTTTGGTGATCATAGGAATTGCAACATTTTTTCGACTTTTAATCTCGACCATTCTTCAATTAATAATTTCATGATAAAGGATCAATAAATCCCAAAAGGAATTCTCCAAAGACTTGAATACTAACTAAAAATGAATACCCGGTACGTATGTGGTTGTATTTGAGTTGAAACGAGGATGCGTAGGTCGGCTACCGCCTGCGCCGCTCTTAACTGGATCCAAATTCTGTGCGCCGTAGATGTTATGTCGCATTCTAATTACGAAATATAGAAAGAGTACAGTACACAGAATCTGGCCCTTACTTTGGTTCATGCTCTTGTAAATCAATTGCGGTGATCGATGCCGCCCGCATATTTGTAAACGACGTCCATGATTGCGATTCGGTTGTAGCCCGAACGCTGCCGTAACCGTGTCAATGAAGCCCTATTCTATATTGACACGGTTCGGTTACGTTGGCGATCGATTGACAACGGTTAGGTTTCACATTATCTAGGATTCCGGGAAAGAGGTCAGGAGAGTAAGTTTTAAAAAACTATATGTATGTTAGAAATTTACGAATTCTTTCTTAAGAAAGATTTTGGTTCTGAAATCCAGACTGATTTTTAACGAACATTTTTGCGATCACGGGTGTTAGTTACCCAAGTGATTTACCATATCGTCTGCTATTTACCAGAGATGTTCGGGCGAAAGCCGACTGGCGATCCTGGGTGTTGTATACAAATATGCATGCCGCCCGCACTCTCTTGATGCTACCCGCGTCACCGGTTGCCGTTGGCTGTGACAGATGCAGCTTAAATTAGTGCACTAAGAGAACTTGGCGTTATCGGTCGGGCCGTATTGTTTTGACTACGACGATTTCGTAGTTTATCGATGACCCAAAAAATTGGGTGTGGCCCGAGGGGTGGCTCGATCGCCGATTTTCGTACACCAAAAGGAAATACCTATGGTATTTCCTGGTATTTCCCAGTATTTCCTAAAATTTCAATGGTATTTCCCAGTATTTCCCAAGCACTTCCTGGTATTTCCTAGTATATTTCCCAGTACTTCCCAAGTATTTCTTGGTATTTCCCCTAACCTGTACACCAAAAGGAAATACCGAGCCACCCCTCGGTGTTGCCGCAATTTTTTTTTTGGTGTGCACCCCTAAAGTTTTACACCACGCGCCACCACTGTTTAAACATTGCAGCGAGAAAGGGCGAAAAGGGGGAATTTATGTACAGGTTCTCAATTATTCTTGTGAGCCCGGCATTATGTAAGTATGTTTTTTTTAAATTAATTGTTTTTTATTTAAATGTCAACGTAGCGAAACCAGATGCCCATGGTGGCCAAGTTTTTATAATATACATGCTACATAAATAAGATGCCTCATAACAATATGTGCATTTTAGATATTAATTTTTATAGTAATAAAAATATATATCAAACAAAATATGCATCAAGATATAAATATATCTTTAAAACTATGATCCCATTATTATCCCAAGGTAAAATTTAGCATACATGTAAACAAATAGTGTAAGAAAAGAAATTATAAAAATTAAGAAAAAGAAAAAATATATTTTTGATATTTCATCAAAAATATCATTTTGGCATAGACCCTTTGTCCTTTTTTTTTTAGGAAATGAGGCTATCAACACATCAAAGCTTGGCTTGTGCATCGTTCTCTATACACAGCAAGTTTTAGCTAGTTATCTTAAACGGTTTAAAAATTATAGAAGTTTAAAGAAACCGATGCAGGCTAAAAATGGGTCAATATTTTTATTTTTGGAAATGCATAACTCAAAAAATATGCAACGAAAAAATTTTAAAATTTGCATTTTTACTTTTTATTAGGCGGATAATAACTACACAAAAACTCACCATCATCAAAAAACTCAAGGTTCAAAAATATTTTCAAATTGGTTGGTTGTATTGATGTGGACCCACGTGCTGAAGTTTTTTTAACAACAAATTTAAAAAGTCAATTTTGTCGTTTAAGACGACTTTGACTCACGTATGTCTTAAATATATCTGTACTGCTAAAGTGTATTAAAACCATTAACGGAAAATGACTGCTACACGCGTTCCGCCATGTTAAATTCAATAATTGAACCCAAACGTATTGCTTGGATTAAAAAAGTAGACGCTTTTAATAAAATTTGAAAAGGACTGCGTTCAAATTACGCCGACAATTGGAATTAATTTTTATTATTGATTTAAATTTAAGAAAATTCTTTGTATTTTGGAAATTTCGGAATACAAAGCGATTATCTTGTGTTAACGTAGTTGCTTATCTAGTTGGCATTTTTTTAACAAATTAAAACGTATTGATTTTAAGGTAACTGCTCATAAGTGTTTTTAAGCTAAGAAAAGAGATGGCGCTGAGAGCACAGGACCCATTTGAAACCCAACATGCCGGCGCGCTTGTAGCACTTATTTCTAGAGGCCCTTTCCCAGTACAGATATATTTTAGATCTACGTGCTTTTACACCACGGTTCGTAAAGAAACCGGTTGTCTGGTAACTTCCAGCCAATAAGAACTCGGCAGCCTATGACGCGCCAGTTTTCCTGCTCCACGATCAATAAAGAGAGACTTATATGTTATATTATGAGAGAAATCAAGATAGATCTATTTAAAAGCCGGAAAAATGCCAACATTTATTAAAAAATTAAATAATTTGAAAATTTATTATATAAATTTCAATAGTTTTATAAAGATCAGATTCAGGACACGATTATAAATACTTTTCCCAAGTTAAATCGACTCTTTTGCAAACTAGCCACATATTATAATTTTTTTTGGTGGGTAGGAACATGACCGAACCGAAGTTAAAATCCTTTTTATGGGTAGGAAGTAACTAAAGTTATAATTTTTTTAAAAGATTTTTCTCCCCTCTTCTTAACGCATTTTCAAGAAAAATCATAATAAAAATACATTGACTGTAACGCAAGACCAATAATCCTTCCCTCCTGCTTGAGCGTTATACAGGGTGTTCCAAGTTAAGTGTCCACCATTGCTACCTTTTTTATTATTAAATATAGAAAAAAGTTTAAATTGGCAATATTTTAAATTAAAAATTACGTATTGTAACTTTATTTGGTAGAAAGAAGTCTAAGCGCAATTTTGAATTTGAAATATCTTTGTTATTGTTAACTTAAAGACCTATCAGAAAAATTTTTGCCAATTTAACATTTTTTCTATCTTTAATAATAACAAAGTTAGCAGAATAACTCAACTTCTTCCTCTACAGTTCACAGTCTCTTGACTGATATGATATAAGTTTCATTAAAAATAAGTTTTAAGATAATGGTTCCGTAAAGTAGACAGTAAGATATAAGCTGCAAGGAAAAATTAACTGTTTCGTTTGGTTACAGTAAAAAGTAAGCAGAAAAGACTATGAAATCAATCATTTCTTATTGCTTACTTCACACGAATACTTACTTATTATAACTTCCTTAAACGGAACTCTAAATCCAGTTTTAGGCAATTGTTTACGTTTGTTTGTTGCCCTGAATTTAGCACAAAATAATAAAAGGCGGATAAAGTTTCTTTTAGTTAGTCTTTAGTACATTTAAAGCAAGCGCAGAACAAGTATTTAAACATTTACAAGACGGCAAGACCCAAAATGTACAAAATTTCCTCGCAAAAGACGAAATTACGCTATAAACAGCGTTTGACTACTGATTCCTAGGAAAACTGCGACGTATTCCTGACGTTACGGCCGCCATGACACCGAGTTACCAGACAACCGGTTTCTTTACGGACCGTGCTTTTACACCAAATTTACTCATGAAGAAATTTACGAATGAGGTCAGTGTCGTTATTGTTGAAATCTCCCCGAACGAGTACTCCTCGAAATTCGAGCGAGGACCAATAGAGATTCGGAAATCAAGTGACATCGCATGCGCAGTTGGACTTTCACCCGATTTTGAGGGAGTACTCCCCGGGGAGATTTCAAGAATACTGACACAGCTGTTCATATTTTCGTATCGCCTGTCAAAATTTTAACATTTACGTCAAATATTTTTGCTTGTGTAAAATGCAAGACCCTTGAACAAAAACTTTATAGTGTAAAAAAGTTACTAAATATTGATATTGAAAGATCGGACAGATCGGTTTTCATTATGTTACCTATTGCAGCTCTTATAAAGAAAATTATTACCCATCTATCCAAAAAAAAATGCTTACCTAAACAGAGGAAACCCATCATGAGTATTACAGCACATTGAAAGTTAATCATTTCGGGAGATTTTGTTTTCTTAAGATTAAAATGTATAATTGAGGTTTAATGACAACCTTTAAAGTGTTCTAAAATTACTTTATGATACATCAGAAATCGATTTAATGTGAATATTATATTGAACCGTTTATTAATATTAAATACGAGTGGGATCGTCAAATTATTGATGGACAAACAGCAAGTAAGGCCTAATTGCATTTCAAGAGGGCCGTAGTAATTAAGGTCACTATGTAACGAAGTTCCTTCTAAAACTTCGTTATACAGTGACCTTAGTCGTAATGGGTGGAGCAAAGGAGCAGCCGCTCCCGCCGGCCGATTTTGGGGGCTGCCGAAGACCGCCTTTTACTTTTGATTAGTTAGTAGTATCAGTAGTATTAGTAAAATAATTTTTAATATCACCTTATTTTAAGATGTAATATGTCGAAATCTAATGAAAAGAATTTTGTAATCATGGGCGCACCCAGGGGGGCGCCCCGGGCCCGAGCCCCCCCAAGCCTTAGATTATTTACATATTTTCGACATATTTTATGATAAAACATAAAAAATAGCTTGAAATTTGACATTGATTTTGAGAGGCGCCCTTTTTTTATCTGTGGGTCCCCTCAGACATGATGACCTTTTTTTTTGTCGCATGATTTGTGCGAGGCGCCTTTTTAGCTGTCTCGCCCCCCCCCCCCCCCAAGAGACATTTCTGGGTGCGCCACTGTTGTAATTATGTAGAATAGAAAAAGAAAAATAAAAAGTGGTTGACGAATTTAAGCAAATGAAGCATATAAAGAAGTATTGGTTAATTTTTGACATTATTATTTTTTTTAATTTTAAAGCATAAAATGGGCGCTCAAGGTGTGTTTGCATGTATAAAAATGAATGAACTATACATAAACAGTGCGAGCGAGTAGATTGCTTCGAGATTTACACCTGACTCAGGGTCATATAATTTAGTCATAGACAATGCCAAAATAAATTGAAATTTAGAAGGTATTTCAATTTACAATGCAATTGCAGTAAATTTGCTGAAACGTTGAATTTGACTTGTCGTATCTAGGTTTTTGCCAATTTTCCAGCGACCTAAAAAGTTTTGATACGAGTTTGTAAGCTAATAAATATCAAACGCTTGAATACCATTACGACTGCGTAAAATGTAACATTTTAAATTAGAACCACTTTTTGGCACATCTTGATAATTTTTTCCGAAGTTTTTTTCTCAAATACCCAAAAATAATGATTTGATTTTATATTTCTTCCATTGCATTTGATAGCTTGATAATGTTTTCGAAATTAGTTTGGTAAGTTGGACTTATTTTTAGAAGAATTAGAGAACTTTTACACCGCACAAACGGGATTCAAAGAAACAGAAATCTTTATTGGAGATATAAATATAGATATCCTTGACAGGACAAATGATAAAGTTAACTTATATAACAATACCTTATCCACAATAGGTCTGATTTCCTGCATAAATAAGGTCACTAGGGATGAGTCGAATTTAGCACTAGATCACATATTCTTAAGAAACGAATATTTTTTAAAAAACAATCTGTTAATTAAGGCAATTGTTTACAAAAATACATTATCAGACCATAACGCAATACTATTATCACTAAGAGACCTTAAAAACAAACAAAATATAGTAGAAAGAAAAAAATATACAAAACGCGAAATTAACATGCAAAACCTATTATCACAACTACAGCAAGAAAACTGGGAAAATGTAATTAATAAACAAACAGTGGAAGAAAGTTACTCTGAATTTATTAAACAATATAAAAAATATATTCTGGAAAATACGAGAGAAAAAAAATTGGAAGAAATTATGGAAGATAATGTTGGATAACTAAGAGCAATTAAAAAACGAAATACACTTAAAATTCAATTAAGAAGAAACTACTCTGAGCAATTACTTAACTATTATAAAAACTACAGAAAAACACTATATATTCTAATTAAAAAAACAAAAAATAATTATTACAAAGCTGAAATATACAACTGCCAAAAAAATTATAAAGATATATAGAAAGTTATAAATAAGATTACAGGAGAAACAAAAACGAAAAAAATACCAATCGGTGACATCGAGGATGACAATGGGGAAATAATAAAGAATAACACAAATAAAGCAAAAATAATAATAATATAGAACAAGCAGTTTATGAGATTAACAGCATACTACAAAATCTTAACAAGAAAGAAAAATGCTTGGTAATCTTTCTCGATTTACAAAAAGCGTTCGACATAGTGAACCATAGAACAATGAAATCAAAATGAGAAAACATTGGCATTCGAAACAAAGCTTATAGTAGAGTAAATTTGTATGGTATTTCAATAAAAAGCTGCAAAAAAGGGTATATTTTTTTATATTTGGCATCGTAGTAGGTAACATCAAAAGCTAAATTTTCAATTGAGGATCCCCTGATTTCCGGCATCGGAATCCAAGATGGCGGCTGCCAAAGTTAAGAAAAAAATGAATTCCCTGTTTTAAGATAAATTAAATTAATTTTGATAAACTTACTTTAAGTGGGACCTACTTAATTAAAAAATGTAAAAAAAAATTACACCTGTCACTTTAAAATAAAATGGCGACAATATTTAAAAAAAATCGTTTTCCTTCGATATTTTCTTTATTTTTTGCGTGATATTTATTTTTAAAACTGGAAAAAACAAGACATCTCGGTAAACAAAACACAGAGATTTCAAAAATGTCAAAAAATTTGACATATGTCACGTACCGGGTGATTTGATTGAATTGACTATATTTTACTTAATAGCTATCTCCGTTAATATTAATCTAACAGTAACGTTTAAATAAGCAAAGATAAATATTTTTTTCTAAATCATCAGAATTTGATGTCAAAAATGATATATGTCATACACTTGTCAAGATTTTGACATATGGTTTATTTTTTTAAATAAAACGCCCTGTATATAATTTTTTTAGTTGATAAGACTCGTTTTTCTGATTTCAAAAATATATAATATGTGGACATTTAGACCAGCCGTTATTGAAATATTTGTATTTTAATAACCTAAATAAACAATAAGGATGTTGCCATTTTGATAATGAATATAATTTTAAAAATGCAAATATTTCAACAGCGGCTGGACTAAATGTCAACATATTATATATTTTTGAAATCAGAAAAAGGAGCTCTATCAACTAAAAAGATTATATACAGGGTGTTTTATTTAAAAAAATAAACCATATGTAGACAGTTTGACAAGTGTTTGACATATGTCATTTTCGACATCAGATTCTGATAATTTAGAAAAAATTATTTAACTTTCCTAATTTAAACGTTACTGCTAGATCAATATTAACGGAGATAGCTATTACCCGGCACGTGACATATGTCAACTTTCTTGACATATTTAAAACATCTGTGTTTTGTTTAACGAGATGTCTTGGTTTTCTCAGTTTTTTTTGTTAAATTTCGGAAAAATAAACAAAAATGTTTTTTTTTACTTTTTCGTCCGCCATCTTTAAAAAATAAATAAATTCTATTATTTTTGTGCATTACAATTTAAAACTAATTAATATTAATATAAAACTACATATCTTGGTAAAAAGATTTACTAAATCAAAAAGATACTGCTGTGTTTATATTTTGTACCGCCGCCATCTTGGATAATAATATTACAATCGGCGACCCCCTTTTGGTATAAATCAATATATTACACGGCAATACTAGTCGTGTCAAACAAGAACAAAAAAATTACTTTTTTATCTGAACTTCTTAAAATGTTAAATGTCAAATTGTAACTTTTTATAAATTTTGACAAAATCTGGCTTACTACTGATAAAATCAAAAAATTTTTTTTGTCAAAATTTAATTTGGTCTAGTGGTTGTAAAGGTCTCTTTTATTTTTGACAAATTAGGCGCCATCTTTGTGTGGACTGGGAAACTTATCATTTCATTTAAGCAGGTTTAAAGAACTGGTCAGTAGCTTTAATATGAGGTATTAAAAGTAAATATCGCACAAAAAATTAAGAAAATATCGAAGAAAAACGATTTTTTTAAAATATAGCCGCCATTTTGTTTTGCAGTGACAGGTGTAAATTTTTTTTACATTTTTAAATTGAGTATATCCCACTTAAAGTAAATTTATCCAAATTAATTTAATTTCTCTTAAACCAAGGAAATCATTTTTTTTCTTAACTTTGGCAGCCGCCATCTTGGATTCTGAGGCCGGAAAATCGGGGATCCTCGAATGAAAATTTAGCTTTTGGTGTTAGGTACTACTATGCCAAATATAAAAAAAATATACCCTTTTTGCAGCTTTATTTTACAAATTTACTCTATTATTATAAAATTTGGAAAAGTACCTCTGGGAGAGGCCGCGACAGGTGAAGGTCAATGGTGATTACAGTGAGTATCAAAATATAGAAACTGGTGTGCCCCAGGGTACAGTGCTGGGCCCAGTCCTGTTCCTCATTTGTGTAAATAATATAGGTGGTGTTTTGGCGGGGCAGAATGCCCTTTTCTCGTTCGCAGATGATGCCGCCGGAAAATTTAAATGAAAATCATGGGAGAAGTTTATCAGAAGGCAGAGGATGGGCTCAACACCTTAAAGCAGCAGTCGTTAAGCCCAAATGAAAAAAGAACAGTTTTTATAGCATTTTATGTAACAAGTGCTGATCAGGCACAACAAACCACAATTAAAGTGCATTTAAAATCTTGTAAAAAAAAGTCAATTGTAACTGTAAATATATAAAAAAGTAGTCTCATGGTTGATCAGCACCTGAAGGGGAATGAACATGCAAATCTGACAGCAGAAAGGTTTTTTTAAATCAAAGATACACCTAATGAAAAGCTAGTAAAAATGATCTATGAGTCACGGGGCTATTCCATCCTAAGGTATTGCATAATAGTTTGGGGTAGTATGTAAAAAAATGCATTAGAAAATTTAGCTACAACTCAAAACACAATTTTAAAAATTTTGTTAAAAAATACAGGCTTTTTTCAACTACCCAATTACACAAAGATTTTAAAATTTTCAACATAAGAAACCTTTACACGTTCCATTGTTTCAAATTTTTAAGCTCCAATCAACAATTATTTTCTTTAGCTCAAAATACAAATAATGTAACTGGATCAATTACTTACTAGTGGGAATCTACAAATCCCAAAAACGATTAATAATGCATTAATAATGTAACCCAAAAATTTGCTACATTTTTTATCCCAATTTTTTTTAATTTACTTCCTAGAAACATAACAAATAACCTACAAAATAAAAAAAATATTTAAGAAAGAAGTAAAAATTTATATTTTAAATCTTTCGAAACTAAATTATTTGACAGTTAATGTAGGAATTGAAGATTTTAAAAACTTTCCAATGCAAGTTTAAACCAAGAAAAGCTTATAAAACTCCTAACTCCTAAACTCTAACTCCACTAAGCCGAAGCTATCTATACCTATGGGAAAAGGTAAAATAATAATAAAAAAAATAGTGTTATCTCGGGAAAAATATAAACTATGGTAGTACATCTGCACGCAAGCAAAGGACTGTAATGCCAGTGCTTAGGCAGATGTGATGCCAATGATACTTAAATTTAGGATAGAAATGTAAAAAGTTAAAAAATAGGTAACTAGTATAAGCTAAGTATAGTATAGGGTTTGCTGCAGCGAACAAAGCAGCACGTGTTACGCTCGGTCAAAACATCGTCAGACAGTAGAGATTATTTTACGAGAAATCTTGTTTTTTTCTAAATTGAATTTTGTGACCAAAACTTAAACCGGTACAAGCAAAATATTTGATTTTTTTTGTGTCGAAAAATTCATTTCGTAAACTAAAATCAATAAATATAACAAGGCAATATATGGCGTGCGGTTATTAGACTTTTTTTTTTAAGAAAACAGTGGGCAAAAATTGCTATAAGTAAAACTAAAAAAAAAAAATACAAAAATGAGTGAGGTTTCTCAACAGTTATCAACTATTTTGGCTCAAATGTCAGTACCTACACAAAATGTTACTGACATTAAGAATATAATGTACGATCATGGCGAAAAAATCGACAAATGCATTCAGAGTATAGCCAATCTACAAGATGAAAATAAGAAGTTACAAGGCAGAGTTCTTAATTTAGAAACTGAAATGAACCAAGGTGCAACCAAGTGGTACACTGAGATTAGAATGCGCTTAGAGCGGGAGAAAAATCTTCTATTTTTTAATGTCACAGAGGATGAAAATACGGAAAAACATGTTTAAGAAATTTCAAAAGCCATTGTTCCTCCACCTGAACCCTCAATATCGTACCACAGCGTCCACAGATTAGGGTTCCCAACGAAAAACAAAAATAGACCCATAAAAGTTATTCTCGACGATAAAAAAGATGTCTTGAAAGTATTTAAGAACAAAAAAAATTTTCTACAACAAAATACCCGGGTCTTCAGATTAAAAGTGATAAAACACCCACCCAGCTACAAGAGTTAAAGGAAATCTACACTGAAATGGAAAATAGACAAAATTCTGGAGAGAATGTTGTTGTTCGCTATTTCAACAATATTCCAAAAATTGTAGCAGCTAAAAGAACTCGAGAAGATAGTGTTTCTCCAAAAAACCTCCACACGAAAGTAATTCGGGCAGCATAACAAATAATAACTTTATCCAGACTTCCAAACGAGTTACAATTATTTCGTGGAATATTAGCGGGTATAAAATCTACAATCTTTTTTAGAAGAAAACTCTATAGACTTTGAAATTCTTTGTTTGTCCGAAACATGGCTGTTAAATGAAGCTGTCTTACCGAAACAACTGGAGAATAATTATCGAATAGTATCTTCAGCAGCAGTCAAGGAAAACTTTTTGGGAAGGCCTAGTGGGGGCCTAGCTATTTTATTTAATAAACAGTTTAACATCCAAATACTTGAAATAACGCCTTGGTGGATTTTATGTATTTTTCCTTTTGCTCAAATACAACTTATTATTTGCTATTGCTATTTTAAACCTTGCTACAACTTAAATTATTTATTAGACCTTTTTCAAATGTCAATTGAAAATATTACGAACTTATATCCTGATTGGACCTTTGTTGTGTCAGGTGATTTTAATTGTAGAGTAGGTGAGGTGTCCAATATTCCTGAGGAGTTGCTCGAAAATACAAACTTCTTCCTGCACTCGGTGACTAATGATAACAACTTGTCCCTAATTAATGGTCGCATATCAGGGGACAGACCAGTAAAGTACACTCTTTGTAATAAACATGGCAGTAGTGTAATTGACCTAACATTTTGCAACAATGTAAAATTATCAGTTATCTATAACTTTAAAGTGATACATAACATATCTCTGGGCGATCATTTCCCTACTTGCACCTATCTGGATCTATATTTTTCCCGTTCACCAAAAATAACGACATGCTGTGTGCAAAATATATTAACTTTAAAATGGGACCATACCAAATCCATTATCTTTCAAAACGTTATACAAAACTCCCCTAATCTTGGCCTACAATCAGCTGATCCTAACATTTTATTTGAAAATTTGCAAAAAACTATTTGGAAAGCAGCGGAATATGCAGGGTTATCCTATAAAAAAACAACTAAACAAATAAAGCAAAACAAACCGCGGTTTGACCATGAATTTTGCAGCAAAAAAACGGTTTAAATCTTCGCTCAAAATTTGCAAAGATAAAAAAAATTTGGAGCCCTTTAAAACAACATTTTTAAATGATAAAAAATATTTCAAAAACTTAATTATTAAAAAGAGACAGAATTATAATAACGAAATATTAAACGCATTGGCTTGCACAAAAAATGCAGCTGTTTTTTGGAAAACATTAAAGTTATTCATGTACAGGGATGATTACTGCCCAATTTCCAAAGATAAGTGGGAAGAATTCTATGATGCTAGATTAGTTAAAAAACCTGTTTTTTTGATGCTCGTAATTATATTTTTGACTCTGCCATTACTTCTATTGAAATTCAACGATGTCTTAATATGTGCAAACAGGGAAAAGCAGCAGGAAATGACGGAATTTGTTATGAGTTTTTAAAATACTTACCCCAAAATTGGTGCCTCTATATTGGACAATTGTTTAACAAAATATTTGAAACTGAAACAGTGCCAAACAGCTGGTTACAAGTGATATTTAAAATGTTACATAAAAAGGGCCCTAAAGAAAACCCTGAAAATTATAGGGGAATCGCTCTTGTTAATTGCTGCGCTAAAATATTTACGCAGATATTGCCAGAACGTATTTTTGTATTTTTAGAACAACAACAGTATTCTTCTGGAGTGCCAGTTAGGCTTTCGTCAAAAACGTGGTTGTCTGGACAATATTTTTATACTCAAATCCTTAATACAAATTCATCTTAGACTACCATTCAGGAAAATATATGTAGCGTTTGTGGATTTCAAATAAGCCTTCGATTCACTCAAACATGGTTTAATGTGGGGAAAGCTTTATAAAATTGGAATAAGTACAAAGTTAATTTGCATTATCAAAAATATGTAACAAATATACTACTCAAACATATGAAATATTCGAGGGAGTCCTCCAAGGCGAATCTTTAAGCCCGTTGCTTTTTTCTATATTTCTAAATGACATTGAAGAGTTTTTTTATTGTAAGGGGCATGTTGGGCTGAATATAGATAATATAATTAGCATAATTTTATTAGCATTTGCTGATGATTTAATTTTAATTAGTGATTGTCAACGCGACCTAAACAAAAAACTCAAAACCTTACAAGAATATGCGGAAAAAAACTATCTACAAGAATATGCGGAAAAAAACTATCTAACGGTAAATACACAAAAGACTAAAGTAATGATTTTTAGTAAAGGTGGTTTCTACCAGATTCACAATAGTCATAAATTCTATTATAATAATCAAGAACTTGAAATAGTATGAAACTATACCAACTTACCTGGGGGTAATATTTTCGTCGTCAGGGTTATTTAATGAAATGGCTAATAAACGTGTAATAAAATGCAAGCAAGCCTTTGCAGCTGTAACAAGCTTAATGGCACGAAGCAAAACGAACCATTGGCATTCCAGAAGAAAACTCTACGATAGCGTACTTATACCCTCTTTAACTTATGGCATAGGAATTTGGGGTTTAAGACAGGAAGATATTATTGAGCGAGTGCAGGTCGGGTTTTTCAAAAAGTTACTCTGTCTTCAAAAAAATACTTCTGACTACTTAGTTCGCCTAGAAACATGCTCTGAACTGTCCGTACTAATTTTCAGAGCAGCTTTGTCTTGGGTATTTAAGCTAGCTAAAATTCCTAATGAAAGACTTCCTAAAATTTGCTACTTACGGCTAAGAGCCCTAAGCTATACTTGCACAGAAAAATATAACTGGATTTTACAAATTAGAACTTTTTTTGAACGAATTGGCTGTGCGGGTATCTTTGAAGTCTGTCTTAATGGACACGTTAATACGAATCAAACAATCAGAGATCTATCAGACAGACTTCTGAGAGTTCTCGTACAGCGTGATCTGGAGATGGTATACCAATCCTCTTTTTTAGTATTTGCGTCAAAATTAACATATGATACTAATAACACTGACCTTCTAAATACATGACTATACGTCTCCCATTTTATGTTGTAAGAGTTATTTATCAACTTAGGACTGCATATCATAACTACTTAAAATGAACTTATCAAAATAATACCTACATTCTTCAAACAGACAAAGTATGCACAGTATGCAGTTGCTACCTTTTCAGAAACAATATCAAGAATATGGATAACCTTTTAAGTGAACTTGATAATAACATCATAATCTAATTGCTATATGCAATTTTGTCGCTGGCACAATGAAGTTGTGATGTTTTTTAACAGCCGAATGGTGGTAATATATGTTTTTTTTGAAACTTTTTCTTTCACTAACATTAGAAAAATAAATTCATAATTAGTTTCGATCTCAAATCATAATTTATATTTTTCAAAAAAAATAATAAAAGTTATAGAATTAAAATTAGTCATACTATAAATGTTTCAAGATATATATTATAACTATTTTATTAATTTTTTCTTTTTTAAGAGTGCAATAAGAATCTTATTATTTTTCTTTTACATTTTCTAGGTGTTGCTATATATTTAGATTGTGAGTATAACAGTTGGTGGGAAAATACTATCAGGACAGTGAACGTGTTAAGATGTTATCAGTGTTGTTACAAAGTATTAACCACAGTATACTAATTATTTATAGTAAGGAAAGCACCCCGGTGTTGTCATAATACTGTTATACATACCCCCTGTATACATTAGTTCGGAATACAAAGTTCGAGAGGCGCTTATTACAGACCGTCACTAGGGTCACTGCATCACGAAGACGTAGTGTCTTCTTTGGGTAGCGACACGACAGCTAAATATTTTTGGTTATATGACGAATCTGACGCTGTCACGAGCGTAGCTTTTTTTGTATTTAAAAATATAAAATGGTTTACAAATGTTACGTAAATAACTGTCCGTCACACTAGGTATATATATTTAGACTGTCCAAATAAACAAACCATTCAAATAATGCTTTTCAGATTGTCGAATAAAAACGATGTTTTTTATGAGTTCAATATTTACCCACATACACGGAACTGTAAGTTACAGTTCCGTGCCCACATAGCGCAAGAAACCAAAAATTATTTGACATGTTTTATAAAATATAGAACTTGTATATATTGTTGGATTTATTCTAGGACATAAAAGTGTACGTTTAATCCCTTGTTTCATGGACTTAGGTGATTAAAAGTAATTTCTTTAAAACTATAAAGGAAAATTTATAGGTTTTTTGGATCATTTTATTTTATTAATATACAAAAAACAAAAAGCTATTATAATACACGATAACGGTTATTCTGTTGCTTCCAGCTTGGCAAAAGTTACTGTACTTTGCTGATGACTTGGTTGGTTTCGATTATTATTGTGTCCTTTGGCATAGCCTTTATATAAAGGAAGCATTTAACTTTCTAGACTTCTCCAGGATAAAAAACAGGAATACCTTTTCGGTGAAATTTTTTACATTCTTTTTATTGCATCATTTTCGGTACTCTGAAAGCTGCTTTCTTTGGCCGCCTTTTCAATGTCCATCTCAAAGTAGGAATTATTCTTTGGTCCCTCGTTTGTTCAATCTTTAAGAAATTTAATTCAAACTTGTTCTTATTTAGTTTGTTATGAAATAAATATTATTTTTTGCACATTTTTTTCTATGTTTGTTAGCGTCTGACTGACTTTTGTTTAATATCTACCATAGCAACGCGCCCAAAGCTCACCAAAAAAATGAAAACTATCACTGCCCTCTCTCCATTATATACCGGGGGTTGACATGCTAAAACTAGAGTACCGGAGTAAGTGGTTTAATATTTATTTATTTTATGATTATTATTATTTTTAGTATATAAACATTGGCATTAAAGTCCCTTTTAATCACTTAACAAATTATAGCCGTCCTTCCGGTCGGGCATAAAAAATCTTGCCGCGGAATTAAAAGTAAACACAGCATATACCTACTATTATTTTATTACGGTGTCCAAACAAAAGCGGGCGGCGAAGAAAACGTCGAAAGAACAAAATGTCAAAGACACGAAAGGTCGAAAGTACAAAAGGTCGAAAACATAAGGTCGAAACTACAAAAGGCCGAAAATACAAAAGGTCGAAAGTACAAAAGGTCGAAAAACAGAAGGCCAAAACTTCAAAAGGTCAAAAATACACAAGTTTGAAAGTACAAAAGATCGAAAATAGAAAAGGTCGAAAGTACAAAAGGTCGAAAATACAAAAGATTGAAAAACAAAAAGTCCAAAATCGAAAGTAGCTATACTGTAATGATTGCAAAAAAAGGCTTTACTATAGACACAGAGGCACACACACGCACACACACACAAACACATACACGCACACACACAGACGTCACGACGATATTGCGAAGATAAGTCAAAATACACCCAAATAAACACATTTTCGGCGTCATCTCAAAAACATTTTTTTTCTTCGAAAGCAATACCTTTTCTAGCCATTATTGCACGGGCTAGGACGGTAAAAAAAAATTCAACAATCCAATAATTCAAGGTCTAATTTTTTTTTGTAGCATCTCTAGGTATTTTTGGGTAGCAACACGACGGGTCGCGGAACTTTGTTCGAAAACATTTTCCTCGAACGGAAAATTGTCAAAAACGGTTTTTTCGAACGGAAATTTCTTTGAAACAAAAATTTGCCATCAATCGGTGTTTTCCTAACCTTTCTCAATTGATCGCAAACGTATTCTAACCGGTACAGACACTCTCTGACCTTTTTCCACCAAAACACTGTCTTCAAATTACAGGTTTGCTATCAAATGAGAAAGGTTAGAATAATAGAATAATAGAAAATATGTTTCGGTTGGTTTCACACTCTCTACCCAGACAGCACAAGTCCGTACTATGTACGTAAAAACTCGTACTAGGTACGTACAGGTTTACCTTAAGGCTCGAAGTCTCGATAGTTTTGAAGTTTGTTTTACTTGATTTAATATTTAAGTAATGTATCTCTAACAATGCCGTTAAATGTTATAATTTAAAGACACTGTATGTTATTTTAAAAACAAATAAAGACTTACTGATCGATGTAAAGATAAAAGTTTTTGAATATTTTTCAAAAAATCCTGTTTTTGCGCAAAGTCTACCTGATTGGAAGCACGGCAGAACCACAGAAATGACTTTAGAAACTATAAGAAATTTACAAAAGAAGCAAAATTTAGGGTAACCCCACAGAAATGATATTTTTTATGATTGTTGTTAAGTACTATAACTTCTATTATATCTAAAAGTAAAAGTGTATGCATTAAATTGTTGCTATTTTTTGTTCTAATTTATATTATATAAAATAAAAAGTTGGTCAAAAACTTAAAATATAAGTATGGTCGTTAATTTTTTTTTTAAATATTTTACATACTGTAGGTACTCTAAAAATTCTGAGATCGCTTTACAAACTTCTACAAAAATTGTAGGTGCTCTAAAAATTCCGAGGTTAATTTACAATATTGTATAGAAATTGCGTGTAGGTACTCTAATTATTCCGAGGTAAGTTGACGAGTCGCCCATGGAAATTCCGAGGCAGGTCACGTGGGCTTGTCGCTACCCATGGAGACGCCAGGCTTCCAGGATGCAGTGACCCTAACCGTCACCCCTGGTCTAAAAATATTATGTACTCCTGTGCTGTCGCCATGGATATTAACCGCTACTCTCTGTATATGTTTTTGATTATGACTGACATTGGCAAAATAGATAAAAATATGACGTAAATGTAATTCGGCATTTTTCATTTGTGGTTGCAGTTTTTCCTGATATTTCGACTTTTTACCTTATTTTTAAAAGTGTTTTTTTGCTAAATTGTGGCCTATCGGTAATTACGAAATTTAAAAGAAAACAATTTTGTGTTCGTGGGTGCGAAGACTATGTTAGCAAGTGCCATTCCCAAACGGAACCTAAAAAAAACTTACTATGACGAAAGACGAAATTCACAAATATATAGTATGTGATGGACACGTTGAACCTGGACGGAGTTTTAAATGTTTAGTTTTAAATTTTAATATTTGAAAAAACATAGATTATTTCACTATACTTATATACAGGGTCCGGCAGAATGATCTCCCTCAATAAAAACACCATTGTAAATGCTATTTATATTTCATTTTTTTCGGTACAGAGTCGAAGCTGAATTCTGAAAGTTTCACTCGTACAGTAACTCTAAAGCGATATTCCTGTAATTTCTTGGTGTATTGCTGCTTTCAATTCGTCAATGGTTCGGGAATAGTGTTCAGATATTCCCAAAGTATCTAGAACTAAAGCATGTGCGAAGTGAGTTCTTTGTATCGTAATCACAGATTCGTTACCTACTTTTGATTAATGTCTCTATACCGAAGGCACGATGGCAAGGTAATGGCAAGGTAATGGCAAGCCGCGAGCTACCAACCAACTACGCTAAGCTTCCCCTCTCTTCAGTGATTCAGGCACAGTGGCAGTGCAAAATGTGGGAGATCATTATGGCGAACCCTGTTTAATTAAATGAATAACCGGCAATATTCACTTTACTTTAAAAGGCTTACGTTACATTTTTTATTTTTCATAAAAAAACAATTTAAAAAGTTTCCGTTTATAGAAACATAACCTATATTTGCAACATTATTTTGTATAAAGCATTGTAAAAGTATACATTATTAATTTAAGTTAATGTAGAATGTGTAAATATTTTCTATGCACTAATAAAAAGGAAATTACTGTAGAATATTCGTCAAAAAGCCTTTTTTTAACTAGGAAATTAGCCTCTCAAGGAAATTTATATACCTAAATGAATGGGAAACAAACTTTTAAACCTTATAGATTGAATAAAAATTTAACTTTCCTTTTTTTATTGCTAGTAGTCATTAATTTAAACATTCTTTGATAGCTTCCTTATTGATTTGTGTTTATAGAGTCTTTTAAGCAAATTTAGCTTTGACACAAAATAACTCATTCTTACCAGCGCGCATGGTTTAAATTTAAAACTATATAATTGACGAGTAGAATGAGTTTTTTAGTGTTAAAATTTAATTTGATAAAAACTGTTCAAAACACTATATTAAAAGATGTAGCTTGATTGGAGAACGATTTCATTGATGGCTATGAGCATCCGGTATACAATAATTTGAAAAGCCATCCTGTAGCTTAGAGACAAACTGCGCAAGCGTTATATTGTTTCAAATCCCCCTGTAAATGTTTAGTACGGTGCACAAAGTTGGATAGGCGCTGATTCGTGCACGACACCCCGGTATACTGCGCCAATTTAGTAATGCAACTCCCACCGTGTAAGTGTCTGGTCTATCTCTGTCATTCGTCTATGGTATTAACTTTACAGATTAATCAAAGGCCACTGATAAAATTTAAAAAAAAAATGTAATCATTAGGGAATTATTGATATTGCCAGGCTAAAATAGTGCCAGGCACAATTTTGACACCTTCACGTTGTAATATCAGCTGTGATCTTTCAACACACGGTCTTTTTTTACTATATGAACCGGAATAAATAGTGCCTTCTTTTATTAATTGGAAATAAGCGACGAAAGTTTTAAACTCGACTTTGTTATGTCAATTTTGAAGTATTAACTATCAGTTTTCAATGTGAATGTGTCAAAATAGTGCCTGGCACAATTATAGCCTGGTTATATTTCAATAATTCTCTATTATGAACAAATCGGTTTCTATGTAAATGCAATATAGTTCTAGCCATGCGCGTAGCGCTGGGGCGGGGGTAGGGGTTGAAACCCCACGAGGCAAAGAATTGTTAATCATTGTTTATAAACTTGTTCGAAAATCTTTGTATAAAATAATAATATACATTCATACAGTCTCAAATAATTTAAATAGCGCATATTTTGCCATTATGACATTTAAAAACTCCCTGTATTAGCGAAACTACGGGGCATAGAAAGAAGAATCTGATTACGCCATTTTTAAGGGCTCAAAAAAAGAGCACGGTAAGGTGCAATCAGAAAATCAATATCTTTAATAATAACCGAGTTTCCCATTTAATCCCATCGAAAATGGGACACGCTGTACATAGGTATGCGCAAAATATATTGCTTCTGATACAGTCTTACCACTCCTACAGTACTTAACAATTTATTTTTATTATGATGCAATCGAGGGGTCATCGGCACCCTAGAATTTTGTACAGCGTCCAACAGGAGTTGGGTCCTGACGTGTACTGTTGGGTCCTGTTGAGTACTGTTGGGTACTGTCGTGTACTGTCGAGTACTGTTGGGTACTGTCGTGTATTGTCGAGTACTGTTGGGTCCTGTCGGTGTACTGTTGGGTACTGTCGTGTACTGTCGAGTACTGTTGGGTCCTGTTGAGTACTGTCGTCGTGCCTTGGGGGGGTCCGACCGACAGGGACAAAGCGCGCCCTCAAAAAACATGCGAGCAAAAAAAAAACAATAAAAAAAGCTCATCATCTTTGGGGAACCGCACCGCGCTCACAAATCTTGCGACCAAAAAAAAAAAGGTCATCCTGTCTTTTCGCATCTACGCCACTGTTTCGGGTTAGCGGGTTGTATCGAGTACTGTCGTGTACTGTTGGGTTCTATCGTGTACTGTTGAGTACTGTTACGTACTGTCGTGTACTGTTGGGTACTGTCGTGTACTGTCGAGTACTGTTGGGTACTGTCGTGTACTGTCGAGTACTGTTGGGTCCTGTCGTGTACTGTTGGCTATTGTCGTGTACTGTCGGGTACTGTTGGGTCCTGTCGTGTACTGTCGAGTACTGTTGGGTACTGTCGTGTACTGTCGAGTACTGTTGGGTCCTGTCGTGGTACTGTCGAGTACTGTTGGGTACTGTCGTGTACTGTCGGGTACTGTTGGGTCCTGTCGTGTACTGTCGAGTACTGTTGGGTACTGTCGTGTACTGTCGAGTACTGTTGGGTCCTGTCGTGGTACTGTCGAGTACTGTTGGGTACTGTCGTGTACTGTCGAGTACTGCTGGATCCTGTCGTGGTACTGTCGGGTCCTGTTGTGAAATTTGTACAGAACTGTTGAAAGCTGATGACCCCTCGGATGCAATGCTTCCCTTACTTACATGGACCGCGCGGTATTTCCTAGTATTTTCTAGCATTTCCCAAGTAGTTCCTAGTACTTATTATGCTCCAGTACTTTTAAGAAACTTAAATATCTCGGAAACTAATCAACCGTTTTTAACGAGCATTAAACCAACTGTCATTAAATTTTATGCTTTACAGGGTGTTCCAAGTAAGGTGTCCACTACTGCTAACTATGTTACTATTAAAGTTAAAAAAAAGTTTAAATTGGCAAACTAGTAGAATTCTTGGTGCTCAAATAAAAGAAAAACAGAGCGTTTTCGAGTTTTTTCAAAAAACATATTTTTTTTTATTGAACACCGCGCTTTTGTTACCGCGCTTTTGTATTTTATATAAAACGACTTATCAGAAAAAAGTATAAAATACAGGGTATTCAATTAAAAAAATATATATGTTTTTTGAAAAAACTCAAAAACTCGAAAACGCGATGCTCGATTTTTTTTATTTTACTTTTTTACAAAGAAAATATACGGTACAGCAACTAGAGTAATGTAATTTTTACACACATCAATTGTCAATTTAATTTTCAACAAAAATTAGGTAAGCTAACTCAACCTCGATTTGGTTTCATGTAGAGTTCTGGAAATGTATACAAAACGTCTTACAGAAGTCTGGAAAAGTTCTGGCGAAATCCGTAAATGTTCTAGAAAAGTCTGAAACTATTCAGGAACTCTCTGAGAAAATTTTGTCTTAAAACATGTTTAGGAAAAGTCTTAAAATGTATTGGAAATGCTTTTCAACAAAAAATTGTCTTTTGCCATAATAACAAAGTGGCTCTGTAATGAGAGCGCGAGTAACAAAAGCGCGATGTAGCATAAGCACGATATAACAAAACCGCGAGTAACAAATTCGTGACTAAGCGCGATGTAACAAAAGCACGAGTGATCAAACCGCAAGTAACATAACCGCGAGTAACAAAAGCGCTATGTAACAAAACTGTGAGTAACAAAAGTGCGAATGTGAATAACTGGCGATACATTTATCTCCATAGTTAATACCGCATGAATTCTTTCCCGGGTTCCTAGAGGGTGTGATTACGAACCGAACCGAACTGAACCAACCGAACCAACCAGCATATTTTTTCCAAAAAAAACTTGCCCGACTTCTTTTTCGGGATCCTAGAGGGTGTGAATCCGAACCGAACAGTACTGACCCGAACCGAATTCGGTTGGGTTCCGTTCAGCTGGGTTCGATGCGGTTCGGGTCGATTCGGTTCGATTCTTTTCGGTTCCGATTCACACCCTCTAGGATCCTTGATATAAAAGTCATGCCCTATGAACTATGGAAATAAACGTATCGCCCGTTATACAAATTCGCGCTTTTGTTACCGCGCTTTGGTTACTCGCGCTTTTGTTATTCACGGTTTTGTTAATCGCACTTTAGTTACTGTAACAGGGGCCTAGTATGTGACAGTGGTACTGTCACCTCAAGTGGCCAAGGCTTAAATGTTGTAAGCTACCAACTTAGGCTACAACTTATATAAATTATAAAAAGATTAAATGTTACTATATGTTATTAAATTTACACGATTTCGAAAGGGAATTTGACGGTTCTTGGAGGAAAAGTATGCTATAAACGTTTTTCTCAAATGTATAACTAATATAGGATAATCATACATACCTTTTCAATTTTCTTCTTGTAGCTTCACACTTTCACTTCTTATATTTATTAGTTGAATATCGACTTTTCACTACTATTAAACTTTTGTATTCAAATATTTACACTTCTTAAACTTTTAGGTTTTATAAACCTTTTATATATTTGTTGTAAATATATATATTTATCAACATCTTAAACGTTGATTGAATGAGTGAAACTATTCAATCAATTGTTTAATTTACTTAATATTACTGTTTAGGTTTGGGATATATTGTTGAAGAAAAATGCCGATTTTAGGGCAACTAATGGTTTGTATTTTGATGTTAAAAAAAACCATAAAACAGATAAAAACATTATTTCAAAACACTCGAAACAGTAATAATTAAAAGTTTTAAAAATTAATAAACTCTAAAAGAAAAGACTAAAATAATTATGAATAATAAAGATAGGCTTATACAATGTTAAAATGATTGACAAATTTCCCCAGTTGAAATAAAACCCCCCTTAAGAAGTGTGAACGGAAGCGTAACGATACAAGCGAAGCGTAACTAAAAAGTGAGCTCCGTCCCGGCTTGAAAATTTCAGTACCCTGCTCTCTAGACATTCTCAACTTGCCGCTAGCTGATGGTCTAAATCTAAGCTTTCTTTAACGGATTTCTTCCACCACTCTACTCTACAGACATTCTTGGTTGCCGTGGTCTGAAACTTAAGCTCTCTCGCATTGGCGAGAAAGACAAAGAGACAAAATACCACCGCAATTCAAAGATGCGTTGAGTCAGAAAATCGGTAAAGTTTAAATCTTACAGTGTGTTTCTTAAAAGTTGAAAATAGTTTAGCTAATTTGTTTCCAGTTACAAAATATGAATTATTTTGATGTTAGTGGCTCAAAGGACATATTGGCCGAATACAACTTTTATTAAAATACAGCGAACCTGAAAATATGCCCAAAAACAAGTCGCCGAGTTGCCATAAATTTTACTTAATCTTAACCTAGTCTTGCATATAATTAATGCTTGTTGATGTCAAAACAATATTTAATTAAAAATCTTTAAAAACTCATAAATGGCAAAAATACCATTTATATTCAAATCCCGTTTTGTTACATTAGTCTCGGTTTTGTTACATGGCGCTTTTGTTACATCGCGCGTTTGTCACTCGCGCTTTTTTACCGCGGTTTTGTTATATACTCGTGATTTTCTCGCTCGCGCATTCATTACAGAGCCTACAAAATAAAATATTTTTCTTGCTTTTCAAGTTGCAAACTCATTCATTTCATCATCGTTTCACCAGGTGTTTTAAAGCTAGCTTTTTTAAAGCAAGCTATTTTATAAACCTGTTGAATATAAAATACACATTTCCAGTGGCGGATACAGGATGTTCGCAGGGAATTCAACAGTACAGAATCCGCGGCGGGGAACGCACACGGCTTTTTATCAATTAATAGGTAATAAGGTAACTAACCGCTCGTTCTGTTTCGCTGACGCGGAGCGTCTCCAATTTTTAATTTCTTCTCTTACGCTAGAAATAAATTGGAAATTTTTTGTTTTAAGTTACAAGCTTTTATGAAATGCACTTAAAATTAAAAAATAATTTTCTAACATTCAGTTTATAAGATATCCGTATCAATTAAATATGACTATTTGCAAGAATCAATCTAGCAGAAAAATGCAGAGGTGCCAAACACCCCTAACCCGACCCAAGATACCCCAGTATTTCTCTGACATAGGTATGGCAATGGCGTAACATTGCGGCACATCAAACATATCTTTGATGACCTGCTATGTTGAATATTCTTTAAGTGTTTGGATCAAAAATTTAGATTAACTTATGCTTTGATTTGCGGCCATCGCTTTTATTATTATGATAATATTAGAATGTTAGAAAATTATTTTTTAATTTTTAGTGCATTTCATAAAAACTTGTGACTTAAAAAAAAAATTTTACCAATTTATTTTCTACTTTTTAGTCTCAGCTATCTACTTTATTAAATGAAAATATTTGTTCAATAACAGAACAGAAGAGTTTATTCTAGATTATAATGAAATCGCTGATCGTGAGTTGTTTGGAAACTCATTTTTCTATTGGGGGAAGGAGACGGTGGGGGTAGAGGTAGAAATATATTTTTTATTTGAGCTGTATTGCCATCGGACCTTTATGCATATACCAAATTTTATAAAAGTCATTTGAAGTGAAGTGTGTCAAAAACGCATTTTTTATGGAAGAAGGTGGGGGGTAGGGGTGGGAGGACATTTTTTCATTATTGTTGTATTGTTATCGGACCACTATATGTATACCAAATTTCATCCAAATCGGATAATGGGAAGTGTGTCAAAAACGCTTCACAAAATTTGATAGATAGTTAGACAGAACATCTGAAGCTTAATAAAAGCTTGTAAAAAAGAGGTGAAGCAGCGCTTCACCTGCGTCATAGGGCGAGCCGCCACTACTGAACTCTGAAATTAGGAACCAAACGAAAATAGAATGTGCCGCAGGCGAAAATTTTAATAAAAGTTAAGTAAATTTTGAGAACAAAATTAAACAAAAATATGTTGATTTTAAGTTAACATTTAGTTTAACAGCAAGTTTTCTGTAACATTTAAGTTACGAATTTATTGCAGCTTAAAAAAGATGTTATTACTAGAGCCGCTGGGGCCCCTTTTACGCCTAAGCCCCGGGCACTACCCCGGTTTCCCCAACGATAACTACGTCACTGTATAGTAGGTAAGTCTGAAAATATTTAAAAAGTCTAGAAATGTTCTGGAAAATTCTAAAAAGTGACAAGCAACAAATAAATTTCAAAAAACCGTCAAATAAGGCAAATTTAATAAATACTTCATGACATATTCGTGTAGTAATAAAGCCTACAAAGCGTACAAACGCAATTAGCGTTGGTCTGGCCTGAAAGGCAGAAGAGCTGTCGGTTCATTTTCGCCTGCTCTTGTTCCAGTTTCTCTCGCATCTCGGTAGGTGGCGCTTGTTGCGAGAGTTTTCTCACTATTTACATAGGATTAGAGACAAAACCGTCTAATTAACTTCGCAAGGGTGTCACATTGACCAAGCAGTGTTCTAAGGAGTCCCATAAGGACGAAACAGTTAACTTTCAACATTTAATAGGTGTCCATTAGATTTTGGACGCCCGTGTGTTTAAGCTTTGAAGCTACCCATGGAAAAATATGAGAGAAACAAAAACTTCTTTTTACCCAATTCGCCACGAAACTTGTTTAATTTTTAAATTCACGGGTACTAAATTTCACGTTTGATAATTTTTATCTATAACAATTTAGGGGCGCACAATGGGGCCAATCGGGTGTAAAAGTGGAAGAAACTAAAAAAACACAAATAGACATATACAATATCTGGAACTCAAATTATGTAGCAAACTAGTGGGCGCTGAAAATGCAACAGAGTATTTTCACTTGTTTTTTAGTATGACGTGAGTTTGACACTTTAAAAAGCGTCTGTTTAATTTTTATGATAATTACATACAAATTATTGAATAATTATGTATTACTTTGTCTAATTATATGAAGTGTTATATTTAAAACTAAATTTTTTTTACGATGGAGACATCCAGCACAGGTAATTTAACCAAAAAACACTAAATACCAATATCTAGCTGTAGGTTGTCATAGAGTAATCATATTTTTTAAACTAAGAAGTCAATTATTATTAGAATTTACCTTAAAGAAATATAAAAAATATAATTTAGTCTGTGATAAAATTTTGTTAAGCAAAACTATTGTCACTTTTTTGTTAATTGAATGTTTCTTAAAATTTAAAAAAAAATGGCTGCGCTTTCTTGCGCCTTTTTGAGATTTTTAATATTAAAAATAAAGTGCCTACATACGACCCAAGTAAAAGAAATTAAACTATACATCTTAAATATAAAACTTGTTTGTTTATTAACAAATTTTTATTAAATAAAAAGTGTTTAATTGACTAAAAATTTGATTGATAGTTTTTTAACATAAATTTGATTAACTCATTAAATTTAAAGATGGCGGACGCATAAAAATTAGGAAAAGCTTCGTTCGAAAAATTTTAAAATGAAGGATTTTAATTAAATTGATATAAACAACTTTTTAAGCCTGTAAAAAGCCAAGTGAATTATCGTAGCGGTTACAGTTACTTTAGTTAAGAGGAGTGGGGGAAGGGTAAATCTTTATGGTTTTAGGTCCTTGCATTATTTTGCAATTTGGTATTTGACAAATATATTGGCGATCGCCCATTGCGATCCAAAATTTTAATACTCGAAAAAGATGATCTCATGTTTTCAGATGTTGATACTACACGTCTAATTTGAGTTTTCATATCTTTAACAGTGAAAAAGAAAAATTATAAAAATCAGTTTAATGGCTTGGTCGAGTTAATACCCTGAGAATTTCTCGTTCTTGTATTGAGACAACACACACATGCATAGGTGGAAGTTTTCGGAAAATTTGTGTATGATCTTTGGTGGCTTAATGAAAGAGCGTTTGCGTACAGAGCAAGAGGTTCCGGGTTCGAGTGCCGGCCAAAGAGAAATTTTTTTATAATTTTTTTTCTTTAATTTTACTTGATGTTTAAAGTTAATATTAATAAAACAATGTTAGAAAGCAAAACAATTACACATCTGTGGAGTGTGTCCACAAAATAATATTAATAGGTCTTATTTTAACATAAATTTTGCCCTTATGTCATTTTTTTACAATGTTCTTTAATACAAAACCTAATTTTGAATGTAGAGAATAGCAAAATGCAAGCAAAAAATAAAGAACTTTTATCCAAAACGCCTTTACATTAAATTCTTTTTTTTTAGAAAATGGTAAATTTAGTTTTTAGATGCAATATAAGTAGGGAACGGAGATAATTAAAATAGGTTAATTGGATAACTATAAATATGGAAATGGGTTGACAAGTATTTTATTCTCCACCGTTGTTCATGCTGTGTTTTCCGTGATGCACTTTTGATTTATAATTAAGGGAAGGCACTTTAAAGTCACTATATGTGATTAGAATATTTAATTATTTTAGAGGATTTCACTAATTGATTTAGGGGATAATTATGACGGCGCGTGCTGCTGCGGTGATCGTTGATCGAAGAGGTGGGGGCATCCCCTCCATATTTTGGATGCCTTCTTGCTTCTTACTTGTCGTAGAGGGGAAATATAGTAGGAATGAAAAATATAGGGGCAATGGAATAGACATGTAGTGCTACTCAAAATATGGGAGTAAAAATAAAAAATACCAATATTACTATCTAGCTTATCATCTATAAGTAAAATTAATGAATACGCAACACATATGTCTTATTGTACAATTTAGTACTTTTAGGTGACTCCTCTTCCTATTTCAATGATTTTATCTTTAAAAAAAAAGGTGATTCCAGACTTTTGGGACATACTGTATATTATGAGCCAGGTTAAATATTATAAAATGTAGAATTTTTAAACTTATTTTTAATAAATGTTTAAGTCTTAATTACTTCTTTGTGTAAAAGTACTTAAATTTCTTTAAAAAAAAACTATTTTTAAATCACCCTGTAAAAGAAACAAATATTAAAGCTTTATAAAATATTAAACAGTGCATTTTAACCTATATCACAATAACCAATACACATTATTTTTGTTTCTAATATTTTGGGTGTTTAAATAGTTATTTCCGACATTAGCTCCATTTGGCCCCTCTGTGGGACGTCCGTAAATAAGTTAATTTAGAAAAATCCCTAAACCAATTTTTTTACAAGTTTTATTAAATTTTCTCAGAAACTAAGCTCTTTAGGAAAAAATGTATTTTACATTTTACTATAGAAAATAAAATTCCCTTTCTATCATTGTGTGAGTCAGTAAGGTCACACTAATTACAAACTCTCCAGCGGCGTCTGGTTATTGAGAAAATAAAAAAAAAATATGTTTCTCACAGGTTTTTCCCAATTATCTTAAAAACCAAGTTCTCTATTAAACATTGTGTCTTATACTAAATTGTAGACAATAAAATTTCTTTTTAAATGTAATGTAAGATTTGTCTCCAGATTAAAACTTCACAGGCGTCCGTAAATTAATAAATTTTTACAAATCACACAAATTAATTTTATTACAGATTTTTTCAAATTTTCTCAGAAACTAAGCTCAATTCAGAAAAAATGTCTCCTATACTTTATTGTAGAAAATAAAATTCCCTGTTTATCAGTGTGTAATCTAGTGATGTTTGATAAATGAGAAACTCTTCAGCGACGTCTATAAAAAGGAATAAAAAAATAAATTTTTAAAAATTATCAAATAAATCACGCCGCAATCTGCATTGATAGTCTCCAAATCCCCCGATCCCCCATTCCCCCTTTCCCAAAAAAAAGATGAAATCCCACCCTAAAAAGATTCTAGGTACGGACCTAGCAGAAAAAGTGATCACGTCTACTCACCTATCGTCCACACCTTGCGCCAGTTTTGATAGATGGCTGAGGATGGGGGGTTTGGCCATATACATAATATTCCAATAACCACGGTAACTGCCCATTCATGATGCAAACATTAGTCCTTGGGGTCTTAAGCAAAAAAGACCTGGTTGGTTGCTTTCAAAGACATATATGCATATTATTTCCATATACAGTCGAACCTCTATAACTCGAACCTGAAGGGACAACCAAAACAGTTCGAGTTCTGGAGAGTTCGAGTTATAGAAACTCGAGTTACATAGGTTAAAATACATGTAAAAACTACAGGGACCGCTTAAAGGGTTCGAGTTATAGAGGGGTTCGAGTTATAGAGGTTCGAGTTAGAGAGATTCGACTGTAGTACGTATTATTGCAATGCCTACGGTACCTTACGATGCAGAATGCAAACATATTTGAAATAGCAATATCAATGGGTATAAGTCTATCCTAAAGTGATCACTATTTTCTGGAGACCAAAATTCTCTTTCCTTATCAAGGTCGAAGCCTCCATCAACAAAATCTTGATGATACAGTGAATGAGGAAATTGATCACTGTCAATATAATCTACTAAGCCTAGAACATGACAGCGTAAAAAACTTATACAAAAAGAGACTGAACGAAAAACTTAATTCAAGTTCAGGTGAAACCCCAGATGAGGAATACGAATGTATCACATTAAGCATCCATCAAGCTGCAAAAGAAGCACTAGGATTAGTGGAAGAAACTCCTAAAAGAAGAAAACCATACTGGTGGGATGCTGAGATTGAAAGTGAAATAGAGGAAAAAAGGAAATTATATCACACATACTTATCCCAAAAGTCAGACAGAAGCAGAGAAGAATACAAAATCGCGCAATGAAAGGTGAGAAGAATGATCAGTGATAAGAAAAATCAATCATAGATGCAAAAGTGCCAGAAAATAGATTCTTACTTAGGAGGTAGGAGAAGTACCGAAAGCTGGAAAACTATAAGATCGATCAAAAAAGAAACATGCAGAGATATTATTTCACCAATACCAGACAAAGAATGGGATGAACATTTTAAAAAACTTTTAACTGAAGATAGAGCAGAATTCAAGGAAGACGAAAGAGACAATATCATTAGGACGATGGGATCTCCAGTACCCCTCACAATATCTGAGGTCAAAAACGTGTGCAAAACCTTAAAAAGAGGTAAATCTGCCGGACCAGGAAATATCCCAGCTGAACTTATTAAATGTGGCACTGAAGAATTGTTTTGGAGATTACGGAATCTTTTACAAAGATATTTAAATGGAGCTGTAGTACGAACTGAGTGGAAAACGTCATATATATCCACAATACACAAAAAAGAAAGGAAAGATATATGTGACAATTATAGAGGTATATCTGTAACTAGGACGCTAAGCAGAATATATGGCAAAATAATAAGAAATAAAGTGGAGAGCGAATATAAAGATATGGAGGCAGAAGAACAAGCTGTTTTCAGGGCGGGTAGATCGACTTCAGATCATCTCTTTTGTATAACCCAAGTTATTGAAAAGAAAATGGCATACGGACAAGAGCTCCATCTGCTTTACGTTGATTTGCAGAAGGCATATGATAGTATACCACTAAATCAACTTTGGAAAGCGTTGGAAAAGACAAACATAAGCGTACAACTAATTAAGGCCATCAAATAGTTATACCGCAATAGTAAGGCAAAAATTAAAATAAAAGCAAAACTAACCAAAGGCTTTCAAGTAAATAAAGGTCTTAAACAAGGTTGCTGTATCTCGCCTACGCTCTTCAAGATATATTTGGAACAGGTCCTTAAAATCTGGAAGAGAAAATGCCAAAACATGGGAATTCCGTTGGATGAAACCACCTTGTATACTTTATGTTTCGCCGATGATCAGATAGTGGTGGCTCAGGATTATGACGACCTCGAATATATGACACGAAAACTAATAGAAGAGTACAATAAGTGGGGACTAGAGGTTATGATCAATAAGACAGGGTATATGTGTATTGGTGGAACGAAACAGGATCTAATCTTAAATACTGGGCAGCGAATTCAGTCCTGTGAAGAGTATAAATACTTGGGTCTAAAAATTACAGCTGACGGAACACTAGACAAAGCTATAAAAGATAGAAACGTACAAGGAAGAAAAGCAATAAGTTTATTAAATGGAATAATTTGGGATCAAAGTATATCAAAACATAACAAAAAGCTTATATATAACACCGTTGTAAAAAGTATTATTACATAAACAGAACAGAAAAAATGCTTTCCGCTACGGAGATGGACTATTGGAGAAGAGCAGCAGGGAAATCAAAAAGAGAAAGAGTTACCAATCAAAGAATAAGAAAAATTATGACAGTGGGTGAACGTACTCTAGTGGATGATATAAGAACAAAACAACTGGTGTGGTTCGGACATGTACAAAGAATGGATGATGGAAGACTACCTAAACAAATATTACAATGGAAACCAACTGGCCGAAGAAAACGAGGAAGGCCGAGGAGAAGCTGGAGAGAAGGAATAAATAGTGAAATAAGAATAAGAGGCCTAGATGATGAATTATGGGCAAACAGAAACGAGTGGAGATTGGGTATCGGAAGACGTAGAATGTTGTGAAACCGATAAATATATATATATATATATATATATATATATATATATAAGTCTATCCTTTTTGCGGTACTTAAGATAAAATGTCCTGATTGGTTACACTTGTACGCATGAATATTATTTTATTCTTGTATTCGTTACGTCAAATCATCGGCGTACAGTTGACAAAAACTCTATCTATGTAAATTTGGTATCTGTGCATTTTTCGTATCTTCATTTCTGAATGTTTGCATCAAACGCCAACCATTGTGTAAATAGGTAACAGGGAGTATATGGGTTTGGCCTACTACCGCCACTAATTTAAATTAAGATAAGATAATAAAAATATCATTCCAAAATTATTTGGTTTTTTAATATTTAAAAGTTGATTTAATTTAAGGATGTATTAAAGTTTTAAAAATAAAAACTGTCTGACCTTGTTATACATCGTTTAAAAGGAAATTTTATTTGTTACATTCAAGCAAAAAAAATTGTTTTAAAGAGCTTGGTTTTTTGGAAAATCGTGTGAAACTTGTGACAAAAATGTTTTTATTTAATATTTTTTTAAACGACCCCCATTTACGGACGTCGCTCGATAGTTTATCATTAATCAAACCCCACAAACTGATACATGGTTAAAATAGGTACTTTATTTTATACAATAAAGTGTGGAATACATTTTTTCCAATTGAGCTTAGTTTCTGAGAAAATTGGATAAAACCTGTAAAAATTGACTTAATTTACCAAAGTTACATTATTATACAGCGTTTAAAAAAAATTATTTGTCTACATTGGACTGCAAAATATAACTGTTGATAAAGGGCTTGGTTTTTTAGATAATCGGGTAAAATCTGTAAGAAAGATGTGTTTTTTTTTTTTTTAATTTACATTTTCTCAATAAATGGACGCCGCTGGAGAGTTTGTAATTAGCCTGACCTCACTGATCTATACACTGTTAAAAAGGGAATTTTATTTTCTATAATAAAGTGTGAAATAATTTTTTTCCCAAAAAGCTTAGTTTCTAAGAAAATTGGATAAAACTTGTAAAAAAATTGTTATGTTATTTCAAAATTAATTTAATTTACGGACGTCCCTCCCTTGTTACAGAAAAAACTAATCTTGCATTGTTATACATCGTTTAAAAGGAAATTTTATTCTCTACAATAACATATTGACAACATTTTTTGATATTGAGCTTGGTTTTTAAGAAAATGTTTATTTTTTTAATTTTTTTACATTACCTCAATAAACGGAAGCTGCTGCGTGCCGGAGGGGTTGTCGTCAGTCGTACCCCACTGTTTTATATGTTATTAAAAATTAATTTATTTTCTACATTAAAGGTAATTACATATTTTTTCCTAAGAAACTTAGTTTTTGAGAAAAGGAGGAGGCTAAATACATTGTTTACCGGAACGCGTCAGGTAAGCTGAATTTAAGATATGTTGAAGGCCAAACCTTCCTAATATTTTTACCAAAAAAAATTGGGGGGGTCATAGGATTCGTTTTCGAGCTATACTTATTTAAATGCGCGCCACTGAAATATGGAAAAATATGACCTTGTCGACGTTTTTTTGTAATAACTTATCGCCAAATAAAAAAAAATGATATTAGTCTTATTTTATTGACAAAAGAGTCTTTTTAGGAATTTTATCAATTTTTAACATATAGTTTGTGTCACATACCTACAGAGTGACTCAAAATAATTTTAAAAAAATACAGAAAAAATACCTGAGATTTATTACGTATAAAGAAAGGGAACTAAAAATGCATAGTCAAAATTAACTTCACTTGCTTTCATGTGAGTCGTTTTAACTATTCTAGAGTGATGTTTCCATAATAGGTTATTTTATAAGCTAATAGGATATTTCAAAAACTAAAAAATTAATTCAACGCATGACATATTTACTAATTGTCTACGAAATAGTGTGTTTACTGGGATGCGTCAAATGAGGTGAATTTAAGATATGCTTGAGCCTAAACCGTCCGGATGCCTGTTTCAAAAAAATTGTGGGGTCATCGGTTTCGTTTTTGAGCTATAATTATTTAAATGCGCTCCAATGGATTATGGAAAAATGTAAGATTTTGTAATTTTTTGTTATAACTTCTCGTGAAAGAAAAATAAAAAACCAGTATGAATTTTATTTTGTTGAAAAAAAGAGTCTTTTTAAGTATGTTCTCATTTTTTGACATATAGTTTTCATCACATATCTACATAGTGGCTCAAACTATGAATAATTGAAATACAATAATAATAATAGACTTAATGGGTATTTCAAACATTTTTGAAATTCGCATAACATGTGTACTAATTGCCTATGGAATAGTGTGTGGAAAATGTTTACTGGGATGCGTCAGATGCACTGAATTTGAGATATGTTAGAGCCTAAACCGTCGTAATACTTGTTTCAAGAAAAAGTGGGTGGTGATCGGTTTTGATTTCGAGTTATACTTATTTAATGCTAGAATATAGGAAATGTGGGGACAAAAAGACAAAAAGAATTCTACTCACCCTTTTCCGGGGGGTTATGCCAAAAATTTTCAGAAAGAAAGCCTGTGAACAAACTTAATTGATAAAAGTTTAAATATCAACTTTTTATCCCTATAAAGAGATAGAAGTTGTAGCGAAAATCCATAAGAGTATAGCTCAAAAACGAAACCGATGACCCCCCCCCCCCAAATATTTTTGAGCAAGTTTCAGGATGGCTCGGGCTTTAACATATCTCAAATTCACCTGATCTGACGCATCCCGTTAAACACACTATTCCACTACATAGTTAGTACACCTATTATTTGTTTAATTTAAAAAATGTTTGATTTACCCTGTAGGTTTACTACATAAACCAATATGTATGTAAATGTTACTTTACAATAATTACAACGACAAATGAATTTATTTTGACTATGCATTTTTAATTTCATCCCTTTAGGTATATTTAACAAATCCCAGTTATTATTCCTGTATTTGTGTTATTCATATTTTGAGCCACTCTGTAGATATGTGACAAAAACTATAAAAAAATTGAAAACATACTTAAAAAAAGTTTTTTTTCAACTAAATAAAATTAATATTGGTTTTTTATTTCTATTTGACGAGAAGTTATAGAAAAAACACTACAAAAAGTCACATTTTTCCAGTGGCGGATTTATTTATTTGAGACGAGTATTTAGACGGTTAGGACCCTAACATATCATAAATTCACCTCATTTAACGCATCCCGGTAAACACACTATTCCGTAGACAATTAGTAAACGTGTCATGCGTTGTATTAATTTTGTTTTTGAAATATCCTGTAAGCTAATCACATAATCTATTATGCAAACATCACTCTAGAATAGTTAAAGCAACTCACATGAAAGCAAGTGAAGTTAATTTTAAAGATGCATATTTAGTTTCCTTTCTTTATATTTAATAAATCTAAGGTATTTTTCCCATATTTTTTTATTATTTTGAGCCACTCTGTAGGAATGTGACGGAAACTATATGTCAAAAACTGATAAAATTCTTAAAAGAACTATTTTACCAATAAAGTAAAGCTAATATCAGTTTTTTATTTTTATTATTTTATTACAAAAAAACTACAAATGGTCATATTTTCCCATATTTCAGTGGCGCACATTTAAATAAGTATAGCTCGAAAACGAATCCTATGACCCCCCTAATTTTTTTTGGTAAAAATATCAGGAAGGTTTGTCCTTCAACATATCTCAAATTCAGCTCATCTGACGCGTCCCGGTAAACAATGTATTTAGTGCCTCCTCCTTTGAAAAAAACCTAAAAATGGTAACTTTTGGAATGTCTGCGGATTTTCGGTTTTCGCAGCTAAAATTTAAAAAAATATAATAATTTTGTTTTAAGGTTAAATTTTACACATTTTTGATGCATTTATGTGTCATCATAGCTTTAGGGCTTTAACTTTGTTAAATTATAAAAAAAATTGAACACTACTATAAATGGAGGGGGGATAATAAAAGTTGGACCAAAAACTGGGTTGGCAAATCCAGATCATGAATATGTGACCTATTCTTTGAATCCATTGTCAAACTGCGGTCCTCATATTTTGCATACTCCACTACCTCCAGCGCCTGCACTAGTCGTAGCGTAAAACTAATTGCCTTTTAACTAGACAGAATAGCTCAAAGAATATATATGCCAAATTTTATTAAAATGGGTTAAATAGTTTCTGAAATTAGCAATATCAAGTAATTGTCCTCTAACTTACCATATTTTTTGTTTTTAACATTGCACTGTCACTAATATTCGCACACAAAGTGAAAAAACACCGCATTGACGCGCTTGCGCAGTTTGTTGTATTTCCTGCATTTCCCAAGTATTTACCGGTATTTCCCGGTATTTCCCGGTATTTCCCGGTATTTCCTGGTATTTCCTGGTATTTCCTAGTTTTTCCTAGTATTTCCTTGTACTTCCTAGTATTTCGCAGTACTTTCCAAGTATTTTCTGGTATTTCCCCTAGCCTGTACACCAAAAGGAAATAACGAGCCATCCCTTGAAGTAAACTCGCGGTAAAATATCATATAGAGCCACTGATCTCAACTAAAGATGTTTGACAGAGCTGAACTGGTCATTTTCCACTGCGACCTCTAGGGGTGTTGGCTTATACTTCGCTTGTAAGGTCACTGCGTTCTAACGCCTGGCGACGCAGATTTCGTGATCCAGTAACCCTACATGCTTGTTCACCATTACTAGGGGTAGCCACTTGTACTTAGAATTTGCAAAAAAATGGCGGCCAACGTTCCACGACCCTATGGGTGGTTGCTCAGTAGTCAAAGGGCTATCTAATTATTTTTTAATATCTATGATTGCTATACATACTTATTGTTATTTTCGGCCTTTATGACAAATTAAAAAACTTTCCTGGCTGGCCAAAACCTTATAATAGACACTTATTGGAATAAAACCTGACCTTATTTTAAAACCGACCTTATGGTGACAGATTTACATATAAAAAACAGCTGCTCTCCTTAAAAATTCGGCCTTTGTGTATTTAGAAACTGGATTTATTAGTGTCGGTATTTATTAAATGAAAGTTAGCGACTTATTATTAAATTTGGCTTTGGTATATCAATTTTGAGAGGTCAGCTATTAGTAAATGTGTCACAATAAAGTCGACTTTACAATAAAGTCAGGATCTATTCCAATAAGTCCCTATTATTACCCGGTCCAAAGAAGATAACATTGTTCTACTTGAAAAATGTTATTGTACTATTTACTTATAGCCATATAAAGCCATGACAAAGTGGCTTCAAATTCCTTTAGCAATATAGTTATAGCATCGAAGCAATTTATATGTTCTCTGGTTATAGTTAGTACATGTCAAACTTTATTAAGTGAATTAAATAATTTATTTTTTTTAAACTTTCATGTGAATATATTAGTCAAATAACATTACGTCAGACTGAAAAGGTTCTTGCCATACGCAGTTACTCTTTTGTGGCTTTGACATGATATAAGCTGCGTTCGGTATTTACGTCGGATTAATCTTTTTGATCGAAATCGTTCGTTGACTCCATCTAGATCTAGGGGAGGTAGATCTGAAACGTTCAGTAATTCTGCTCAAAGTAGTCGGAAGTAAATCTGGTTGCTCGTTGCAATTTGACCGACGAAACAGATTAATCCGAGATTGTGACGATATGTTGGGTATTTGTTTTGTTTACAAAAATAATATTTTTATGAAAAATGATTGAAATTGAAATATTTGATGTTGAAGAAAAGAAATTATATAAATTTCCCACATCACAGGAATATTTTGTTAAAATTTTAGCTGGGTGTAAGTTGCAATATGTACATAATATTTTTGGTTATGTTTAAGGTTATAACCATTTTTAAAAATTTGACAGATTTAATCCGGATTGTTCATTAATTCCAATTTTCTCACGCTAATCAGTAATTGCGTGACCAAAAATCCGTCGGCATAACCTTTAAACGCCTTCGCACTGATAACGCTCCAGAATTTACTATTACTAATTGAAGGAATAAAAAAGCATACAAAGTAAAAGAAAGGTCTTTTACAACCTTTCTTTCGAGGAACGGAATTGTCCACGAAACCACACCAATCCGTTCTCCGCAGAGTAAAGGAAAGATTGAACGATTCCACTAACATTATACCAAATTATTTTATTCCAAGGATAAAAAATTAAATCGAAATGAACTCCAACATTATTTAAATCAATATTATTATTTTTACAATTTTAACCATCGTCATTCGGCATTAAATACTAAAACATTACAAGAATTTTTAGTATTTTAATGTGTTAGAAATATAAAAATGGAAATAACAATTTTTAATTAACATTTTATTTTTGTATATTCTCTTGGACAATATGTTCCTAATAAATTAACTATTTCAGCATTTAAACTAGTTATTTGATCTTTATATTTTTTTACCACAGTTTTAAAAAATAGATCAGAATCTAAAGATTTAAATAGATCAATATTTTTTTTTAATTCTTTTTTTTCTTTATTTAACTTATCTAATTTTTCTTGTATTTTATTTTTTTCTAAATTATTTTTATTCAATTCTTTTTCTACTTCTAAATTAACTCTATTTAGTTCATCTTCTTTTTCTTTAAGTAATTCATTTTTAATCTTTAATCTTTCTTTTAATTTTTCTATTGTTTTAGCTAAATTATTTGAACCTTCTTCTAAATGCAAAATATTAATTGTTTTTTGAAGTTCCTGATTTTTATTTTTTAATTCTTTTATTTCTTCATTTAATTTAATATTTGAATTATTTGAATTATTTAATAATAGTTTCTCTTGTTCAAGTTTTTGAATTTTTTTATTTGAATCGTTCAATTGATTTTCTAAATCTTTTATTTTTAAATTAACTCTATTTAATTCATCTTCTTTTTCTTTAATTAAATTAGTTTTTTCCAAATTAATTTTATCTAATTTATTTTGAAGAATTTCTATATTAAAATTTGAATCATTCAATTGATTTTCTAAGTTCTTTATTTTTAAATAATTATCATTCGAGTTTAGTAACGGAAAAAGTTTTTGATGAATGAAACAAAAACTCCTTTTTGCCCGATTAGCCACGAAACTTGTTTGATTTTTAAATTCACGGGTACGAAATTCCACGTTTGTTAATTTATTATTTTTCAAATCTTTTTTAAGTTGATTATTTTCGTTTTCTTTGTCTGGTAAATCTTTTATTAATTCAGTAATATTTGAATTTAAATTTAATGTTTTTTTATTTGAATTATTCAATTGATTTTCTAAATATTTTATTTGTAAATTTAATTCATTTAATTTATTTTCTTTTTCTTTAATTAAATTAGTTTTTTCTGAATTAACTTTATCTAATTTATTTTGAAGATTTTTAATTTTATTATTTTGTACATGGTTAAAAACACTTCCATCAATTTTTTTACCAGAATTTGCTCCATGTTTTATACGATACACATGGCCTTTATCGGGGCCATAATAATATCTATATCCAAGTTGTGTATCGACAGCAAATAACCTGGCACCATCAACTATTCCAGGAATCCAATGTAAAACATTTTCTCTTTTATTTCTATTTAATTTTTCTAAATTATTTGTTTGTGAATAATTAATTTCATTTTTTGTTGAAGCTGAGGCGTTTCCAATAGTTCTGGTCATTCCGGTCATTCTGGTCATTCCGTTTCCCGCTATTGTTATGGTTCCTAAAAATCGTAGTAATTTTTTCATATTAATTAACTTTCTTTTTGTAAATTTTTATTAATTAATAAATTTACCCGGTAACCACGCCCCTTTCTTAAATTTATAAATTTAATTAATACAAATTAATTATAAACAAGTAAATAAAAAAGTCTATCAAAAATTAAATCAAACTTTTTTTAAAAACTCTATTGTGCTTGCCATAAGTCTGTGGTATATTACAAGTGTAGAAACCCTTTCTTTGAATTAGGCTTGGGAAGTACTGAAATTTCCGGAACAGATAGTACCTATTGAATTTTGACCAGTCATTCTTTTAAGTTTCCCTTGTCTATTTTATACGCGGGTAAGTCCATATCAAATCAACCAATGGTTTGGACCTTGTCACCTTTGATTTTCATAATTTTTGGTCAAATTTTTTACTAAGTAGAAAGAAGTAAAAATGCAACTTTTTAAATTATTTAGCAGTCTAATTCTTGAGTTATTAATTATTTTAAATGCCTAATATCGTCTTTTTGAGCACTGACTTGATTTCTTTAAACCTTGTTATTCATAAAGTCTTGGGATATTAAGGTAAAAGTTGCTGTGTAATCTTACAGATATACAAGCTTAATTATGGTATGGCGAGTCGCATCCTTCTTGTAAAAAAAATGCAGGGGTCTCATCACAAAATTTATTTATTTATTTTTTATTTTGTTCAATTTTTTTTTATTTGTTTTCTAGACTATTTATTTATATATGGGCAGAGACATTTGTTCGATGATATAGGCCAAGTTTTGTCATGGGATGACTAAGTTGCTATTTAAAAATTTATTTTTGTAAATTGATGTTGTTCAAAATTCTTTTATTTTACCTTAAATATAACTATTTGACAATTCCCTTACTTTAATATTATAACTATACTTAGCCGTGACTGGAATTATACTATTTAAACATATTTAATCATTTTCACTTACTTATTACGACGCCTAAGTTAAGATTACACATCCACTCTCATTTCTGGAATTTCTCACTATCGTGGGGTAATTTTCATGATCATAGGGGCTGCAACATTTAGTGGAAAATACCAACCAGTATTTTTTCGATTTTTAATCTACCATTTCGATTTCGGTAACTACGTAAAATCAAATCAATTTCTAGAACGGCTACGTCGCAAAGCCAAACAGACTGAGAAAACACGCCACGGAACGTCATGTTTACGCAACTTTTGTTTTTTACAAAAAGTCATCAGTCAAAATAATACGCCACCTCTAATATTTAATTACCTTACGGCCGATTTTGCCACTATTTTAGGATCAGTGGCGGTTCCTCCATAATTGCACATGTGCACGTGCGCTCCCAAATTTTACTTAACAAAATATTAAAATCTGACCATTCTTCAATTAATAATTTCATCATAAAGGATCAATAAATCCCAAAAGGAATTCACCAATGACTTAAATACTAACTAAAAATGAATCCCGGTATGTATGTGTTTGTATTTGAGTTGAAACGAGAATGCGTAGGTCGGCTACCGCCGGCGCCGTGCTTAACTGGATCCAAATTCTGTGCGCCGTGGATGTTATGTCGCATTCTAATTACGAAATATAGAAAGAGAGGACGACATGTCCCTATGGAATATTACAGTACACAGAATCTGGGCCTTACTTTGGTTCATGCTCTTGTGAATCAATTGCGGTGATCGATGCCGCCCGCACCTCCTTGATGCCACCCGCGTCACCGGTTTTCGTTGGGTGTGAAAGTTGCAGCTTAAATTAATGCACTGAGAGAACTTGGCGTTATCGGTCGGGCCGTATTGTTTTGACTACGACGATTTCGTAGTTTATCGATGACCCTAAAAATTGGGTGTGGCCCGAGGGGTGGCTCGATCGCCGATTTTTGTACACCAAAAGGAAATACCTATGGTATTTCCTGGTATTTCCCAGTATTTCCTCAAATTTCAATGGTATTTTCCAGTATTTCCCAAGCACTGATTTCCTAGTATATTTCCCAGTACTTCCCAAGTATTTCCTGGTATTTCCCCTAACCTGTACACCAAAAGGAAATACCGAGCCACCCCTCGGTGTGGCCGCAATTTTTTTTTGGTGTGCACCCCTAAAGTTTTACACCACGCGCCACCACTGTTTAAACATTGCAGCGAGAAAGGGCGAAAAGGGGGAATTTATGTACAGGTTCTCAAGTATACATGTGAACCCGGCATAATGTAAGTAGGTTTTTTTAATTAATTGTTTTTTATTTAAATGTCAACGTAGCGAAACCAGATGCCCATGGTGTCCACGTTTTTATAATATACATGCTACATAAATAAGATGCCTTGTAACAATATGTGCATTTTAGATATTAATTTTTATAGTAATAAAAATATCAAACAAAATATGCATTAAGATATAAATATTTTTTTAAAACTAGGATCCCATTATCATCTTAAGGTAAAATTTAGCATACATGTAAACAAATAGTCTAAGAAAAGAAATTATAAAAATTAAGAAAAAGAAAAAATATATTTTTGATATTTCATCAAAAATATAATTTTTGCATAGACCCTTTGTCCTTTTTTTTAGGAAATTAGGCTATTAACACATCAAAGCTTGGCTTGTGAATCGTTCTCTATATACAGCTTGTTTTAGCTAATTATCCTAAACGGTTTAAAAATTATAGAAGTTTAAAGAAACCGATCCAGGCTAAAAATGGGTCAATATTTTTATTTTTGGAAATGCATAACTCAAAAAATATGCAACGAAAAAATTTTAAAATTTGTATTTTTACTTTTTATCAGGCGGAGAATCACTACACAAAAACTCAAGGTTCAAAAATATTTTTAAATTGGTTGAATTGATGTGGACTTGGACCCACGTGCTGAAGTTTTTTTACCAACAAATTTAAAAAGTCAATTTTGTCGTGTAAAAGACAACTTTGACCCACGTGTGTGTGTGTGTGTATTAAAACCATTAAAAACCATTAACGGAAAAAAACACGCGTTCCGCCATGTTAAATTCAATAATTGAACCCAAACGTATTGCTTGGATTAAGAAAGTAGACGCTTTTAATAAAATTTGAAAAGGACTGCTTTCAAATTACCCTGACAATTAGAATTAATTTTTTTTATTGATTTAAATTTAAGAAATTTCTTTGTATTTTGGAAATTTCAGAATACAAAGCGATTATCTTGTGTTGACGTAGTTGCTTATCTGTTTGGCATTTTTTTAACAAATTAAAACGTATTTATCTTAAGGTAACTGCTAATAAGTGTCTTTAAGTTTAGAAAAGAGATGGCGCTGAGAGCACACATTTTTAGAGGCCCTTTCCCAGTACAGATATATTTTAGACGTACGTGCTTTTACACCACGGTCCGTAAAGAAATCGGTTGTCTGGTAACTTCCAGCCAATAAGAACTCGGCATCCTATGACGCGGCAGTTTTCCTGATCCACGATCAATAAAGGGAGACCTATACGTTAAATTATGAGAGAAATCAAGATAGAAATATTTAAAAGCCAGAAAAATGCCAAAATTTATTAAAAAATTAAATAGTTTGAAAATTAATGAAAAAAATTTCAATAGTTTAATAAATATCAGATTCAGGACACGATTATAAATACTTTTCCCAAGTTAAATCGACTCTCTACATATTATAAATTTTTTTGGTGGGTAGGAACATGGCCAAACCGAAGTTAAAATCCTTTATCTATGGGTAGGAAGTAACTAATGTTATAATTTTTTTTTAATTTTTCATCCCATCTTCTTAACGCATTTTCAAGAAAAATCATAATAAAAATACATTGACTGTAACGCAAGGGTAATAATCCTTCCCTCCTGCTTGAGCGTTATACAGGGTGTTCTAAGTTAAGTGTCCACCATTGCTAACTTTTTTACTATTAAAGATAGAAAAAAGGTTAAATTGGCATTATTTTAAATTAAAAATTACGTATTGTAATTTTATTTGGTAGAAAGAAGTCTAAGCGTAATTTTGAACTTGGAATATCTTTGTTATTTTTAACATAATAAATCAAAATACAGGAATTGAAAGACCTATCAGAAAAAATTATAAAATGCTTGTGTGTGTGTTGTGTTTAATTAAAATTGGTTTTATGTTTTTTGAAAAAACTTGATGTTCGATTTTTTTTGATTTAAGCATCTCAAAGAGCGTCAAAAATTGTACTAATTAAAAATAAGTTTTAAGATCATGGTTCCGTAAAGTAAACAGTAAGACATAAGCTGCAAGGAAAAATTAACTGTTTCGTTTGGTTACAGTAAAAAGTAAGCAGAAAGAACTAAGATATCAATCATTTCTTATTGCATACTTCACACGAATACCTACTTATTATAACTTACTTAAACGGAACTCAAAATCCAGCTTTAGGCAATTGTTAACGTTTGTTTTTTGCCCTGAATTTAGCACAAAATAATAAAAAGCGGATAAAATTTCTTTTAGTTAGTGATTGGTATAAAGCGAGAATTTAGTAAAATGCTGGTTCAAAAAATTAGATTACCAATCACCTGCGAATAATTTTAATTAATTATTAAATCTGAGCTGAAATAATTACGAACAGTTGAAAATGCACTTACCCCTGTTTTTGCAGCGTGTTGTTCGTGACGTCTTTCACACAGAAGTGATTTTCGACAGCAAAATGTCATATCGATGCGCGCACACCCATTGTACAAATTCAACTGGATAGTGCGCGAAAATGCAATTGAACATGCTCATAAAGTAAAATAAAATAAAGGTTTCTATCGCATTCGCCAAAACTTTTAAGTCCAATACGGGCGTAGTAAACGCGAAAAAATACAAAATAAAAGAGAATTCTTATACCCAATAGTATATAAACAAAGGCGAGTGAATTTTGGACAGATAGTCTTTAGTACATTTATAGCAAGCGCAGAACAAGTATTTAAACATTTACAAGACGACAAGACCCAAAATGTTCAAAATTTCCTCGCAAAAGACGAAATTACGCTATAAACAGCGTTTGACTACTGATTCCTAGAAAAACTGCGACGTATTTCTGACGTCACGGCCGCCATGACACCAAGTTACCAGACAACCGGTTTCTTTATGGACCGTGCTTTTACACCAAATTAATTCATGAAGAAATTTACGAATGAGATCAGTGTCGTTATTCTTGAAATCTCGCCGAGCGAGTACTCCTCGAAATTCGAGCGAGAACCAATAATAGAGACAGTTGGACTTTTACCCAATTTTAAGGGAGTACTCCCCAGGGGGATTTCAAGAATACTGATACAGCTGTTCATTTTCGTATCGCCTGTCAAAATTTTAACATTTACGTCAAATATTTTTGTGTAAATTGCAAGACCCTTGAAAAATACTCTGCCAATCTATGGACACCTAAGCTCACACTAGGTACTATAGTTATAGTGTGAGCTAATATAATCAAAAACTGAAATATATTTTATTCAACTCCAGACTTAATTACCTTTCGTTTGATACCACACAAGCCATGTTTTGACTTAAACTCAAATTTTTTTAATCTTAAAAAAAAAACTAAAATGTATTTTGTTTAACTCCAGACTCAATTACCTATCGTTTGATATCACACACGCCATATTTTCACTTAAACTCTAATTTTTGACATCTACCCCCACCCTTTTTTTAAAAATAAACTAAAATTCATTTTTTTAACTCCAGACTTAATTACCTTTCGTTTGATATCACACACGCCAAATTTTCACATAAACTCTAATTTTTGGAATCTACCCCCACCCTTTTATTTGGCTTGCGTTCGGTGGATTTTGTTCATTTTTAAATGGGACCATCTCGACCCAAGACCCAGCCTAGGTACCAAATTTCATTAAAATCGGACAAGCGGTTTTTGAGTTATGCGGGTTGGTCGTTACAGACAGACATACAGACAGACAGACAGACAGCAAATCAAAAAAGTTTCAAAATCATCTGAAATGCAAAGATATATAAAAAATTTTGAAATCGAAGCAACTTTTTTTTTTCTAATAAATTAGGATCACCATAGCTCACACTACTTGTAGTAGTAATGTGAGCTAAAAACTTTATAGTGTAAAAAAGTTACTAAATATTGATATTGAAAGATCGGACAGATCGGTTTTCATTATGTTACCTATTGCAGCTCTTATAAAGAAAATTCTTACACATCTATCCAAAAAAAAAATGCTTACCTAAACAGAGGAAACCCATTACAGCACATTGAAAGTTAATCATTTCGGGCGATTTTGTTTTCTTAAGATTAAAATGTGTAATATAGGTTTTAACGACAACCTTTAAAGTGTGCTAAAAATAATATTATATTACATTATCTCATCATTAATAAGATATGAACCGTTTATTAATATTAAATATGAGTGGGATTGTCCCATAAATGGTGGACAAACAGCAAGTAAGGCCTAATTGCATTTCAACAGGGCCGTCGTAATTAAGGTCACTATATAACGAAGTTCCTTCTAAAACTTCGTTATACGGCCGATTTTGGGGGCTGCCGAAGACCGCCTTTTACTTTTCATTAGTTAGTTTCGTTGGTTAGTAGTATATGTCAAAATCTAATGAAAAGACTTTTATAATTATGCAGAATAGAAAAAGAAAAATAAACAGTGTTTGACGAATTTAAGCCAATGAAGCATATGAAAAAGTATATGACATTATTTTTTTTTTAATTTTAAAGCATAAAATAGGCGCTTAAGGTGTGTTTGCATGTATAAAAATGATTGAACTATACATAAACAGTGCGAGCGAGTGATTGCTTCGAGATTCACACCTGAATCAGGGTCATATAATTTAGTCATAGACATTGCCAAAATAAATTGAAATTTAGAGGGTATTTCAATTTACAATGCAATTGCAGTAAATTTGCTGAAACGTTGCATTTGACTTATCGTATCTAGGATTTTGTCAATTTTCCAGCGACCTAAAAAGTTTTGATACGAGTTTGTAAGCTAATAAATATCAAACGCTTTAATACCATTACGACTGCGTAAAATGTAAAGTTTTAAATTAGAACCACTTTTTGGCACATCTTGATAATTTTTTCCGAAGTTTTTTTCTCAAAAACTCAAAAATAATAATTTGATTTTATATTTCTTCCATTGCATTTGATAGCTTGATAATGTTTAAGAAATTAGTTTGGTAAGTTGGACTTATTTTTAGAAGAATTAGATAACTTTTACACCGCACAAACGGGATTCAAAGAAACAGAAATCTTTATTGGAGATATAAATATAGATATCCTTGACAGGACAAATGATAAAGTTAACTTATATAACAATACCTTATTCACAATAGGTCTGATTCCTGCATAAATAAGGTCACTAGGGGTGAGTCGAATTTAGCACTAGATCACATATTCTTAAGAAACGAATATTTTTTAAAAAACAATCATTTAATTAAGGCAATTGTTTACAAAAATACATTATCAGACCATAACGCAATACTATTATCACTAAGAGACCTTAAAAACAAACAAAGTATAGTAGAAAGAAAAAAATATACAAAACGCGAAATTAACATGCAAAACCTATTATCACAACTACAGCAAGAAAACTGGGAAAATGTAATCAATAAACAAACAGTGGAAGAAAGTTACTCTGAATTTATTAAACAATATAAAAAATATATTCTGGAAAATACGAGAGAAAAAAAAATTGCAAATTCAAATTATGGAAGAAAATGTTGGATAACTAAGAGCAATTAAAAAACGAAATACACTTAAAATTCAATTAAGAAGAAACTACTCTGAACAATTACTTAACTATTATAAAAACTACATAAAAAGACTAAATATTCTAATTAAAAAAACAAAAAATAATTATCACAAAGCTGAAATATACAACTGCCAAAAAAATTATAAAGAAATATAGGAAGTTATAAATAAGATTACAGGAGAAACAAAAACGAAAAAAATACCAATCGGTGACATCGAGGATGACAATGGGGAAATAATAAAGAATAACACAAATAAAGCAAAAATAATAATAATACAGAACAAGCAGTTTTTAATCTCATCAACAGCATAGTACAAAATATAGTGAACCATAGAACAATTAAACCACAATGAGAAAACATTGGCATTCGAAACAAAGCTTATAAAATTTGGAAAAGTACCTCAGGGAGAGGCCGCGACAGGTGAAGGTTAATGGTGAATACAGTGAGTATCAAAATATAGAAACCGGTGTGCCCCAGGGTACAGTTCTGGGCCCAGTCCTGTTCCTCATTTATATAAATAACATAGGTGGTGTTTTGGCGGGGGAGAATTCCCTTTTCTCGTTCGCAGAAGCTGCCGCCGGAAAATTTAAATGAAAAACATGGGAGAAGTTTATCAGAAGGATGGGCTCAACACCTTAAAGCAGTGGTTTATGCAGCAGACTAAATGAAAAAAGAACAGTTTTTATAGCATTTTATGCAACAAGTGCTGATTAGGCACAACAAACCACAATTAAAGTGCATTTAAAATCTTGTAAAAAAAGTCAATTGTAACTGTAAATATATAAAAAAGTAGTCTCATGGTTGATCAGCACCTGAAGTGGAATGAACATGCAAATCTGACAGTAGAAAGGTTTTTTTAAATCAAAGATATACCTAATGAAAAGCTACTAAAAATGATCTATGAGTCACGGGTCTATTTCATCCTAAAGTACATACATAATAGTTTGGAGTAGTATGTAAAAAAATGCATTAGAAAATTTAGCTACAACTCAAAACACAATTTTAAAAATTTTGTTTAAAAAATACAGGCTTTTTTTAACTACCCAATTATACAAAGATTTTAAAATTTTCAACATAAAAAACCTTTACGCGTTCCATTGTTTCAAATTTTTAAGCTCCAATCAACAATTATTTTCTTTAGCTCAAAATACAAATAATGTAACTGGATCAATTACTTACTAGTCGGAATCTACAAATCCCAAAAACGATTAATAATGCATTAATAATGTAACCCAAAGATTTGCTACATTTTTTATTCCAATTTTTTTTAATTTACTTCCTAGAAACATAACAAATAGCCTACAAAATAAAAAAATATTTAACAAAGAAGTAAAAATTTATATTTTAAATCTTTCAAAATTTATTAAATTATTTGACAGTTAATGTAGGAATTGAAGATTTTAAAAACTTTCCAATGCAAGTTCAAACCAAGAAAAGCTTATAAAACTCCTAACTCCTAAACTCTAACTCCACTAAGCCGAAGCTATCTATACCTATGGGAAAAGGTAAAATAATAATAAAAAAATAGTGTTATCTCGGGAAAAAAATAAACTATGGTAGTACATCTGCACGCAAGCAAAGGACTGTAATGCCAGTGCTTAGGCAGATGTGATCCCAATGATACTTAAATTTAGGATAGAAATTTAAAAAGTTAAAAAATAGGTAACTAGTATAAGCTAAGTATAGTATAGGGTTTGCTGCAGCGAACAAAGCAGCACGTGTTTTTTTTACGCTCGGTCAAAACATCGTCAGACAGTAGAGATTATTTTACGAGAAACCTTGTTTTTTTCTAAATTGAATTTTGTGACCAAAACTTAAACCGGTACAAGCAAAATATTTGATTTTTTTGTGTCGAAAAATTCATTTCGTAAACTAAAATCAATAAATACAACAAGGCAATATAAAGCGTGCGGTTATTAGATTTTTTTTAAAAAGAAAACAGTGGGCAAAAATTGCTGTAAGTAAAACTAAAAAAAAAAATACAAAAATGAGTGAGGTTTCTCAACAGTTATCAACTATTTTGGCTCAAATGTCAGTACTTACACAAAATGTTACTGACATTAAGAATATAATGTACGATCATGGCGAAAAAATCGACAAATGCATTCAGAGTATAGCGAATCTACAAGATGAAAATAAGAAGTTACAAGACAGAGTTCTTAATCTAGAAACTGAAATGAACCAAGGTGCAACCAAGTGGTACACTGAGATTAGAATGCGCTTAGAGCGGGAGAAAAATCTTCTATTTTTTAATGTCACAGAGGATGAAAATACGGAAAAACATGTTCAAGAAATTTCAAAAGCCATTGTTCCTCCACCTGAACCCCCAATATCGTACCACAGCGTCCACAGATTAGGGTTCCCAACGAAAAACAAAAATAGACCCATAAAAGTTATTCTCGACGATAAAAAAGGTGTCTTGAATGTATTTAAGAACAAAAAAATTTCCTACAACAAAATACCCGGGTCTTCAGATTAAAAGTGATAAAACACCCACCCAGCTACAAGAGTTAAAGGAAATCTACACTGAAATGGAAAATAGACAAAATTCTGGAGAGAATGTTGTTGTTCGCTATTTCAACAATATTCCAAAAATTGTAGCAGCTAAAAGAGCTCGAGAAGATAGTGTTTCTCCAAAAAACCTCCACACGAAAGTACTTCGGGCAGCATAACAAATAATAACTTTATCCAGACTTCCAAACGAGTTACAATTATTTCGTGAAATATTAGCGGGTATAAAAATCTACAATCTTGTTTAGAAGAAAACTCTATAGACTTTGAAATTCTTTGTTTGTCCGAAACATGGCAGTTAAGGAAAACTTTTTGGGAAGGCCTAGTGGGGGCCTAGCTATTTTATTTAAAAAACAGTTTAACATCCAAATACTTGAAATAACGCCTTGGTGGATTTTATGTATTTTTACTTATGCTCAAATACAACTTATTATTTGCTATTGCTATTTTAAACCTTGCTGCAACTTAAATTATTTATTAGACCTTTTTCAAATGTCAATTGAAAATATTACGAACTTATATCCTGATTGCACCTTTATTGTGTCGGGTGATTTTAATTGTAGAGTTGGTGAGGTGTCCAATATTCCTGAGGAGTTGCTCGAAAATACAAACTTATTCCTGCACTCGGTGAGTAATGATAAAACTGTAACTCCTAAAGGGCGTTTGCTTCCAGACTTTATGGACGATAACAACTTGTCCCTAATTAATGGTCCCATATCAGGGGACAGACCAGCAAAGTACACACTTTGTAATAAAAATGGCAGTAGTGTAATTGAACTAACATTTTGCAACAATGTAAAATTATCAGTCATCTATAACTTTGGGCGATCATTTCCCTACTTGCACCTATCTGGATCTATATTTCTCTCGTTCACCAAAAATAACGACATGCTGTGTGCAAAATATATTAACTTTAAAATGGGACCATACCAAATCCATTATCTTTCAAAACGTTATACAAACTCCCCTAATGTTGGCCTACAATCAGCTGATCCTAACATTTTATTTGAAAATTTGCAAAAAACTATTTGGAAAGCAGCGGAATATGCAGGGTTATCCTATAAAAAAACAACTAAACAAATAAAGCAAAACAAACCGCGGTTTGACCATGAATATTTTGCAGCAAAAAAACAGGTTAAATCGTCGCTCAAAATTTGTAAAGATAAAAATTTTTTGGAGCCCTTTAAAACAACATTTTTAAATGATAAAATATATTTTAAAAACTTAATTATTAAAAAGAGACAGAATTATGATAACGAAATATTAAACGCATTGGCTTGCACAAAAAATGCAGCTGTTTTTTGGAAAACATTAAAGTTATTCATGTACAGGGATAATTACTGCCCAATTTCCAAAGATAAGTGGGAAAAATTCTATGATGCTAGATTAGTTAAAAAACCTGTTTTTTTGATGCTGGTAATTATATTTTTGACTCTGCCATTACTTCTATTGAAATTCAACGATGTCTTAATATGTGCAAATAGGGAAAGGCAGCAGGAAATGACGGAATTTGTTATGAGTTTTTAAATACTTACCCCAAAATACTTACCCCCAAGTGCCAAACAGCTGGTTACAAGTGATATTTAAAATGTTACATAAAAAGGGCCCTAAAGAAAACCCTGAAAATTATAGGGGAATCGCGCTAAAATACTTACGCAGATATTGCAAGAACGTATTTCTGTATTTTTAGAAAACAACAGTATTCTTCTGGAGTGCCAGTTAGGCTTTCATCAAAAACGTGGTTGTCTGGACAATATTTTTATACTCAACTCCTTAATACAAATTCATCTCAGACTACTAGGCAGGAAAATAGATGTAGCGTTTGTAGATTTCAAACAAGCCTTCGATTCCCTCAAATATGGTTTAATGTGGGAAAAGCTTTATAAAATTGGAATAAGTACAAAGTTAATTCGCATTATCAAAAATATGTACGATAAAGCCACAATGTCAATAAAATCTAATGAGTATACTACTAAAACATATGAAATAATCGAATGAGTCCTCCAAGGCGAATCTTTAAGCCCGTTGCTTTTTTGAGAGTTTTTTTTATTCTAAGGGACATGTTGGGCTGAATATAGATAATATAATTAGCATAATTTTATTAGCATTTGCTGATGATTTAATGTTAATTAGTGATAGTCAACGCGACCTGAACAAAAAACTCAAAACCTTACAAGAATATGCGGAAAAAAACTATCTAACGGTAAATACACAAAAGACTAAAGTAATGATTTTTAGTAAAGGTGGTTTCTACCAGATTCACAATAGTCATAAATTCTATTATAATAATCAAGAACTTGAAATAGTACGAAACTATACTATAGGATTATTTAATGAAATGGCTAATAAAAGTGTAATAAAATGCAAGCAAGCCTTTGCAGCTGTAACAAGCTAATGGCACGAAGTAAAATGAACCATTGGCATTCCAGAAGAAAACTCTACGATAGCGAACTTATACCTTCTTTAACTTATAGCATAGGAATTTCGGGTTTAAGACAGGAAGATATTATTGAGCGAGTGCAGGTTACTCTGTCTTCAAAAAAATACTCCTGATTACATAGTTCGCCTAGGAACATGCTCAGTCAAACTGTCCGTACTAATTTTCAGAGCAGCTTTGTCTTGGATATTTAAGCTAGCTAAAATGCCTAATGAAAGACTTTCTAAAATTTGCTACTTACGGCTAAGCGCCCTAAGCTATACTTGCACAGAAAAATATAACTGGATTTTACAAATTAGAACTTTTTTTAAACGAATTGGCTGTGCGGATATCTTTGAAGTCTGTCTTAATGGACACGTTAATACGAATCAAACAATCAGAGATCTATCAGACAGACTTCTGAGAGTTCTCGTACAGCGTGATCTGGAGATGGTATACCAATCCTCTTTTTTAGTATTTGCGTCAAAATTAACATATGATACTGATAACACTAACCTTCTGAGTTATCTCTCAACTTTGGACTGCATATCATAACTACTTAAAATTAACTTGTCAAAATAATACCTACATTATTCAAACAGACAAAGTATGCATAGTATGCAACTTGTTTAAAATCGAGACTATCCAACATTTATGTTTCGAATGCCCACTATATTCTAATTACCGCAGTTGCTACCTTTTCAGAAACAATATCAAGAATATGGATAACCTTTTAAGTGAACTTGATAATAACAGCAATCATAATCTAACTGCTAAATACAATTTTATCGCTGGCACAATGAAGTTGCGTTTTTTTTTTTAACAGCCGAATGGTGGTAATATATGTTTATTTTGCAACTTTTAGCCCACACTACTACTATACTAAAAAGTTGCTCCGATTTCCAAAAATTTTATATATCTTTGCGTTTCAGATGATTTTGAAACTATTTTGTCGCGCCGTCTGTCTATCTGTATGTCTGTTTGTATGTCTTGTCTGTATGTCTGTCTGTATGTCTGTCTGTCTGTCTGTATGTCTGTATGTCTGTCTGTCTGTATGTCTGTCTGTCTGTCTGTCTGTCTGTATGTCTGTCTGTCTGTATGTCTGTCTGTATGTCTGTCTGTATGTCTGTCTGTCTGTATGTCTGTCTGTATGTCTGTCTGTATGTCTGTCTGTATGTCTGTCTGTATGTCTGTCTGTATGTCTGTCTGTATGTCTGTCTGTATGTCTGTCTGTATGTCTGTCTGTATGTCTGTCTGTATGTCTGTCTGTATGTCTGTCTGTATGTCTGTCTGTATGTCTGTCTGTATGTCTGTCTGTATGTCTGTCTGTATGTGTGTCTGTATGTCTGTCTGTATGTCTGTCTGTATGTCTGTCTGTATGTCTGTCTGTATGTCTGTCTGTATGTCTGTCTGTATGTCTGTCTGTATGTCTGTCTGTATGTCTGTCTGTATGTCTGTCTGTATGTCTGTCTGTATGTCTGTCTGTATGTCTGTCTGTATGTCTGTCTGTATGTCTGTCTGTATGTCTGTCTGTATGTCTGTCTGTATGTCTGTCTGTATGTCTGTCTGTATGTCTGTCTGTATGTCTGTCTGTATGTCTGTCTGTATGTCTGTCTGTATGTCTGTCTGTATGTCTGTCTGTATGTCTGTATGTCTGTATGTCTGTCTGTATGTCTGTCTGTATGTCTGTATGTCTGTATGTCTGTATGTCTGTATGCCTGTATGTCTGTATGTCTGTATGCCTGTATGTCTGTATGTCTGTATGTCTGTATGTCTGTATGTCTGTATGTCTGTATGTCTGTATGTCTGTATGTCTGTATGTCTGTATGTCTGTATGTCTGTATGTCTGTATGTCTGTATGTCTGTATGTCTGTATGTCTGTATGTCTGTATGTCTGTATGTCTGTATGTCTGTATGTCTGTATGTCTGTATGTCTGTATGTCTGTATGTCTGTATGTCTGTATGTCTGTATGTCTGTATGTCTGTATGTCTGTATGTCTGTATGTCTGTATGTCTGTATGTCTGTATGTCTGTATGTCTGTATGTCTGTATGTCTGTATGTCTGTATGTCTGTATGTCTGTATGTCTGTATGTCTGTATGTCTGTATGTCTGTATGTCTGTATGTCTGTATGTCTGTATGTCTGTATGTCTGTATGTCTGTATGTCTGTATGTCTGTATGTCTGTATGTCTGTATGTCTGTATGTCTGTATGTCTGTATGTCTGTATGTCTGTATGTCTGTATGTCTGTATGTCTGTATGTCTGTATGTCTGTATGTCTGTATGTCTGTATGTCTGTATGTCTGTATGTCTGTATGTCTGTATGTCTGTATGTCTGTATGTCTGTATGTCTGTATGTCTGTATGTCTGTATGTCTGTATGTCTGTATGTCTGTATGTCTGTATGTCTGTATGTCTGTATGTCTGTATGTCTGTATGTCTGTATGTCTGTATGTCTGTATGTCTGTATGTCTGTATGTCTGTATGTCTGTATGTCTGTATGTCTGTATGTCTGTATGTCTGTATGTCTGTATGTCTGTATGTCTGTATGTCTGTATGTCTGTATGTCTGTATGTCTGTATGTCTGTCTGTCTGTATGTCTGTCTTTATGTCTGTATGTCTGTATGTCTGTATGTCTGTCTGTCTGTATGTCTGTCTTTATGTCTGTATGTCTGTATGTCTGTATGTCTGTATGTCTGTATGTCTGTATGTCTGTATGTCTGTATGTCTGTATGTCTGTATGTCTGTATGTCTGTATGTCTGTATGTCTGTATGTCTGTATGTCTGTATGTCTGTCTGTATGTCTGTCTATATGTCTGTATGTCTGTCTGTATGTCTGTATGTATGTCTTCATGGCTTTTTGCGTACTTTTTTATAGTCTCTGCTACAGTTTCGATTTTTAGATCTCGATGAAGGTCACTATTTCGAACGTACCAAGGTGCATTCACAATGTTTCTTAATACTTTATTTTGAAATCTCTGTAAAACTAGAATGTTACTCTCTTTAGCACAACCCCATAGTTGAATACCATATGTCCATACTGGTTTCAGTATTTGTCTATAAAGCAGTAACTTATTATGAATTGTTAAATTGGACTTCCTTCCAATTAGCCAGTTCATTTTTCTATGCCTTATCTCAAGTTCTTCTTTTTTTTTCTTAGCATGTGCTTTCAAGCGCAATTTGGCATCAAGTGTTATACCGAGATATTTTGCCTGATTTGAGTATGGCACGGGAATGCTGTTAATTGTTATTTGTATGTGATTTATATTTTTGTTTGTAAAATCAACATAAATTGATTTGGTTTCATTTAATTTTATTCGCCACTTTGTGGTCCAACTGTGAACTTCGGTGACTGCATCCTGAAGTTTTTCTATGCATTTTTCAATAGATTTTTCTACCGTCAATAAACCAGTATCATCGGCAAATGTTGCTAAGTGACAATTTTCTGGCTTTGGGATATCGCAAGTGAATAATAGGTATAGATAAGGGCCTAGTACACTACCCTGGGGCACGCCTGCTTGAATTTCTCTTAAATTTGAGTATGAGTCTTCCTGTTTTACTCTAAAATGTCTATCAGATCTGTATGATTCCAAAATATCCGAATATTGTTTTGGCAGAAACCGTTTTAGTTTAAAATTAAGGCCTTCATGCCACACTTTGTCAAATGCTTGTGCTACATCTAGAAAAACTGCAGAACAAACTTTTCCCTCTTCTAGTGCTTTTTCTATTATATTAGTAATTCTATGTACTAGATCTATCGTAGAATGCTTGTCTCGAAAACCAAATTGATGAGATGGAATAATTTCTTGTCTTGGTTTTATTCTTTTAAGCAATAATTTTTCATAGAGCTTGGATATAATTGGCAGCAAAGATATGGGCCTGTAAGATGACACGTCATGGATGGTTTTCCCGGTTTTGCAATCATGATAACTTCTGCAACTTTCCGCAGTTTAGGTACATACCTAAGCCTAAAGGACGCATTAAATAGGTTGCATAGTTTTACGATAGCTTTTCTGGGGAGTTGTTTTATGACTACTGCGTTAATAAGATCATACCCTGGGGCTTTTCTCAAATTAATATTTTTGATATCTTTTAATATTTCTTTTGGTGATGTAAGCTTAATATGGTCTCCTATTTGATGGGGTTCATTTAAATGAAAGTTTTGGTACACTTTTTCTTGCTTTTAAACATGATTTATTATTTATAATAAACATTATTTATAGATATTTAATAAATATCTATAAATATTTATAAAATCATAAAGTTTTTATGGTTTATTTCTAATATGGGTCATTATTATGTTTTCAATATGGGCTAGCCCATATTTATAGCAATATTTAAAAGGGTGCGCTTTGTTATAGAATGCTGCGAAAAAGTATTATGATAACTTCGAATGTAAGTACCAAGAAACGAAAGACGTGGGATACAGAGGATATGAAAAGGGCTGTTCTGCTGTTCAAGCAGTAGGAGCCAATAAAACCATACAAAATATTAAACCAGTTAAAAAAAACTTACTTACTTACTGTCTTTCAGGCCAGAGCAACGCTAATTTGCGTTTTTACCCACCTTCAGACTTGAGCGTTTATTTAAGCCTAAATAAAACAAACGTAAATTTTAGTACCCGCGAATTTAAAAATCAAAAAAGTTTTCGTGGCTAATCGAGTAAATAGAAGATTTTTTTATTCGTGTACAGTGGTCCCAATTGGACACTTTTGATAGGAAACGCCTATTTCTAGAGGAGATAGAAAAAAAAATAACTTACATGTTACGAGCTCGATTTTTGTAAAAAAATTAATGCCGACAACCGCACATCGATATCTTGAACTACTTACAAGATATAGGGTGGTTTTCAATTGGGCGCATTTTCGACCCAGCCCCGTAACTTGTTTATTTATGAATATTTTTCATTTCTCTAAAAACATTCTTTAGGCACTTTTTTATGACCAATCCAACTGTCAAATTAAATTTTATCTTTTACTTACGGAATGACCCCTTTTTTATTCGATTTTTGAAATCAGCGTAAAATTTCCTTTAAAATGACATGTCACACTTATTTTTTTTTTATTGTTTTTTATATTTTTATTTTTTAATTACCTCTTAATTTTTTTTATCTTTTTTTAGTTTGTTGACTGGGTCTAAAATATTTTACAATTATCAAATTAAAAAAAATAAAAGAATCAAGAGGTAATTAAAAAAAAAATATATAAAAAACAATAAAAAAAAATTTTAAAATAACTTATTAAGAATGATACATCATTTTAAAGGAAATTTTACGCTGATTTCAAAAATCAAATAAAAAAAGGGTCATTCCATAAGAAAAATACAAACTTTATGCAATATCTAAAAAACTAAAACTGACAGATAAAAATTAATTTGACAGCTGCATTGCTTCTAAAAAAGTGCCTAAAGAATGTTTTTACAGATATAAAAATTATTAATAAATAAACTAGTTACGGGGGTGGGTCCAAAATGCGCTGAATTAAAAACCACCCTATATCTTGTAAGTAGTTCAAGATATCGATGTGCGGTTTTCGGCATTATTTTTTTACCAAAAATCGAGCTTGTAACATAAACGTTAGTTTTTTTTTCTATCTTCTCTAGAAATGGGCGTTTCCTATCAAAAGTGTCCAAATTGTACCACTCTATAGTTAAAGTGTGCTGGGTACTGTGTATTTTAGCTCACACATATACTATACTATAGTAGTGTGAGCTATGGTGATCCTAATTTTTTCGAGAAAAAAAAAGTTGCTCCGATTTCAAAATTTTTTATATATCTTTGCGTTTCAGATGATTTTGAAACTTTTTTGTTGCGCCGTCTGTCTGTCTGTCTGTCTGTCTGTCTGTCTGTATGTCTGTCTGTCTGTCTGTCTGTCTGTGTGTCTGTATGTCTGTCTGTAACGACCAACGCGCATAACTCAAAAACCGCTTGCCCGATTTTAATGAAATTTGGTACCGAGGCTGGGTTTTGGGTCGAGATGGTCCCATTTAAAAATTAACAAAATCCACCGAACACAAGCCAAATAAAAGGGTGGGGGTAGATTTCAAAAATTAGAGTTTATGAAAAAATATGGCGTGTGTGATATCAAACGAAAGGTAATTGAGTCTGGAGTTAAACAAAATACATTTCAGTTTATTTAAAAAAAAGGGGGGGGAGGGGGGGGGGTAAATTTCAAAAATTAGTGTTTAAGTGGAAATATGGCGTGTGTGATATCAAACGAAAGGTAATTGAGTCTGGAGTTAAACAAAATACATTTTAGTTTATTTAAAAAAAGGGGGGGGGGTAAATTTCAAAAATTAGTGTTTAGGTGTAAATATGGCGTGTGTGATATCAAACGAAAGGTAATTGAGTCTGGAGTTAAACAAAATACATTTTAGTTAAAAAAAAAGGGTGGGAGAAGATTTGAAAAATTAGAGTATAAGTCAAAACATGGCTTGTGTGGTATCAAACGAAAGGTAATTGTGTCTGGAGTTCAATAAAACATACTTCAGTTTTTAGTTATATTAGCTTTCACGTAGATACACTATAACTATAGTACCCAGTGTGAGCTTAGGTGCTCATAGATTGGCAGAGTATTTTTCTTTGAAAAGGGGATAGGGTATTTATGAATCCTAAGGGTCTTGTATTATAATAATGTAGTTAGGTTTTTATCAACGGTGCGGTATTAGTAATACAATAAAAAAAATCATAAGTATTTATTTATAGTAGTTATTTGAATATGTAGTGATAACTTTTGGATTTTCCGCTATCATTCAATAATTTACCCAGTTTTGGATGCTTAATAAATTTTTTGTCTATGACAAAGTTTTGGTTAGCTTTTTTAGAAAAGAAGTTGATATTTTTATATTTTTGTTTGAAGCTTCTTTATTTCAAATATCTGAATAGAGTTTAAAATATTAAAAACATAAAATACCCACATCATCATTTCATCTTCATTTTATGGTTATGCTCGGGCTGAATGAAGCCTAATGAGGCCGAAACGAGTCCCCGAGCTACCTTTACCTCTGAGGACTTGCCCGTGAAAGTTTTTTGTTAAGACTTTTTACCTCGTAAACTTCCTTCAAATTTAAAAAATCCAGGGCTCAGGCTGTTTTTTGGGAGCAGATTTTATCTGTCTCCGTATCGACGTCAAAATTAGCTTTAAAACCGAGGCAACCCTGACCGAAGCTGCAAATTGACAGTTGGTCTCTCCTCAGTAAACACCATATTTCATTTTTCTTTTTCAGATACCCACATTATCATTTCATCTCCTTCCCTTTTATGGTTATGCTCGGGCTGAATGAAGCCTAATGAGGCCGAAACGCGTCCCCGAGCTACCTTTACCTCTGAGGACTTGCCCGTGAAACAAAAAAAATTTTTGCACTTATTTTGAAAACACTTTGTACAGGGTGATTCACTATATCTTGAATTTCCGGTCAGCGCCTTTGATATCAATGATAAACGAAAAGTTAAAATATAAAAGTTTTATTGTTTATAAAAAGCCTTCCAACCCATATGACAGATACTGTCAAATGTCATCTTATAAGTCAAAATTTTACATCAACTTTCTTATATTAAATGAAGCACTCTGTATATTATTTCATTTTCAAATCCACCTCTTCTTACTGATTTTAAAAATGTATACTATGCAGATACTGCGATAACGCATTACTTTTCCATTAAGTCCCTATTTAGCCATCAACGATGTCAAATTTTGACATATAGAATGATATTTGACAACATCTGTCATATGCGTTAAAAGGATTTTTGACAAACTATAAAACTTTTAATAAAGGTCTTAAACAAGGTTGCTGTATCTCGCCTACACTCTTCAAGATATATTTGGAACAGGTCCTTAAAGTCTGGAAGAGAAAATGCCAAAACATGGGAATTCCGTTGGATGAAACCACCTTGTATACTTTATGTTTCGCCGATGATCAGATAGTGGTGGCTCAGGATTATGACGTACTCGAATATATGACACGAAAACTAATAGAAGAGTACAATAAGTGGGGACTAGAGGTTAATATCAATAAGACAGAGTATATGTGTATTGGTGGAACGAAACAGGAACTAGTCTTAAATACTGGGCAGCGAATTCAGTCCTGTGATGAGTATAAATACTTGGGTCTAAAAATTACAGCTGACGGAACACTAGACAAAGCTATAAAAGATAGAAACGTACAAGGAAGAAAAGCAAAAACTTTATTAAATGGAATAATTTGGGACCAAAGTTTATCAAAACATAACAAAAAGCTTATATATAACACCATTGTAAAAAGTATTATTACATACGGCTCAGAAGTATGGCCAATCAAAGATAGAACAGAAAAAATGCTTTCCGCTACGGAGATGGACTATTGGAGAAGAGCAGCAGGGAAATCAAAAAGAGAAAGAGTTACCAATCAAAGAATAAGAAAAATTATGACAGTGGGTGAACGTACTCTAGTGGATGATATAAGAACAAAACAACTGGTGTGGTACGGACATGTACAAAGAATGGATGATGGAAGACTACCTAAACAAATATTACAATGGAAACCAACTGGCCGAAGAAAACAAGGAAGGCCGATGAGAAGCTGGAGAGAAGGAATAGATAGTGAAATAAGAATAAGAGGCCTAGATGATGAATTATGGGCAAACAGAAACGAGTGGAGATTGGGTATCGGAAGACGTAGAACGTTGTGAAACCGATAAATACATATATATATATATATATATATATATATATATATATATAAAACTTTTACATTTAAACTTTTTTTATATCATTAATAATAAAAGCGGTAACCGGGAGTTCAAAATATGGTGAATCACCTTGTACGACTATAGACCGAAAGCCAGCATAGAGTAAGGCCGATTCATAAAGTCAGTTGAGGTTCAGTTGACGCCGAGAGTTCGGAGTTCAGTCAGTTAGTAGTTGGAGTTCACAATTTGAGCCATTCATAAACTCAGTTGACTGCTTATTAATGATTGGTCCAATAATTCAGAAACAAAACAGCTCCTTGGATTCTACCTAACCTTAAAAAATTTCAGGTCAGGATTCTCTCCTTAGCCATTTTTTTATAATAAGAACCACCAACATTTTTAAAAACAACTACTCAATTCAAAATCCAAACAACTAAAATGAAAATGGCTGCCGCACACATAAATCATTCTGTGGTTGCAACAGCTGATGGTCAGGTGACTAAATGCTGTAGTTTTGTTGGTAGATACCAACTGCTCTGAACTCCCAACATAAAATTTGGTTATCTCCAACTTCTCTACTGAACCTCAACTGAACCTCAACTTACTTTATGAATGGAAATACATGTTTCAATAAGGTGATATTCAACTTTCGAACTCCAAACCTCAACTCCCAACCTCAACTGACTTTGTGAATCATACTTAACTCTCCTGCAGACGTAGGAGTTAGCCTATGCTGGCTTTAGGTATTAGGAGGTAAAAATCAAGTTAATATTTACTATTTTAAAAACATAATATATTAATAATTTTTTTACAAACAATATATTTCGATTCATTTAAATAAATAATACAATTGCACGTTGAAAAATAAATTATTTGATATTCTATAAAGTTAGTATTTACAAGAAAAATGTCTTTAGATTATTTTTATATTTACAAAACAAAATAAATACCTATCTTTGGCTTAGAAATTGACAAGAATCATAACAAAAAATAAAAAAATTAATAAATAAGCACGACATACTAATACCCTGTATGTCAACAACCAAAACGCAAATTACGTTATGTGGATGACAAAATAGCGAAATTGGCATGCAAGGTATTAGCGACTAGAGTCCCTGTATGTTGACATATTTGGAATATCCAAATATGTCAACATAGAGGGACTCTAATAGCGACATCTTGGGTCGAGTATTTACACTTTGTTACCGTTATTGGTATTACTGAGTCTGATCATTAGCAGCTTTTCCCTCCTGTTTTGTTATTTACGGGAACGGTGCCCGGTACTTACGGTGGTCATCCTTTAATGTTACCGGTATTTTTTAATTAATATTACCGTTATTTTTACCGTCCTAGCCCGCATAGTAATGGCTAGACGATAGCTCTTAAACCGCTGAATCGATTTTCATAAAACTTTTAGGTAAAATAGTGTTCGACATTCGTACGAGCTGATTAGATTTTGGTCAAAATCCATTAATGCTAATGACAATGAAAAATTTTTAAAAATGCTAACTTTTTAACGGGATATCGTATCAACACACTGTTTTCAGAATATAGTAGACTATATTTTGCTCAATAATTTGTGTTTAAAAACTTCATAGGAGCTTTAGTTTCTGAGATATTTACAAAAACTATTTTGAAGGCTAATATATTCAATGACTTCACTTGAAGTGTGATAGTAGGCTAGCTAGGAAGGTGTCAGATCCGTCATGAATTCATTTATTTAAGGTTGTTCGTGCAACTTTAATTTTAAATTCAAATTTTGCGCCAAATTCCCGTATTCGGAAAACCCACACAATTTCAATTTTGATTGGCACAAGCAAAACGCCAGCGCCATCTACGAAAAATGAATCTGCGCAAAAAGGCGTAACCAAAAAAAGATTCGTCTGTCGGATTCTATCGAGATCACCACGCAGTATGGTGATAAAATTCTATTAACCAAAAATCCAATAACATTCTGTAAAAATCAAACTAAAACATTACACAAACAAGTGTGATTCTAGTGTGGATCGACTGCAACGACTGGGCCAGCGAGAAGAGCTCCTCTGGACGACGGAAACAACTAAAAGGGTGAGTGCCAATCCTCTATATTGTCTTTGTGTGGCTCGGAAAAATTAATATTTTTACATCGTCCCTTAAAGGATTTTTGCACCCAGATCTTATAAAACGACCAGCGCGTTTACACTCTCGCGGCTCTACCCAACCTTAAACCTCAAATCACCAACAAAGGTTAGTTTTGTACTGCTTTTTAATGCAGTAAAATTTTTCACTAAAGTTCGGTAGTTTGATTTGTAAAAAACCATAAATCTAATAAAAATAAATATACAAAAAGTTGAAGGAGTGTGAAACTACTAAATCAATGTTTAATGCTTACCTTTAGTGTTCCAAAATCTATCTTTTTTGCCCTGAATGTTACCGTTATTCTTAGTAACAATAACGGTAACAGCTGTCAAATTTTCTGTTATTTTAACTCACCCAAAATGCTCCTAATGTTTATTGTTGCTTCTGCAATCGAAGATCATAAAAAATTGGGGCTTTTCTGACCTCATGCGAGGCCCCACTTTCAACATTGTTTCAAGTCATTACTTTAAAACTATCTAATCGATTTAAACCAAATTTTGAACAATTGTAGGCCGAAGCGTTTGCTCGACAACCGTTTTCAATATTAGTATTTAGTTTTTAAGTTTTGAGAATCTTTCGTAAAATATGGAAAATTTTTACAATCTTAAATAGTAGATGGACCAAAATTTTTATTGGTTACTAACCTAATGTTTTGACCTACAATTGTTAAAAATATTGTTTAAATCTATTTGCCAGTTTTAAAGTAATAACTTAAAACGTTGTTGAGAATGGGGCACCGAGTACCTAAGTATAGAAAAGCCCAAAAATGAAACACTTGCATTTTTTTTAATCTGGCTCAATTTTATCCTTCGGCTCAATTTTACCCTTCTTCAACATACTTAATCGTCCATTTGTGCAAAATTTAAAGTTGATATTGTCAGGAATGCAAATTACCCTTGCCTGTGCCACTGTATGAAACAAGGGCGGATCCAGAGGTGCTTCTCGGGGGGGGGGGTCTACTTTAGGTGACATTCTCTGTTGGTAAAAAACGGTATATATTTTTTTAAGCAGCATTTTATTGAATTAGTCAGTGGATGTAATTTCGATGATAACAACAATAGACACTTTCATGCGCCGCAGGCAAAAATTTTGAGTTTTTATTAGCAAAAACATTACTTTTTACTCATTTTTTGTATATTCAAAAAATTCTCGGTGGGGGCAAGTGCCCCTAGTGCCCCCCCCTGGATCCGCCACTGGTAAGTGCAAAACACAGTTTTGCAGTGATAAGAAAGTGGTTCCACCTCCCTCTACAAGTCCACAATGCTAAACGTCTAGGTACCGCTAGAGTCCCTGTATCTTGACATATTTGGATATATTACATCCAAATATGTCAACATACAGGGACTGTAGGTACCTCCTACCACACAGCAGGTGTTTGATGCGTGAAAATCTACTGAAAAGCTTGAAGGAACCAAGTCGGTGGGGTTGCTGATAATCCTAAAGTTTACTTTCTATCTAATAAGCTAAACAAGAAAACCTAAACGAAAACAGAGATAAAATGACATTTTATAGACGACATTTGCTTATCTCACAGTTTTCCATAGCCAATCACTTTGAAGGGAAAACCCTTTCTCTACTTGATGTATCCGCACGCTTAACCATTACAACTCCCACTCGTCACTTTAGTAGTTTTTCACGCATCAACCACCTGCTCTCTAGTAGGCGGTACTTAGACGTTTAGTATTGTGGAGGGAGGTTTTCCAAGCTGGTTTCATACAGTGGTACCGTCAAGGCGGTAATTTCCATTCGTGACAATATGGTAATTTCTTGGACACTTTCCGCAGATCGCGGAAGTATAATTAAAATTTGCTGCATGTTAATTTCGCTATTTTATCATCTAGATGACGTCACTGAAAGCGAGAATTGACAATCAAGCGTCATGCCCGGTATATATGGATGTGCGCTGACATACCGTGTGTTAGGATCTCGTGTAACTAAGTAAAAATGTTCAAAACATCAATTTATTTTTAAGATAAAACAGTCATTGGCAGTCATGAGTAAATTGTCATCAGGATCATCTAAAAAATAAAAATAAAATTGTAGGTTGAATTCAATTTAATAGACCTTAGTATTCAAGCATTAGTCTTTCTCAAAACCCATAAAAGTGAAAGAGATCTAGGCTTAAATTTGTACCAATGTAAATAATTATAGAATCTTTCTCTAAAGCTGTCATCTTCTTGGCGTGACTTTGACAATTTTTTCTATGTAAATTTGAAAGTGTTACCATTGCTTATCCAAGGCCAACACAAAAATAGAGGCCACGACCCTGAAAAAATCAGCTGTTCTCCCGGGGCTGAATTTTAGATTGGATCTTATGGGAGGTCAGACGTTTTTTTATGATATTTTCAAAATGGCACTACAGATTTCCGCCAAATTTCAGTGAAATATTCTCAGACACCATCCCGATATACCACCGAAGGTTTGTAAGAAAGCAACATGATTAAAAGGTTAAAATCTTCAAGATTTAGCATTCCTTATTTTGAATTCAAATTACCCGCCATGTACCACATGCCAACTGTTATATTTGACTTTGTCATCTGTGATTGTCAAATTCGCTTGTGCTTTAAACTGAATTATTGTGTGAGCTAATGAAGCGGCTATGAAAAATTAAGGATTACTATACATTTAAAAAAAATTGTTCTGCCAGAATAAAGTAAAAACAATCTCAAAAACGGCGTTATTTAAAAAAAAAAGAAATATTCATGAACCGTCATTCCAACTTCAATATTTTAAAGACAATCAGCTGTGTCGTGACGTGACCATCAAAAAAAAATCAGCCCCGGATGTGACGTCAACAAAGTGGAGGATCGTGGCCCGTCCATTTTGATAGCCCTGGCTTATCATGTTTTGGTTTATGTGCCCCCCAGTATGACGTCAATTCTAATACGCCTATATTGTAACTGGCTAAATAGGCCAGTGGAATTACCTTATTTTAAGGCAAAAAAAAAGAAAATTATTAACAGGACTTGAAGCATTGGAAATTGTAGAACGGCAAAAAACGAAGTTAAAAAAAATAAATGCGTGAGCAGGGGCATTGCGGGTTAGGTTTGGGGGTAAAAAGAGGCAGGAAATCGTATTATTGCGAGTTTCGGCGAAAGTTGACCTCGGAGAAAAAAGTTACATACAGAAAGGTTCACTGTTGTAAACTCCAACTCCAACTTCCAATACTTCAAGTCCTGTTAATATTTTTCTTTCTTTCAAAGGTAATTTGACTGGTCTAAAACGTGTAAGTGGTTACTTTTTGCATAGATTGCCCCTGGGTTTTCTTGTTTTATGGCTAGTTTATACAGGTTGTCACAGATAAAAGTAACTACATGGTGATTTCGGAAACGGTAAGATATACAATTTCGGTTAAATGAGAAATAAGTTGCGCTATTCCAATTCCAATATAATGCTGTATCTAATAGCGATTTCGGCTTTTGCTCGAAAACTGCCCTAGAGTGCTCGAAAATTGCTCTGAAACGGATGCACGCGTTCGACTTGAAAAGAAGCAGTGCTCTAAAAAAGATGTGCGTGCTGGACTATTGCCCGCAAATCTCCGAGCGGGTGCTAGGAATTGCTCCATCTCTTTTGACGGAGCAACGTGTCAGATCAAAAAAAAAACATAACCCCATTTTTTAGATCTGATTAATTTGTTTCTAAGTTTGGTGTATTTGTGTTTTCATAAGTGTTTTTCGTGTTTTACATCTAGAAAATTTACATTTATATACTTCATTGCACCCAAAAATTTTAAATCAAAAAATTATAAAACAACAATATTTTTTATTTGTTGACGTTATAAAACCCAGGAAATTTCGAGCAAGTATTTGAAAAATCGTGTTCGCCCTTGCTCTGAAGGCGAGCAATCCTGCTCGATCTCAGATCAATCCCGGAGTGCTCGGAGAGAGATTCGTGACGTTACCGCTCTACCCGCGAGTGACTTCAGAGCAGTGAAGCCGAAATCGCTATAAATTTAAAAGATTTTTAAAATATCGAGCAAAGGCTTAAATTTGTGTTTGTCGAAAAATTGAAATATGTTCAATATCTAAAAGCAAATTTTATAAAATATCTACCAGGCGCGTGCGGCCCATGTAAGCAAGAGAAGCATTGCTTCCCTTAAGAAATCAGACATAATAAAAATAAATTGTTAATATTTCACTAATAAAACTTGACCTAATTAGCACCACAGTAGGAGTGGCAAGACTGTATCAGAAGCAATATATTTTGCGCGTACCTATGTAGATACTGGTATAATCTACTTCTATAGGGTATTTGACAAATTTTAGAAAAGAGTTTAGAATGATACATAGATCCCCAATTTGCTACGCAAAATTATTAAAATAGTATATTTCATCATGACTACATTTAAAATCAAGTTTTCTAATTTCCGATTTGAATTTGCCGCTAAAACGCTCATTTCTGGCATGGCGTTGCAATGACGTCACAGCGCAGTAAACTCGCGGACAGATACACGACATTCAAGTGTTTATTTGTTTTTGGTCTGTGTTTTTACTGTTTTTTATGTAAAAAAATGTTCTATAAGTGGTGTGTAGTGCCTCAGTGTTTGAACCCCTGAAAAACTGTTAATTCATGTGCCTACAGCAGTAAAAGAACGGAAAAAGTGACTAGAACTTGCTCGAAGAGATCCAAGGGCCTTATCTAATACATCTTCACTTTACATTTGTGAAGATCACTTTGATGTGAGTATAACTAAATTGTTTCCATTAATTTTTCTCACGTTGTCTATAATATATACAGTCGAACCTCTCTAACTCGAACCTCTATAACTCGAACCTCTCTATAACTCGAATTAAGTGGTCCCTGCATTTTTTATATGTATTGTAACTTCTTTAACTTGAATTTCTATAACTCGAACTCTCCATAACTCGAACTGTTTTGGTTGTCCCTTGAAGTTCGAGTTATAGAGGTTCGACTGTATAACTATTTCGTAAATGACGATGAAATTTTTGAGGTTATGTTTATTACAAGGGGTGAACAACATAGGCAGAAAGGTGTACAAATTTTTAGGCGGTGCTTGGCAGTTATTAGGCAGGACTAGGGAGTACCTCTAAATGCAGGATTAGGCAGGGCACATGCAGGCTAAATATAGGACTGAGCAGTGCATATGCAAGACTAGGCAGTGCATATTTGTTATGAAGGGTCATAAAAATTCTTTGAACCAAAATGTATTTAGAAAATTTTGTTTTAAAAAAGCAATTTTTGATTGTTTCTTACTGATTAAAATATTAATGATTGGGTATTTAATTGAATCTATTGTAAGTGGCATATTAAACAAAAAAGCAAAACATATAACCTAACCTCAAAATCTAAATGGGTAAAAGTAGGCGAAGAATATCTTTATATACAAAACAACTCATCGAATACTTACATCAACATACAACAAAGAACCCTGCCACCATAAAGGAATTCAGCATTAGCAAGTTGGAGCTATCGGCTTTGGGGAATCCCTTTTCCAATAAAAATGTTTTTTAAAAGTAAAACACAAAATAAAATATAATTTAGGACGCTAATTCGCACTTTAAACCAAAGCAAACATTACCATCCATAAGAAAATAACACAGAAAATAGGTTCGTTCGAGGCGTTTACTGTTTTGTGACGTCACTCGCAGCTGATTGGTAGACCGCCTGTTTTGAATCACGTGGCTAATTGTTTTAATTCAATGAATTTATTTAATTAAAACAACTATGAATTTGAGAAAAGATTTAAAAAAAAGTTTGTTTTTAGCATTCCCAAGACGTAAAGAGATATTAAAAAATAAATATATATTTATTTTTTACTACTGTTTAACACCCTATTATATAATACAAGGGCGTATAAGAAATGACAACCATATAAGCAGTTGTATTTGTCGTACACGTAGAAAACAAATAATAATTTATTTACTGTTCCTTGATGCAGCAGATACAATTGCTTCTTTCGTTATGTTAAACATAGTGGGGGGTCAATGCGAAAATTAAGTTGCTCAAAAAATTTGTATGCGAGCCTCGACTTGATTTTTGAAAGGTAAAAGCCCTACACTTTTTTCGCCTACCCGGGTATGACCTAACTAAATTGGTTATGAAATATAAAAGTTATAACATGTTTAAATCAAAAGTGTTGTCAGAAAATTGTATTGCTTTCACAAAAACTTATAGCGACTTGTTTGGTGTAGGTCTAGTAATTTTTTTTTGTTTGTGATAATATTAACTAGAAAACGTTAAAAGAATATCAAAAAAAAAATCTTTCCAATTTTATTTTGGTAGCTAAAAAAGACTTCTACGGTTTAAAAGTATATCATAAAAATATTCATCACAGTCAAAATATTATCTTGTAAAAAAAGTAAGAAATAAATAAATGTTAAAATTACACTACTTTCAAAAATCTCCAAAATTGAATTACCTTTTGGGTTTAATAAGATAGGTGACTAATTTCGAATTAAAAAAAAAAGATACAAATTGCCCGTTCTCCACTAGTACTCAGTAAAAATAAAGACCAATATACTTATTAAAAAAAACATCATCGTTAAAATGGTTTGATCATTTTCAAATTGAATTTAGTTAGGGCATCACCACCAATCCAAAAAACTATACAACATACAAATTCAGGACTATAAAAATTAACTTACCTCTTCCAAAGAGATGGGGTTACTCTTCATTTTTGTGTCTAAGTTATGATATCGCTCTGAAAAAAAAAACACAGAGTTGTATCTTAAGGTAAATACCATATTTTGTTTATATTTAAAATTTATATATTTTAATACGTTTGTTCCATTTTCTTTGTATTTATAATACCTGTTTTACTCTATGGGTTAATTCGTAAAATTATTTGAAACTTTCCTTCATATACAAACAAAGCTTATATATATATTTATCGGTTTCACAGCGTTCTACGTCTTCCGATACCCAATCTCCACTCGTTTCTGTTTGCCCATAATTCATCATCTAGGCCTCTTATTCTTATTTCACTATCTATTCCTTCTCTCCAGCTTCTCCTCGGCCTTCCTCGTTTTCTTCGGCCAGTTGGTTTCCATTGTAATATTTGTTTAGGTAGTCTTCCATCATCCATTCTTTGTACATGTCCGTACCACACCAGTTGTTTTGTTCTTATATCATCCACTAGAGTACGTTCACCCACTGTCATAATTTCTCTTATTCTTTGATTGGTAACTCTTTCTCTTTTTGATTTCCCAGCTGCTCTTCTCCAATAGTCCATCTCCGTAGCGGAAAGCATTTTTTCTGTTCTATCTTTGATTGGCCATACTTCTGAGCTGTATGTAATAATACTTTTTACAATGGTGTTATATATAAGCTTTTTGTTATGTTTTGATATACTTTGGTCCCAAATTATTCCATTTAATAAAGTTATTGCTTTTCTTCCTTGTACGTTTCTATCTTTTATAGCTTTGTCTAGTGTTCCGTCAGCTGTAATTTTTAGACCCAAGTATTTATACTCATCACAGGACTGAATTCGCTGCCCCGTATTTAAGATTAGATCCTGTTTCGTTCCACCAATACACATATACTCTGTCTTATTGATATTAACCTCTAGTCCCCACTTATTGTACTCTTCTATTAGTTTTCGTGTCATATATTCGAGGTCGTCATAATCCTGAGCCACCACTATCTGATCATCGGCGAAACATAAAGTATACAAGGTGTTTTCATCCAACGGAATTCCCATGTTTTGGCATTTTCTCTTCCAGACTTTAAGGACCTGTTCCAAATATATCTTGAAGAGTGTAGGCGAGATACAGCAACCTTGTTTAAGACCTTTATTTACTTGAAAGCCTTTGGTTAGTTTTGCTTTTATTTTAACTTTTGCCTTACTATTGCGGTATAACTCTTTGATGGCCTTAATTAGTTGTACGCTTATGTTTGTCTTTTCCAACGCTTTCCAAAGTAGATTTAGTGTTATACTATCATATGCCTTCTGCAAATCTACGTAAAGCAGATGGAGCTCTTGTCCGTATGCCATTTTCTTTTCAATAACTTGGGTTATACAAAAGAGATGATCTGAAGTCGATCTACCCGCCCTGAAACCAGCTTGTTCTTCTGCCTCCATATCTTTATATTCGCTCTCCACTTTATTTCTTATTATTTTGCCATATATTCTGCTTAGCGTACTAGTTACAGATATACCTCTATAATTGTCACATATATCTTTCCTTCCTTTTTTGTGTATTGTGGATATATATGACGTTTTCCACTCAGTTGGTACTACAGCTCCATTTAAATATCTTTGGAAAGAAGAAAAAGCTTATAAGTAGGTAAATTTGGGATAACCTATATTTTTTGTGATGTAAATAGAGTAGAATTTTCTTATTAACAAAGTACTTCTGCAAGATCCACGTTTACATTAAATATTAGGGGAACAAGTCCAAGTTTTTGGGCAACTTAGATTCTTTCGTTTGCCTTACTGCCCCCCCCTCCCCCCCATCCAAATTACTTCATGATAAGACATTACAGAGTATGTCATTGGATAATAAACCTGCATCATCACGTCACGTTCCACGTCCCTTCTTAGTGTTAACAATGCAAAGTAGACTTTATTCATCTTCTGCACAGTCAGGTCAATTTGCATTTCTCAGGAAAACGACGAGTCCAATAGTATACCCAGATATCTGTAATCTTCAGTTTTATTATTAAACACCTGTCCTACATCTGGTGCCAGGTTACTTTAAGTGAAATAAAAGCATTGTGTTTTTTCTAAGGGTGAAACTTGCCTACTAACTAATTAATTTGTATATATTTTTAATCGAGTTTTTAATACTTACCATGTGCCAAATGCAATCTGACTAAAGCCATAACATAATTCTCTATAGTGACCACTCTGTTTCTGGAAAACCGAAGTACCAGACATTCCAGCACTTTGTTGCTCACGGTGGTTCCGGCTTCCCAAAGCAGGGATCTTAGGTTGTAGCTAGATGTCTTCCCGCTATGGTGGCCTCGTTCAAATTTTTGGAATGCTAACTGGAAATATAAATAGGATAAATAATTAACCTTCAAATGGTACATAACGGACGGTATTACTTGCCGCTGTGATTTTCTTTTTAACTCACACTACTACTTACTATACTATAGTAGTGTGAGCTATGGTGATCCTAATTTTTTCAAGAAAAAAAAGTAGCGCCGATTTCAAAATTTTTTATATATCTTTGCGTTTCAGATGATTTTGAAACTTTTTTGTTGCGCCGTCTGTCTGTCTGTCTGTCTGTATGTCTGTATTTATGTCTGTATATCTGTATGTCTGTCTGTAACGACCAACGCGCATAACTTAAAAACCGCTTGCCCGAGTTTAATGAAATTTGGTACCTGAGCTGGGTTTTGGGTCGAGATGGTTCCATTTACAAATGAACAAAATCCACCGAACACAAGACAAATAAAAGGGTGGGGGAAGATTTCAAAAATTAGAGTTTATGTACAATAATGTTTAGTTTTTGAGAAAAATTAAATACGGACCTGGATTTTTTTATTACTATTTTGATTGGTTGCATGCTATTATTGTCACAAAATAATAAAAAATTAATATTTTTTTGTTTTAAGGTTAAAAAAAATATTTTATATTTAAAAAAAATTTTTGTCTGAACCTGGAAATTTCCAACATAAATATATATTAAAAACTGCTAGTTGAACGATATTTAGTTTAACTGTTTTGATACTTTGCAAATTAAAATAGTTTTACGTTAATTTACAAATACAAAAAAATAACAAATTACAAAAAATAATAACTAATTTTTCTTTAATCTTATAAATGTACAAACTGATTGCTATTATGTGTAAGATATTGTTGGCATTTTCGAGTAATTTTCCTTAATGCTTTTTGCATAAAAATATTTCTGCCGTTTATGTATTGGGATTTTGTTGCTTGAATAAAGCAGTCAAACATATCAGCCATTCACAAAAAAATAACAATGTCAATTCCACGCTTTTGTTTTTCCATGTTGAAGTAAATTTCATTAGTTGCTGTGCTACCATCAAATAATTACTATAATATTATTTTTGTAACTTTTTAACGTTATTTACTTTATTTATAAATCTTTTAATTAACGTTTCGAAACAGATAACCTAAAAATCGTTTAACTAGTGTGTCTTGCAATTTTTAATTTCTATTTACGTTGGAAATTTCCAGGTTTGGACTAAAATTTTTTGAAAAATATTAAATATTATTCTTTTTTAACCTTAAATCAAAAAAATATTAAAGTTTAATAATAGCATGAAACCAATTAAAATAGTAATATAAAAAATCCAGGTCCGTATTTACGTTTTTTATGATAAATACCATATCTTAATAACTAAATTATATTTTAAAAAATTGACAACGTCATTATTTTATTCTAACAATGTTGCCATGAAAAGATTTTACAGAATAAAAATATCTTGCGAAATAAGCGAGATACAAGGAGTTGTTAAAAATGCGTTTTTTTCAAACACTCCCTGTATTAGCGAAACCACGGGGTATAGCAAAAATCTGATTACACCATTTTTAAGGGCTTAAAAAAAGCACGATAAGGTGCAATCAGAAAATGGATATATTTATAACAACCGAGTTCCCCATTTAATCCCATCGAAAATAGGACACGCTGTACTAGAAAAGGTTCGTATGGTATTCTGAGATAACAATAGCAGCATTGTAAACCCTAGGCCTGTTGTAAGAGGCGACTAAAGGGGCCTCGACCCATGGGTAAATGAGTAGTCTGGAAACAGACGAGCATTCACCAGTAGGTCAACAGAAAAAAAATAAAAACTGGTAACCTATGGGATCACACCAGATAACATCTATGGTAAAGGGGATGGGTTAATCTGGTGATTCTCTAAATGGATTCGGTGGCCTGGCCATTCAGGTAATCACCACATCGGACAGGGTATATGAAGTGCCGATTTGGAGCTAGCAGCTAGTGCGGGCACATTGTGGCTCTCTGTACCCTGTCGATTATGTCGAAAGGTTTATGATCGATCAGTGGCTAAGGCTACAACCATGGCATTATGTGGTATATCATGATGACTTAGTGTCTGGCCTGAAATATAATTTGAAGTCTACTGGGTTCTATATACTAGATAGTATTTAAATTATTATCTAAGTCGAACACAGTAGGTACATGGTGCACAAAGGGCCCAAAGAGACGGCCTAGGTGCCAGGTTAGATCCGTTAAGAGTGCTTATCGCGACTACCGTACATTCATAGATTCATTCATGTACTAGAAAAGCGGTATCTAATGTTATATCAAAGAAAATTATCTTCTTTGGTTATATACCGTTGTTTGGTAGTAATCTCCATCAAACACGTATATACCTATATGTATACAGGGTTCGTCAACGATTGTTTGGCGATTGAAAATATGTGAATTGAAGTAAGGTCGCTATTTAAATAAATGGCACTAAGAGAGATAAGTAGTTTAGCGCTGTTGTTAAGTTAGCAATTCAAGAAAATGGTTTTCTTTTCGCGATCTAATGATGTAACTCTTACTGGCTGAGTAGGCCAAACAACTTGATTTTAATTGCCGTTGCGCCATCTCTTATATCATTTGATCTGTATGACTAATAATCAATACTGCGAATCCGTAATTCTGCTTTTAGTTCAGGCCCTACATCCGAGATTATAGCCATCTGCTGCGTTTAATGATAGAAGCAACACACTTGGCATGGATACACATAAGACTCCCCGAACATTTTACAAAAGGGAACCCCCCCTTAAACGTGCTTTTTGATAGTTTTTTGCTAAAAACTCGAAAACAGTCAACTTTTTCAAAAATATTCTAGAAATCATTTTTCAAGCGGATACAATTTCCTTTTCAACGATGTACCTCAGTACCCTTACATGGTGCATAGATAGTGGTGCATATTTTTTGTGGTATTATTATTATTGTGTGGTATTATTTGCAAACTTTTAACTTGGCAAAAATAACTATGTAACAGTTATTGAGGCAGATGAAAAGTCCTCTCTAATGATGTATTACACGCCCCCCTTACATCAGTGGCGCACCTTTTATAGGCATTTAAATAAATGAGAGGTGTGGAAAAAACTGGTTTTAATTAATTTTCTTAAATTTTACTGTCCCGCATGTCTGGTTTTAAAACTTTTTTTTAAAGCTGAAGAAATTTCCTTTCCAACGATTTATATCTCTCCCCCCTCAAGGCAGCGGTAGATCTGGCATAGAGGCACAAAAAATAGTCAAATTTGATATACACTTGAATCTTTATTACGATGTTAGAACAGTTTCAATCCAGACAATGCATTTAATGAGAGAAGCAACACACTTGGTATGAATATACAGTATACTCCCCCGAAAATATAACGACGGGGAACCATCCGCCCACCCTTGGTGGGGGGGGGGGGGCTATCCCTACCCTAAATGTTTTTTTGACAATTTTCGGTTTATTAATGTGAAACAAATATTTAAGGGGGGACCACCCCCCCGCCAAGAGTAGGCGGGTGGATCTTCTTCGTTATATTATTGGGGGGAGTATACTGTATAATCATACCAATTGTGTTGCTTCTCTCATTGAACGTAGTGTGTGTATTAATACTGTTCCAAAAAGATTATCTTAAATAAAGATTCAAGTGTATACCAAATTTGATCATCTTTGGTGCCAAGTGTGTTGCTTCTATCATTAAACGCAGTATCGGACCCCGTAGGGCCTGAACTATTTTAGCAACTTGACTTCGTTAGCCGCCGCGAGCAGATCGAAGAGCGACTTTAATAAAAGAGCAAGGTTATTGTCTTAAGAAAAAATTATTAAAAAATTTAATTTTTCTCGATTTAATGTTTCCTGATTAAAGCTAAAATAACGAAATAAATAATATTGACTATTTCTTCGTCTAAGTAAATGTAAGTAAGTGGAAATCTTACTGTGCTTGCTTCTGTTTAGTAATAAAAACCTATTAATGAATTTTGAGTCACAGCGGCAAACGCTCCTAAATATGCGTCTCTTTGGTCCCCAGACTGACTTCTTGTTTTCCATAAGTTTATCATTTTTTATACGCTTTTCATAAAGGCTAAACGTTCGATGTCGAGCACTGTATAATAGAAGGGCGTATAAGAAAAGACAACCATGTAAGCAGTTGTCTTTGTCATACGCGGATAAAACGAATAAGAATTCATTGACTGTCAGTCTTGATTTTACCGAGGCGTAGAAAGAAGCAGTCCGTTTGTTAGATTACGTTCATACGCATTTCACAATGACGTGCCAGCAAGAAGCTTCGGTTTCGGTAAAGGATATTGCAACGGCCATTAAAACTATACAGTTGTGTGATTGTATAATAGGTATCATTAATAACGGTAGGCTAAAGTAAGAAATTAAAGTTTACCGAAAACTAAAAAGGATAGCTCAGATAGCAAGGTCACGTTTTTTAAACGTCAAAAAAGGTCATTTTTAATGACGATTGACGTCTCTTACCTGACGTGTAAATGACATTTAAATGACGTTCAAAAGACACACCCAAAATGTCATTTTTAGACGTTTTAAAGCCGTCGCAATATGACGTATTTGGGACCAAAACAGAACATCATTGACCTATTGTATGCCTATTTTTAAACTCGTCTGAATATATGAAATATTCCCTACAGTTGGGAACACCGAAGGAAACTTAGACCTGGAAGGCCTGGAACAGGTACAGATCAAAATAGACCAAACCTAGACTTTGACATCCGCATCTAGAAGCGAAAGAAGCCGTGAAGTTTGTCTTGATTTAATATTTAATTTATTTTACATACATAACCCCACATTTCGTATAAATCCGGTTAAGTACTGACTGGGGCACCATCTATGTAAGTATGAGTGTATGTCCCTTGGACAAAGTGTGCAGTGTGGGTAGTGACCAATATATGACGTGTTTAAGATGTCAAAAACTACACTGCGAAAAGACGCCAAATAATTGACGCCTTAAAGACAACATTTTTTTGGTAGATGACCTGCTGGTCATCTAAATGACCACTTTTCGACGAAAAAAATACGTCATTTGATGACCCCTTGTTACCTGGGAGAAAAATACAAATAAGCAAGTTTAAAATGGATGCTTCCCTTGTCTCAAATTTCACCATACACCCCGGGTATTACTACAATTTTCTGTTACTTTTTTTGTAAACTATTTTTTAAGATGCTTATAATGCATTCAACATTTAGATTGCCTAAAATTTAAAGAACTAGATTCATAATGGATCTGATACCTTCCTATTTCATCATAATATAGTGTGAAGATCACTTGGAGTGTGAACTTCACACTATATTATCTTTAAAAACAGTTTTGTAAAAACCTCAGAAACGGAAGCTACTACGAAGTTTTTAGTAATAATAAAAATTAAGAAAGACGAGTTCTACTATATTCTGAAAACCATTTTAGCATTATTTTAGTTTTTAAACTTTTAATAAACTGTCATTAACATTAATGGATTTTGACTAAAATGTATCAAGCTCTTTACAGTATTATACACTATTTTACCTGAAAATTTCATGAAAATCGGTTTAGAAGTTATCGTGTTATGGACAGACGCAGTGGCGTATATATGGGGGGGCCTGGGGGGGCCGCCCCCCCGAAGCTAAGATTTTTTTGGATATTTTCCACATATTTCATGAATACAAACATAAAATAGCATAAAATACAGCCTCATGAGGTCTCGGCCCCCCCAAAACTGTCTCGGGCCCACCCCGAAACTTTTTTCTATATACGCTACTGGACAGACGTTACGACGATATTGCTAAGGTGGGTCAAAATACACTCAAATAACATAAGATTTTTGGCGTTAGCTCAAAAAAAAAATATTTTCAAAAACAATGCCTTCTCTACCCACATAGCACAAAAATCACATCAACGTTAAATTAACGTGAACAAAAATAACAAAGTTTTTTTTACTTGAAAACAACCTTATACCATGTAATATTTATTTTGTTAAATCTAGATGCTTAAAGATAACTTAAAAACAAGGAGAAATCAAGCTATAAAAATGTACTTTTTGCTGAAGTTTCTGGTGCTGTGTATATAACGTGTTTTTTACCCTCGTTATTTTCATATACCAAATTCACACTTAAAAAGTCCTCCACAACATGTTCTAAATCGCCACTAGAGACTTCTCAAACCTACTAACTTTCTGCGTCTTTTTTGGTCACGTTTTTTTAATAAGATTTTTTAACTAAAAAGAGACGCGAAAGGAAGTTATAAAAGTTCACTAGTTTAAGACTTCAACACTTCAAGACAATTTTAAAGATGGCGCTTAAGGCAAGACAAAATATCTATATAACTATCTATATACATTATGTTTTTTTAAAAGCTAAACAAGATTTTTTAACAGTAAACACTTTCACATAATATTAATGTGTCTTTATCAGGTTAATAACAGATGCGTCGTGATCGTGAAGGATCAGGGATCAGTTCCTTAAAAGGTTTTTGGAGTTTAGAGGCCAAAGCACTGCCTGATAGATTTTGTCAAAGAGAAAAATCCCGACAATAGGTGGCGCTGCTGCTAGTAAAATCTCAAAAATATTCAGTAGTAGTATTCGTTTTAAAATTCGTGTAGAAAAGGCGCGAATCTAATGTGATTTTAACGTAAAAATCACTTGAAACTAACGTAAAAACATTGCTGTTTTAATTTTATAATGGCGTTATTACAACGCAGTTTTTAGCAACGTTATTTTTTATAACGTTAATGAAAACATATTAAGCTTGTTTTTATATATGAAATAAACGTTTTTTTCTAGCAGCTTTTAAAATCAAAGTTTTTTTTCTCAAGCTATTTTTACGTGATTGTATTATGTGGGTCGCCATTGCTATGCAGGAAAGGAAAGTAAATATTAAGTAGTAGAATACTAACCCTCCAAAATTGAAGCATTTGCATTAAAGCGGGAATGTCAATCAAATTCATTCTCCCACTGATGTTGTAATCTCTTAACATAATCAGACTCTTGCTCAGTTCTAAGCTAGGCTTCTCTGACAAACACACTTTCCAGTGTGACCTTAAAATTTTTTGCAATTGACTAGCATCGATTTCAGGTGGGTACTTGAGCACCAATTTTGAAAGGACGGATTTTCCTTCTTTCTGCAAAACAAAAAAGTTATACAGTGAAGTCCGGATATAACGAACCTCAAAAATGAACTAAATACGGTTCGTTATATCCGAGGTTCGTTATAAATAGTAATAAATATATTTTGTTTAATTTTTTGTGTTTCTTTTTTAATAGTATCCAAGATTAAGAAAACTAAAAATATTACAAAAAGTACTATAAATTTTTATATTTTTAGAAAAAGGCACAATATATACGAATAAAGACGTTTATTATTATTGTTATACAAATAAATATGTAAAGTACATAATATGGTGGTATGTAATACATACATAAAAGAAGCCTAAACCTTTTTTTTATTATTATGAAATCCATAATTTTTGTTTGTACATTTCTACTTGAAAAATATTCCCTGTTTATATAGCTTTCAAGGTTACAAAATGATGCCCATATTTTATCAGGAACTTGGCGTGATTCCAAAAAGTTTCCGAAATTTTGTTTTCTATTTCACGAATGGTTGGAACATAAACCTTAGTGACTTCAACAGAATTATCTTGAACAGGATCATCATTATCTTCGTCATTATCACTTAAAACCATGTTTGAGGTTACGGAGAGATTATAATTTGCTCATCAGTCAACGTTTCTCTTGCTACAATGTCTTTACCAATAGTCACATAATCGTTAAAATCGAAGTCACATATTTTTCTCTTAGCTTGTTCTTCTACTAAATCAAGCATATCATTATCGAATTCATACTCGTGATCATATTCTGGGTCTTGTTCATGTCTTTGCAACCATTCGTGTCGTTGCCGTATCGTCTAGTGTGAAAACGCCCATTGTCTGCTTATATAAAGTTCGTTTTAAAAGAAAAATACATATTCCAGATTATTAAAATTAGGTTCGCTATATCCGGAAGTTCGCTATAAGCGGGATCGTTATAACCAGTAAGACAATACAGAGTATTTATGGACGACTTTTCGTATAAAGAAAAAAGGTTCGTATTAACCAGAAGTTCGCTATACACGGGTTCGTTATAAACAGACTTCACTGTACTTACACAATTTTCAAACAATTTTATTAGTAAAATCATGTCTAGCAGTAATGATGCTAGCATTATACAGTGAAACCTATAAGCGGACACTCGTCGTTTCGTCGATTTTGTCCGCTTATTGGAGGTGTCCGCTTATTAAAGAGAAACGCGAAATTTTAATATATATATTTATTAAGAATTTCCGCTGCTTGAGTGTTTCTGATATTAAATATTTCACCAATCTTGCGTGCTGATAGTTGTTTCTTCTCTGAATCGTTAACAACTTCCATTTTTTCACGTAAACTAAGAAGTTTTTTATCAGGCGCCATTTCATTTATATTCGGATAAAAATCTTTAAACCTTCAACAATCAAAATTTCTGTTCAAAACTCTTCATATTGAAGGAAAACCTTCAAATCTGGTAACACTGCTATGTTATAAATACGACAGAAGTCAGTGGCGGCGCGTGGTAAAAAGCTTTCGGAGTGCACAAAAAAATAAAAAATTGAGGCCTATTATTATTGAAATTATAAATAAATAATAAATGTATCATACCTAGTTTACATATTTTCTCTTCTAATGGCGAAGATGAAAATTTAATTGTTTTTAAATATTGCAGCCTAATGCTATCAGAATTAGAAACTTCCGCCATTGTCGTAAATACCAAATCGTTGAAATCAAAACAAACCGCCAGCGCCCGACCGATAATGTCAAATTAGTGGTGTGCAAATACTATCTACTCGATACTTTAATATCTGATAAATGGGCGGATTCGAAGTAATCGAATATCCTTCGACGCCAAATACTTGTTACTCGAATTCCGAATGGGACCGAAGCCGAAGGTTACTTTCGTATCAGTTGTATCGGCATCGGCCGTATGAGTAACGAGTTTGGAGTACTTGTAATCATTTGGACCGATATTTATATATTGGATATACCGATAGTATAATATAAATAGTAATAAAATCTAATACTCGATTAGGAAGTATCAGTATCTACTTATAATCGTTGAACATCACTATGCCAAATTGTCTATGTGCACTAATTAAAAGTGCCCTTGAGCTCCTCTAACATGCAACGCAAACTATGGTTGCGGGAGGCGTCACGGGGGTGCGGGCGGCATCGAGGCTAGTTTTTGCACAGATTTTGTCCTAGGCACTGCCGCAGGAAGGTTCAGATTCTATGTACTGTTAAATTCTATTGGGACATGTCGTCCTCTCTTTCTATATTTCGTAATTAGAATGTGACACAACATGTACGGAGCAAATAAAAGTGAGTAATTAGATTCGAACTAACTATATAGCGCATCCGCCAGCATGCACCGCAGGTGGTTTGAACACGAATACAAACACATATGTACCGGGTATTAATCTGTAGGTAATATTCCAGTCTTTAGTGAATTCCGTTTGGGGTAATTATTAATTAAATTTTAGTATTTTTTTAAGTAAAATTTGGGAGTGCACGTGCACATGTGCACTTATGGAGAAACCGCCACTGACAGAAGAATTTATTCTCCACATTAAAACGGAAAGAGGAGCAGAGGGGCGTTGTTGTCAACATACTACATAATATTTATGCCCATGTCGTGCAGCGCTCCGTCCCGTTGTCAGAGGTTCGCATCAGATTAAATTTTTATCAAAAAAAATTGTCCGCGTCCAGTTATTAGAGTGTCCGGTTATAGGAGTAAAGAATTTTAAAGGTATTGAAATAGGAAAAAGCTTGGTTCCAACAAATTTGTCCGCCTAAGGTAGTGTCCGTTTAATAGAAGTGTCACTGTATTGACATCTACACTTGCGCAATTGCGCCGTAAAATACGGGAAACCTTAATAAGAATTGTGCTAGACCGTATTAGTGCACAAATAAATGCAGTATTTATGTAACTTGGCCTTATTTTGACAGTTTGTTGAAATTTGTCAGCTGAGCTGTCAGTTTTTAACTAACCATTTTACATTCTGTTTGTTTCTTTTAAAGAGGTGTTTAATTGCGGATTTTTTCGTGTTTTTGCATCGCTTATTTTGTAATTGTTGCTTAATATAAAGAAGAAATTAATGAAAAAAGATTCCGATGATGATTTCTGTCTAAAAATTATACAGGGTGACTGGTAAGTGACGTATTCCTTTGAGGAGGTGAAAGTAGAGCCTATTTGCTACCGAATAAACAATATTCTAATCTATACCATTCTTAATGGTTTTCGAGATATTCAATTTTTTAAAAAATTTTAAAAATTTAATGCTTTGCGGAACAAATATTTAAAATTAAGGAAAATAATAAGAGCTTTTTCAAATGTCGCTTTTTTTTAATCCCATCGAAAATACACCAAACACACTCACATGCGGAATGCGCCTATTTGGGAAGCGACGTACAGGGTGTCCCTAATTGGCCACTTTTAGGGGGTTTAAGGTACTTCTAGGGGAGACAGAGAAAAACTGACCACGCAATGCGAGGCTCAAATTTCAAGAGAAGACTTATAGTGAAAACCGTATTTTGAAATATCGTCTCGTCTTTGAGCTACGGGGGCTTTTTGAAAAGTCTGCATTTTTGAAGGGGGTCTATAACTTCGTTATTAGTGGAAATTTTGATTTAGAGAAATCTGCAGTTTTATAGACTTTGTCACGAGGAATTCACCCGCTAAATTATATTTTAACTGTCACTTTTAGTTTTTGAGATATGACATAAAGTTGCATTTTTTCTTATTTAATGGCCTATATTTTAATTAATTTTCGAATTCGTCATTGAATTCTTTTCAAAATGATGTATCATATGTCATAGTTTGATTGAGCGGTTTAGGAGATATTCAGCTTTTTCATATATTTCTAGTGCGCTATGATTTGATTGCTGAGGCAGGTAAAGGCACTCCAGTATTTTTATTATTTTACACAGTCACAAAAATAGTAAGGCTGGTTTGAAAAAATTATAATTCAGCTGACGGCCCTCAAAGCCTAGTTATAAAAAGTTTTTAAAAAATGATACATATTTCAAAATAAAATTAAAACGCTTTTGTGAAAAATAATTTCATATCAAAGCGTAATGTCAAATTGTTTAAACAATTGAAAACAATGACAAAACGCCAAGACGCAAGGCCAACTTGATTTGCATAGTATAAGACAACAAAACTATAAGAGCATTGAAGTAGGATTTGACCGCAAGGCTTTCACGTCAATGGCGCATGACGTCATTCAACGCACACTAGACAAAAATAAAAAACTTTAATTATCTCCGAAACCGCTCAATCAAACTATAACATATGATACATCATTTTGAAAAGAATTCAATCACGAATTCGAAAATTAATTAAAATATAGGCCATTCCATAAGAAAAAATGCAACTTTATGTCATATCTCAAAAACTAATAGTGACAGTTAAAATTTAATTTAGCAGTTGAAGTCTATAAAATTGCAATTTACTCTAAATCAATATTTCCAATAATAACGAAGTTATAGACCCCCCTCCAAAATGCAGACTTTTCAAAAAGCCCCCGTAGCTCAAAGACGAGACGATATTTCAAAATGCGGTTTTCACTATAAGTCTTCTCTTGAAATTTGAGCCTCGTAATGCGTGGTCAGTTTTTCTCTGTCTTCCCTAGAAGTACCTTAAACCCCCCAAAAGTGCCCAATTTGGGACACCCTGTACATACTCAGAGCTTCAGCTGCATTTCCATTTAAAAAACCATAAATAAATAAAATATCAGCATATTCGGGAAAACTAAACGTTGCCATTTTACATTCAATAAAATAAATGAATAAATGTGAATAAACGCCAAAGATCTAAAGCAGAACTGTTTAAATCGACACTTTAGACGATAAATTGAAAGTAAATTTTGTTATTGTTTATAATTAAAAAATAAATGCGTACGGTGTATTGATAAATACCACCATTCTTGACGAGTATCATGCCAAATTGCGATAAGAAAAGATTGCAAAATAATGTTACAGTGTAACTTATTTCTTATAAATGCGAAAATAAAACCGTTACTCTTAGAAATAAATAATTTATTTATTAATAGAACAAAAAGACAATTCTGAAATAATGTGTTTTATTTTGACGTCGATAATATGGAGAACTTTTAACAATAATTTGTACGTTTGATGTACTATGGAATTTTCGAAATTTTTAAGCATAAAGGAATCATTCGTCAGAAACTTAAGAAGAAAAGTAAAGTTTAAACCGAAATAATTTAATAGTTAACATTAGTGTTTCAATAATTTTCAATGCCGATATTTGTGTTAGTGTGTTAGCTTATAATTCAAAAGGCGACATTTGAAAAAGCTCTTATTATTTTCCTTAATTTTAAATATTTGTCCCGCAGATAATTAAATTTTTTAAATCTTAAAAAAAATTTAATATTTCGAAAACCGTTAAGAATGGTATAGAGGAGCACAGTGGCGTATATAGAAAAAAGTTTCGGGGTGGGCCCGAGGCAGTTTGGGGGGGGCCCGAGACCCCATGAGGCCGTATTTTATGCTATTTTATGTTTGTATTCAGGAAATATGTAGAAAATATCTAAAAAAATCTTAGCTTCGGGGGGGGGGCCCGGGCCCCCAGGCTCCCCCTTATATACGCCACTGGAAGAGCATAATGTTTATTCGGTAGCAAATAGGCTCTACTTTCACCTCCTCAAAGGAATACGTCTACTTACTAGTCACCCTGTATATTGTTCTTCCGAAAGTTAAATATCCAAAATAAAGGCATATCCCGCTTGCATCCGATTGTCCCCATTCCTGTCTACCAGGAAATAGTCTATTACATAAACGCAGTGTCTCCATTTAAAATTGCAACAAGCGGGCAATTTTACCAAAGACGTACTTTGTACGCTAGCTATCACAACAAGCGGGCAATTTTACCAAAGACGTATAGTTTTTGCAAAGTCACCTAAATAACTTTTAATACGGGGTTCTATCGATTTCATGAAATTTTGCTTCATTCTGCACTTCAAAAGTTATCCAAATTCATATAAAATCTTCCTGGTATAATTTCAACCCTACCGGCAGAGAAGAGGCGCAGCTCTTTGCGGTCCGACCACAAAGTATTTGTTTTCCGACCGACCGAGCCCAGGTGGATAGACGACACCTGATTGGCAGATTTTTTTGAGATGCGCTTTTAATTGCTTTCGGGTGTGCTTTTCGGGACCCCTTTAGTTGGCAGTATGCAGAGTTAGAAAATAAATCAGTGTCGTTCCTGTAGGTGTAGGAATAGAAAGTTTTATTATCTATTTTTATTTCTTTAGTTTACGCCATAATTAAATGAAATAATTCTCATGAGTATATATACCGCCGCCCATGTCACTTTCTATAAAGGATATGCCGATGGTCGGCTTTTATCTTTGTTCAACTGACTTTGCAAAAACTATACTTTGTACGCTAGCTTTCACGGTACCAGCCAGGCAAACCTCATGCATAAAATAAAGGCTGGGTTGCTAAGGTTTAGCCGCAAAGCGTCATAGCTAAGCCGTGCTTTAGGGAGACCGGGGTTAGTTGTTACGATTTTTACAAATCCATTTTTAATATTTTCCCCATTAATACGACAAATTTTATTCTAATGCATATTTATTTGCCAATATCTAGTGCATTAAAAAAATATAAGTTTTAATTATTTAAACTACTACAAACAAAGTTATAAATAATTTAAGTAAGTAAAGCACGATGTCACAACTTACCCCGATCCGGGGTTGGTTGTTACACTGATGGGGTTAGTTGTGACAAGCTTGTATTTCTTACATTTCATCGTCACAACTGCAATTTAAACAAATGAAAAAACGATTTTTATCTGTGCATTCCAGATGCGCCCACTAGAACACACAGTACATTGTACCCATTTTTCTATTGGCCGTGAATTTGAAAAAGGTTCACCGCAAATAAGGCAGAAAACCTCTTCTTGATTTTCAGAGCTGCTAGAAGTTTTTTTGATTTTGCTTTTGAAAATGCTTATATGAATTTTCCAATTCTTCTTTATTCGGTGTGTCAGTCCAGATGGCAGCCAGCCCGCGCTTTCATCCTTTTTTGGTGCTTTTTCTTTTTGGTACTTTTGGCGATGGTCGTAAATCTCGAGGGGAAAAGTACAATTGTACTTTAGAAGGTCCAGGTAAATTATCAGGTTCTGAGTTTTCTATTTTCTTGTTTATTTTGGGTAATGCTGGAGATAAATTCACCATAACAGGCAGTGGCGTATATAGAAAAAAGTTTCGGAGTGGGCCCGAGGCAGTTTTGGGGGGGTCCCGAGACCCCATGAGGGCGTATTTTATGCTATTTTATGTTTTTATTCATGAAATATGTCGAAAATATCTAAAAAAAATCTTAGCTTCGGGGGGAGCCCGGGCCCCCAGGCCCCCCCCATATATACACCAGTGATAACAGGTGAATTTCGAAGGGTTGTTTCTTGAACGATTCGATTCTCTCTCAGTTTTGCGTTTATAGGTTCTCATTATCCTTCCTTAAGCAATATCTTATGGTAAATTTACATTGTATAATTACTATGGGGATGTTTTTACATTAACAACCTGCCCCATAGGAAGTGTCACAACTAACCCCATCAGACATTTAGCTAATATTTCTGTCATATTTTTTTGGATACGGTAAATAACCAAATAAAAATAGCGATTTATGGAAGAACATACCTGATAATTTACATTGATGTCCTAATAAAATTATTTTCACTAACACACAAAAATGCATAAAAGAATAATTTTCAATATAAGAATTTACTTTTGTACGTGAAAAACACATTAATCATCAACCCGCGTACGAATCTGAAGGGAACTAAATCAAAGTAGGAGACGACAAAGCTGACGCAACGACTCTTAAAACGCTCATGTTGCATTCTATACGTTAGTAGTAAAAGCTGCTGTAACAAGTTACCCCTGTAACATCTAACCCCGGTCTTCCCTACTCAAAAGCCAGTTGCATTTTCAAATGTAGACACTAGGACTAGACACTTTACTTAAAAAGTAGCACGCCACAAATCATGTATTTTTATTATTCTTTGAAAAATGGGACAAACAGAACAACAAACATTGCGTAACATCAAAAAACAACCTCTTTTACAATAATCTTATGAAAAAACATTTAAAAGTAGGGTTAAAAGCATCATCTGTCCCTGGTCTAGCACAATTAAAATAACGTTGTACTGCGAGCCTTCTTTTAAAATGTTCAATAAGTGACTATTTAACATGCTTAAAATTTTAACAGCCGTTTTAGGTATGTTTCTTTCACCACCAAATCATGCCAGTCGAAAAACAGTTTTTTGAAGCGTCTTAAAAGTCACTTGCTAGTACTATTATCTATATTTGTCAGTTGTCAAGAATCATCCGCTCAATACTTTGTTGATTTTATCAATGATTTCACAACTGTTTTTATTTATAACTTATAATATTCATTATATTAACTTAAAATGAAATGATGGAGGACATTATTGGGTTCAGTGGCGTAGCGTGGGGGGGCGCGGGGGGTTCTTCGCCTCCCCCGCCCCGAGGGTACTGGCGCCCCATGGGTGGCCGAAGCGCCCTCAGTTTTATTAAGTCGGGTTTTTTATTTTTATTTTTTTTTTTTGGTCGCAAGGTTTTTGCGAGGCGCACGTTTTAGCTGTCGGCCCCCCCCCCCCCCCCCCCCCCCGCCCCTTCAGGTACGCTACGCCGCTGATTGGGTTGGTACATTGGCTTCATACTGTTACACATGTTACTTACAGAATTTCAATGGTCATTAAACCTGACTGGCCAACTGTAATCAGATTAAAAAATCTACGTCATCAGGTTCCCTTAAACCATTTGTTTTATGGAAACCCGATGACGCAGCTACAGTCGTCTAGTTAAGTTCACATGACTGGTCAATTTCTGTAAGCAACCTGTGTAAAAGTATAAAGACCTTGGGATGGTACTACGAATAAAATTAACCTAGAAATTTGGTTTAAACCACAGAAGAGAATTGATCAAAGCCATATACAAACTTATTTATAATCTGTACAAAATAACAATAACAATAAATAAATATCTTTTTAATTAACGCACTTCGTTATGTTTAATAAAGATAAAGCAATGTTATAACTGCATAGCCTCAGTATCTATTAACCATAACAATAACGAACTGTCAAATAAGCGTTTCAAAATATCCCTAATTCCTGTACATAATAATAAACCTAAATAAAAATAGCAAATGTGCTATTTTTTCGCCATTTCTATTAAAACTTATTTGCTACCCACATAGCACAAATCAAAACAACGTTAAAAATACACACTTTTTTAAGTTTAATAGGTCGCTTTTTAACGTTATTTTTAAAACCACGTTAAAATCACACCGAAATAACGTGGTTTTAAAAATAACGTTAAAAAGCGACCTATTAAATTTAAAAAAGTGTGTGTTTTTAACGTTGTTTTGATTTGTGCTATGTGGGTATCTACTTACGAGCAATGTTGATGTTCCTTCTTCTATAAAATCAGAAGATATATTTTTGATTATCATGTTGTCTTCATTTACCTCCCTGAAAAATAATGATATAACTAAATAACTATTTTTTCAAAAATGACATTTTCCCTAAATTTAAGTAAAAAATTCACAAAATTTTAATATTTATAAGTTGACTTTATTAAAATAAATTATTTTATTAGGATATTGTCAGTTTCTGTAAATATTAGTCAAGTTGTTATTTTTACCTTCCTAGCCCGCGCAGCAATAACAAAATAAAGTATTGTTTTCGACGAAAAAAAAATTGGAGATAATGCCGAAAATGTGTTATTTGGGTGTATTTGGAGCTATCTTAGCAATATCGTCGTTACTTCTGTCTGTGTGTGTGTGTGTGTGTGTGTGTGTCCGTAACACGATAGCTCTCAAACCGCTTAACCGATTAGATTTTGATCAAAATCCACTAATGCTAATAACAATTTTTTAACAATTAAATAATTTAAAAAATGCTAACATTTTAACTGGGAATTGCCTTAAATAATATAATTTTCAAGTGTAGTAAATCACATTTTTCTCAATAAAAAATTTGCGTTATAACAAACAACTTCGTAGGAGCTTTAGTTTTTTGAGATATTAAAAAAAAAACTATTTTCAAGGCCGATGGGCTAGATAGAAGATATCGGATCCGTCATGGATCCATATATTTTATGTAGATTGCGTTTAAAAAAAACCTTACATATTTAATATTCATCAGTAGGAATTTGGAATTAATAAAACGATTTATGTACCATACAAAATGGAGGTCCGGCGAATATTCTTCATTAACAACTCGCCATCCTTGTTTAAAGATGGCGAAGAGGGGTTGTTATTCAATCGATTTTCCTTAAGCAAATTGTGATGAGCTTCTACTAAAGGTCTTTTCAAAAAACTATCAATACTACTTTGTTTTTTAATATCTGTCTTTATTTCTTAAAATTCTATTAAATCCTTAAAACTGCCGGTTTTACAAAAATTATTTATATTGGGAACTATTTTTGCTTTGTTTGAACAAGCTTTTTATGAATAAAAACAAGGTAATTTCAAAATACGTATGAACCGACACACACACACACAGACAGACATCACGACGATATTGCTAAGATAGGTCAAAATACCGGGATGGGACAATTCGCCGCAGCCGATTCGCCGCGGCCGATTCGCCGCGGGACAATTCGCCGCCGGCCGATTCGCCGCGAGATTTTTTTAAAATGATATTACCCTTGGCAATTGTTTAAACAGTTTTATTTAGCTTGACTACATATAATATATTTGTTTATTTGTTTGATCATAACTTTTTCAACTAGTTATTTGGTGGTTAGTATAATACAATTCAAAATTTTTTTTATTAGAAAAATTAATAATTTGGCGGATTTTCCTATTTATGAACCGATTTGCCTCAAACTTGAAACATCGCGGCGCTTAAGGTAACTTAATACAATTTTTTACTTAAATTTAAAAAAATGAAAATGGTGGATCCAAAATGGCGGATTTTCCCATTTATAAACCGATTTGCATCAATCTCGGAACTTTGAGATCTTTCAGCTTGCTGATTATTATTTTTAACTAAAATTTACAAAAAATCAAAATGGCAGTTCCAGAATGGCGCACTTTCTTGTTTATAAACCGATTTGCCTCAAAATTGGGGGGGGGGCTGATTTCTCTGGGGGAGGGGGCGAAGCCTCATGATGGCGAATTTTATACTCTTTAATCTTTTTATTCATGAAATATGTGAAAAATATTTTAAAAAATCTTAGTCTTGGGGGGGCCATTTTCAGGTTTTAAAATTTAGATTAAAAATTGTATTGAGTTACCTTCCTTCAAGTTTGAGGCAAATCGGTTTATAAATAAGAAAGTGCGCCATTGTGGAACCGCCATTTTGATTTTTTAAAATTAAGTTAAAAATAATAATCAGCGACCTGAAAGATCTTAAAGTTCCGAGTTTGATGCAAATCGGTTCATAAATGGGAAAATCCGCCATTTTGGATCCGCCATTTTATTTATTTTTCTAATAGAAAAAATTGTTGAATTGTATACTAACCCCAAATACCTAGTTGGAAAAGTTTCAAAAAAGTTATGATCAAACAAATAAACAAATATATTATATGAAGTCAAGCTAAATAAAACTGTTTAAAACAATTGCCAATGGTAACATCATAAAATAAAAAATCTCGCGGTGAATTGTTCCCGCGGCGAATTGTCCCGCGGCGAATCGACCGCGGCGAATCGGCTGCGGCGAATCGGCCGCGGCGAGATGTCCCCTACCCTCAAAATACGCCCAAATGAAACATTTTTGACGTTATCTCAAAAAAAAAAATTCGTCGTAAATAATACCTTCTTTAGCCATTGCTGAGCGGGCTAGGAAGATAAATATATGTGTCAAAAATTCCGACCAGGGGGGGGGGTTACAATACTAAATATTAGTTGTTCTTACCAAATATTACTGTGTTCATCAGTAAATATTCGTAGAAGAAACTTTCCGTCCAAATTTGGTATATTCGTCTGGGGAACAACTATATAATCTCCAGGGGGCAAAGTAAAAAAAGTTACTACTTCTCTGGCTATCGAGTGGTTGGTTACGTCCAGAGGTTTCTAAAAAATAAATTAATAGGACAATTTAAAAGAAATATAAAATTTTACTATCCCCGAAGGACTTGATGATTTTCTAGTGATCGGAAAGCATAAATAGGTAGGAAATTATGCCTAAGATATCATACTTATACACATAACATATGTTTAGAATAAAACCTTAAAACTCTTGCTTTTTCTGTAATCCATAAAAAACGTGTTTCTATGCCATCTTACACTGATATACATTGAAACCTCCTATAAGCGGACACTCACGGTTTTGTCGATTTTGTCCGCTTATTGGACGTGTCCGCTTATGAGACAGAGCTGCGAAATTTTAATATATTATATTTATCAACAATTTCCACAGCTTGAGTTTTTCCGATATTAAATTTTTCAGCGATCTTTCGTACTGATAGACGTTCCTTCACCGAAACGTTAGCAACTTCCATTTTTTCACGTAAACTAAGAAGTTTTTTAATAGGCGCCATTTTATTTATATTCGGATAAAAACCTTCAAACCTTCAATAGTCAAAATTTCTGTTCAAAACTCTTCATATTGAAGGAAAACCTTCAAATCTGGTAAGACTGCTATGTTATAAATACGCGCCATTTCAAGGAGATCTATTACTACCCTAATGTCACACTTTAAACACACTCTTAAGCTTTAAAAATTTTAAGTGGCTATTAAACCCAGACCACAAGGCCCAGATATAAACAGAACTTTTAAAGTTCATTATAGCGATATCAAAAACGACAAAATTGAGTAATTTCATAGATTTGATGGACTTTGATGTTTCCTTATTTGATTTTCAGGTAAATAGATCCAGTTTTCACTGATTTTCCGTGTCACTTTACTTTGATCATATTGATTTCGTTTGAATATCGTAATATTGCAAGTTTTAAAAGTCATGTATTGTTTACTTCAAAGTGGTTAATTAGTAATTACTAAATGTAGAAAAATCAAATAAGGAAACAAAGTCCATCAAATCTAAGAAATTACTCAATTTTGTCGTTTTTGATATCGCTATAATCAACTTTAAAAGTTCTGTTCATATCTGAGACCCTGACAAGAAAATTGGCAACATTAAGAAAAGCTACTATGAAAAGTTGGTTTTAATTTAAGGAAATATATAAAATATTTCTCGGTCTATATATATCTGTCACTAAATCCGAAAAGATTAAGAAAATTATAAATCAATAGACAAGGGCCTTGTGGTCTGGGTTTAATAGCCACTTAAAATTTTTAAAGCTTAAGAGTGTGTTTAAAGTGTGACATTTATTGCCGATATATTTTTCCTAAAATCACAAAAATTATTTCAAATTTACAAGAGTTAACTGTCGTCTGGTTCTAAGAGTGTAAAATATATTAAACACATGTTGTTCTGCGATGGGAAAAAACTGTAGTCGATATTATATTATATTTAAAGAAATAGACCTTAAGAAAAAAATGTGAGAAATATTCAAAATAAAATATGGGAAATTCTGTTACAATGTTGTACAGTTCATATTTTTATTTTTGAGACAACTTTTTACAAGTTTTTTTCGTTGGCCTATGCTATTTGTTATGGTAGACAGCTGATAACTGTCAAAAAGTTATCTCAAAAAATATGATATGGAGTATAAATACGACAGGTATTTAGTTCCCGCATTTAAAACGGAAAGAGAAAATTCCCTGGCTGCAGAGCGCGTTGTTGCCAACATACTACATAATATTGATGCCCATGTCGTGCAGCGCTCCGTACCGTTATTAGAGGTTTCCGTCTGGTTAAGAGAGGTTTCATAATTTTTTAACCAAAAAAAATTGTCCGCGTCCGGTTATAAGAGTGTCCGGTTATAGGGGTGAATTTTACATGTAAAAAATAAGGAAAAGCTTTGTCCGCCTAAAGGGAGTGTCCGCTTAATAGAGGTGTCCGCAAGGAGAGGTTTCACTGAATTAGGTTGAGATGGCATACTATCGTCTCAAAATAGATACCTATGTGCACCTAATTCCCAAACAATCTAATACGGTATCAAAATTTAATTTCCTTCTCATTGGTAGCCATTTGCACTAAAGAAGATAAGGAATCCTTAGCATTATTCAGACCTTATGGTTCAATTAAAAATTACTTAGAACGATACGCTCTTCACACTGATAACTAAATGCCTTCGTGATTTTTTGCCAGGCGTTATTGTTCTGCTGCAGACGCTACTTCAATTTTTTTTTATTTGTGTGTTTAAAGTCGCTTACTAGACCCATGAGGAATAAAGTTTCGTTTGAAGTAAAATTGGCGCACCTTTTCTTTTATGTTGGTTTCATATTTATCGAATATTTCAGTAAAAGTCTAAGAAAATGCAAATTAGTTAACACATTGATGAACAAAGCTACTGCTAAAAAACGGAGACTTCTGCAACCTTGCCAGATCTCAGAGTATCTTAGCTGAATGGTGCAAATGAAAATCACGTTTTAAGGATCCTTCAATGTAAGGTTCCTTTTGAATGCAAATGGCTATATGAATTTATCAAACCACGCCCAAACTAAATAGTTTGAGAATTCTTACATAGAACTGTCAAATTATTTAGGGACTTCAAGGTGTCCCAAGCTTATTTTCAGTGTCGCAAAGACAAAAGAAATAAAAATAAAAACTATGAAATATTTACCTGTTCTGCCACAAAATGGGGTGTCAGCCTTTGCAATGAATGAGGCACTTCATAAACTGCAAAGCCTATCGCATACAACGGTTTCCTCTTTTTGGCATCCACTGGGTTCGTTTCGTAGTACTGGGTTACCGACACCACAACGTGACATTTGTTGCTTGAAGTTCTTGGTATCTGGACGTGAAACTGTGGGTTCATTGCAGTTGTATCTAAAATAATTTTTTAAGTCTAGAGGTTCATAGGTTTAAGACTGAGCGTATTCAAAATATAATCAAAGCTCTGAAGAAGACTTAAAATATAGTCGAAACGTTATACGCTCAGTCCTAAAACTATAAACCTCTAGACCTGTATCTAACCATAAGGGCACAAACATATTTTAATGGCAAGATTAAGAAGCCATTTAACCATTCTGATTCACATACATAATTAAATAGCAAAAATTTAACATCTAAATTTGAGAGTATGTATCTGGACACCTTCTTAGATACTACCAGCTTATTTAAGAGCATTTTAAATGCTTTAATTTAATTTAACGTTAGCATAAAGAAATTATTGCAGTTAAAGCGTCTAATTAATAGCCGGGAAAAGCACAGATACACGGAATAATAGCCAATATATACAGGGTGTCCCAAATTGGGCACTTTTAGGGGGTTTAAGGTACTTCTAGGGGAGACAGAGAAAAACTGACCACGCATTGCGAGGCTCAAATTTCAAGAGCAGACTTATAGTGAAAACCGCGTTTTGAAATATCGTCTCGTCTTTGAGCTACGGGGGCTTTTTGAAAAGTCTGCATTTTGGAAGGGGGTCGATAACTTCGTTATTAATGGAAATTTTGATTTAGAGTAAATCGCAATTTTATAGACTTTGTCACGAGGAATTCACCCACTAAATTAAATTTTAACTGCCACTTTTAGTTTTTGAGATATGACATAAAGTTGCATTTTTTCTTATGGAATGGCCTATATTTTAATTAATTGTCGAATTCGTCATTGAATTCTTTTCAAAATGATGTCATAGTTTGATTGAGCAGTTTAGGAGATATTCAGCTTTTTTACTTATTTCTAGTGCGCTATGATTTCCTGCTGAGGAAGGTCAAGGCACTCCAGTATTTTTATTATTTTACACAGTCAAAAATATAGTAAGCCTGGTTTGGAAAAATTATAATTCAGCTGACGGCCCTCAAAGCCTAGTTATAAAAAGTAACAAAAATGATACATATTTCAAAATAAAATTAAACCGCTTTTGTGCAAAATAATTTCATATAAAAGCGTAATGTCAAATTTTTTAAACAATTGAAAACAATGACAAAACGCCAAGGCGCAAGGCCAGCTTGATTTGCATAGTATAAGACAACAAAACTATAGGAGCATTGAAGTAAGATTTGACCGCAAGGCTTTCACGTCAATGGCGCGTGACGTCATTCAACGCACACTAGACAAAAATAAAAAACTTTAATTATCTCCGAAACCACACAATCAAACTATGAGATATGATACATCAATTTGAAAAGAATTCAATGACGAATTCGAAAATTAATTAAAATATAGGCCATTCCATAAGAAAAAATGCAACTTTATGTCATATCTCAAAAACTCAAAGTGACAGTTAAAATTTAATTTAACGGGTGAATTCCTCGTTACAAAGTCTAGAAAACTGCAATTTACTCTAAATCAAAATTTCCATTAATAACGAAGTTATAGACCCCCTTCCAAAATGCAGACTTTTCAAAAAGCCCCCGTAGCTCAAAGACGAGACGATATTTCAAAATGCGGTTTTCACTATAAGTCTTCTCTCGAAATTTGAGCCCCACAATACGTGGTCAGTTTTTCTCTGTGTCCCTTAGAAGTACCTTAAACCCCCTAAAAGTGCCCAATTTGGGACACCCTGTACATATCTCATTGTGCCTGGCAAGAATGCAGCTTTTTTAATAATTTAAAAAAATTACCAAGACATGTTCGTAACACAAGATTAAACGAGCGTCTTTGATGGGTAAATTTCAATTTCGTCCGCCATCTTGGATTTTGATATGGCGGACAAAAAGATATATTTACCCAAAACTCTGTTAATTCTCTGCAAAGTACAGTTTGTACCATAAAAATAGATTGTATAGTTCAAAAGTTAAAATAAAAAAAATTGTCCGGTTTTTTTGGTCCACCCGGTATATGCTGATAATATTGCCTTAATAACAGATAAGAAAGAAGAACTGATAAAAATGCTAGAAGAACTGGATAAAGCGGCTAAAAATACAGGCTTGAGTAACACAAGTGTACATTTGTAAAAACAAATTTTAGACCACAAAAATATTAAAGAGCGATTTTTACCATTTGATAGTAACTTTTGAAACAAATCTTTTAATTTTTAAAATGTTGCGAAAGCGCACTTTACTTCGCTTGAACTGTACTAGAGTCCCTGTATGTTGACATATTTGGATATATTAATAAATTTAAATATGTCAACATACAGGGACTCTAAACTGTACCAGGGATACTATTTACCAATATAGGTTGGTCCTCCTCCAGCATTATAACCCGTTCTCCATCGTCGCCTGGCCAACACAGCTCGCCAAGGTTGTTTTGAATGTAAGGCGCCTTCCATCATCCAGTCATCTGGGCCGATATGAACCAAATCTAGTTGAGTAAAGTGACGGGCAAAGTCCTCAAAAGACATCCTTAAAATATTAATAGCAATAAAATATGAAGAAATATTTTATTATTTTTAACGTTTTGTAAAAATTACACAAAAATTTTTAAATAATTTTTGCAGGAACCTAACGAATCGCACTTTATGCAATCAAGCATACTGAAATTTAATGTGAACGGGCAGATCCTAACTTATCCTAACCTAGAAAATAGGCCGAGTGATAAAATAAAAAATCAAAACCCTATCATACCATGGTTCTAAAATTTTTTGCTGCTTAAAGGGGTTATAGGGTTTTTGGGTTATGAGAATTTATCTTAGGCACAATCAACCTTTGTTTGGTGATCAGAGGTTTAAGTTTTTGACTTTATAGTTATGATTTAAGTTTGTCAAAGTAGTAGGCTTAAACAGTGGCGGATCCAGGGGGGGGGGCACTAAGGGCACTTGCCCCCCCCCCTGAGAATTTTTTGACTATACAAAAAATTAGTAAAAAGTAAGGTTTTTGCTAATAAAAATTCAAAATTTTTCAAAAATTATATACCGTTTTTTACCAGCAGAGAATATCACCTAAAGTCCCCCCCCGCGAAGCATCTCTGGATCCGCCCTTGGGCTTAAACGGGTGCGGGTCACTTTTGAGCAGGGAATGACGTCATCATGATAGACGAATAGTGTGGATGGTCTTTTTAGGCATAGGCCTATAGTGTGAGTGGTAAATGAACATTTGGTGTGCACGTACACAAATGGCGTACGAATTGGTCTAGTGGTGTTTCTGACTTTGAAAAGTTGTGAAGGTCGTTATTTTGTCTGTAGAGGCCAATTGTTTGAGTGGTATTTTTGATCTTGATATATTGATATGTGGTGGTTGGGGAGTTTATTATAAAATGAGCTGCAGCTCATCAATCAGAATTTTGTTTTAAATAAAATTTGCTATTACTATAACGAAGCATTTAAATGATAATGCTTGTTATGTGGCCAAGACTATTGGCCTCTACATACAAAAGAATTACAAGATCAAAAATACCACTCAAACTATTGGCCTCTACAAACAAAATAACGACCTTCACTACTTATCAGAGTCAAAAACACCACTAGACCAATTCGCCTCTGCACACAAAAATTTTACATTCAAAAATTTTAAACCTTCACAACTTTTCAAGGTCAAAAAAATCACCAGACCAATTCGTCTCTGCACACAAAAATTTCAAATCCAAAAATTTCATAGGCATTTGTGCACGTGCACACCAGATGTTCATTTACCACTCACACTATTGGCCTATGCTTAAAAAGACCACCCACACTATTCGACTGTCATGATGACGTAATTCCCTCCTCAAAAGTGGTCCAGCACCCGCTTATGCCTACTACTTGCCCAAATCACATAGAAACTTTAATACATTCCGTACACTAGGTGGTTAGCGCCCCTGTAGCTCTACTGTTGTAGAGATTGGAAATATGTTCCCCGGGTGAACACTGCAGTAACTCAAATATACCAACCATAACTGGGATGTAGACAGTCCTAGACCTTTGTTCTGCGATCAGACAAAGCCAGAAGAAAATGACTTCTGCGGATAAATTGCGATAAGCCTATGGCCTTAACAAAAACGATTTTTATTTTGCTGGCATTATAAAATTAATTTTGTACTAGGGATGATTTAAAAAACTACTTACCAAAACTCTCCATCATTCGTAACCCTAACACTAAGCAGCTCCTTATCTCTCTGACTAAGCCCATCCCATTCCCACGACCTCTCGCTCCAGGGCCCTGTCCATTCTCCTTTCGCCCACGGGTTTCTCAGTCTTACTAAAGGAGTTTCACCTGCAGGACCTCTAACTCTCGCTAGCCCTGTCACACTGTAGGCGTGCTGAGTGATAAGCCCATTGCGGAGCCGTAGTTGTCGTTTAGTATCTTTTTCCTGGAAGATTGGATACTGAAAGAGGATGAGTGAAATGAGTGCGCCTCCACCATTGTGCTTTTCTAGAAAGTAGTGCATTGTGCATGGTTTTGTGTTTGAAACAGAACCTTATTCGTAATCTTCGGCTTGGTTTTAAACAGTTGTTTAAAATTAACCTTTTCCGGCAAATAAAAATACATAATTTTGTTTTTATAAGTCCAATTTTTCCAATTCTGCTTAGGCTGATGCACTTGGAAGGCAACTTGGAAGGCAACTTGGAAGGCTTTTTTTGTACTAGCGCAACATAGGTGAACGCATTTGATTGGAGACGAAAATCTAAGTTTTTGATGTCCCTAGAATGACCTTAAAATCTGCACAGTTACGAATTATGAGCTCCGATCTCCGGCAAAGATTTTGCAACGAGATTTTGATATACATTATATGGATTGGGAACCCAAATCCACATATTTTTGGTCTCAATGATTGTCCCGTAAAAACTGCACCATTATGAGTTCTGACCATAACCAGGAAAAATAAGAGAGTTAGAAAGAAGTGGCTAATCGGGTAAAAAGAAGTTTTTGTTTCTCTTATATTGTTCCGTGAGTAGCTCGAAAGCCTAACCTCACAGGGGTCCAAGATCTAATGGACACCTAATAAGTGTTGATAGTTAACTGTTTCGTCCTTATGGGTCTCTTCAGAACACTGCTTGGTCAATGTGACACCCTTGCAAAGTTAATTAGATGGTTTTGTCTCTAATCCTATGTCTATAGTGAGAAAACCCTTGCTAGACGCGCCATCTACTGAGATACAAGAGAAACTAGAACAAGAGCAGGCGAGAATGGGTGTCCATTAGATCTTGGACCTTCGTCAGGTTAAACTTTCGAGCTACCCATAGAAAAATATGAAAGAAACAAAAACTTCTTTTTACCCGATTAGGCCCGAAAACTTTAATTCTAGGTTTTGTTGAATTTAATTAAAAAAATGAGAAAAATCTTCAGTGAATTTAGCCTGATTTGATAATACTGTTGTCCTAAGCCAAAAAGACGCATCTCAATATTTTTTCAATTTGTATATTATGGTACTTAAGGACACCGGATACTATGTTTAACTTATTCCCTTAGCAAAATAGACTCATTTCAGCTTCATAGTGTCTAAAAATTTCTAATAAAATTAGACGCATCTTAAAAAAAAATAAAGTAACTGCAAAAAAAAATAATAAATCGTAATAACAAAAAAAGTTAAAATATTGAGATGCGTCTTTTTGGCATAGGACGGCAGAATAACTTTGATATAAATAATAGGTTAATAAGTTACCTGTGTAATTGTTGCTATAAGAAGACTAGATCTAGGAACTGCACTATTTAATACTTGAAATGTAAGGAACCGATCTTGGTGTGTTAAACCGAAACTTTGGACTATACCGCCTGTCAAATCTTGTAAAGCCTTTGTTGTTGAGCCTGTATAAAGGCTTTCGTAGGACCCATAAAATCTAAAAAAAGGAAAAAAAAATAGATAAATTCCTCCTTATAATAATATGTACCTCGTTTTCCAAAATAGAAATTCGCATTCTTTTATTACTATCTTTTTGGTTAGGTCTTCGTCTGATACTTCTTTTGAGCATGGGGCAGTAAAAGCATCTTTACTGACCTATCGTACAAAAAAAAGGCTCTTTTTAGGGCCAAAATTTTTTTAAAAGAATTCGTATAATAAAGTTTAAAACAAATATATGAACCATAAGTATAATACAGGAATTTTTTTTTTACTGTTTGTAATTCATGATGAAAATAGTTATTTTAAGACTAATTATATTTTTATGTAACAAACCCTGTTTTGGCCGCATAATACCTAAGCTATCTGCATTTTGCATATTTATAACATATATCAGTGGCGTATATAGAAAAAAGTTTCGAGGGGGACCCAGACAGTTTAGGCAGTTTCGGGGGTGGCCCAAGACCTCATGAGGCCGTATTTTATGCTATTTTATGTTTGTATTCATGAAATATGTAGAAAATATCAAAAAAAATCTTAGCTTCGAGGGGGGGCCCGGGCGCGTATTTAATAATAATAATAATAATAATAAATACATTTATTTGCAACAAAACTATACAATACATTTATATTAATAATTTAAATAAAATAAATAAATGTAAAATACGTTTCCGTGCTCATTTCACGTCGGCGCGGTTTTGAAATAGACACGGAAATGTTACAATATATTTGGGTTCAAATACGTGTTGATTTTAAGAGATTTGATCTCGAAATGAGCACGGATCTGTAAGAGAACATCGCTTATTAAACTATTAAAAAAGCCTATTCAACTGTCAAGTTAAAACGCTAACATAACGAAAGCTAATCAATCAAATCTAACCGAACCGAACCAAAGCAAACTGAACCAATAATTCAATATTTTCAAAAAAAAAAGTTTCCTGACTTCCTACCCGGGATCCTAGAGGATTTGAATCCGAACCGAAACGAACCGAATTGAACCAAACCTAACCAAAACGAACCAAAGCAAACTGAACCAACAATTAAAAAAACTTTCCTGACTTCTTTCCCGGGATCCTAGAGGGTGGGAATGAATAGTGTTATAGTTTAGTTTGGTTAGGTTAGGTGAACAAGTTTCCCAACTTGTTTTTATTTTTGTAAATAATTATATTCTCTAATTTTCACTTAAAATTAGAGAAGCTATCTCTCTTAGTTTTTAAATATTTTTGGGTTACATTTTCTACGCTTACAAGCGTTTTTAGAATATTATTTTGATTTACTTTACGCTATATCTTTCCATATTTTAAATTTAAACTTCGCGCGCTTCTTCCAGCAATGAAGGATTTGAGATAAGCGGCTAAATTCGGCCTAGCAGACGAAAACGCCGATTGTCTGAGCGAACAACTCAACCACGCGCCACGTGCAACTAAAGTCACCGCACCGCTATTATTTTATATTAAAATTGTGGAAACTATTAATTTTACGCTTTAGTTTATTAGATATTAGTGTTTGGAACATTTTGAACTATAGAACAATGGAGAGTCTGGTACTTCGCGTATAATCGGGCTGGCCAGCCAAGTAGCTACGAAAGACATCTAATGGTAAGTCGTTTCTTGATAATTTTTCATTGCTACGCTATTTTTAGTATTTAAGTTTTTAGGCTCTTTTTTCCCTGTCGGAGCCCTGTGGAAAGATACAGTCCCTCTTAACTCCCACACGTTTTTCTCGAGCTATCTCGATTGGTCCTTCGGTATATTTTATTTTCTACAGAAGGCCTGACCTCACCATTTGGTCCAGGTTCGAGCCTGATAACAGGACCCCGGGAAAAATTAAAGTCTAAATCGCATTTTGTTAAATATAAAATTTTTAATAAATACGCTGACCTTGCTTTTTTGCTGTGCTCGCAGTAAAAATAACAAGTAAAAAAGTACCGAACGCGCATTGTTTTCGCGCATTTCCTACCTCTTTTTGGCTTGGCGTCGACTGCACGTAGGAAAAGTTTCCAACACACGATCTTAGAGAGGTAAATGAGACTTGTTTACATTGTTTATCGCCTATTTTCTTTTCTTTTTAAACGCTTTTAATTTTTAAATATTAATAATTTCGGAAACTAATCGTTCACCTGTTTTAACGGAGTTTTTTAAAAACATTACTTAAGAAGTTAGAAGCACTCCGTAATGTGCAACATAATCGCATTAATACTCTTCATAACTTAGCTAATGCTTGCCTAACGGATGATACAAAAAAACCGTGTTTACAGGTTCGCCTTATCGACCTTGATGAAATTAAAGAAACATTTTTTATTTATCAAAATCAAATAATAGAGGCTTATTCGGCAAGTCCGGAGAGACTGGAAGAAGAAAATGAACGCCTTACTGAGTTTGACGACAGCTTCTATGATATTAAACGAATTCAAAAACAACTATTTGAGGTGAAAATTGAAGCTCCTCAACCTCAAAACTTAACGCAAATTTCAAATTCTTCTGATCCAGACCGCTTTATGGCGTCTTTAATGCCAAGACTGCGCATTGTCGAATTTCATGGCGACATCACTAAGTTTCCAACCTTTCTAGATATGTACAATAGTTCTGTACACAATAATCCTAGTATTCCTACAAACGCTAAATTTAATTTGTTACTGTCCTACCTAAAAGGACCGCCTTTAAACGTAGTTAAACACTTACAAATAACCGACGCTAATTATATAATCGCTTACAATACGCTTCTAAAACGCTATCATATCGCTTATCGGCTCAAACTTATTGGCGCTCCGTGTATAATTTTCCCGCTCTCAAAGACGACAATCCAGAAACGCTGCGCACGCTGCTTGATGTTTTTTCAGAAAACATTGAGGCTTTAAAAACTCTAAATTACGACACTGATCAATGGTGTTTTCCGCTCGCCAACATTTTACTAGATAAATTGCCTGAGGTACTACTTTCGCGCTTTGAACTAGCTAATTCTAGGTCTAATGAAATGCCCAAATATCAAGAAATTTATAATTTCCTTGAAAGTCAATGTAATTCGTTTTATTCGCTACAATCTAAAAATAGATTTAAAAATAATAAACAGTTTTATAAAAATAACGCCTCGCCTTATTATACAAAAACGCTACTTGGTACGGAAACTACTCATTCTAAAGATAGATGCGCTTTTTGTGATTCTAACACACATTCAATATATTTATGTAACGCATTTAAAGGTAAATCTCCCTACGAACGCTATTCTTACGCTAAAAATAAAAAACTATGTTTAAATTGTTTAAGCTCAATACATTTAACAAATTCTTGTCAAAGTCTACGCTCATGTCGCTATTGCCCTGGTAATCAAAGACATCACTCATTAATTCATTTTGAGCGAAATTATAATTGCGCTAATTCTCAAAATCAAAATAGATCACATTTTGATGCTAACGTGAATTTCTCACAAAATCCCTCTAATATTTCTCCCAACGCATCTCTAAGTTGTGCACCACGTGGTTACTTGGCCAGTCAGCAAAGTTTTAGATCCCCGGCTACTGGTTGTCCGCTTCAAAATTACACTACTCAAAATAAGTTCCCTCAAAGTGCCTCTTCTCAAAATAATCAAAATTTTACTTCGACGTCTTCTAATTCACAAGTACCAATCGCAACTCCTTCGGGTTCTAACCCCACGCATTGTGGTTTTATTTCTGCGCAATCGCAAGTTTTATTGTCAACTATCCTAGTAAGAATTCAAGATGTCCGCGGTAACTTTCAAACAGTTCGAGCCGTGTTAGACAGCGGTTCGCAAAACACCTTCTGTTCTCAAAAATTAGCGCAACAATTGGGCCTTCCAAGACAACCCTTATGTTCAAATATACAGGGGGTTGGAGGCAACTTTCTTACTTCTGATCTAGGATCGATTTTTATTAAAATTTGTAATTTTCAAAAACCAGATATTTTTGTGTCTACGCAAGCGATTATTTTGCAAAAGGTTTGTACTGATTTACCGTCAGTAAAAATAAATACAGAAAATTGGCATTTTATAAAAAATTTACCCTTAGCAGATCCCACTTTTTACAACCCTTCGCCTATAAATTTACTAATTGGTATGGATCTATTTCCACTAATTATACAGGGTGAAAAAATCGCTAGCGATGATCCAAATCATCCCTTTGCTATGGGAACTATTTTCGGCTATATTTTGATGGGACAAATAAATCAACCCTTAATTTCTACCCCGCCAATTAATGCTCTTTTTTGTCAAAATGAAAATGACTCGCTTTCGCAATTAATTTCAAAATTTTGGGAAACCGACTGCGTCCCCCAAAAAACTCATTTGAAACCAGAGGATGAAATTTGTGAAAATTATTTTAAACAGAGCGTGTCGCGTAATTAAGACGGCCGGTATACTGTCTCCCTTCCCTTTCGCACATTTGCAAATCCACCGCAGTTTCCTGGAATAAAACAAGTCGCGCTAAATCGGTTCTTATCTTTAGAAAAAAAACTGCTTCGCGATAAAAACTTGTATTGTGAATATTCTAAATTTATGAATGAATATTTGGAATTGGGTCATATGGACTATGACTCAGAAAAAGAAGACGATTCAGACAGCTATTTTATTCCACATTTCGCTGTTGTTAAAAATGAAGCTATCACTACTAAGACAAGGGTAGTTTTTAATGCGAGTATTACTGACCCTTTTACGCATATTTCGCTTAATCAAGTATTATTATCGGGTCCAAAACTACAAAAAGATATTATTCAAATATTATTACATTTTCGCCTTAACCCTGTGACGCTCACCTGCGATATTCAAAAAATGTATCGTGGTATAAATATCAACCCTGATCATCAAAAATACCAAAAAATATTTTGGCGGTTTAACCCTAATGAAAAAGTTTCCGTTTTTAAACTACGAACTGTCACTTACGGAGTGAACTGTTCACCATATCTCGCTTTACGCACCCTTCAGCACTTAGCTGAGTCCGAATATGATAACTACCCTCACGCTGCTAAAGTTATACTTAACGATACCTATATTGATGACGTCACTACTTCATGTAAAACGGTTCAAGAGGCGTTAAATTTGCAGCAAGTGCTTACGGAGTTATTAGGAAACGCTGGCTTGAAATTACACAAATGGTCTAGCAATCGCTCAGAAGTGATCTCTCATTTAGATCCCTCCTTAGTCAACCCCGCAGTTTTATCTCTCGATTCGGATGACGTCACTAAGGTCTTAGGCCTGTGCTGGCATCCTTCATACGACGAGTTTCGATTTAACATCTTACCTAATCAGCACAGCTGTACTAAAAGGACGCTTCTCTCTTTTTTAGCACGCTGCTATGACCCCCATGGTTATCTTACCCCAGTAACATTCACTTTAAAATATTTGATTCAACAAATTTGGTTACTTGGTATTTCCTGGGACGCCACGCCTACTTTAGAAATAGTTCGTCAGTGGACACTCTATCAATCTGAATTTCAAGTTTTAGAAAAATTTAGTTTCCATCGATCTCTGTGGTTTTTGTGATGCGAGTGAACTAGGGTACGCATGCGTAATATACTTACGTGTCTTACGAAACGCTAAATATCACATATATTTTGTTCTTGCGAAAAGTCGCATCGCTCCACTTAAAAAATTTGTTAGTATTCCGAGAATAGAACTTCTAGCCGCTACTCTTTTATCTGAGGTCTTAAAATACACATATGATATATTCATAAAAAGGTTCACAATAAATAATATTTACGCTTTTTCGGACGCAATGGTTGTTTTACACTGGATAAAATCCCATCCAAGTAAATGGAAAACTTTTGTCGCAAATCGTGTTAGTCTTATCCAAGATAATATTAATCCAGAATGTTGGTTATATACCCCCACCTTTCTCAATAGTGCCGATGTAGCCAGCCGCGGCTGCTCGCCGAGTGAGCTTTTAAATCATCCCCTATGGTGGGCCGCCCCTAGTTTTTTACAAGAATCTTTCGATAAATGGCCAACAAAAACCCCGCAAGTCAAAATAAATGACAGGTTAGAGACTGAGGAACGAAAAAATGTTGCTCTGATTTCTTGTGACCGAATAACGGAAAATTTTTTAGATTCGCTTTTAAATAATAAATCCGATTTTTACGCTATTCAGCTACTTTTAGCCCGCAGTTTGCGATTCATAAATAATTGTAGACTATCCGCAGACGTCAGAAAAAAGACAAATATAGATTATATCGATCTCTTTAACGCTTTAAAATGTTTGGCTAAGCACGAACAACAAAAATACTTTTCTGAAGTAATTCTTAACCTTCAAAACCAGAAAAAATGCATAAAACCCATACAAAAATTGAATCCCTTTTTAGACCAGGATGGTCTTATAAGAGTTGGAGGACGCATTCAACAAGCCATGACTATTTCTTACGGACAAAAACATCCTCTTCTTTTACCCAAGGAAAGTAGACTTTCTTATATTTTTATTGAATATATGCACAAAAAATATTTGCATGTCGGAGTGCAAACAGTCCAATATCTCATTAGTCAAATTTTTTGGATTTTATCTGCCAAACGCTTAATTAAAACGGTTTTATCCAAATGTGTTCGTTGCTTTCGCGAGTAATATCCCTGGAATAATAACATCTCATCTTGTTTGTAATAACAAATATATTGCTGACGCCGTACATTGAAGTTTATATATGCACCCAAATGGTCTAATTAGGTATCATTATACTTTTACAAGTTGTATTGGTCATTTTAGTTATAAGTATTTTTTGTAGTCTTTTCAAATAAAAAGTTTTTTAAAAGCTACGTCACCGGACTTCGTATTTAATTGGCGCTGCGAACAGGATAGTGCGATTTCGTCCTTTATCGGTTTTCCGTTGTACGAAAGTGACTTTTAAGTCTTAGTGCGCTATTCAAACCGAACTTTACGTCCCGTACGAATTGTGAACTTTTTCTTAAAAGAAAATACCTTTTACGACGTCGAACGTAAAGAAGTGTTGTGGAATAAAGCCTGGAGTTGAAGCTAGTGACGTCTACCGTGTTGTATGAGTCCCGCCGAAGCCAAAAGCCTAACCAACGACACATCCCTACTGAGCCCGGTGTCATAGGCAGAAAAGCTAAAGTCAACCCCCATTTATAGGATTCCTTTTGGTGGCGTAACCTCTACAGAACAAGCCTTATGGATTTATCCTCGATTGTTATGTAAGTTTTTTTGACTTTCTTGATGCCTAGGCGATTAAAGAATATTTTAGAAAAGAACAAAACAAAACTAGGATTAGGAGCAGAAAATAAGAAAGAAAACGTTAAAACTGAAATTGAAAACTATCTAGCAAGTTTGAAGAAACCGTCTTTAAATTTAAATTTTGAGCAAATAAGTAGTTTGCAAAGTAGTTTAAGAAATTTAAGTGGTCAGTCGACATCGAGACTAGACACTCAACAGCAATTAGAAAGTATAGAAGAAAGTTTAGAAGAAAATACTGAAAATAATTTAGAAAATAGATTTTTAGAAAATTTTGATTCTTTAAATTTTGCAAATTTAAACACTAGTTTTAACAGTAGTTTAAGTAGCGTTAGTAGTAACCAATTAGATAACACTTTACAAAACGAAGAACTTTCTAACACAATGGAAAATCTTAAATTTTACACGTCATTGTTGCCCACATTTGATGGCAGTCAATCCCATTTAGAAAGTTTTTTGATTTCTGTACAAGAATTTTATGAACTTTATTTTGGTAATTCTATTGAGCAACAAAAATTGGTCCTGTCTGCCATAAAATCGAAACTGGTAGGCAAAGCTCAAAATTTTCTATTAGAAAGGCCAGATTTAAATACTTTTGAAAAAATTAAGTTAGCTTTAAGACAAAAATTTGGTGATCCAATTAATCACGAAATTTTGATGCAAGAACTTCAGTACATTAAAATTGACGCAAACGAAGACATTTTGCAGTTTATCGATAGACTTAAGGCCTTTTGCCAAAGAATTTTTGGAAAAATTCAATGTGAAGTAGCAGATAACGCACAAAAGTTACTGCTTATATCTCAAGTAGAAAAAGTATCTGTTTTAATTTTGACCGCAAACTCCCCAGACTCTTTAAAAACGCTTCTTATGCTTAAAACTCCTGCAACTTTAGACGAAGCCTACAAGGACGTCATGAGTAATAACATAGTAGAAGCGCAAGTCAATTTTACAAGTAATAACTCGAACTTGCACAAAGGAAATAATTCATTTTTAAAACCCAACAATAACTTTAGACAAAACCAAAATTTTAATCGCAACCCCCAAACTAATCAAATAAGACCAAAACCACCCCAACAACGTTTTAACCCGTTTATGCAACCTTTTTCGAACCCTCAGTTTACCAGACAATTTAATTTTAATCCACCTTTTAACTCTCAATTTAGACAACCTAACTTTAATTTTAATCAACCTAGACCTTTTCAAAATCAACCTCAAAATTTTCAAAATTTTGGAAGACCAACTAACGCCTTCGCCCCACAAAATAAACCCATTTTAGACAAGCCAACCCCTATGTCGACATCAACAATTGGTCCGTCAAGGCAACACTATCAAAGACCCCCATACAATCGACCTTCAGGAATTTTTAAACCCTCAGGATTTTTGACAAATGTAGAAACATACCCAGAACAAACTTACGAACAAAACTACGAACAAACCTACGAACAAACCTGTGAAAATCAAACTTACAATAATTATAGTGAAGAAAACCCTGACTATTTTTACGATCCTCATTTTTATAACGAAGAACCCACTAGCCAACAAGAAAACTGCTCTTACGAACATAATTTACAAACAAACGCCGCAAGCGAAAATTTTCAGGAAACAGCCTTGGATCCCCCGTCGACTTAAATAACGTTGCCCGACAAATCGAACTACCATATTTTTATTTACCAAAAACGCAAATAACAATTCTTATCGATTCAGGAGCCTCAGACTCTATAATCTCCCCAAAAATAGCCAAAATGTACCCCAATAATCTATTTTTTGAACCCTTTGAAGTAACCAGCTGCAGAAACACATATAAAGAAAATAATAATTTAAAAATAAATTTATTACAAGAACTAGGAATAAACGAAAATATTAAAATGCGTGTTGTAAACTGGCATAAAGACTTTGACGCATTAATAGGCTTAAGAGACCTTGAAAAGTTAAAGGGTATGCTCGATTTAAAAAATAGTATATTAACTTTAAATAAAAATGTAAAAATTCCTCTTTCTATTGCTTATAATAACCCTGTTAAGCAGCCAATCCAAAATTATCAAGTAAACTACCAAAAAGATATTGAACTCACACCCTCTTTTAGCTTCAAAGAACAATACATTCCTAACTGTCCAGTAACAGTTAAAGAATTTTGTAAAATCCCCTATCCAAGTCCAAACGTTAACATTAACTTTCACCAACAAATAAAAGTAATCCCACAAGAAAGATTTAAGAAACAACCTATTCAATATTTTCACCCTGAAACACAATTAAAATCAGACTACATCATAACACCGGAAGGTACTGAACCAAATTTAATAAAAATCGACTGCATTCAACGGTACTTAATTCCAGAAACTCAAAAAGATACAAATTACGAAAAAGAAAATGTAAATGTCGTTGCTAACGCCCTCTTGAAGATAAATTTTAACATACATGAAATAAATAAAGCCAATGCACCCACCGTGCGTAACTCTGTTACCAACTTAACCGATTTTAATCTCACGGAACACGTAATTAACGAGCAATACAAAGAACCCCAAGCTAATGTAACCGTACTCAATGAAAAATTAAAACCGCCAAAAATGAATTTAGAGTATTTTGTGCCCCTCCAAAATGACGCCCGAGACAACGCCTCTGACGTCACTATTCACTCAAATAATGAGACACAAAGAAAACATTTATCTACATCCGAACTGCCCCTTAATTATACAACCAATCGATTGGTTATTAATTATGGAAAACAATATAAACATTTTTTCTCTAAACCATTTAATAGAAATCATAATTTTGTGACAATAAATGAAAAACAACAACAAGAGCACATTCTTAAAATTCTAAAAGAGATAGTGAAACCTGACTCTCTATTTACTATTTACATTCCAAACAATGAACTTAAACTAGAATTTCAGAAAGTAGTTAACTCTATTTTTAACCCATGTGCAAAAGTCATATTTTCGACTAAATACCTAATTGACGTGATAAACGCAGAAAAACAAAAAGAATTAATATTAAAATACTATGGACCTAATCATAAAAACAAAACAGAGATCTTCAATGAAATAAAACAAAAATATTACTGGCCCAAACTAAGAGAATCGATTACCATCTTCATAAACAACTTTAAAATATGTCTTCAAAACTCATATAAAAAGCATTCTTATAAAATTGCTTATAAAGGACCCCTTCTAGATGAAAAACCATTTAAAACATTTGTATCATTTAGACATCTTTCAATTTATAAACTGTCAATTTTGAACTTAAATAGATTTGTTTCAAAATACACAAAAAATTCTATAATGATTTTTGAAAACCACTTTTCTTATAAGAACACAAAAAAAAAATAAACAAAAGATAATAAAATAAACAATAAAATAAAATTCAAAAAAAAAACAAGATAACAAAATTGATAACAACCTTTTAAAATATTTATGTCAAATATTCTGCAATGAACAACTTTCTCGAGACTACACATTTTGAATATTTAAGAAAAATAAAAACATCTTGAAGAAACTTCTCAAAATATTATGACGTCAGTAATATATACTTAATCAGAGAGTACACTCTATTACCGATCATTTTTAATTTTCAATTTTATACAGCCTTTATGTCAACGAACCAATCATAAATAACGAACTCACTCTTTTTGAGTAATATAAGCAATAGCGAAAAAAAAGAATTAATATCTTTTAACGATCAAGTTTTTAAAGAGACATATCAGACACATGTATACAATACACAAAAACAAAATAAAAACATAGAGAAGACTCCTCAAATTTAAGAAAATCAAACTATCTATAGAAAAAACACCCTTTAAAATAAAATAAACCCCTTCAAATTTAAGAAAATCGAACTATCTATAGAAAAAACACCCTTTAAAATAAAATAAACCCCCTCAAATTTAAGAAAATCAAACTATCTATAGAAAAAACACCCTTTAAAATAAAATAAACCCCTTCAAATTTAAGAAAATCAAACTATCTATAGAAAAACACCCTTTAAATTAAAATAAACCCCCAATTTATACCTACAAAAGTAACAAGTCAAAAAAAAAAAAAAATATATATATAAGCCATATCTCGAAAACTAAACGAATAAACAAACATATCAGAAAAATAGAAACTCAAAAAAAAATCTATATCATTCCAGGTTCCTGATGCTGTGTCCCCCGACATTGTCGAACATTATCCAGGCCCTTCAGGTCAACGAATAATAATGTACTTTCACTGAAGAAATCTCTCCTTCATTAGTCGTCTTTTAACTTGACGAAAATAAAAAAAAAAAAAATTTTAGTCAACTTTTTACTACTAATTCCCTATTTTTATCCCCTTTAGTCAATCAAGTTAATAATACTTTATTAAAAATACAATTTCAATTCCTTGAATCATGCTTAAACGATACGTACAATACTTATGAAAAACTAAATTCTTTAGAAAACAATGAACTTAGAAAGAAACGTGGTTTATTCAACCTACTGGGAAGCGGTATTAAATTTGTCACCGGAAACCTAGATAATACCGACCTAGACACAATAACGCAGAACTTACAAATACTGAAACAAAATCAAATTAACACGATGCACAAGATAAATGACCTTAGTTCATTTGCCGGGAATATTATAAACAAATTCCAGGAAAACGTAAACATTATAAATAAAAACGCAAAATGCATTCGCTTCGAAATTTTAAAATTGAATAATGAAATCACGTTATTACTCAGTATGCAAAACCAAATTTTACAAATCTCAAAACTAAACAAATTTTTGGAAAAAATGCTGAGAATGATATCTTTTGCGCATCTGCAAACTTTAGATTTAGAAATTTTGAATGTCAATGAAATTAGGGAAATTTGGCAATATTTGACAGCTCATTATCCAAAAAATTCTCTATGGCCACTAAAACACCTGTCAGAATTAACTCTTATATGTAAAACTGGCCTTATTCTGTTAAAAGATATGTCAATCATTGTAGTGAAAATACCAATCTTTGAAAAATATTCTTGTAGTCTTAAGATAGTTTATCCAATACCTAATAATGAATCAAAAATATTAATTAGCCCCAGTAAATACTATTGTAACAATTTATGGTATCAGCAATGCTCTGAAATTAACTCAAATTGGACTTGTTTCAACCCCATTGCACATAGTTGCCTTTTACCAAAAAATTGCCCTTTCGCCACAGTAAAAAATAATTTTCAAATTCACACTTTAACTTATAAAAGTGGTCTACTTTTCTGTACAAAAAACTCCGAAACAATTTACGAAAATTGCTTCCAGTTTCAGAAAACCACACTTCAAAACTGTTATCTTATTAACAGCCAGTGTGACATAATAATTAATCAAAATAAATATTCATTATCAATAAATAACATTTCTGTTTCATTGCCAGATATAATAAAGCTTCCTGAAACAAACTTGTCTATCAATTTGCAGATAAGACATTTAGAAAACCCGCAAAAAATGCAGGAAGACCTTTTGGATCCTTTAGTCCTACAGGAACTTAATTTTGAAAGCCAAAATTACATTATCTTAACTTTATGTTTGGCAGTAATCTTGATATTTATTTTTATTTTCTATTTTTGGCGAAAACAAAAAACCTCAAAGACAAAAAAAAATATTCCCTTAAGGGTTCTCCAAAAACTCATCAACGAGGACGTTGACGAAACTAAGGGTGGAGGAGTAATATCCCTGGCATAATAACATCTCATCTTGTTTGTAATAACAAATATATTGCTGACGCCGTACATTGAAGTTTATATATGCACCCAAATGGTCTAATTAGGTATCATTATACTTTTACAAGTTGTATTGGTCATTTTAGTTATAAGTATTTTTTGTAGTCTTTTCAAATAAAAAGTTTTTTAAAAGCTACGTCACCGGACTTCGTATTTAATTCGCGTCAAACCGCATTCTTATGAGCAAATCATGGGACAAATTCCGTCCTACCGCTTGATTCCACAAAAGCCTTTTACTTTTAGTGGAGTAGATTTTAGTGGTGCTATACCTATCACTCTCAGTAAACACAGAGGTGTAAAAACACAAAAAGCATATATCTGCCTTTTTATTTGTCTAAATACTAAAGCTTTACATCTCGAGTTAGTGTCAGATCTAACTTCGGACGCTTTTTTAGCTGCGCTACGTCGCTTTGTTGCCCGAAGAGGTTACATAAGAACTCTTTTTTCAGACAATGGCACAAACTTCGTTAAATCAAGCAAAGAATTGCTTGATCTTGCAAGAAATGCTTGCACTCAACAAGCTATCGCCTGGAATTTTATCCCTCCATCAGCTCCCCACTTCGGCGGTCTTTGGGAGTCAGGGATAAAATCAGTAAAAACTCACTTAATTCGTACCATTGGCTCGCAAATTTTGTGATGCGAGTGAACTAGGGTACGCATGCGTAATATACTTACGTGTCTTACGAAACGCTAAATATCACATATATTTTGTTCTTGCGAAAAGTCGCATCGCTCCACTTAAAAAATTTGTTAGTATTCCGAGAATAGAACTTCTAGCCGCTACTCTTTTATCTGAGGTCTTAAAATACACATATGATATATTCATAAAAAGGTTCACAATAAATAATATTTACGCTTTTTCGGACGCAATGGTTGTTTTACACTGGATAAAATCCCATCCAAGTAAATGGAAAACTTTTGTCGCAAATCGTGTTAGTCTTATCCAAGATAATATTAATCCAGAATGTTGGTTATATACCCCCACCTTTCTCAATAGTGCCGATGTAGCCAGCCGCGGCTGCTCGCCGAGTGAGCTTTTAAATCATCCCCTATGGTGGGCCGCCCCTAGTTTTTTACAAGAATCTTTCGATAAATGGCCAACAAAAACCCCGCAAGTCAAAATAAATGACAGGTTAGAGACTGAGGAACGAAAAAATGTTGCTCTGATTTCTTGTGACCGAATAACGGAAAATTTTTTAGATTCGCTTTTAAATAATAAATCCGATTTTTACGCTATTCAGCTACTTTTAGCCCGCAGTTTGCGATTCATAAATAATTGTAGACTATCCGCAGACGTCAGAAAAAAGACAAATATAGATTATATCGATCTCTTTAACGCTTTAAAATGTTTGGCTAAGCACGAACAACAAAAATACTTTTCTGAAGTAATTCTTAACCTTCAAAACCAGAAAAAATGCATAAAACCCATACAAAAATTGAATCCCTTTTTAGACCAGGATGGTCTTATAAGAGTTGGAGGACGCATTCAACAAGCCATGACTATTTCTTACGGACAAAAACATCCTCTTCTTTTACCCAAGGAAAGTAGACTTTCTTATATTTTTATTGAATATATGCACAAAAAATATTTGCATGTCGGAGTGCAAACAGTCCAATATCTCATTAGTCAAATTTTTTGGATTTTATCTGCCAAACGCTTAATTAAAACGGTTTTATCCAAATGTGTTCGTTGCTTTCGCGTCAAACCGCATTCTTATGAGCAAATCATGGGACAAATTCCGTCCTACCGCTTGATTCCACAAAAGCCTTTTACTTTTAGTGGAGTAGATTTTAGTGGTGCTATACCTATCACTCTCAGTAAACACAGAGGTGTAAAAACACAAAAAGCATATATCTGCCTTTTTATTTGTCTAAATACTAAAGCTTTACATCTCGAGTTAGTGTCAGATCTAACTTCGGACGCTTTTTTAGCTGCGCTACGTCGCTTTGTTGCCCGAAGAGGTTACATAAGAACTCTTTTTTCAGACAATGGCACAAACTTCGTTAAATCAAGCAAAGAATTGCTTGATCTTGCAAGAAATGCTTGCACTCAACAAGCTATCGCCTGGAATTTTATCCCTCCATCAGCTCCCCACTTCGGCGGTCTTTGGGAGTCAGGGATAAAATCAGTAAAAACTCACTTAATTCGTACCATTGGCTCGCAAATTCTAAGTTATGAGGAGTTGTACACAGTTCTTTGTCAAATTGAGGCGATTTTAAATTCTCGCCCCTTGACCCCGCAATCTACCGACTGTAACGATCTACAGGTTTTAACACCGGGACATTTTTTAACACATGGACCTTTAGTTTCTGTTCCTGATGAAGATTTTTCAAGTAAACCTGAGAATCGGTTATCGCGATGGAACTTGGTCCAACGAATACAAGCCGATTTTTGGCGTCGTTGGAGCCAAGAATTTTTACATACCCTTCAAGTACGAAATAAATGGTTGGAACCATGCGCAGAGCCAAAAATAGGTACCCTCGTTCTTATCAAAGACGAGTTATCACCGCCCCTTCAATGGCGGGTAGGTCGCATTATTGAAATTTTTAAAGGGCCTGATGGGCACGCTAGGGTGGCAAATGTTCGTACCGCGTCCGGTATCTTTAAACGACCTTTAGTCAAGCTTTGCCCCCTTCCAATTGATTCAGATTCACCTACCGAAAAATGATGCTCATTTTGGTGGGCCGAATGAACAAGTTTCCCAACTTGTTTTTATTTTTGTAAATAATTATATTCTCTAATTTTCACTTAAAATTAGAGAAGCTATCTCTCTTAGTTTTTAAATATTTTTGGGTTACATTTTCTACGCTTACAAGCGTTTTTAGAATATTATTTTGATTTACTTTACGCTATATCTTTCCATATTTTAAATTTAAACTTCGCGCGCTTCTTCCAGCAATGAAGGATTTGAGATAAGCGGCTAAATTCGGCCTAGCAGACGAAAACGCCGATTGTCTGAGCGAACAACTCAACCACGCGCCACGTGCAACTAAAGTCACCGCACCGCTATTATTTTATATTAAAATTGTGGAAACTATTAATTTTACGCTTTAGTTTATTAGATATTAGTGTTTGGAACATTTTGAACTATAGAACAATGGAGAGTCTGGTACTTCGCGTATAATCGGGCTGGCCAGCCAAGTAGCTACGAAAGACATCTAATGGTAAGTCGTTTCTTGATAATTTTTCATTGCTACGCTATTTTTAGTATTTAAGTTTTTAGGCTCTTTTTTCCCTGTCGGAGCCCTGTGGAAAGATACAGTCCCTCTTAACTCCCACACGTTTTTCTCGAGCTATCTCGAGTGGTCCTTCGGTATATTTTATTTTCTACAGAAGGCCTGACCTCACCATTAGGTTTGGTTCGGTTTAGTTAGGATTGGTTCGGTTCGGATTCACATCCTCTAGGATCCCGGGTAGGAACTCAGGAAAGTTTTTTTTTTTAAATTATTAGTTCAGTTTGCTTTGGTTCGATTCGGTTAGATTTGATTGATTAGCTTTCGTTAGGTTAGGTTTTTGAAACTTTCTATTTTTATGTGGTTAGAAATCAAGTGAAAATCATTTAAATCATTAAAATTCATATTAACAAACATATAACCTTAAAATCAAACTAATAAACAACGTGAATCCAATTTAAGTTTCAAATGTGCACCAATAAGTAAACCCCTGCGCTACGTAATTCAATACAAATCCATGCCTTGTTCGAGCCTCGGCGCCTTAAAATTAACACGCATTTGTAACCAAATATGTTGCAACATTTCCGTGTCTATTTCAAAACAGCGCTGATGTGAAATTAGCACGGAAACGTTATTATATACGCCACTGACATATATTAAAATCTCCGCCACCGGAAAAAGAGAGAAAACGTGTTTTCCAGCTGTCTCTCTTCCCCATCAGATTATTCCTGCCATTCTGTAGTTAAGAACCGAATAAATCACATATACACAGAGTTAATAGCCAATCCGCATAAGAGCTTTCAGACAAGGTGACATATTAAAAAGTAAAAAATCCTCCAGTACCTCAAAACGAAAGTGCATAAATAATGTATCCTTCCTTTATTCACCTATGGATCCCCGATGTTGACTTTTATAAAACCGAACATGGATAAGGTAACAAAAACCCAAAGATTAATGGAAAAGCAAATGTTACATGTTAAGCTAACAGATAAAAACGAACGAATGGATAAGAAATAAAACAAAAGTAAAGGATGTCAGAGGAGAGGAGTCATAAAATCACAAATAGAAATAGTTTGACTAATTGGTCTATAGTTTTTTAGCTCTATTGGATCACCGTTTTTGTGTAAAGCTTTCACCAAGGACAGTTTTAAACTATTAGTTGAGTATATTTCTAGGTTATTTCTAGAAAAAACTGCAAAAAGGGTATATTTTTTAATATTTGATAACACCCAAAGCAAAATTTTTGAGCTAGGATCCTCAATTTTTCGGCTTTAGAATCGAAGATGGCGGCTGCCAAATTTAAGAAAAAATTTAATTCCCTGTTTTAGAAGAAATTAAAATTTTAATGGATTCACTTTAAGCAGGACCTACTTAATTTAAAACAGTGAAAAAATTTGACACCTGTCACTTTCTAAAACGAATTTTCTAAATCATTTTGTTTTGAAGTGACTAGTGTCAATTTTTTTAGAAAATTTAAATTAAGTAGGTCCTGCTTAAAGTCAGAGAACAGTTATTTCTTCGATGTTAAAGTAAAGCTATCAAAATTTAATTAATTGCTCCTAAAACAGGGAATAAATTTTTTTCTTAAATTTGGCTGCTGCCATTTTGGATTCTGAAACCGGAAAATCGGGGATCTTCGATTGAAAGTTTAGCTTTATTTTACATATTTACTCTACTATATCTGGAAAGGTTCCAGTTTTCTTGAGTTTTAGAGTTATTAATGATATAGATCAAGGGCTCAACTATTTCAAGATTGTAAAATTTTATAACATTGTTTGATATCTCATCAAAGCCTTGACCACATTTATTTTTAAGGTTCAGAAGCTCTGCTTAATTATATATTTATGCAAACCCTTTAGAAATATGATAATGCTGAGTTCATACGGCTGCTAAATCAAATAAAACAAAACAAAATCATATACCCTTAACAAGAATTTGTCATTAATTCGTAAATTTTTGAAGTGTGAACTTCTTTAGGCGCGTTTTGCAGTTTTTGTGGGTACTGAATTGGACTCGTCAGGCTCGGCTATGTAACGCTCATTCGGGTGAACTCGGCTCGAGTCGACTAACTGTGAGAGGAACATTCAGCGAGCGATATAATGATGCAGATGAAGGCCAGTATTATTAATTTCGCCTTGTTCAAGTTTACACTTCTGCACAATTTTTTTAGCTCACACATATACTATATTATAGTAGTGTGAGCTATGGTGATCCTAATTTTTTCGAGAAAAAAAAAGTTGCTCCGATTTCAAAAATTTTTATATATCTTTGCGTTTCAGATGATTTTGAAACTTTTTTCTTACGCCGTCTGTGTGTCTGTCTGTCTGTCTGTCTGTCTGTATGTCTGTCTGTCTGTCTGTCTGTCTGTCTGTCTGTCTGTCTGTCTGTCTGTCTGTCTGTCTGTATGTCTGTAACGACCAACGCGCATAACTCAAAAACCGCTTGGTCGATTTTAATGAAATTTGGTACCTAGGCTGGGTCTTGGGTCGAGATGGTCTCACTTAAAAATAAACAAAATCCACCGAACAGAAACCAAATAAAAGGGTGGGGGTAGATTTCAAAAATTAGAGTTTATGTGAAAATATGGCGTGTGTGATATCAAACGAAAAGTAATTGAGTCTGCAGTTAAACAAAATACATTTTAATTTATTTAAAAAAAAAGGGTGGGGGTATATTTTAAAAATTAGAGTTTAAGTGAAAATATGGCGTGTGTGATATCAAACGAAAGGTAATTGAGTCCGGAGTTTAACAAAATACATTTTAGTTTTTTGTTTTTTTTAAGGGTGGGGGTAGATTTAAAAAATTTGAGTTTAAGTCAAAACATGGCTTGTGTGGTATCAAACAAAAGGTAATTTAGTCTGGAGTTAAATAAAATATATTTCAGTTTTTAGTTATATTAGCTCACACGTACACTATAACTATAGTACCTAGTGTGAGTTTAGGGGCCCATATATTGGCAGAGTATTTTTCATTTGTTTTCAATTTCTTTGCTTGTAATTTACTATTTGTTCTTTGTTGTTTTTTTAATTTAAGTTTTAAAAGTTTTTTTGGTGTTTTATGGTAGTTTTCATCGTTTTGGGTTACAAATATTTAAAATTTAATAAAATATAAATTTTATCATATAGCAGCCGCACACCTATGCAGATTTAGGCTTGCGCACTTGCGTTTTCGACTAAAAATTAAAAACTTGATATGTGTAAATGCAAATATAGCTCTCAGTAAGTTGAACTTTTTTTATTTAGTTTTATTTTATTTAGTTATTATCATTGGCGGATCCAGGGGGGGGGCAGAGGGGCCCGCTTTCCCTTCTCAGGCATATAATTTATTTTAGCAGCATAACTTATTTAAAATTTACCACAAATTCTAGTTTATAAATTTCCTTTAGATACTAAATTTCACACCTCAGATCTATCAAAAACCGCTAATAAAAAATATTTTGATGTTTGATGCCATTTTGGCCCCTCCCCCTGAAAATCCTGGATCCGCTTCTGGTTATTATTATTATTATTATTTTATTTGGCAGCTATATACACTCAGCATAATTCTTTTTACCGAACGCTGATTTTAATCAAATTATTGGGAACTTACTTGGCATATGCTTTTTCCAACAAAGCTGCCCAAAACTCCGTCGTATTTGAACAGTGTAGGTGAACCAGCCTTCCTTTATGAGTTGGCAATCTGTCGTCGACTATGACTTCCTGCCAATCACCAAATTGCCAAAAACGAAATCTATAAAAAAATTAATTAAAATATATTAAAAGTAATAAAGTGCATATGTTAAGTTGTCGAGTTATAGGGTAAAAATTAGCTTGTTATACAGGGTGTCCCAAATAAAAGCAACTACATGGGGATTTCGGAAACGGTAGGAGATACGACTTTGTTTAAATAAGAAGAAAGTTGCGCTATTCTAAGCCCAATCAGATGCCGTATCAAAATTAAAAATATCTACAGGGGTTTTTAAAATATCGAGTAAAAACTAAAAATTGTGTTTTTTGAAAAATTGAAATATCGCCGCCATCTTATAAAATGTTCGAAAATTCCACCGTTGTTATTCATGCAAATCCTGCATCGATGAATTAGAGACATGCATGCACCTTTAACCAGTTGTTTAGGAATATCTTCTATGGCTTAAACAACGGCTGCCTCAAGTTCTTTTATCGTATTATGAGTAGTAGAATAAACTTTATCCTATAATTATCCTAAAATACAAAACTCAAGAGGCGTAAGGTCCGGCGAACATGCAGGTCAGGCAACTCGACCTCGATTTCCGATCCAGTTATTTCGATGTTGCTGATTCAAATAGTCGGGTAAGATTCTTGCATTATGTGGAGGTACTCCATCTTGCTGGAATTACATGTTTGCTACATCTTGAAAAGGTAAATTTTCTAAAATTTGGTCAACGTAATTTTGTAGAATTAAAAACCTACATTCAAACCTCAACTAACTTGATGAGGCACCTCACGATTTAAGAACGGATTTTCATCGGCCCAGTACATGTAGTTATGTCTGTTAAACACCCCGTAGTGTGTAAACCTGCTTTCATCGGACCACAGAACCTTAAGCGGAAATTGAGAGTTTTCTTGCGATTTTTGTATGAACCAATTGCAAAACAAGGTTCTTCTTTTTAAGTCACCATCTCGGAGTTCTTGACTAATATGTGTTGCATATGGATGATACTTAAATTTTTTAAGAATTCTTTGTGCAGTTGATTTGGGTACTTTAACATTTTCCAGTTCACGAAGGGAGATGCGAGGATTGTCAACGACACTTTGTAAAACCACAGTTTCAATATTTTTATCAGGTTGTCGATTACGATTTTGTTTTTTAAAGGAACCATATTTAATTAAATTATTTCTAAGTATTCTGAAGATTGACAAACCTGGTTGTCGTCTTTCTGGATATCTCTGAAAGTACATATCTCGAGCTCCTCCAGCATTCTTATTACACAAAATGTAATACTCATGTATATCTACTTTCTCCCAATTTGGAAACCTTTCCATGTTAAATTTGTATAATAATTTGACTTAAAAAAATCTTAAGTAATTTAGAAACTTTAAAACTCCAACAGATAAATCAAATAAATATCAAAGTTTTGACAGATAGTTACATAGGTATGACAACAAACGCAACTACGGCCTTTGTTTCACAGCCAACCAAGTGAAAATAGTTTTTTAAATAAATTAGCATTTTCCGTGATTCAAAGAAATGATTATACATGGTTAAAAAGCTCTTTTAATGCTTTATTTATTGACGTATAAATACAATATGGCGGTTATAAGAAATAACAAAGTTGACTATGGTTTCAAAAAAACTAGAAGGCCTAGAAAAAAATTTGTTAACGTCATTCGATTGACCGTAGCTGCCCAAATTTCATTAAATTTGTTTGCAAGATGGCGGCGATATTAAAATTTTTCAAAAAACACAATTTTTAGTTTTTGCTCGATATTTTCGTAACTTCTGTAGATATCTTTAATATTGATAAAGCACCTGATTGGGCTTAGAATAGCGCAACTTTTTCTCATTTAAACAAACTCGTACCTCTTACCGTTTCCGAAATCCCCATGTAGTTGTTTTTATCTGAGACACCCTATAAATAAGCACATTTATACTTCAAGAAAATTATAGGTTTTTAAAATTTTATAGAATTTATAAAATATTTCCAAGTCACCTTTAAGTCTAATGGATACCTAAAAGTTTATAACAACGATGTAATAAATCGTTTTAATAGTGTTCAATTGTGGGTGTAAATAGTCGTACTTCCCAACCAATATCTCAAAGAACAACAATGCGCACCGCTTTATATTGTTTTCAAAGAAATTCTGGTAGTAGGCGTTAAAAACAGCGCCGGTCGCTTGAAGGAGCTTTTAAATGGACACCGGCCGATGCACAATATTATAATTTATTTTATTAAAAATATGCAGGCTGTAATCAGGGCCGGATTTAAAAGAAATTTGTAAACAATTTTTAGGTTGCTTTTAATGTTTCAAAGAAAATTCCTAATCATAACAAAAACATTTCATTTAAACAAAAGCCAAGTACGCGAAAATGGCATTCCGTTAAAAGAATTAAGAAAAGAGTAAAGCCAAGTTCTCCAATACAAATTTCAAAATGAAAGGTTCTTACTAGTTTAAAAATGTTTTTTTAAACTTTGCTATTACAGCCAAACTTCTTTATGTTCAATTTAGCACTATCTAAGATTTGCAGTCGTAATAGCCAAGTTTAGAATAACATTTTCAAACTAGTAAGAACCTTTCATTTTGAAATTTGTATTGGAAAACTTGGCTTTACTTTTATCTCACTTCTTTTTACGGAATACCATTTTCGCGTTCTTGGCTTTTTTTTACATGAAATGTTTTTGTTATGATTTCACTTCTTTTTTAAAGGAATTGGATAATATTTAATTTTGAAAGTAGTAAAATATGCGGAATATTGTTCAAAACTTTGGCAATGCCTTATTTAAAATTTTGAATTTTTCCATGACTTTATCATAGTACGTGTCTGGAAGTGGACAATGCTACTTTTACATAATTTTACATGAATAGGGGAGGGAAATAAATTAAAATTTTGGTGTTTTTAAATTTTTTCCTATGGTTTTATTATAGTGCCTTTCAGTCTTAAAACGCTCAGTCCTCGCGTTTCTGGAAGTGGGCAGTGTTAATTTTACATAACTTTACATTTATAGGGGAGGGAAGTAAATTAGAATTTTGGAGTGTTTTAATTTTGTTTTATAGTTTTATCATAGTTACTATTGGCCTTCCAAAGCTCAGCTCTCTAGCATTTCTGGAAGTGGGCAAGTTACTTTTACATAATTTTACATGTTTAGGGAAGGGAAGTAAATCAGAATTTTGGGGTTTTTTCTAGGGGTTTATATATATACCTAAAATAATCGGTTTAGTACATTTGAAGCATATTCGGTAAATCCGTGCGGAAGCATATACCTGCAAAATATGCTAAGTACATGGTTAGCACTAAAATAGGGTTACCTGTAATATTTTCTGAGCAAGTGCAAAGGTAGTGTGCAATATACATTCGGAACATTCCAAGCATGTGGATATTCTTTAAAAATATGCTATACATGTTCTAAGCATGTGGCAAGAGTGGCAACCGGCAAGCCCTGCAACATTGAGGAGCAGATGGCTCTGAAATAACTTGGTCTAGTACGCAATATGATGAATTTATTTCAGCGCCATCTGCCCCTCAATGCTGCAAGGCTCGCCAGTTCCTACTCTATAATATGGGTCAAATACTGACATCCAAAATTTCGTTGATTCATTCATGTCGAACATAAATAATAACGAACCAGTAAATCGATTCATAATGATCGTTCTGTAAAAAATAACAAATAATCGATTAGGCATAAATCAGGAGAAGTTAACCGTGAGAATGATCAGAATTTAGTCATAAGTATTACTTGAAATGAACATTTATTTGGTTTGTTTTGCACGATTTTGACCAATTCAGCTATTTGGAGCGATCATAAATTTTAGTAAATTTAAATTTTATGGGATGCATCTTTTTCTAAGAAAAAAATGTTAAATATTAGGGCCACTTAAAATAACAGCTACTTGACAGCTGCTACCGTTATCGTTACTAAGAATAACGGTAACAATCAGGACAAAAAAGATAGATTTTGGAACACTAAAGATAAGCATAACACAAACGTCAATTTAGTACTTTCACACACCTTCAACCTTTTTTTTATTTATATTTGTTTATTTATTTCTATTAGATTTATCGCTTTTTACAAACCAAACTACATAATTTTACTTAGTAAAAAATTCGACTGCAATAAGAAAAACAATACAAAACTTACTTTAAAAAAGAACGGTAACATTAAAGGACGGTCACCTTAAGTACCGGTCGCCGCACAGTGGGTTATATGGTGGAGCTAGCACGACATTAGCCCTGTATATGTTTTTTAAATTATGATAACCAAACCCACCTAAATGTATTGCAGATAGTCCAGTTAATAAAAAAAATGCAACTGATAAAAAAGCCTTAATGTATTTCTCTGTAACAGAGCCCCAAAGTTGAAAAATATTTTGGGAGAAAAATGTATGTATTTTTACAGTATTTTTAAATAAAAAAAATGACAATACAAACAGCACTTTTTGGGTATATGGGTATAAAGTGGGTATAAGCAGTGACTGTACTTTTAAAAACTACTAGTAATTTCATAATTCCAAAACCCTTTTTATGGTTAATATTTTTTGACATATATTACGTTTATTTTCCTCTCTATTTTTCTTTGTAAAGCCTGCAGAAACCAGTTTAGGAAGGCTTAGTAAAATCTCCACCAGAATATTAGAGAGAGGGGTCTATTTGACTAAAAACAAAAAATTTGCTGCCCCTCGCTGCCCCTGTTTTTCGGGGGTAGCTCTAAACACTGCCATGTACGTGGTCTTTATACAATCAGTGTATCTGCCAAATGGAATAAATTCGACAGCGGATTGAATTTAGATTATTCTGAAAAATCCAAATGTACTTCGACTAAGATTTTTAACCAGCAATATTTCTGTTCGAAATTTTTTTGTATAGACCCTCTGCAAAGGGGTCTACTCGCATATGCATTTTTTTTTCAAATTAGATAACCCCACTTATGACACCTTGCTCGAAAGCTTATCAAAAAAGAAAAACGATAAACTACTTTTCTTTTTCACCTGTCAAATATTAAAAAAAGCTTACCTTTACTTTTTGCCATTTTTAGACAATAAAAAATATCCTTTTAAGTAAAATTTATAATTTAATTAAAAAACATCCAACCTATGGTAGACCCAACTTGTGAAAACTTGTTCGAAAGCTTATTAAATAAGAAAAAATATGGTGCGTGATCCTAAACCCCGAAAACCCCTCCACTATCCTTAAAGGTGGAGAGTTTCCAACTTTAGAGCTTTATAATATTGTATTGGCGCTGTAACTATAAGTCCATACCAAATTTGATGTTGATCGGATATGTACAAGTTGGTAAAAATTGACTTACAAGACTGACAAGGGCGGCGTCAATTTCACAGTTTTAAAAATATAATTAAAAATTCGTGATCCCTATCCCCAAAAGTCCCTACATACCAATTTAGAACAAAATCGGACATACTTAGATGGCCCCCTTCCACCTTCTTCAAAGGGGTGAGGGGTTGCCAACTTTAAAGCATTCTAATATTGTATTGTATTTGCACTGTAACTTATAATAACTATAAGTCCACAACAATTTTGATATTGATCGGATATGTACAAGATGGTCAAAATTGTCACATGGGGAGGGGGGCGTTACTTTCACAATTTTAAAAATCTAATTAAAAATTCTTGATCCCCATTCCCAAAAGTCCCTGCATACCAATTTTGAACGATATCGGACATACTTAGATAAATGCCCCCCCCTCCAGCATTTTCAAAGGGGGGGGAGCTGTGAAATTCATAATATCAGTATATTGTATTGTCATCGGAACTTTAAGTTTTTTTTTTTAATAAATAATAAAAAAAAAACTTCCCTTCCCGATACATGTAAAGTTATGTAAAAGTAACATTGGCCACTTCCGGAGGCGCTAGAGAGCTGAGCTTTGGCAGACTGATAGGAAATATGATAAAACTATAGGAAAAAATTTAAAAACCCCAAAATTTTCATTTGATTCCCTCCCCTATAAATGTAAAGGTATGTAAAAGTAACATTGCCCACTTCCAGAAACGCTAGAGAGCTGAGCTTTGGAAAACTGATAGGAACTATGATAAAACTATAAAAAAATATTTAAAAAAAACTCCAAACTATTATCCAAGTCCTTTAAGAAGGGAGTGACATCATAACAAAAACGTTTCATGTACGCGTAAGTGGTATTCAGTAAAAAGAATTGAGATAAAAAAGCCAAGTTCTCCAATACAAAATTCACTAGTTTGGAAATGTTTTTTTAAACTTGGCTATTACGGTTGCAAATGACTCTTAGGCACAGTGCAAACTTAAACATAAAGTTTGGCTGGAATAGCAAAGTTTAAAAAAACATTTTCAAACTAGTAAGAACCTTTCATTTTGAAATTTGTATTGGAGAACTTGGCTTTACTTTTATCTCAATTCTTTTCACGGAATACCACTGTCGCGTACTTGGCTTTTTTTACATGAAATGTTTTTGTTATGATTTAAATTTATAAACTACCTTTTAATAGGCTACTGGAAGTACTCACCTAAACGCGCCGCAGTAGTTATGCGCAGCATCAAAACCTTGGTCAGGAGGAACCACCCTTTCCAAAAATTGTGGGGTGAGCGCTAGCGAAGCGACCGCGGCTAGGAGCCAATGGTCCCCCAGATCCCCAGCTTCCACTGAAAACCTGTATGTCGACTCTGATGGGTTTTCGTTGATGAATTTCGGCCTTTGGCAAATTTCCTAAAAATAGGATTAATCTCATTAGCCTTTAACTCCTATTATAACCGGAGACATGGCACATGGGAGGAGACTGGAATTAAAATACCCTTCCTCCTTGCGCTAACGTTACTCTAAAAAACAATTTTGTTTTAAAGCCTTGCCCACGCGTATAATTTAGATGTCTAGGCAAATAATTTTTAAAATGCAAATTTTATTGCAAATATTTTGACAACCAGAGAGGATAGAAAAAAAACTAACTAACTAACTATCCACCTAAATTATCAAAACGTTCCACTGTGCGATCGATGATTGAACAAATGTAAAGCCCGGTTCCCACCTACGACTCTCTCGTGCGTGCCCGCGCACGCGTCACATGGCTCTCATAACATTTCATATTGAGATCATGTGACGCGTGAGCAGGCCACGAGAAAGTCGTAGGTGGGAACCGGGTGTAATGTAGACTGAAAACCTTTGGAAAATAAACGAAGTAGAGGAAGACCCCAAATGAAATGGCCGGACCATTTGAAGAAACATACGGGAGCTAGATGGATGAACACGGCGTCAGACAGGGAAGAGTAGAAGATATTGGGGCCAAGGGCGGATCCAGAGGTGCTTCTCGGGGGAGGCACTTTAGGTGACATTCTCTGTTGGTAAAAAACGGCTACAAATTTAGGATAATTTATTAATAAAAGTGTAATTTCGATGATAATAACAATAGACACTTTCATGCGCCGCAAGCAAAAATTTAGAATTTTTATTAGCAAAAACATACTTTTGACTCATTTTTTGTATATTCAAAAAATTCTCGGGGGGGCAAGTGCCCCTAGTGCCCCCCCCCTGGATCCGCCACTGATTGGGGCAGACCCATGTCTAAAGATCGATCGAAGAAGGCTAAATAGATGGATAGATAGATAGACATAGTCTGAGTGTCTGTCTGGCTGTCTCGGACACGATAACCTAAAAACCGAAAAAACCGATTTTAACCAAATAACGCACAAAAATTTTGGGATATAATTTTGGTGGAGGTTCGGTTGGGTTCGGTTCTCTGGGCTGCAAAGATGTAGTAGGGGGATTCCTATATAGAAAAACATAACTAAGGAATAAAAATAAATGGATCCATGGCGGATCTGATTCCTTTCTAGCTAGCCTATGAGCACACTTCAAGTGAAGCCATGATATATCTGCCCTGAAAACAGATTTTTGTAAATATCTCAGAAACTAAAGCTCTTACGTAGTAACACAAATTATTAAGCAAAATATAGTCTACGATATCCCGAAAACTACGTAGCATTTTTAAAAATCTCATTACCATTAATGGATACTATCGATACGATAATTTAAGTAAAATCGGTTTAGCGGTTTAGGAGCTATTGTGTTACGGACAGAAATAATATACACACACACCTATACAAACAGACACATCACGACTATATTGCTAAGATAGGTCAAAATACACCCAAAGAACACATTTTCGGCGTTATCTCCAAAAAATGTATTCGTCAAAAATAACACCTTCTCTAGCCATTGCTACGCGGGCTAGGAAGGTAAATATACAGATATAAATAAGTATGCACCACTTAACAATGTTAAATGGAAATTAGAAAAATAGGTCCTTTTGTAATGCCTAAGTACGTAGATTAACAAATAACAGTGATTTGCAAACTAAATCGAAATGGATAGGTGCTTTCAGTTAATAGGTGCTCTCGCCGTAGCGTCAAGTACTACCATTAGCTTCATTCTGGGTCAATTGATAATCGAAATTGCATGTAAAGTGTGTAATAGTGCCAAGTGTAGAAAATGAGAAGATTTCTACGGAAGCATCATCGGGCACTTTTTCACTTATTAAACGCCAAAATTTAGTTTTCGATGTCTGCTTGAAACGAGTAACGGATTTTGAGTGGTAAAAAATATTGTCAGGCATCGAAATTACCCTTGACTCTGCCACTGTACGAAACCAGCTTGGAAAAACGAAAAGCCCAAAACTTGGTTTTGCAGAGATAAGAAACTGGTTCCACCTCCCTTCGCCTCGGCATAAAAAAGTGCCATTTTAGTCCCTGGGTAAAATAATGTAGGGTAGAGGGGGGCACATGCACATGTAGATAATATCCCGTTATTTATAAACATAATTTACTTAAAACATAGGTGCGGCTGGTCAAGCTTTATTATCCGGCAAAAAATGACATTTGTTCGCAAAACACCGGCAGTGGTGAGTGAATGTTGTTTTGCATTATGCATTAAAAGTAAATTTTTGGAATAAAAACAAACTAACTCCCAAATGGTGAGTTTAGAGGCAAGGAATAAAAAGCTCAGATTCTAACCTAAGTTACCTCAGGAGCGGATGTGGACAACAATGTTGGGGCACATATGGACATGTTAACATGTGCCCCCAGGCTGTCCACAATTGCCGAGGCTATCCGCAAGTACTACATTTTCTTATAAATAGTTATTGGTGCACCTTTTTTTATTGTTTTTAATTTTTTAAAGTCTTTGTGTAGTTTATTTACTTTAAAATAAATATATGTTATAACATTCTTAAAACTTGTTCTGGGACAAAAGTTTGTATTCCCTGATAATGATGACATCCCGGAAGTACCGATAGAAAATATAGTATTTAAACTTTCGTTCCCAGTTAAGTCGGTCGGAACGGTTAGATCCAGTTCCTTTTTTAAGTTTGACTACAGTTTTGAGGGTTACAATATGAGTTAATGTTGTAGGATTGAAAATATGTGCAACGGAGTTGATTGGTAAAATCGAAGTGGTTTTATTATAATATTGCATCAGTTGATACATAATAATAGTTTATAATTAATGACCATGAAATGGGCGACCTAAATGGTATTGTTTAATATTATACCTATCTATAAGATTATATTATACTACAATGTGTTTTTCTAATCGTTTTGAGTTTGTTAATAAATGCAAAAACTGATTTTGCTTTTAGTTTCTTTTAAATATTTTTATGAAAAAAATAAAAGTATTCTAATTTTTTTTGTCCGTCCACATGTGCCCCTTATAGGGATAGAATGTATTCGTTTTTGCGTGGAAAGTAATCGTCTCACCTATACCTATTGGTTACAACTAAAATTACAATATCAAGAAATGATTTTTTTGAAGTGTAATTTTGTTTTCAAAAGATTAACACTGGTATTTTTGGATTTTAAATGAACTCTAACTAAAAATCATTAAAAAATCGACAAAGTTTTACATAACAAGCAAATAAATAAATGCCTTGACAAACAATGACAAAGTCATATCCATGTCAAATATAACAGTTGGGATGCGGTGCATAGCGGGCAATTTAAATCCAAAATTTGGAATGCTAAATCTTGTAGATTTCAACCTTTTAACCATCTTTTATTTTGAAAATATCACAAATAAACCTCTATCCGCTCATGAGACCCAATGTAAAATTTAGCCCCCCCAACAACAGCTTATTTTTTCGGGGTCGTGGCATGTCTTTTTTGTTGGCCTTGGTGTTGCGTGCATGAAAACCTACGGGAGCTAAATGGATGAAAAAACCTACACCTTTGGTTACTTCCCAAATCCTTGGTTTACCTTTGATACTAAACGATCACATTCAGTTGGACTTGTATTTTAAATTTTGTGTAATGATTAATAAAGCCGGCTAAAAAAATAACAACAGTATGTCTAAAAAATATTATTATATAAGGACGTACTAAAAAACAGTGGGAAAATTGCCTTGGTTTGCAAAAAATTCCAAAAATATTAGTTGATCTTTTTGTTTACAAAAATCAGCTGGACTACCAGTAACGTGAAAAATTTGATTGTGCTGCCGGTTAGATCTTCCGTAGGCTAAGCCGCTGCAATAAATCTAACCGTGACAAATGATCCATGTTTAGCATATCTTCAGATAATAGCAATCCATAATTTATAATTTGCATGGACTCTCGGAAAATTGAACTAAACTTGACACGAATTTCCATAATGTATCGCTATTAGGTATATTTGGGTTATTAGGTTTATTCTTGTCTTATTAAAGTGCATCTTTATAAGTTATGAAGATAGAAAATAGTTATTAAACAGCAAAAAAAAAGTCAAGTGTCCAGTATCCTATGTAAACAACCTATTGATATTTCAAGTTCATTGGAAATTTTGGTGCGAGACAATTGTTTTGTAAAAGTACCTCATAAAAAGAGAGCCAGGAACATCATTGGACTTTTCACACAGGAGATGAGATCCATATAGTAACTGGAAGTTTTACGGGTCACTGTCGACTAAGAGACATAATGTGGATGGAGGATCACCAAACAGTTAGATATGTACTGTGCGAATCTCCGGCTATTGTACGTCAGAACATTTTCGGTAAACCACAGATTGATTCAGATTGACTGTGATATTTATCGTGATGTCACACACCAGAAGAGAGCTAAGAAATTTGATATGCATGGAAAAAAATTAAATGTTCGAGCGCAAATGCTACGATATAAATACAAACGTAGGGGGTAGACAGAGTTCTTGAGTATGGAAATTTATTTCTACGGTAAAAAACCCAACAAAAGAAAAAGTAAACATTCAGATCATCAAACCAGAACAATGGACCGAACACTACAAGGGACTGCTGCAGGAAAGGAGAATATCTGTCAGCCTCTTCGGGGAGAGACATAGAAGTACATGGAGAGGAAGTGATTATCGAAAAAAAAATGATAAAGAATAGTATTAAAAACTTAAATTCGGAAAAGCTAGCGAAGCTATTGGAAGCCAAGTTTACAAAAATATTTCCAACTAGTAAGAACCTTTCATTTTGAAATTTGTATTGGAAAACTTGGCTTTACTTTTATCTCAATTCTTTTTACGGAATGCCATTTTCGCATACTTGGCTTTTTTTACATAAAATGTTTTTGTTATTATTTCACTTCTTTTTTAAAGGAATTGAATAATACTTAATTTTTAAAGTAGTAAAATATGCGGAATATTATTCAAAACTTTTGCAATGCCTTACTTAAATTTTTGAGATTTTTTAATTTTTTTCCATGGTTTTATCCTAGTTCCTATCAGCGTTCCAAAGCTCAGCTCTCTAGCGTTTCTGAAAGTGCACAATGTTACTTTTACATAACTTTACATGTATAGGGGAGGGAAATAAATTAAAATTGTCGTGTTTTTAAATTTTGTCCTATAGTTTTATCATAGTTCCTATCAGTCTTCCAATGCTCAGCTCTCTAGCGTTTCTGGAAGTGGGTAATGTTGCTTTTACATAACTTTACATTTATAGGGGAGGAGAGTAAATGAAAATATTGGACTTTTTAAATTTTTTCCCATGGTTTTATCATAATTTCTATCAGCATTCCAATGCTCAGCTCTCTAGCGTTTCTGGAAGTGGGCAATGTTAGTTTTATATAAATTTACATTTATAGGACAGGGAAGTAAATTAAAATGTTGGTGTTTTTAAATTTTTTTCATATAGTTTTTTCATATTGTCTTTCAGTCTTAAAAAGTTCAGCTCTCTAGCGTTTCTGGAAGAGGGCAGTGTTACTTTTACATAACTTTACATTAATAGGGGAAGGAAGTAAATTAAAATTTTGGAGTGTTTTAATTTTTTTCTATAACTTTATCATAGTTACTATCGGTCTTCCAAAGCTCAGCTCTCTAGTATGTCTGGAAGTAGGCAATGTTACTTTTACTTAACTTTACATTTATAGGGGAAGGAAGTAAATTAGAATTTGGGGGTGTTTTAATTTTTTCTTATAGTTTTATCATAGTTCCTATCAGTCTGCCAAAGCTCAACTCTCTAGCATTTCTGGAAGTGGGCAATGCTACTTTTACATAACTTTAAATGTATAGGGGAGGGGAGTAAATTAAAATTTTGGGGTTTTTTGATTTTTTCCTATAGTTTTATTATAGTTCCTATCAGTCTGCCAAAGCTCAACTCTCTAACATTTCTGGAAGTGGGCGATGCTAATTTTACATAACTTTAAATGTATAGGGGAGGGGAGTAAATTAAAATTTTGGGGTTTTTTGATTTTTTCCAGGGGTTTGGTCATAATTTCTATCAGTCTGTCAAATTTCAGCTTTGTAGCATGTCTGGAAGTACAGTAGAATATTGATGATCTATACATGAGTGAGTCAGTGAGTGAGTGGCAATTTCGACGTTTTTTGAAATTTCGTAACTACTTTACTACTTTATGGAATTCCATGAAACTTGGAGGGGTTGTTAAATCCATGGAGATCTACGACTGTGCAAGTTTAAGATTCGTAGCTCATTCCGAAGTAGAGTTTTAGGTAGGTCAAATATCGGCTGAAATGTTTTCAGATGGTTACGGCGCGCGAACTTGGCGAGGCACTGCCGTGCCCTCAGATAAAAAGGGGCAAAATCTAAAATTAAAATTAGAAATCGAATTTCAAAAGAATTTCTGGTAACGAAAGGCTTAAGAAAGGAATTTATACCTCTCGAACTCTTTTTAAAATATATATCGCATTAGCTCTAAAAACCTAGAACCGTAAAGAAACGGCATGGAACTACAAACAAATGTATGTATACAGACAGAGAGAGGTAAGGTTCGAAATTTTTTTGTTTTGGTTTAAACTACTTTTCCAAATTTCAAATAGGAATAATTTTTATTTTTGAGGGCGACAATTTAAAAAGTCCCCGACTGTACCATATACATTCTACAGTTTCCTGATGACCAAGTAATTGTAGCTAATAATAAAGAAGACATGGAGTATATGATGAGAAACTTAACGGAAGAATACAAAAAGTGGGGGTTAACAATTAACGTTGACAAGAATGTATTGGCAACAAATTAAGTATGTTAGAACTAGATAATGGACAAACAATATCTCTATGCAGTGAGTATGTATATTTGGGTATCACATTTGATAAGACAGGAACAAAGTGTAAAGAACTGGAAAAAACAATAGTAACAGCAAAAAAGTTTACTGGATGCCTTAACAGTATTTTATGGAGCAGAGAGATAAAAAATAATGTAAAATTTAACATATAAGAAACAATGGTGAAAAGCACAATGTTTTATGGAATACAGACTTATCGCGTAATAGAAAAATACAAAACAAAAATAAAAAGTGTCAAAATGGATGCAACAAGAAGATCAATGAGAATATCTAGAACAGATCATAAAAGAAAGAATGGGAATCCAGGAAAGCATACCGGGTGACATCACTAAAAGACAACTGATATGGTACGGCCATGTACAACGGATGACCGGCGGAAGTATTACCAAAGCAGGTCCTAGAAAGAAACGCAGAGCGTCCTAAACTGGAATGGTAACAGTCAATCCAAAGAGTCAAAAAAACCTGACAGAAGATGATTTTCAGGATCGAAGAAGGTGGAGAATAGGCGTCGGACAACGTAGAAAATCGTTCTAAACCGACATAGTAGTAGTATTATTTTGACACTTTCACATTGTAAGATCAGCTGTGATCTTTTAATATACGGCCTGTGTTTACTATATGAACCGCAATAAATACTTTATTTATGGAAAATAAATGACTTTAAATTTCGAGTTTAGTATGTCAATTTTAAAAGATTAACTGTCACTTTCAATGTGAAACTGTCAGAATTCTGCCTGCCACTATTACAGCCTGGCTTTATAGCAATAAGTCAAATACTTTAAAACCCATCAGCTTTAACTATCCTTTCGTTTTCGCTACCGAGCAGCAAGTGCTAACGACTGATAGACGATCTTGAAGTGTTGGGAAAAAATACAACAAGGAGCCCGGCGAAGATTTGATCTAAATGGTTAGAGATAACCGTGAAAAAGTTGCGGAAATTATAAGACCGCTGAAAGTTATTGAGCGGGTTTTAATGATCTTAGATGTTAGATGTCATTAGAAAAGCGAAGATTTGTGGCCAATTTGGATTCCACAAAGGCTTAGAAACATTATATAATTGCAAAAGTTTAAGAGTTGGAAGGTAAGAAGCATAATTGTAACTAACTAATGCGATCAATAGTCTAATCAAATGATGGTTTCAGGTGAAAAGTTTTGTGTAATTGTTTTTAGTTTTTGGGCTGCTGAAAACGAAGGTTTCAAGATAGCAGCCGATAAAGGATAAAAAATAAATATTATATAGCCAATGGGACCCATAACAAATATTAAAAGCCATGACCCCTTCCCTTTCAGGAACATTGTGAAAATGGTGCTGCCATCTTGGATTTTCGATAATAATAATAAGATATACCGAAACTATCTAGGTACTACCCTTGCAAAGATATGAGTGCTTTGAATTTTTTTTCTACTACTACTATGTCGGTTTAGAATGCTTTTCTATATTGCTCCACGCCTATTCTCCACCTCCCTCGATCCTGACAATCATCTTCTGTCAGATATATGACGCAATCTTTTTCTGCGCCCTATTGGTTCCCATTCTAGGACCTGCTTTGGTAATCTTTTGTCGTTCATCATATCAGACGCCTTTTAGTGATGTCATCCATTATGCTTCCTTCGATTCCAATTCTTTCTTTTATGGTTTCATTTCTTATGTGATCTGCTCTAGATATTCTCATTGATCTTCTTATTGCATCCATTTCGACACTTTCCATTTTTGTTTTGTATTTTTCTGTTACGCGACAAGTTTCTATTCCATACAACAGCGTGCTTTCACTTTTATTTTCTGTCTATACATAGCACAAATACTCAGAGCTTAACTGCTAATAAAGGAAAAAATAGTCGAAAATGCAAGATGGCGGAACCATTTTTACAACGATCCTAAAGGAAAAAGGGCCGGGCTTTAAATATATTTTATAGAAACCCATTTACTATTGTTTGCACCAAGTCCTGATTTTTTTAAAATTAAATAATAGTTTATTTTTAATAAAAAATCGTTTTACTATAATATTCACACTAGCTATGTACAGTCGGGGACTTAATAAATGGCCGCTGCCGTTTTCAGAAGAGCTTGGATAAGAATCCCGATACCGGGCGAGGTTTATGAATGAATGAACTATTGAACATCGTATCGCGCGCTTTCATTTCCTCGACTCCACGTCGATCGGCTGTCGCTGTGCACTTTTGTGCAATGCAATTTTTGCTATTGAAATTAATAACTATTTGGAATATTGGCCCATAAACGGGCTAAGCCATACACGTTTTTTGGATACACACATTTCTTTTTTTAGCTGATTTCTTGTTTATTAGCATTGGATGTGTGGCCGGCCGCCCCCAAGGTCGAAAACTCAAGTTTATTTTTAGGATTCCAATGTCAACAACATATGTCAAAATCGCGACTACACCACCTTTTGCAAGCTAAAATTCTATAATGACTGGACTATTTAGCCACCCCCAAAAATAGTGTTCTTGTGCATCCAGAAGTCGGGGTAGTTACACATTTAAAACAATTCAAATCTTAAAGTAAAGGCCGTCTTCACAGCTGTTTTCGAATCGCCCTTACTCAAATAACCAATTTTTGCTTGTATTTATTTTTTTTAGCTTTACACTTTTAAAACTTACCATTTTAAAAATAGCTAGGAATACAAACATGTTGCATATGTGTTTCTCTATCTAAGTATGTAATAAAAAACAATAAATTAAAATCCTGAAAATCATTATTATTATTATGTGTATTTTTTTTTGCTATTGGATATGCGTCAAAACAATTGTTATATTTTTATTGCTTGCCTCACAAAGTAATAAAAAAGACCCCAAAAGTTGGTCTAAAGGTTTGTGTTTGTAAGAAATAAATAAAAGTTTAAATTGCCAAAACTCAAAACTGAAGTGACTTTGGCGGCCTCTCGCGGCAATATTATAACCACTTGTCCTTAACCTTTTATATGGTGATATAGAGGGCCCGGAGAAGTTTAATTTAATGTATTATAATATATATTTTTACAAAGTTAGCAATTTAAAAAACTGCACTTTTTGGGTACCCCTTTGGTCGAAAAAATTTTCACCAAAAATTAAAAAAATTTTTTTGTTGATACTGTGCCACGAAGAAGCTACCGAGTCCCTTATACTAACCTGAAAATATTACAGTTGTAGATGAAATGGTGTTCGAGAAAAATAAAATCAAAAGTTGAAAATTTTCAAAAAATTCAAAATTTTGAAAAAAAAAGTCAACTTTTTTGCTATTGGATATACGTCAAAACAATTGTTATATTTTAATTGCTTCCCTCACAAAGAAATAAAAAAGACCCCAAAAGTTGGTCTAAAGGTTTGCGTTTGTAAGGAATAAATAAAAGTTTAAATTGCCAAAACTCAAAACTGAAGTGACTTTGGCGGTCTCTCTCGGCATTATTATAAATACCTGTCCTTTAACTTTTACATCGTTATATAGAGGGGCCCGAGAAGCTTAATTTAGTGTATTAAAATATATATTTTTACAAAGTTAACAATTTTAAAAAATTAAAAAACTGCACTTTTTGGGTACCCCTTTGGTCAGGAAAATTTTCGTCAAAAATTTCAAAAAAAACATTTAGTTGTTACTGTGCCACAAAGAAGCTACCGAGTCTCTTATATTAACCTAAAAATATTACAGTTGTAGATGTAATGGTGTTCGAGAAAAATAAAATCAAAAGTTGTAAATTTTCAAAAAATTAAAAATTTTGTCAAAAAAAGTCAACTTTTTTGCTATTGGATATACGTCAAAACAATTGTTATATTTTTATTGCTTGCCTCACAAAGTAATAAAAAAGATCCCAAAAGTTGGTCTAAAGGTTTGTGTTTGTAAGAAATAAATAAAAGTTTAAATTGCCAATACTCAAAACTGAAGTGATTTTGGCGGCCTCTCGCGGCAATATTATAAACTCTTGTCCTTAACCTTTTATATGGTGATATAGAGGGCCCCGAGAAGTTTAATTTAATGTATTATAATATGTATTTTTACAAAGTTAGCAATTTAAAAGAATTAAAAAACTGCACTTTTTGGGACCCCTTTGGTCAGGAAAATTTTCATCAAAAATTTCAAAAAAACATTTAGTTGATACTGTGCCACAAAGAAGCTACCGAGTCCCTTATACTATCCTGAAAATATTACAGTTCTAGATGTGATGGTTATCGAGAAAAATAGAATCAAAAGTTGAAAATTTTCAAAAAATTCAAAATTTTGAAAAAAAAATCAACTTTTTTGCTATTGGATATACGTTAAAACAATTGTTATACTTTTATTGCTTGCCTCACAAAGAAATAAAAAAGACCCCAAAAGTTGGTCTAAAGGTTTGTGTTTGTAAGAAATAAATAAAAGTTTAAATTGCCAAAACTCAAAACTGAAGTGACTTTGGCGGTCTCTCTCGGCATTATTATAAATACCTGTCCTTTAACTTTTACATCGTTATATAGAGGGGCCCGAGAAGCTTAATTTAATGTATTATAACATATATTTTTACAAAGTTAACAATTTAAAAAATTAAAAAACTGCACTTTTTGGGTACTCCTTTGGTCAGGAAAATTTTCGTCAAAAATGTTAAAAAAAACATTTAGTTGATACTGTGCCACAAAGAAGCTACTGAATCCCTTATACTAACCTGAAAATATAACCGTTGTAGATGTAATGGTGTTCGAGAAAAATAAAATCAAAAGGTGAAAATTTTCAAAAAATTCAAAATTTTGAAAAAAAAAGTCAACTTTTTTGCTATTGGATATACGTCAAAACAATTGTTATATTTTAATTGCTTGCCTCACAAAGAAATAAAAAAGACCCCAAAAGTTGGTCTAAAGGTTTGCGTTTGTAAGGAATAAATAAAAGTTTAAATTGCCAAAACTCAAAACTGAAGTGAATTTGGTTGTCTCTCTCGGCATTATTATAAATACCTGTCCTTTAACTTTTACATCGTTATATAGAGGGGCCCGAGAAGCTTAATTTAGTGTATTATAATATATATTTTTACAAAGTTAACAATTTAAAAAAATTAAAAAACTGCACTTTTTGGGTACCCCTTTGGTCAGGAAAATTTTCATCAAAAATTTCAAAAAAAACATTTAGTTGATACTGTGGCACAAAGAAGCTACCAAGTCCATTATACTAACCTGAAAATATTACCGTTGTAGATGTAATGGTTATCGAGAAAAATAGAATCAAAACTTGAAAATTTTCAAAAAATTCAAAATTTTGAAAAAAAAATCAACTTTTTTGCTATTGGATATACGTTAAAACAATTGTTATACTTTTATTGCTTGCCTCACAAAGAAATAAAAAAGACCCCAAAAGTTGGTCTAAAGGTTTGTGTTTGTAAGAAATAAATAAAAGTTTACATTGCCAAAACTCAAAACTGAAGTGACTTTGGCGGTCTCTCTCGGCATTATTATAAATACCTGTCCTTTAACTTTTACATCGTTATATAGAGGGGCCCGAGAAGCTTAATATAATGTATTATAACATATATTTTTACAAAGTTAACAATTTAAAAAATTTAAAAACTGAATTTTTGGGGTACTCCTTTGGTCAGGAAAATTTTCGTCAAAAATGTCAAAAAAAACATTTAGTTGATACTGTGCCACAAAGAAGCTACTGAATCCCTTATGCTAACCTGAAAATATTACCGTTGTAGATGTAATGGTGTTTGAGAAAAATAAAATCAAAAGTTGAAAATTTTCAAAAAATTCAAAATTTTGAAAAAAAAAGTCAACTTTTTTGCTATTGGATATACGTCAAAACAATTGTTATATTTTAATTGCTTGCCTCACAAAGAAATAAAAAAGACCCCAAAAGTTGGTCTAAAGGTTTGCGTTTGTAAGGAATAAATAAAAGTTTAAATTGCCAAAACTCAAAACTGAAGTGAATTTGGCGGTCTCTCTCGGCATTATTATAAATACCTGTCCTTTAACTTTTACATCGTTATATAGAGGAGCCCGAGAAGCTTAATTTAATGTATTATAACATATATTTTTACAAAGTTAACAATTTAAAAAATTAAAAAACTGCATTTTTTGGGTACCCCTTTGGTCAGGAAAATTTTAATCAAAAATTTCAAAAAAAACATTTAGTTGATACTGTGGCACAAAGAAGCTACCGAGTCCATTATACTAACCTAAAAATATTACAGTTGTAGATGTAATGGTTATCGAGAAAAATAGAATCAAAAGTTGAAAATTTTCAAAATTTTGAAGAAAAAAAATCAATTTTTTTGCTATTGGATATACGTTAAAACAATTGTTATATTTTTATTGCTTGCCTCACAAAGAAATAAAAAAGACCCCAAAAGTTGGTCTAAAGGTTTGTGTTTGTAAGAAATAAATAAAAGTTTAAATTGCCAAAACTCAAAACTGAAGTGAATTTGGCGGTCTCTCTCGGCATTATTATAAATACCTGTCCTTTAACTTTTACATCGTTATATAGAGGGGCCCGAGAAGCTTAATTTAATGTATTATAACATATATTTTTACAAAGTTAACAATTTAAAAAATTAAAAAACTGCACTGTTTGGGTACCCCATTGGTCAGGATATTTTTCATCAAAAATTTCAAAAAAAACATTTAGTTGATACTGTGCCACAAAGAAGCTACCGAGTCCCTCATACTAACCTGAAAATATTACAGTTGTAATGGTTATCAAGAAAAATAAAATCAAAAGTTGAAAAATTTCAAAAAATTCAAAATTTTGAAAAAAAAAGTCAACTTTTTTGCTATTGGATATACGTCAAAACAATTGTTATATTTTTATTGCTTGCCTCACAAAGAAATAAAAAAGACCCCAAAAGTTGGTCTAAAGGTTTGTGTTTTTAAGAAATAAATAAAAGTTTAAGTTGCCAAAACTCAAAACTGAAGTGACTTTGGCGGTCTCTCTCGGCATTATTAAAAATACCTGTCCTTTAACTTTTACATCGTTATATAGAGGGGCCCAAAAAGCTTAATTTAGTGTATTATAATATACAGTGTGTCCACGTAAGTTGGCGGCATATGGGAAACTTTTTTATTATTAGCTTTACGAAAAAAAGTTATTCTTCATAAAAAGTTCTGCATGGTCCAAAATCTAAAATGCAACCTTTCAGATGTTAAATTTTTTCAGTCATATTACGAGGTTTGTCAAAAAATGTGATTTTTGCTCTAGAGTAAAGTACCTTTCTTTTTGACAATATCGAAAATTGTTATAAAGAAAAGATGTTTAGAATTAAAAATAGCTTTCAAATATTCAACATTGTTTATTTACATTAAAAATTTTTTTTTTATTTAATGTGCAAACCGAGGTGCAAACTTAAATTTCCAACGTAATCGCAGAGAAAATGTAGAGAAAAATATTTTTTTAATGTAAATAAACAAGTTGAATATTTGAAAGCTATTTTTAATTCTAAACATCTTTTCTTTATAACAATTTTCGATATTGTCAAAAAGAAAGGTACTTTACTCTATAGCAAAAATCACATTTTTTGACAAACCTCGTAATATGACTGAAAAAATTTAACATCTGATGGTTGCATTTTAGGTTTTGGGCCATGCAGAACTTTTTATAAAGAATAACTTTTTTTCGTAAAGCTAATAATAAAAAAGTTTCCCATATGCCGCCAACTTACGTGGACACACTGTATATTTTTACAAAGCTAACAATTTAAAAAAATTAAAAAACTGCACTTTATGGGTTCCCCTTTGGTCAGGAAAATTTTCATCAAAAATTTCAAAAAAAACATTTAGTTGATACTGTGCCACAAAGAAGCTACCGAGTCCATTATACTACCCTGAAAGTATTACAGTTGTAGATGTAATGGTTATCGAGGAAAATAGAATCAAAGTTTGAAAATTTTCAAAAAATTCAAATTTTTGAAAAAAAAAGTCAACTTTTTTGCTATTGGATATACGTCAAAACAATTGTTATATTTTTATTGCTTGCCTCACAAAGAAATAAAAAAGACCCCAAAAGTTGGTCTAAGGGTTTGTGTTTGTAAGAAATAAATAAAAGTTTAAATTGCCAAAACTCAAAACTGAAGTGACTTTGGCGGTCTCTCTCGGCATTATTATAAATACCTGTCCTTTAACTTTTACATCGTTATATAGAGGGGCCCGAGAAGCTTAATTTAATGTATTATAACATATATTTTTACAAAGTTAACAATTTAAAAAATTAAAAAACTGCACTTTATGGGTCAGGAAAATTTTCGTCAAAAATGTCAAAAAAAACATTTAGTTGATACTGTGCCACAAAGAAGCTACTGAATCCCTTATACTAACCTGAAAATATTACAGTTGTAGATGTAATGGTGTTCGAGAAAAATAAAATCAAAAGTTGAAAATTTTCAAAAAATTCAAAATTTTGAAAAAAAATTCAAAATTTTGAAAAAAAAGTAAACTTTTTTGCTATTGGATATACGTCAAAACAATTGTTATATTTTAATTGCTTGCCTCACAAAGAAGTAAAAAAGACCCCAAAAGTTGGTCTAAAGGTTTGCGTTTGTAAGGAACTTCTATAAACTTAGCATTACAAATTAAGAATTGGATATTCGCAATATATGCATTAACTGTCGTAAATTTGTCGTAAATTTGTCGTGAAAGGAAAACAATTGTCACGTCATCCGTTTTCCCGGTAACGAGCAATGAGCAATTTTAAGATTTCTCAGCCAAATCTTAGTGAACTTTAAGCTTTTTCACAATACGAAGATGTAGTATATTTAACCTTGTCGCGCGATTGTAAATTTTTGGTAAAACAATCATTATATTACGTCCCGTTTTTATATCTGAACACTGTCTTTTCGATATCCTCCTATGGGATTTTACGAGGTTTCCCTCTTTTCATTGTGTACTTTCGGAATAATTAATAAATAAAATTAAACAAAAACGTCTTGTCGGCTCAAAGAAATTTGGTCAAAGATATTATTTTTTCGATGCTTTGGTGCAAGGCTTTCAATGTTGCAAGGTCTACATAACACGTTTACACCCGTCCGAAAAGTTATTGCGTAACAATTGACTATGTTATGCTTGATTTTTATTTTATTAGGGGTCGTCTATAAATTACGTAACAGGATTTGGAGGGGTTCCTAAAAGTTTGGCAAAGTGTAACAAGGGGTAGGGAGGGCTTCTCGACTTTGTTAGGTAACAACTTTTGCCTACAATAAAATAAATAAAACTATACAACTAGTAGGTACCTAGTATTACTAGAAGATGGTGTTTTGTTAGTATTAAACATATTTATATCCGTTCTTTGTAGCAAAATGCCTATGATTGTTAAAAGGACAACATATTATTTCTTGAGAAGTTCGCTTTTGTCGTTAATTCTAAAACAACGCAAAATCATGGCGTTAGCACCACAAAGGGTTATATTGAAAAGTAAAAACGGGACGTAATATAATGATTGTTTCACAAAAAAGTTACAATCGCGCGACAAGGTTAAATATACTACATCTTCGTAAGTATTGTGAAAAAGTCCAAAGATCACTAAGATTTGGCTGAGAAATCTCAAAATTGCTCACTGCCTGTTTCCGGGAAAACGGATGACGCGACAATTTTCTTTTCTTTTACGACAAATTTACGACAAATTCACGACAATGAATGCATTTTGCAGTTTTTGAAAATGTTAACTTTTTCTGGGGTGGTAGTGCTAAGTTTAGACTCAACTTAGCATTACACCCCCTTTTCAGAAAAATGGGTGGCGCGAGAAAATTTTTCTTTTCACGACAAAGTTACGACAAATTTATGACAATTATTCCATCCATTAGTTTTTGAAAATTTTAATTTTTTCTTAGGTGGTAATGCTAAGTTGAGACTCATTACATACCCTTTTCAGGAAAACGGGTGGCGCGACAATTTTTTTTCTTTCACGACAAATTTACGACAATTAATGCATATAAATGTTTCTTGAGAAGTTCACTTTTTATTTTTTTTCACAATTTCTAAAACAACGCAAAATCCTGGCGATCAATGAATATTTACTCAAACACCACAAAAGGTTATATTGAAAAGTAAAAGCGGAACGTAATATAATGATTGTTTCACCAAAAATTTACAATTGCGCGAAAAGATGAAATATGATCACCTACATCTTCGGTTTTGCGAAAAAGCTTAAAGATCACTAAGATTTGGCTGAGAAATCTCAAAATTGCTCACTGCCCGTTTCCGGAAAAATGGATGACGCGACAAATGTTTTTCTTTTACGACAAATTTACGACAAATTGACGACAATTAATGCATTTATTAGTTTTTGAAAATGTTAATTTTTTCTGGGGTGGTAATGCTAAGTTGAGACTCAACTTAGCATTACATGCCCTTTTCAGGAAAACGGGTAGCGCGACAATTTTTTTTCTTTCACGACAAATTTACGACAAATTTACGACAATTATTCCATAGATTAGTTTTTAACAATTTACGACAATTAATGCATATATTGCGAATATCCAATTCTTAAGTGGTAATGCTAAGTTTATAGAGGTCACAGATTGGTAATAGGTGTATTACTAAAATTATAAAATATTTATTTAGACAAGAACATTTATGGACCAGACCACATTGAAAAAGAATGTTTTCAGTAAAACCTGGAGATTTTTAAATTATTTTGTTAGCAAGCGAACACTTTTTTTGCAAAAATAATATTTTATTACAAGCGCTAATGATGGCTTTAAGCGTTTTTACACGAAAGTAGGAAGTTTTTAACAGTTAGTTGAAGATGATAGCCACTAATTAATAGAGAAAGTTTTTTTCTGATAATATAACAACCAATTAGTCGGCAACACTTGGTAAAATAATAAATAGTGTGGGTATTTAGAAAGAGCGATAAAAAGGTTTTGCATTAAAATAAAAGAAAACAGCGCACAGTGTTTCAAAACCCTCTAAAAATGACGCATTAGCAATAAACTTTAAGCAAGTCAATAATTAACTACTATTATAACAAGATCATGACCGATACTCGATATCATAATTTTTGAGATAACTTTTTGGCAGTTATCAGCTGTTTACCATAACAAATAGCACAGGCCAACAAAAAAAAGTTGTAAAAAGTTGTGTCAAAAATAATAATATGAACTGTATACTAACTGTTTTTCTTTGCCCCACTTTTCACTATCGCCGTATTGCTCTAGTCCTAGATGGAACAAATTAGTGACTTGATTACATTGTTGTTTTTACTAGTAAAAGTTTTATTTTAAAAGATAATTTAGTATGGATAAATTAGCTATTGGTAGGTACTTCTAGAATATAATATTAATAATACTACTATAGATATTTAACAGTATAAAACAATTATTTTTTAATGAGTGATAATTTAATAAGAATTTGAGATTTAAGTTTATATATTTTTAGTGCTCCACCAAGCTCACCTTTAAAATTATTCATGTTAAAACCATATATATTACTGCCGATTATTATGTAAAATGATCTCCTGAATCCAAATATGAACTCCGTTTTACCCCATCACCCCCATTTTTGGGGAAGACCCCCTATCTAGTTTTTCTGCTTTTTGATAGTTTGGTGGGATGAAAAGGATTATTTTGGCCTTAACATCATTATTTCTGAGGTACTGGAGACGTTTAGTGTTATTAAAACATTAATATTTGTAGGCCCTTTTTTTTCTGGGGGGGGGGGTTTCCGCATAAATGATAAATGGACATTGTCGATTTTTCCGATTTATATACATTTTTCAGTTATTTTTTTTTAATTTTTGTAGTAAGTAATAAACGTTATCCGCGTAACGTATGTAATAAATCAATACTTTAGTCCCGAAAAATAATATTTACTTGCCGCTTTTGCACATCAAACTTGGACTGATCAAACAGTTTGTAAAAGCACTGGACAAAACAGGTGACGCATTTATGAAAACTAAATTGCCTCTTCTTAGGGCCAGTTTATCATTGGCGGGGTATCTCGTCGTGTTAGCTAGCCCTGGGCCAACTCTAACCTTGGGGTAACCCTCGAGTTAAGGAGAAAAGTGTTTATCCACACTATTTTAACCCAAAGCTTCGAAACTCGCAGGTTGGTAATGCTGGTAACAATCGACCATCGAAGTTTTCCCTTCTTATTTAATACTCTTTGGAATTTTTGACATTTTGTGGTTATAATCATATGTTTTTATTGTTGGTGTCGGGTGTTTTGTTAAAAAATATTATTTGGAAAAAACGTATTCACTTTCTTCAGTTATTGTACTCTACCCAGTAAGTATCTACTATATGTATGATGAAAATAATTTTGCTACATAAAAATTAGCATGTAGATAGTTTCAACTTTGTAAATTGTTTCTGTTGTACTTAACTACTAATTATAGTCTAAAATAAAAATAGGTACCTATTTACCTAATAAAGCTAGATAATTTAAGAGATGAAATAACTTAAAAGCAAATGGATTAATATCTTTGGTATTGGATCATATAATTCTGCATTTTTTAAGTTTATTTTTAAACTATTCTACCTATTTTATTCTTGCTACAGGTCATGTCTTTACAAGGAAACCAACAGGCTTCTACATTTTAATAAAGAAATATCAATAAGGCATATCAACAAGAAATAGTGGAACTAGTTTCTGACACATCAACCTGTTATCCCAGAATGACTGATTTACAAACACCCCCCTGTGCAGAGCAAGCAGAGGCTTCCTGGGTTACCAGAAAGTGTTTAAAAACCTTCATGTGATATAATATTTATTCTGAAACATTTTTTTTTAATTATAAAAGTGCTCTAGCATGTTGCAATAATTTAAATATTTTATTTTAATGTTACGTACAATACATATAATTAAATTGTTGTTTATTTCTGATTCCTAAAATACTGTTGTATAACAAAAGAACTTAATAGTCATTTTTCAAAGACCGCCAAATAAAAATTTTAAAAACAGTGTTTGAAATATACATTCACTTTTTATTTTGCATTTTTAAATACATATTAAAAGTTTTAAAATTATATACATAAATTAGTAATTATAATAAAACTGGTACACATATTGATGAAGATTCATATGTGAGTGGGCCTCATAGAAAAAGGAATATTTATTTTTGGTTTGCTTGGTAGACTGTTCCCATTGCAAAAATCTCCATCTGTGGAAAATTCCACCACCTCAGCCTCACACCATAAAAAGTATCACCACTGGTGTTTCAAAAATTTCGGAGCATCCTATTTAACACAAAAATTGAAGTACACAAGTTAAATGTTATGCTCTTGAGAAAAATCAACCAAAATAAAAAAAAAACTCTTTGAAATAATTGGAAATTTTGACGCTAACCCAGAGCTAAATACGCTACCCTGCCGTTCGAGCGCGGGTCAAGTTAGCCTAGGGTTAACCCTCGAGTTTGCATTTAACCTTGGATGGATAAACACTTTTGACAACTTTAACCCAGGGCTATCTCTGACTCGAGGGGTAACCCTTCATTGATAAACCGGCCCTTAGTGAGGCTAGAATTAAGGAAAGTGTTTTTGTGGCGCCCCAGATTAGACAACTTTTTCAAGATTCGACGTTTACTGAACACCTGAATCAAAAAGAAAAAAAACTTGGTTTGCATTCCAAAACGTGTGTAAAAACTTCCTGGGTAGCCACAAAAGTGATGATTATGTCGCTCAGGTCGAGGAATTGCTCTTAGCCTACAAGGCCATGGGATGTAACATGTCTCTTAAAGTACACTTCCTTCACTCGCATCTGGACTTCTTTTCTTAAAGTTTAGGAGTAGTCTCGGATGAACACGGGGAACGGATTTACCAAGCCATCGCTAGGTTGGAAAAGGGATTTTCCGAGAAGCGGAATACAAGCATGTTGGCGAAGTACTGCTGGTTTTTGAAACGAGAGGGTTGTACCTCAAGGTATAAAGGGAAAGCAAGCACCAATGAAGGTACAAATCTTTTTATTTATTATTGTTTACAGCTAAAATAATTATCTTCACTCCTAAATAAACGTTTATTACTTACTCCTAAAATTAAAAAAAAAAATAACTGAACAATGTATATAAAACGGAAAAATAGACAATGGTCATTTATCATTTTGCGGAACCCGCCCCCCCCCTAAAAAAAAGGACCTGTGAACCTTGCTACAAATATTAATGTTTGAGAACACTAAACGTCTAAATTATTTTATATGCAATTCGGATTTTTATATTTGAATAAGATTTAATGGCTTTAATGGCAAAAAAAAATTGAATGTGTCGGTTTTACACGACATGACAGGTCACTACTGCTCCGACTCAGAATAACGATAACAATGATTTTTGCTGACAAAAAACACTTTATTATGATTGGTAAATATTGTCGATTTTAATGATTTTTGTCACCTTGTTCATTTCATTCTATTTTTTAATTCACAAGCAATTTTAACAAGTGATATTTTTTATTTACAATAGGGATGACGCTTTTTAACAGATCCAAACTAAAACTGACAGCGGTGCGCGCAATTTTTTTATGGGTGTTAAAAATTGGCAATTTTTAAAAACATCTGCTATTTTAGCGAAATGTCAATTCTAGTAATGTGGTCGTATAGCCTAAAACTTTAGCTTTCGAACAAGCCAAAAGTCTTTGAAATCGGTCCAGTAGTAACGAATTTATACCCAAAGAAAATTAATGCGGCAGTTTTATTCAGTTTTGAACCACTGTGCAGCGCCAGGGTTATGGCTTTTACGGCTATAAGTAAACTAATGAAGACAGTATCTAGGTAAATCAGTAATCCTCTATAAAGCTCCTAAAATGCTTTTCCGATAATAATCTCATTAAAAAAATAATGCTCAACCCTTTGAAAATAGTTCAGTTGTAGTCAAAAATCGTGACCCGTGGGATAGTTGTAAAAAAACACTCCTTTTTACCCGATTAGTCACGAAACTTGTTTGCTTATTAAATTCACAGGTACTAAATTTCACGTTTGTTAGTATTTTTGGCCTAAAAATTCCGCTTATTGACGCTCACGTGTCTGATGGCGGGAAAACCCTAATCAGCGTTGATCTGGCCTGAAAGGCAGAAGAGCTGTCGTAGCTGTCTTTTTATTTGCAATCGATATTTTCATTGATCGATATGTATAGCAGTTTATTTTTGCCTGCTCTTGTTCCAGTTTCTCTCGTATCTCGCTTCTTGCGAGAGTTTTTTCACTACATACATACATGTACTAAAACCGTCTAATTAACTTCGCAAGGGTGTCACATTGACCAAGCAGTGTTCTGAGGAGTCCCATAAGGACGAAACAGTTAACTGTCAGCACTTAATAGGTGTCCATTAGATCTTGGACCCCAGTGAGGTTAAGCTTTCAAGCTACCCACGGAAAAATATGAGAGAAACAAAAACTCCTTTTTACCCGATTAGCCACGAAACTTGTTTGGTTGTAGAATACTTTTTAAAACTAACTTAGCGAAAGTTATAAGCCAAAGTTTGTAAATCGGCGACTTAGAATTAAGTGATCCATCAACAATCGACCGAGGGTAGTTTTAAGTTCTCTTGAGCAATATTGAACTTTCATAATTTTTTTAATGTTTAAAAAAATAACAATATATTTTTTAGCTTATTGAAACGACAATTGAATTTCTGTTCTATTGCAAACAAATTATAATCTATACAATTTTCCTGTAAAGTTGATGTGGTAAAAAATAAAAGCAAAAGTTTGTGAAAAACACGGACAAAATCGCAATCTTGGTTTTATGACGTCACACAGGCACACACACTCAAATTTGAAGCAAACTCTCGGCGACATAAAATTAAATGATCCAAAAGTCTTAAACTTCCTTTCAATTTTTTTTTTGTAAATAAAGTTCCTATTTTCTAATAATTAAAAAAAAATTATATCTTTGTTAATTTTTAGGCTGTAAATTCCTGATTTATTGCAAACAAAAAATGCATCATAACAAAAATATTTCATGTAAAAAAAAGCCAAATACGCGAAAATGGTATTTTGTAAAAAGAATTGAGGTAAAAGTAACTAAGCCAAGTTGTCCAATACAAATTTTAAAATGAAAGGTTTAAATATTAATTACTTACATGTGGTCTCATCCAAACTATCGGATGCAAGGGTGGCTTTTTGTGGTGGTACAACGCTTTAGAATTTGCGGGAAATTCTAAATCTTCGTACAGGATACCTTTTTCTCTGCAACTTCTTTTAATGCCTTGATAACTAGTGGGAGTTTTTTTACGTTCAGTTGTACAATATCTGAAAGAATAAAAACAATATATATAATTTTTTTATGATACAGTACTAATTTTTTAAAAGTAAAGAATAATAAAATTGGGAAATAATCCATTTTTCACAGTGGATCTTTGTAAAATTACAACCATCTCTTCATGCATTGAACCTGTATCGTGGTAATTAATAATAATAAATATAAACCCCCCTTCTGAGAAAAATATGCAATTTTTGCCAACAATTAAAGGGAAAACAGGAAACTTACCGCCCCCCTGGAAAAAAGTTATATTACAAATAATTTTTTCGTCGACTATTACCCCCCCCCCTCTCCCCCAACCCCCACCCGGTATCGTTTTTTTTGTGTAATGGTGACTAGGATAACTGACCCTCGGAACAGAAATAAAAAAATAGGTTTTACACAATACGCGAATCCCAATTGTATGAAATGCAGTACTAAAAATATAAACTATACTATAGATCTATCTATAGACTTGATACCGACCGGTTTAAGTGTATTTTTTTAATACTCACCGGTCAAATAACTACAAAGCTTTGGTTCACCCTAATGTGCAATATGATAGTAAGCATTTCTCAGTGAGTTTCATCTCATATAAATTCAAATTAGCTTTAGAAATAAAGAAAAACCACATAAAAATTTTGTAACGAAATGTCATTTTTTGGAAATTTAGTTCGTGCAGTAGTAGGATTCCCGTTAAAAATAGTCTCAAATTGTAGTACCACCCCTGAGGGGTGGTATAAAGTTCGAAAAACAATAGAAATAATCCATGATTGACAAACTTATATACAAATATATTCAAAGCGAAATAATACATAAATAACTTAAAACTATATCTGTAGATGCATTACCGTATTAAAGACGTATCAATATTTAAAATACTGCAAAAAGCACATGATATATTAGATTCCCAATTCAATTAGACATTCACCAAAACAATCAACCATCGGTTTAATCGTCGCTATCTTGTCTAACAAATTAGCATGTAAAATATAGCGGACAGCTGACACTGACTTACACCGTTTTTATTCGACATTTCCTAGTCACGTATGGAGGTTTAAATATGGCTACCATTTTTAAACCAAAATACTTTATTCTTTTTATTTAATTATAACGTTTTTGCGGAAATTTCATCTTTTTAACAACGAAAAAAGATGACCCATATCACAAGGTATTTATGAACAATTTATATAAATATTAAAAACTATTGCATTCACGGGAATAGTAAGTTAAACCTTCAACCAAAATGTAGACTTTTAAACCTAGGATTGTAGGGATTGTAGCACTTACCCTCATATGCATCGTAGGCACTTAAACGCGATTATGGGTTTAATCGCGATTAAGTCCTTGTTTGTCACATAGAAAAGAACAAAGAGGGAGAATGGATTAGCTAAGCGTTGCTACGGTGCATCTGAGGGTTAGCATTGTAGACCCTTCAGTAAATACTAGAGGCCCTCGATACATTTGACAGTTATTTACCAATTGTCAAATGTATCGAGGGCCTCTAGTAAATACTAGTGTATGTCTTTTTAAGAGCGGATGTTGAGCAGGCAGTCAAGTAAGCACGGTTTGAGAGAAAACCTTTTACGCAAATGTCAAATATCAAACTTTTGACGCCCACGGGCATAACAATGACATATACATAAAGGTTGTTCTGCCAAAACGTACTTGCTTGCCACGGAGCCATGGCACTACCGTATTTTTCTAAAAAACACGTTTTTTTTATTTTTAAACATCTTTATTGGTTTTTATTTTTATTTATGCATTTCTTTTTAATTTATAAATTCTATGAACTTCGGTAACCATGTGCAATGCAGTGGATCACATTCCTACTCGATGTGACGCCATGAATTGGCCACTGAAACCCAAAGCAGCGTAGAACATTGTGATTGTCATTTTTCTGTTGGCTCTTTCGAATAGAGATAGATTTTATCTGCAACCAAATGTTGGATATTTAAGCACAGCTCACCCAACAAATGATCCGTGATTTTGGCGTTGTTTAAATAGGAAAAATCAAAGAAATTTTGTTGGCACAGGCCATCAGTTAGTCGTATTCCTCGCATTGTTTGTGTGCGTGGAGCATGGATCTTTTAATGTTAGCCCATTATAATAAATTTCAATTATTTCAGCAGAATTTTTTGATAATTTTTAAGTCATTTTATGGCGGAATTCGGATGGGCATGGGTTGGTTTCTTAGAAAAAAAAATTGAATTAGAAACTTTAAACAAAGTAGTAGTAGGTATGTTTTTAATGACTTGTGAGTAAACATTTGGGCGCAACACCTCGAACTTTTGTTTACTGACTCAGAATTCTGCCACTACTAAGGACACTCATCCTAAGGCAAGCCTTATAGGAAGCGAAGCCAACCTCAAGCTTAATATTTTTTGGTTATTAGTTTTGACATGTTTTCCTCGGTTTCGCATTGGCGGTTCGGTTTTATTTTGAAGATGTTGTTTTACACAGTATGAAGGTACCTAAACCATAGAAAATATATTAACAAGAAGCGACAAAATCTGTATGACAGTAATGCAGTACTACTACACTCAAAGAAAAAACTGTGAACTTTTTGGTTTACACGAAAAAAAAACAAATTCCAAATTTTACTAACAAAAATATTGTCAGGAATCCAAGTAATTTACTTTGTTTGAATGGTAACCTTCATTTTTTATTTGTATAATGGAACCACGTCCTGTATACAGGGATGCATGTTTTACTTTCACCTATAAATATATTTGTCATCCCTTTCAACTGGTCTGGCATGTTCTATGAGTTCTAGGATGTAACGAGTTTTAAAAGAGAATAAGGTTTGTACTGGTTATTATAGTGTGCGTCTTCAGCTCGCCACCGGCACGAGCCGCGGCTGACTCCAAATAGTAGTTTACCTAACTAGTGCGGAAAGTGCCTCTTTTCCGCACGCGATTGCATATGGCCAAACGACGCGATAGCGGAGTTTGGCCAGCAATCAAGTGCGGAAAAGACACTTTACGCACGAGTTAGGTACACTATTTTTTCTATAAGCGTAAGGAAAAAACTAAAAATTAATCAGAAAATTATTTATATTCAAAACGTTTTAATCAAATTAATTATTATTATTCACATTCTAGCGGCTTCTAGAACTGACTGGGGTAGATCTTCGTCCGAAGAATCCATTGAAAATCTGATTTTTTTGTTTGAAAAATTCAAACGACGCTTGTATCTGCAAAATTGGCTTTGTTTTGACAGTTTGTTTGTACTTTGTTGCTATGGTGATTTAAGATGCCAAATCTAAAACCACTAGTGTTCATTGTTGTTTGACATTGACAATGACGATATTTATACCGGGGAGGTTTAAAACTTATAATTTGAACCTATTTTACTGAAAACTTTATTTTATCGAAAATATTGAAAATATAGCAGAATTTTAGTCAATTTGAATATTTTTAGGATATTTCGTGTGCTAGGAAAGATACAAATGTATTTTGAACGGTCTAAATGTTATAGAACACCTCAAAATCGTAACAAATTTACTTTTCCGGAAAAAATATTTTTCCGCACTAGTGCGGAAAAGTGGCACTTTCCACACTAAAATGCGTGCGGAAAAGTGGACTTTTCCGCACGCTTATAGAAAAACATTTTATCCGACTAATCCATTTCTCTAGTGTCTAGGGGAAATTTTCTTTAAGTTGACATAAAATAATTGCATGTAAGTGTGTAATACACCAGAATGTGCCTCGTATTTTTGAAGTTCTCTAGAAAAAAAATGGCGATTGCCCCCGCCTGAGACAACCTAATTTATTTCTATATAGGTGTAATGTCCCTCTTAATTTGATTTTTTTCTTCGTGTAATAAAAATGCACCACAAACCACAGTTACACAAAATTTTTCTTAGTGTAATATAACTGCATTAGTGCCATTTGGTCCAAGCGTGACGTCACATATTTGTTTCCCATATGAACAATGCTTTGAGTGACAGTATTTCGCTTCTTGTTGATATATCTTCATTACCTAAACTATATATATTTATGTAATTGAAATTAAACAATTATGCTGGAAACTATCTTGAAACTGTATCATTATTAAATAGATCTTTAGACTATGTTAAAACCACATTTTTAAAATAAGAACGAGCCGCCAATGCGTAAACGAGGAAAACATCAGACTCAGGCTTCGCTACCTGTAAAGCTTGCTTTACGATGAGTGACCTTAGCCACTACGATGTTGTTTTGATATGAGTCGACAGTGGCGTATATACGGGGGGCCTGGGGGGCCCGGGCCCTCCCCGAAGCTAAGATTTTTTTGGATATTTTCCACACATTTCATGAAGACAAACATAAAATAGCATAAAATACAGCCTCATGAGGTCTCGCCCCCCCCCAAAACTGTCTCGGGCCCACCCCGAAACTTTTTTCTATATACGCCACTGCGAGTCGACGTTGTGATGTAATAGTTCCCATCACATGCTTTGGCCAATGGCAACAAGCTCCGAGCCGTCACGTGCTATGCGAAAAGACCTCCATTGCGCAAGCTTCTCCTACGATCCGACCGAGAAACCGTCAGTCGGTACGGGGCAGGAAAATTTACTAACTCTGAAGAGCGGGCGACTATGCCATTGGTCGATACAAGTCACTTCGCACAATACGCGACCGCTCAGAGTTTGCTATTGGACAAAGCGTGTGATGTGGATGGTCAAATTGTTCAAGACCCAGAATGACTAACCAGAACGTAAATCCACCTTTATTTAATTGAAGTCAAACGATCTTAAAAATTACAAAGGTTCTCAATTCCATATCGGGCTAAAAGGCGTTCTTATGTAAACAAGGTAAGTTAGCTTCTCTAAATCATCACTTATGTAAGATTTATGCAATTCAAACAGCCACAGGGCAAGGCAAGGTCACTTTTAACTGACAGAGGTCACTATTTCTTGTGTTGCACATAAGTGTGATAAGTATATGCGGGTGGTCCAATAAAATCATTCATTACGATCAGTTTAAACACCTTGTGGCATTTAATGGATTTCGCACACTCTATTATGCAAAAGCCAAAATATTGTACAGGGTGAAATGTTTCACGAAACAGTAGGTCTAAAACTTTCCGACTATTAAAGGTGTTGGCAAAATACTAAATCGAAAGAAGAAGGGGCTATATTCCAGCTTGGGATTTAAGTAATAGAAGTATAAGGACTACCCACAAATTTGAATTTAATAAATATGAGAAACTTTTATTCACTAAAATCACGCGTCCCTAAATTATGTAACGCAAAAATTCAGGCTTTTTAAAGTGAAACACAATTTTATTTTATTTTTGACGTTAAAATTGTCAAAATTATCTTTTTAAAAATCTATGCATGTCATGGGTCTTATTAAAAATTTTATTTTTTTTAAGTTTGGTTTTTATTTAAAAAAAAGTAGGTTGACCTCAAACTGACCTTCAAATGATACGTCAATGTCAACTTAAGCTGACATTTTGACTAATACTTAGGCCAAGGCCAACACAAAAATAGAGGCCACGACCCTGAAAAAATCAGCTGTTCTCCCGGGGCTGAATTTTACATTGGGTCTTATGGGAGGTCAGACGTTTTTTTATGATATTTTCAAAATGGCACTACAGATTTCCGCAAAATTTCAGTGAAATATTCTCAGACACCATCCCGATATTCCACCAAAGGTTTGTAAGGAAGCAACATGATTAAAAGGTTAAAATCTTCAAGATTTAGCATTCCTTATTTTAAATTCAAATTACCCGCCATGTACCACATGCCAACTGTTATATTTGACATGTATTTGACTTTGTCATATGTGATTGTCACATTCGCTTCTGCTTTAAACTTAATTTTTGTGTGAGCTAATGAAGCGGCTATGAAAAATTAGGGCTTACTATACATTTAAAAAAAATTGTTCTGCCAGAATAAAGTAAAAACAATCTCAAAAACGGCTTTATTTTTAAAAAAATCAAATATCCATGAACCGTCATTTCAACTTCAATATTTTAAAGACAATCAGCTGTGTCGTAACGTGACCATCAAAAAAAAATCAGCCCCGGATGTGACGTCAACAAAGTGGAGGATCGTGGCCCGTCCATTTTGATAGCCCTGCTTAGGCTTAAGGCGACAAATTCGATTTAGGCAATTTTTTAAGCAAAAGACAACAAGGCAAGTTATTTAAATATCAATCAAAAGGCCGCACTACATATTAGAGTCATAGAGACACCGATTCGGTTCTAAAATTGTGGGCCATTCTAACATTTTAATGATGACAATGGATTACAGTCATAATTATAAATTAGGTTAGATTAGATGTCATGATGAATAAAATATTTGAACAATCTTGTACAAAGAAACAACACATTTTGAGTTTGGCAAAGACGTTAATTTTTGCCAAAAAACGTGAGTCGGCAAGTTTGTAAGTAAGTAGTAAGTAAGTAAATAACACAAAGTCTATTTTTCATTAAAAACAACCAGGGGGTGACGTTTTGTCTTATTATAAATAAAAATAGAAAAAAACGTTTGTTTACTCAAGGCCAACACAAAAATAGAGGCCACGACCCTGAAAAAATCAGCTGTTCTCCCGGGGCTGAATTTTACATTGGGTCTTATGGGAGGTCAGACGTTTTTTTATGATATTTTCAAAATGGCACTACAGATTTCCGCAAAATTTCAGTGAAATATTCTCAGACACCATCCCGATATTCCACGAAAGGTTTGTAAGGAAGCAACATGATTAAAAGGTTAAAATCTTCAAGATTTAGCATTCCTTATTTTGAATTCAAATTACCCGCCATGTACCACATGCCAACTGTTATATTTGACATGTATTTGACTTTGTCATCTGTGATTGTGACATTCGCTTCTGCTTTAAACTTAATTTTTGTGTGAGCTAATGAAGCGGCTATGAAAAATTAGGGATTACTATACATTTAAAAAAAATTGTTCAGCCAGAATAAAGTAAAAACAATCTCAAAAACGGCTTTATTAAAAAAAAAATCAAATATTCATGAACCGTCATTCCAACTTCAATATTTTAAAGACAATCAGCTGTGTCGTAACGTGACCATCAAAAAAAAATCAGCCCCGGATGTGACGTCAACACAGTGGAGGATCGTGGCCCGTCCATTTTGATAGCCCTGGTTTACTGTGATAGAAAATACCCGTAATCCCGATAAAGATTTAGCCACAATAAAGGATGGAGCACATAATCCTACTATGAGCCTGCCAACAAATATTTTCAGAAAAAAATATATTAAAGATCTTCCGATATGTTTGATCCAGAATATGTAAACGAACATCTCCTTATCCAAAGATGCTGGATAAAAAAAAAGTTTTCGGCAATCATTGTAAATTAAATATAATAAATGAGTTATTTGTATATTACTATGCTTTATTTTTCTTTCCACATTCTCGTAGAAAAAATATTGTGCCTACATACCTAACGCGTTTTATGTTCCTTTTCCACACTTGCTAGGTAAACTACTATTATCACAAACTATCTTATGAATCGGTTCGTAATTCCGTGATTTTGTTTGGTAGGTCATGGCCAGTGTCCCTCAAAAAAACTTTTTGTAAATCGAAAAAATCTATGTGTCTTTAACTTGTATTAAACAACATTTTACTTGTTCAAAATAACTATAATAAAAGTAATCTGAAAATCCGGGTCAGGTGATCTTAATTAAATTTTCTCAATCGAATTGACTTCCCCCAGTATATCGGAGTGGCGCTTCAGTCAGGAGGTTGATGGCTCTTGTCTGATTTGGCGTCCTGCAGCAAATATAAATCACCCTTTTATAAGTCATATTAGATTTCCTCTATAAAAAAACTAACTGAAACCTTTTTTCTGTTCATATAAAATTTATGTATTTTAATTTTCAAACGTATCTTGTTAGATTTTTGATTTTCTTTTGTATATTTCCAAAAAATACATAAAAACAAAACAATTTGGTTACAGTTTCCTATGACACAACTAGGCTAGTAAAATGCTAAACATTGTTTTAAAATTTTGTTGTGTTTTAGCAATAATTGTAATTTTTTTTAAAATAAAATGAATTAGCGAAAAATCGGTAAAATACCTTTGTTAAAAAACCACGAAATGATGTTTGAGGAGAGCGCTTTAGTTTGCTACACTGATTACAAACTATCAGAGAGGCAAACCACAGGAGCGGGAGTATACGTGGAAAAACTAGAAGTTCAGAAGAGCTACTCGCTCGGTGAGCAGGCTACTGTTTTTCAAGCAGAAGTCTACGCCATAATAATGGCGGTAACCCTAGAAGAGGTTCGGAACAGCAAAGGGGAGCTTATATATATATGCTCTGACAGTCAAGCCACCCTGAAGGCGCGAAACGCACCCAAGATTGCTGACGGCTTGGTGGAAGAATGAGCAGAGGCGCTGGAGATCCTAAGCGATGGCAAACGGGTGACGCTGGTTTGGGTTCCGGGACATACGGGGGTACCAGGCAACGAGAAGGCGGACGAACTCGCACGACTCGGGGCAGGAACCGCCTATGTAGGACCGGAGCCACTTTTGGGCGTGACAAAAAGACAAGTGCAAAGCGGACTCAACAAATGGGCCCAGGACGCGCTATTAAACTCCTGGGAAACAGGAACGGGTTGCAGACAGACCAGAGAATTCGTAGACCGTCCAAAAGCGACCAGAATTAGATGGATGCTGGGACGGACACGAAAAGACCTCGGACTGCTGATAGGTACTCTAACCGGACATAACCGGTTGAGGAAGCACATGACACGTATAGGAGTCGAGAATGACCCTACCTGCCCAGCCTGTGGACAGGAAGAAGAGACATCAAGACACCTCGTGGCAGAATGCGAGGCCTACGCAAGGATGAGACAACAGGCACTCGGAGCGCCAACTCTGGGCGAGGAAGAACTGCACATGCTCAAATGGGCAGACTTACTGGACTTTGTAAAGAGAACAGGAAGGCCCAATGAGTTACCCGACCATCAAAGGGAAGTGCAGAGAGTGGGTTAAGGGACAGACTTGGGGCATGGCAAAAAGGGACTACTCTGGCCTACTTGTCAGACCTGCGGGTCAACTCCCCCCACTACTACTACTACTACTACTTTGTTAAAAACCACCCAGTAAAATTTCGACGCAATCCGCTTTTTCATTTTCGATTTCTATCAGGACAAAGATTTGACCAAAAAAAGGGATATCAGTGTTATCAGATGGTATGTTTTCGGGCGAAGTTTGCCCCCTTTTATAGGACATTTTATTGTCTTCAACTTTTGTTTAAAACTTTTTTCTAAAATATACAGGAACGAACAAATTTAAAAATAACTCTTTTTCAAGATGCGGGTGGGAGCAGGACCTTCCTCAAGATCGAAAAAATTTTTAGGACTCGAATGTGAATAACATAAATGAGAAATCGCGACTACACTACCTCTTGCAAGCTAAAATGTTATAATGACTGGACTATAATACATAACTATTCTCCAATTTTGTTTTGATGCCTTGACTTCGAATATGACGTGTCACCCTGTATGTGTATTGCTCACAATTCGTCATTCATTATTATTTTCGCATTCCCAGCTCACCAAGGGGCACCTCTATCGCGTGAAATAAAATAACGGACCCGTGTGGCTTTAACACACTACATCAAACGAACATCTTGTTGCATTTAGTTGACATATATCAATGACGCAGACATCCTTTGGCAATTTTTGAGGAGTCTTGTCAAAATAACAAGTCAGATTTCCTTATTGCGAGCTTACATTCGATTTATTTTCAGCTTCTTAACGTCTGACGTTTTAAACTTCTGACGTTTATTTTTTTTCAGTTCACCAACTGCGTTCGGTATTTACGTCTGAATAATCTTTCTGATCGAAATCGTTCGCTTATTCCATCTAGATCTAGGGGAGGTATTCATGGAATGGAAAGTAGCCAAAAATGTCCAAACTTTCGCGGAAGATATACCATTTTAAAGAACTGTCTGAGAAATATAAATATTCAACATTGTGGACGATTTTTCGTTGCTCAAGTTAACGTTAAGTGCCAATATAAGAAGTTGCAGCGCTAATCAAACCAAAATCTGAAAACTACGTCCCAAAGAAGTCTCAAATGCTTACAGAAGAAGATTTTGGCCAGTTTTTGACGAAAGTTTTAGACGACACCCATTTACTTATCAAGGCGGTGGTTGCAGTTGGCCTTTCTGGGGCATGTTGAAGAGAGGAATTATGTTATATCAAAATAGAAGACACGAAAGATTTCGGCAGTGCTATGCTGATGAAACTAGAGAATACAAAAACAAAGGTACCAAGATCTTTTACAGTTACAGGAATCCTTTACTCTCTCTTAAAGAAGTACTGTGCTCTTCGTCCTCCCGATCTAAAGACAGGCAGGTTTTTTTTGAACTATCAAAACCGAAAATGTTTAAGTCAAAACGTTGGCATTAACAAAATTGGAAACATGGCTAGAAAAATCGACAAGTTTTTGTTGCTAGTGAATCCAGAAAGTTTCACGGGACATTGTTTTCGGCGTGCATCGGCCACAATTTTGGTCAATTCTGGATCAGATCTGGTTGCTCTTAAACGCCATGGTGGATGGAAGTCCAGTTCAGTTAATGTTGATAACTCCATAAGAAATAAAATGGAAGAAGAAAAGACACCAAAAATTACCGAAAACAAAGTGAAAAATAAAATTGCTTTTCCCGGCGTAAGCTTGAAGGAATGTTCGAATGTTACCATAAATATTAAGTATAAATTAGTTTTGAAGGAAGTTCACGAGGTATAAAGTCTTAACAAAAAAGTTTCACTGGCAAGACCTCAGAGGTAAAGGTTTTCTGCCTCATTAGGCTTCAAATTTAAAAAAAATCCAGGGCTCAGGCTGTTTTCTGGGAACAGATTATATCTGTCTCCGTCGCGACGTCAAAATTAGCCTCAAAACCGAGGCAACCCTGACCGAAGCTGCAAATTGACAGTTGTTCTCTCCTCAGTAAACACCATATTTCATATTTCTTTTTCAGTTACCCACATCATCATTTCATCTCCTTCCATTTTATGGTTATGCTTGGGCTGAATGAAGCCTAATGAGGCAGAAACGCGTCCCCGTAGCTACCTTTACCTCTGAGGTCTTGTCCGTAAAACTTTTTTGTTAAGACTTTATACCTCGTGAACTTCCTTCAAATTTAAAAAAATCCAGGGCTCAGGCTGTTTTCTGGGAGCAGATTATATCTGTCTCCGTCGCGACGTCAAAATTAGCCTTAAAACCGAGGCAACCCTGACCGAAGCTGCAAATTGACAGTTGGTCTCTCCTCAGTAAACACCATATTTCATATTTCTTTTTCAGTTACCCACATCATCATTTCATCTCCTTCCATTTTATGGTTATGCTCGGGCTGAATGAAGCCTAATGAGGCAGAAACGCGTCCCCGTAGCTACCTTTACCTCTGAGGTCTTGCCCGTGAAACTTTTTTGTTAAGACTTTATACCTCGTGAACTTCCTTCAAATTTAAAAAAATCCAGGGCTCAGGCTGTTTTCTGCGAGCAGATTATATCTGTCTCCGTCGCGACGTCAAAATTAGCCTCAAAACCGAGGCAACCCTGACCGAAGCTGCAAATTGACAGTTGGTCTCTCCTCAGTAAACACCATATTTCATATTTCTTTTTCAGTTACCCACATCATCATTTCATCTCCTTCCATTTTATGGTTATGCTCGGGCTGAGTGAAGCCTAATGAGACAGAAACGCGTCCCCGTAGCTACCTTTACCTCTGAGGTCTTGTCCGTAAAACTTTTTTGTTAAGACTTTATACCTCGTGAACTTCCTTCAAATTTAAAAAAATCCAGGGCTCAGGCTGTTTTCTGGGAGCAGATTATATCTGTCTCCGTCGCGACGTCAAAATTAGCCTTAAAACCGAGGCAACCCTGACCGAAGCTGCAAATTGACAGTTGGTCTCTCCTCAGTAAACACCATATTTCATATTTCTTTTTCAGTTACCCACATCATCATTTCATCTCCTTCCATTTTATGGTTATGCTCGGGCTGAATGAAGCCTAATGAGGCAGAAACGCGTCCCCGTAGCTACCTTTACCTCTGAGGTCTTGCCCGTGAAACTTTTTTGTTAAGACTTTATACCTCGTGAACTTCCTTCAAATTTAAAAAAATCCAGGGCTCAGGCTGTTTTCTGCGAGCAGATTATATCTGTCTCCGTCGCGACGTCAAAATTAGCCTCAAAACCGAGGCAACCCTGACCGAAGCTGCAAATTGACAGTTGGTCTCTCCTCAGTAAACACCATATTTCATATTTCTTTTTCAGTTACCCACATCATCATTTCATCTCCTTCCATTTTATGGTTATGCTCGGGCTGAGTGAAGCCTAATGAGACAGAAACGCGTCCCCGTAGCTACCTTTACCTCTGAGGTCTTGCCCGTGAAACTTTTTTGTTAAGACTTTATACCTCGTGAACTTCTTTCAAATTTAAAAAAATCCAGGGCTCAGGCTGTTTTCTGGGATCAGATTATATCTGTCTCCGTCGCGACGTCAAAATTAGCCTCAAAACCGAGGCAACCCTGACCGAAGCTGCAAATTGACAGTTGGTCTCTCCTCAGTAAACACCATATTTCATATTTCTTTTTCAGTTAGCCACATCATCATTTCATCTCCTTCCATTTTATGGTTATGCTCGGGCTGAATGAAGCCTAATGAGGCAGAAACGCGTCCCCGAAGCTACCTTTACCTGTGAGGTCTTGCCCGTGAAACTTTTTTGTTAAGACTTTATACCTCGTGAACTTCCTTCAAATTTAAAAAAATCCAGGGCTCAGGCTGTTTTCTGGGAGCAGATTATATCTGTCTCCGTCGCGACGTCAAAATTAGCCTCAAAACCGAGGCAACCCTGACCGAAGCTGCAAATTGACAGTTGGTCTCTCCTCAGTAAACACCATATTTCATATTTCTTTTTCAGTTACCCACATCATCATTTCATCTCCTTCCATTTTATGGTTATCCTCGGGCTGAATGAAGCCCAATGAGGCAGAAACGCGTCCCCGTAGCTGCCTTTACCTCTGAGGTCTTGCCCGTGAAACTTTTTTGTTAAGACTTTATACCTCGTGAACTTCCTTCAAATTTAAAAAAATCTAGGGCTCAGGCTGTCTTCTGGGAGCAGATTATATCTGTCTCCGTCGCGACGTCAAAATTAGCCTCAAACCCGAGGCAACCCTGACCGAAGCTGCAAATTGACAGTTGGTCTCTCCTCAGTAAACACCATATTTCATATTTCTTTTTCAGTTACCCACATCATCATTTCATCTCCTTCCATTTTACGGTTATGCTCGGGCTGAATGAAGCCTAATGAGGCAGAAACGCGTCCCCGTAGCTACCTTTACCTCTGAGGTCTTGCCCGTGAAACATTTTTGTTAATAAATTAGTTTCCTTTGTTAATGCCTTAATAGAATTTTATACATTTTATTAATAAAAGAGAGTTAAATTGAAATTTGATTTTTCTGATCTCTGTTTATTTGCTGTCATATAAAAAGTATCGACTTGTGTGTGACAACAAACTGTCTCGATCGTGTGCAAAGAGTCTTTTCAAACCTTGTTGTTTAAATAACTATTACGCTCTCTTTTGGAAACAATAAAATATCGAAAAATTACAGTTTGTGCAAAAAAATTATTTTAAGTAAGCTGCAAAACAATATTAGTGAATGCACTAGGAAAATGTATGAATCTTTTCTTTAATGTGCAAAGGCTGTCAATGCTTTTAAATGTTTCGCATTTGATCACAAGTTCAGAGATCGCACGGTCAAGGTTCATCACATATGATTAGAATAAACGTGCCAAATCCATTCTCTTTGGGTTATCGAGACATCTTTAAGTGAATTAAGGTCAATAATACAAAAAAACCTTTACATTTACGTAAAACTGTAGGTATTCTTTTCTTAAGCAATGTATAACAATCTTCTGTGATCACCAGTAATGCAACTACATAACTAATTGGCTGTTTATTGTTTTATGTTTAAATTATCTTTATAAAGTGTGTATTTTTACAGCCCATAAAGGATAGCAAATTCGGCCAAATGGAAAATTACGAATTCGTTCGCATGCATTCTTTTATTTTCGCGGCTGTACAGAAATTTTATAGAAAGGTATTTGATCACGAAAGTTTTTGCATAAATACTCTGCCCATATATGGGCACCTAAGCTCACACTAGGTACTTATAGTTATAGTGTACGCTAATATAAATAAAAACTGAAATATATTTTATTCAAATCCAGACTCAAATCCAATCAATTGCCACCCTTTATTTTAAACAACACTAAAATGTGTTTTGTTTAACTCCAAACTCAATTACCTTTCGTTTGATATCACACACGCCATATTTTCACATAACCTCTAATTTTTCCCTTTAATTTGGCTTGCGTTCGGTGAATTTTGTTCATTTTTAAATGGGACCATCTCGACCCAAGACCCACACAGACGGCGCAGCAAAAAAGTTTTAAAATCATCTGAAACGCAAAGAAATATAAAACTTTTTAAAATCGAAGCAACTTTTTTTATCGAAAAAATTAGGATATAAACCTTAGCTCACATTACTAAACGTCCACATCAATTCAACCAATTTAAAAATATTTTTGAACCTTAAGGTTTTTAATACAAATTTTAAAATTTTTGGTTGCATATTTTTTGAGTTATGCGTTTCCGAAAATTAAAATATTGACCCATTTTTGGCCTGCATCGGTTTCTTCAAACTTCTATAATTTTTAAACCGTTTAAGATAATTAGCTAAAACTTGTGTAGAGAACGATTCACACGTCAAGCTTTGATGCGTTGATAGCCTTATTCCCTAAAAAAAAGGGTCTATGCCAAAAATATGTTTTTGATGAAATATTTAAAACATATTTTTTGCTTTTCTTAATGTTTTTAATTATTTTTCTTAGACTATTTGTTTACATGTATGCCAAATTTTACCTTGGGATGATAATAGAATCATGGTTTAAAATGTTTATTTATATCTTGATGCATACCTATATAACTATAAAAATTGCAGCATGTATATTATAAAAACGTGGACACCATGGGCATCTGGTTCTGCTACGTTGACATTTAAATGAAGAAACAATTAAACAAACGTACATACATAATAACGGGCTCACAAGAATAGTTGAGAACCTGTACATAAATGCCCATTTTCGCCCTTACTTGCTGCAATGTTTGACATTGATGAAAATTGTTACGTTATTTATCTCTTAAACAGTGGTGGCGCGTGGTATAAAACTTTAGGGGTGCACACCAAAAAATAATTGTGGCCATACCCAATTTTTTGGGTCTTCGAGTAACTACGAAATCTTCGAAATCATAACAATACGGTCCGACCGATAACGCCAGTGTGTCTCAGTGCACTAATTCAAACTGCACCTTTCACAGCCAACGGTAACCGGTGACGCGGGTGGCATCACGGCGGTGCGGGCGACATCGATCGCAGCAATTGATTCACAAGAGCATGAACCGAAAGCTCGGATTCTGTGTACTGTAATACTCTATAGAGACATGGCGTCTTCTCTATATATATTTCGTAATTCGAATGCGATATAACATCCACGATGCACAGAGTTTGGATCTAGTTAAGCGCGGCCGGCGCCGGCGGCAGCCGACCTACGCATCCTCGTTTCAACTCAAATTCAAACACATACATACCGGGTATGTATTAATTTTTAGGTAGTATTTAAGTCTTTGGTGAGTTTCTTTTGGGGTTTATGGATACTCTATGATGAAATTAATAATTAAAAAATGGTCAGATTTTAATATTTTTTAAAGTAAAATTTGAGAGTGCACGTGCACATGTGCACTTATGGAGGAACCGCCGCTGCTCTTAAAATAGTGACATAATTGGCAGTAAGGTAATTAAATATCAGGTGCGTATTTTTTTGATTGATGATTTTTTGTAAAAAACAAAAGTTGCGTAAACATGACGTTTTGTAGCGTGTTTTCTCAGTCTGTTTGGTATTGCCTCGTATCTGTTCTGGAAATTAATTTGATTTTACGTAGTTACCGAAATCGAAATGTCAAAAAACGTTGAATTTGCCACTTACTTATTCATGTATAGATCATCAAAATTCTACTGTACTTCCAGACATGCTACAAAGCTAAAATTTGGCAGTCTGATAGAAATTATAACCAAAAAATCCCAAAATTTTAATTTGAAAGACTGATAGGAACTATGACAAAACCTTGAAAATTTTTTAAAAAACCTCAAAAATTTCATTTACTTTGCTTCTTTATAAAAGTAAAGTTATCTAAAAGTAACATTGCCCACTTCCAGAAACGCTAGAGAGCTGCGCTTTAGAAGATTGATAAAAACTATGATAAAACTATAGGAAAAAATTTAAAAACACCAAAATTTTAATTTACTTCTCTGTCCTTTACACGTAAAGTTATGAAAAATAAAAACATTGTCCACTTTCAGAAACGCTAGAGAGCTGAGCTTTGGAAGGCTGTAGGAACTATGATAAAACCAAAAGTTTCGAACACTATTCTTCATATTTTACTACTTAAAATTAAATATTATTCAATTTCTTTTTAAAAAAAGTGAAATAATAATAAAAACTTTTCATGTAAAGAAAAGCCAAGTACGCGAAAATGGTATTCCGTAAAAAGAATTGAGATAAAAGTAAAGCCAAGTTCTCCAATACAAATTTCAAAATAAAAGGTTCTTACTTCAACATAAAGAAGTTTGGCTGTAACAGCAAAGTTTAAAAAAACATTCCCATACTAGTAGTAGTAGTAATGAACTTGGCTTTACTTTTATCTCAACTCTTTTTATGGAGTACCATTTTCGCGTGCTTTGCTGTTTTTACATGAAATGTTTTTGTTATTTTTTGTCTGTCTCTACATAGTTTGCCTGATGCGCCCAAATGTCTAAATTCTGCCGTGTGATGTAAACCAAACCAAATAAAAAACAAACAAAATTATTTTGCATTTCCTGTACAAAATTAAAGTCGGGTTTCAATAATACCATCCGCGCGATAATACCTTTATTGTAGGTATGCCCATCCACTTACAACAAAGGAATACCTTGGTGTGTATTAAGAAAATTTCTTAGATTATCTTGCGCCTATTTCCCTATACAAACAACATTTTCTAGAACTAAGCAGAAAAGATAGATATCAGTTAGAAAATTGCAGATTAAATATAGAGGCAATTGAAAATTGGTTACGAATGGTAAATGATTTTAGCCCAGTTAATCAACCCACAGATTACCCAACAAATGGCCATTGTTTTCGTCCTTTCTTTTTACCTTCCTTGCCCGCACAGCAATGGCTAGAGAAGGTATTGTTTTCGACGAAAAATTTTGAGATAACGCCGAAAATGTGTTATTTGGGTGCATTTTGCCCTACCCTAGCAGTATCGTCGTGATGTCTGTCTGTGTGTGTGTGTATGTAACTCTCTCCGTAACACGATAGCTCCTAAGCTGCTCAACCGATTTTCATGAAATTTTTAGGTTAAATAGTGTTCAACTCTCTTTGAAAATCGATAAATGCTAATGACAGTTTTTTAACAATTAATTTTTTTTTAAAATGCTAACTTTTTAACGGAGCATCGCATCAATATGCGGTTTTCGGAGTATAGTATTTTGCTCAATAATTTGTGTTATAACCAAAAACTTCGTAGGAGCTAATTTTTGAGATATTTAAAAAAACTATTTTGAAGGGTGATATCTCATGGCTTCACTTGAAGTGTGCTAATAGGCTAGCTAGGAAGGTATCAGATCCGTCATGGATCCATTTTGTTAGTTCTGCAGCGTTACTTATTTTTTTTTAACAAAATCTACTTAATTATTTTTTGTAAATTCGCATGCGGCACAAATAAACCTTGTTTCGGTGCTACATTTTACACTTCAGACCTATCTAAAACATAAAAAATAAATATTTTCGTATTTCCGCCACTGTGTAAGTTGTAGTCAATTTTTCTATATCCCCTAGAAATACCTGAAAACTCTCTAAAACTATTGAATTTTAGATACCGTGTACAGGGTGTCCCATTTTTGATGGTACTGAATGAGAAGATGGGTAAGATAGAGACCTAGGAATTTCACATTACTGTCCTTAAATTTCGAAACCTAAAAAAATAAGTCAAAAGTTTTTTTATTGCCCTTGTAGTTCTGCAGCTACCAGGGAAAATTAAAAAATCCGTAATTCTAAACATCTGTAATCTTTATTATTAGTGCAGATATTTCAATTATGTTAAAACTTCTCTGTACAGTTGATCCTGTCAATCAAATGACATTGTCAAATTTTTGGTCCAACGAGTCGGATTCGAGATTACAGGAAAAAAATTAATAAGTTAAATTTGGATCTGGATTTTTTTTTAAATTTTTGCTCCACATTGGGTCCCCAATTATAGATCAGTCAAATTACACAAAATTATTAACAGGACCTGAAGCATTGAAAATTGTAGAGCGGCGGTTAGGTTTGAGGGGGTAAAAAGGGACAAGGAATTGTAATATTGCGATTTCCGGTGAAACTTTATACGGACGGACGGAAAGTCATAGGTCATAAAAATATCTAAAACGTTTGTATATCATATTTTACATAACCTCAAAATGTTCGAGAAAAATAAAAAAAGCCGTATTTTATTTTTTTTTTGCAAAAATAATGTCAGTTGAACAAAACTTGATAGATTAGTTTTTGAGATATTTGCTTTCAAATTTAACATGGAATGATAAAATAAAAATTAAATCCTAAAAATATAATATTGTAATTAAATTTTTATGTTATCAGTCCATGTTAAATTTGAAAGTTTGAACGCAATTATCTCAAAAACTAATGGGTAGATTTTTGAATTTTTTACAGTGCATGTTAAATTTGAAAGTTTGAAGGCAATTATCTCAAAAACTAATGAATAGATTTTTAAAATTTTTGCATGGTTGTAAAGATAAGGTATTACTAGACCCACTTTTCCTATTCAAAATATTGGCGTAAAGTAAACCCCTCGAAGATGGTGCATGCTAAAAAAATTGCAAGATAGCCTAAAAGCGTGAAAAATACCCAAAAACACCTCTGTTGCCTTTTAGTTGGGACACCCTGTATATTTCAAAAGCAATGCAGGTAGCCTAATTTTTTTGAGCCGTAATAATAGCAATTTCTTTCCGTTGAATTGAGTAATATTAATAAAGTTTTAAAAAATATTTTAAATTTTATAAAGAAACTACGATAACTTTAAAAAATATTGTGACAATTTTTTTTTAGTTTTTTCCTTTTTCGGACATGTTTTTAAAACACGACTATTATTTTTTTTATTTTGCCAAAAAGTATATCTCAGTGCCAAAAACTGGGTACCAGTAGAACTAGATACGATGAAAAAAAAATACGGTTTTTTAAAAAATTTTCTCGCACATTTTGAGGTTATGTAAAAAATGACATTTACAACAGTTTTAGACATTTTTATGGCCTATGACTCTTTGTACGTTCCTTTTTTCGCCGACGTAAACTTTCGCCGGAAATCGCAATAATACGATTCCGTGCCCCTCTTTACCCCCCCCCCCCAAACCAACCCGCAACACCCCTGCTCACGCATTTATTTTTTAACTTTTTTTTTCGCCGCTCTACAATTTTCAATGCTCCAAGTCCTGTTAATAATTTTCTTTTTTTTGTCCTAAAATATGGTAATTACATTGGCCTATTAAAATTTTTTCTTAATTTTTTTCTGAAATCTCGAATTCGAATCGCGGCGGAAAAATTTGACAACGTCATTTTATTGACAGGATCAACTGTCTGTAGAGAGGTTTTAAGGTGAGTTCGTGTCCGCTTGTGTAGTGGTCCTGCTTTGTATATAGCACTGCTATGATGGCAACTTATATTCGACGGGACTACCTCGATCACGGCGTTGCGCGAGCTTGTGGGTTCGAGTCCCACTTAACGCATGGTTGTATTGTGATGTCCAAAAAGCTATTTTCGACGCAAAAACTTTGGCAAAAACTGGGCGATTGATTCTAGTATGGATGGAAAAGTCCCAGTATAAAAAATACTCTGCCAATATATGGGCCCCTAAGCTCACACTAGGTACTATAGTTATAGTGTACGTGTGAGCTAATATAACTAAAAACTGAAATATATCTTATTCAACTCCAGACTAAATTACCTTTTGTTTGATACCACACAAGCCATGTTTTGACTTAAACTCAAATTTTTGAAATCTACCCCCACCCTTAAAAAAAACAAAAACTAAAATGTATTTTGTTAAACTCCGGACTCAATTACCTTTTGTTTGATATCAAACACGCCATATTTTCACTTAAACTCTAATTTTTAAAATATACCCCCACCCTTTTTTTTAAAATAAATTAAAATTTATTTTGTTTAACTGCAGACTCAATTACCCTTCGTTTAATATCACACACGCCATATTTTCACATAAACTCTAATTTTTGAAATCTACCCCCAACCTTTTATTTGGTTTGTGTTCGGTGGATTTTGTTCATTTTTAAATGGGACCATCTCGAACCAAGACCCAGCCTAGGTACCAAATTTCATTAAAATCGGCCAAGCGGTTTTTGAGTTATGCGCGTTGGTCGTTACAGACAGACATACAGACACACAGACAGACAGACAGACAGACAGACAGACAGACATACAGACAGACAGACAGACAGACAGACAGACAGACAGACAGACAGACAGACGGCGCAACAAAAAAGTTTCAAAATCATCTGAAACGCAAAGATATATAAAAATTTTTGAAATCGGAGCAACTTTTTTTTTCTCGAAAAAATTAGGATCACCATAGCTCACACTACTATAGTATAGTATATGTGTGAGCTAAAATAAAATAGAGGTTTTAATAGAATTTAAATATCTGCCGTAATAACGGATTACTAGTATTTCAAATTTTAGAATTTTCCCTCGTAGCTTTAAAACTTAAAGTCTAGAAAAAAACTTTTTTTTCTTGCCTCAAAATTTGAATGTGATCTCCTCAGGTCTCTCTCTTTTATAATAACTGAGTTTGTAAACCCCATTCGAAGCAAGGAAAATTTTTAACACATTGAAAATTTAATATTCTTAACAGCTTATAGCTACTTGAATGTTTTGCTTACAAAGCAGGATTCCGCAGAACATAAAATATATGAAAACAAGTAGAATTGTCTCTGGGGATTATTAAAATGCAATATTTTCCCATCTTATTACGGATGATGGCATAACTCAGAAGAAAGAATGCAATAAATCTAACTGTGTCTAGGTGAATAGCATTTGTTTTTTTCATGTCATCGCACTATCAAAACGAATGTAGGGTAATAACATTATTTTTCCTATATTTATTTTTTTAAATTCAAATTATATTGCAAATTGAATACCAAATGCAAAACTGAAGAGTAAGCAGGGGCCGCGGCGTAGCGGGGGGTTCCTCACCCCCCCCCCCCCCCCCCGTTACAAGGATTCTGGCGCCCCATGGGCACTCTAAGCTTTATTAAGTAGTATAAACTAAAAATTGGTACAACCGTAAAAAAATAATACCTTAAGCAACATATTATTTCGATAGTTAAGCAATATTACGCATCTTTTCAGGCAGTGTGGAAATTATACAATTTTGCCGGCGTAAAATCGGAAGAGCTTTTTGCTTGCTACGAGAAAAATAAAGTTTGCCGTTCAAAGCCCACAGCATCATGCATCGCGGTAAGAAAGACAAAACCAAACAAACTCAGTGCACCTGTAATTCCAAGGGCGCCAAGCGCCCGGGAGCGCCCAAATGAAGAATTAAAAATAAATTAGCCCCAAAAATTTTAGGTTGTAATTTTTCTTGGTTCTTACCAACAAATTTTTTCTGACGCCATTTTTTCCAAACAAGATAATGTTTCTAAAATTTTCGTCTGCGGCGCCTTTGTTTTCGTTAAATCTACAAGTTTTCTATTGCGGTGCCATTTTTGTTCAAATACTTAATTTTGTTCAATAATTTTAGTTTTCTAAAATGTTTGTTTTCGTTCTTATTAAAAATTTTCTTCTTTGGCACCATTTTTTCCAAAAAGTACTTGATTTAAAAAAAAAAATTCCAAAAAACAAAATATTAATCCGCTAGGGTATCGGTAGGGTGCCATTTAAATTCAACACCATATGAATTAAGCAATTTAATTAATAATAATAAAAAAAAGTAGGAAGCTATTTTAATTTGATACTTATTTCTACGTAAAAAAAAAATTGGCGCCCTTTTAATCCTCTGCCCCCTCCGCCCTGTGACCCACGCTACGCCGCTGGCTGCTACAGGAAGGGCAACGGGACAGTGTCCTCCCAAAACTAGACAACAAACAGTATTTTTAATTGATTTATTTAAAAAAAGTTAAATCTTTCCGTACGACATGTCTAGTTCTTTTTTTTTGGTCTGTGGTTAACAAAAGGCGATTAATTAGGTAAACTTTTTTAGCGTAAACCATTACAAGCTGGCAGAACCGCGCGGGACAAGATTTCAATTTCACCCGTTTTTCAGCCGTGTATGGCTGGCGGTTCTCGCGCGGGGGCGAGATGAATTATTGTTTTTGTTAACGTCAGCCATATTCATCGTGCGAAAACGTTCGTTGCCCTTCCTACGTGTTGCCTGTTTTATCCTTAGTGGAGACGTATGAGCTTGTTTTGATTTGGGGTAGGTAAGTAGTTAAAAACCTTGCCGGTCGCGTGTCCATTGTTTGTTTTTGCATTTGTTTGTTTTCAAAATGGAAATAAATACCGTTGATTATACAATAGACAATAGACAATAGACAACTTTATTAATCTTTTCAGCTACAATAATGTAGATAAGATACGTCAAATACAAAAAATATAACATTAAGTGTAAATAATAATAGTGTAAATATTTAAAAAAATAAAAACGAAAACACATTTACAAGATTTGTATATATATGTATATAAATATTGATAACAAAAATTTACCTTCTGCCCAACATGTAGTTTTCAAATTCAATTAAACTATAAAAAGTTTATTTTAATAAAAGATTTTTGATTTCTTTTTTGAATCTTGGCAGCGACGTAGTTTGTTTGATTTTGTTTGGCAACAAGTTAAAGAATTTGCATCCAAGATAATGAGTACTTTTTTTTATATACTCATGGTTGTGTTTATGGATGCTGAAGTGGTTACGACTTCTAGTTGGATAGTTGTGATAACAACTATTTAATGTAAAAATATTTTGGTGTTGAAAAATGAAAATGAGTAGTTTATATATATAAATACTTGTTATTGTCATAATTTTATTATCCTTAAATGCAGAGCGACAAGTACCATTGTAAGGTATATTGAAAATTAATCTTATAAGTCTCTTTTGACCTACCAATACTCTTTCCACATCCTGAGCACTACCCCATACTGCCACACCATAGGCTAGAGCCGAGTATGCATTAGCATAATACACAGTAATGAGATTTTTTATACTGAGAGAGTTTTTAAGTGACTTAATCATGAAGTAGCATGTATTAAGTTTTGAGCATACACTACTTATGTGTAAACTCCACTCGAAATGAGTATCGACAATAGTTCCCAAAAATTTTGAGCTATCGCTAACTGGCAAAGGGATGTCATTAAAGATTATATTGAGGTCGGTAGGTTTACGGGACTTTGTTTTAAATTCCATAAAGACAGTTTTAGAGACATTTATAATCAGATTGTTTTGCTTGCACCAGTTCGAAAATTCATTTAGGGTTAAGTTGATTTTTTCATGAAGAAAATTTGTGTCTTTTGCGGATACAACGATGGACGTATCATCGGCGAACATAAACACAAGTCCCCACGTGATATATTCGGGAAGATCGTTAATAAACAGCAAAAATATTAAAGGTGCAAGCACACTGCCTTGGGGCGTGCCTATGTTTGATTCTGTAGATTCTGAATATGTGCTTCCTATTTTGATTTTAAATTTTCTATCTGTAAGAAAAGATTTAATGCAGTTATTAAGGGGGTTTTGGATACCTAGTTTTTCGAGTTTTTTATATACAAAGTTAGGGTCTATGGTATCAAAAGCACGGGTTAGATCAAACAATAGTGCAACAACTCTATCGCCTTGGTCTAGTTTGTTGTAGATCTGTTGAACAAAGTCAATGCTGGCTGTTTCGGTAGAGTGCAGTTCTCTGAAACCGTGTTGGCTTGGAGTTAAGATCAGCGGCGTAGCGTGGGGGGGGGCGCGGGGGGTTCGTCGCCCCCCCCGCCCCGAGGGTAGTGGCGCCCCATAGGTGGGAGAGGCGCCCGTGTGACTTATCGGCCGCCCACATATGATGACCTTTTTTTTTTTTTTTGGTCGCAAGATTTGTGAGAGGCGCCTTTTTGACCTTTTGGTTTCTTTTTTTGCCATAAGATTTTAGATTTTTCATCAGTTTTCAGAGGCGCCCTTTTTAGCTGTCGCCCCCCCGCCCTTTCGGGCACGCTACGCCTCTGGTTAAGATCTGATATTTTTTAAGAAATTGATTTATTTGGTTGCATACAACTTTTTCAAAGACCTTAGAGAAACTGTTCAACAAAGAAATTGGACGATAGTTTTCCACCGACAAATGGTCGCCCTTTTTATAGATAGGTAAGATATTAGCTTCTTTTAGGTGAGAAGGGTAGGTACCTTCAGATATAGATAGATTTATCAGAAAAGTAAGGCAAGTTATCATTTTCAAAGAAGCATTTTTCAGTAGGGATATGGGTATTTCATCGGGTCCCGCCGATTTTTTGTTTGGCAAGCATTTCAGTGCGAGTTTAACATCATGTGTAGTAACTTCGGTAAAAGTAAATGATTTGTGATTTTTCTTAGTCGTTGTGCAATCTGCGGACAAGCTGCTCTGGAAATGAGATTGGAGCTTGTCAGCAACAACAGAGGACAAATAACTGCTAAAGTTGTTAGCGATCTCCATAGTATTAGTTATAATTACATTATTGCTATCCCGGATTTGATCTATAGAGTGTGAGGTTTTAGATTTTTTTCCACTTAGATTATTAATAATACTCCATGTAGTTTTTATTTTATTTTTTGAGTTATTAATTTTTTCGTTGAAGTATTTTTCTTTTTCATTTTTTATTTTAAGGTCAATTTCTTTTTTCCGACTTTTGTAAAGAATTTTAAGTTGTGAATTACCAGTGCGTTTTTGTAGCCAGTGTAGATTTTTTAGTTCCTCCATTTCCTTTAGCAGATTGTTGGAAAGTGTAATTTTTTTATTTTGAGAGGGCTTTTTGTTATTTAAGTTTTTAACTGGGCAACTTACTTGAAAACTCCAGATAACGCTTTCGAAGAAATGCTCAAAATTTTTGTTTATGTCGGTATTTGTAAATTCAATAGTTTGTTGATCAAACCAGAAATAAAAATTATTTATAGTGCTACTATTAACAACTATATAACTAACTGTCCAATTTTAAATACGTTAACATATGAACTTTGATTACAAATAAAATCTTTAGTGTCACATAGACCGGACCTAAAAATCCTAAAAATTAATTAAACCCATCTCTTTTGCGCCTCATTTTATTCTAGCCGTACAATATACCAAATTTTATCAAATTTCCACAACTTTTATTTCCTAGATTTTTTAGTCCCGAAATAAGGTTATAGAATTTGAAAGCTCATTTACATACAAATCCAAGACAAACCATGTAAAAATATTATTATGTTATAAGAATTTAGGGGTAAAAAGTGCACTTTTTATCCTGCTTTTTGGGATTTAAGTGAAAAATCAGGAACAAAATGTAACCAATCTGAATGAAAAATAACATATCAGTGACAGTAACACATTAGTACAGGGACAAAAATTAAAAATCCTAAGAAAGAAACGATAAATCTAAAAGAAAATAGCAAAAAGCCTGGTGATTTTATCCCTCAATGAAATGTACAAAATTTTTACCTCGGGATAAAAAGTGCCAAAACATACAGGTCACGACCCTGAAAAAATCAGCTGTTCTCGGGGGGCTGACTTTTACATTAAGTCTTGTGGAAGTTCAGACGTTTTTTTATGATACTTTCAAAATGGCACTGCAGATTTCCGCGAAATTTCAGTGAAATATTCTCAGACACCATCTCGATATTCCACCAAAGTTTTGTAAGGGGTTCAAGATGATTAAAAGCTTAAAATCTTCAAGATTACCCGCCATGTACCGCATGCCAACTGTTATATTTGACATGTATTTGACTTTGTCATCTGTCTTTGTCACATTTGCTTCTGCTTTAAATTTAATTTTAGTGTGAGTTAATGAAGCGGCTCCGAAAAATTAAGGATTACTATACATTTAAAAAGAAATGTTCTGCAAGAATATAGTAAAAACAATCTCAAAACCGGCTTTATTTTAAAAAAAATCAAGTATTTATGAACCGTCATTCCAACTTTAATATTTTAAAGATCAGCTGTGTCGTAACGTTAGAATCAAAAAAAAAATCAGCCCCCCATGTGACGTCAATAAAGTGGAGGATCGTGGCCCGTCCGTTTTGATAGCCCTAAATAGACTACCTATTTTGGGTCGCGGAAATTTTTCGAATTTTCTTGTTCGAACGGAAAATTGTTCGAAAACATTTTCTTCGAAAGTCATTTTGTTCAAACGGAAATTTGTTCGAAAAAATTTTCTGTGGTAAATTTTGAGCCAATTTACCCCCTCAAAATGTTTAACAACATCCTAAATGACTTTTTAATGACAAAGTTTTAAAACTTGACGTGACGCAAGTTGATTTTTTAGAATTATTATAAGTGATCTAGTTTTAAGCTCAAAATAGGTGGGTCGCGGAACTTTGTTCGAAAACACGTTGTTCGAAAACCATTTTTTTGAAAGCAATAGTTCGAAAACAGTTTCTTCGAACGGAAATTTGTTCGAAAACAGTTTCTTCGAACGGAAGTTGGTTCAAAAACATTTTCTTCGAACGGAAATTTGTTCGAAAACCTTTTGTTCGAACGGAAATTTGTTCGAAAACATTTTGTTCGAACGAAAATTTGTTCGAACGAAAATTTGTTCGAACGAAAATTTGTTCGAGAGGACATTTGTTCGAACGGAAATTTGTTCGAAAAAAACTTGTTCAAACGGAAATTTGTTCGAAAACGTTTTCTTCGAACGGAAATTCGTTCAAAAACATTTTGTTCATTAAAAACAGCAACTGTTTGACTAATTTTTTTTAAACAAATTACCGTTCGATCAAAATTTTTTCGAACAAATGTCCTTTCGAACAAATTTTCGTTCGAACAAATTTTCGTTCGAACAAATTTCCGTTCGAACAAAATGTTTTCGAACAAATTTCCGTTCGAACAAAATATTTTCGAACTATTGCTTTCAAAAAAATGGTTTTCGAACAAATTTCCGTTCGAACAAAATGTTTTCGAACTATTGCTTTCAAAAAAATGGTTTTCGAACAACGTGTTTTCGAACAAAGTTCCGCGACCCACCTATTTTGAGCTTAAAACTAGATCACTTATAATAATTCTAAAAAATCAACTTGCGTCACGTCAAGTTTTAAAACTTTGTCATTAAAAAGTCATTTAGGATGTTGTTAAACATTTTGAGGGGGTAAATTGGCTCAAAATTTACCACAAAAAATTTATCAGTATGATACTCATAACTATTTACCTTCCATGTCTGATATTTTCCACAGCTTTGATGGTGTTTGGCTACCTAGTGTTGGCAGCCGGAAGCTTCCAAGACTTTAAGGAGAATTGGGCTAAAAAAACAGCACCGGGAATAACTGAGCTGCCGATAATTACTCCTACTGGAGAGATTATAAATTCTGCGGAAGATCTGGATATGCAATTGGAATTTTTGGAGAAACAGCTCGAAGAAAAAAAGGTAACAACATACGAGGCTTTCAAAACGATCACGGTCTTACCTTTTGGTGAGGTAGCGACTCGTCGTCATAGGTAAAGCTATCAAGCAGCCCTTGCAGCTGATGAAAGAGAGAGTGAGGGATACATAAATGCCATCGCTTCTTGTGAAAAATGAGTTCCATGCATTGAGTTGTATAAAGCCCTGAAAGGGCTGTTCCATGTTTTGATATTGAGGTTATTAATCGAAAATTTTTTCTTAGCTAGCTATATTTATAAAGCAAGAAGAAAGTTGTACTATACCTATAATTATAAATACTTCACTGCCTATAATTATAAATACTTCACTTTTAACGATGACCAAAAAAACAACCAAGATAAGAAAACAAAAATGAGAATACTATCATTTTAGTAGTGCTATATTTTGTCCGATAAAATTATATTGTTAATTAATTAAAATAATAATAAAAGACTTGAAAAAAATTAAAAAATTACATATTTTATAGGAGTTAGGCTTAAAATCACAAGTAAATATCACAAATAAACTCTCTGAGGCTTAAATCAGTTAGATACACACGAAGTACAAGCACCTAGACAGACACACATATTAGGAATGATCCTATTACTACAGTAACAATAATAATCTAACAATAATAACTTGTCAAATATTTCAGTTCTCACTTGTCATTAAAAATCTCGTCAATACTATAATAAGCCTTTGCTACCATAAACTTTTTTTTTCGAAACTTTTTTTCACAAAAAGTCCACTTTTTCGCACGCATTTTAGTTTTGAAAGTGCTACAAATTTTCAAGTTCCTAAACGAAGCACCTGACGAAATATATTTGCACATAAAAGTTGCTACGATTCTTGGTTTGGCGGGAGCATGTCACCGGGAAGAGCTGGCGAAAATTTGTTTGGAGCATATTGAAGAAAAAGAAAATATGTTAATTATAAAAATTCCTCACTCAAAAATCCATATCTTCAGGAGTTTTGCTATTTTAGAAGAAGCCGTGAATGGAAAACTGCTTCAATTGTTATGAAAATATGCCAATTTAAGGAAACCAGGAACCCCACATAGCCGGTTTTCCGTAAATTACAAAAAAGCGACATCTTCGGTACAACGCATTGGAATTAATACATTTCAAATCCAAAATTATACACGGGCAACAGCTTTCGACGTTCTGCCGCAACAATGCATGCTAATTCCGGCAAAGGAATAACCAATAGCAAACGTCTCGGTGGCTGGACATCTTCAAGTGTCGCAGAAGGGTACCTTGACAGCTCGACTGGATTTCAAAAAATATATCAAATAAAATTTTGAAATTTAGCGACCCTGTTCCTCCCACTAGTCAGCTACCTTCACCTATACAGCCTTCCAAAGTGCCCCATCTAGCCACAGTTACGTAGCCACAAGTGCAACAATTGGCGCTTCCGAAAACTTAGCAGTGGAGAACCGAAACTCCAGTGTCAAGTTTCCTACTTCACTGGAAAAGACCTTAGCCTCTGCAATCAACTTACAGCACGCTACAAATTGTACTTTTAATATTAATGTGAATAATAATAATAATTCATCTCTTAAAATGTTTTGAATATAAATAGTTTTTAAGTTAACTTTTTAGTTTTTTCCTCACGCTTATAGAAAAATAGTTTATCTAACACGTGCGTAAAGTGACTTTTCCAAACTTGATTACTGGCCGCCATCTGCAATCGCGTGCGGAAAAGTGAAACTCTGCACTTGTTAGGTAAACTACTATTTTATCTGATATATTATTGATTTTTTTCAAATTCAGAGCGTGGTAGTGGCAACTGTAATTGAAATTCGTCTACTGCTATATCTTCCGATGTTGTAAGTCACTAAAATTATTTAACTACACTGAAAAGAATACGATGTCCTGCCTTAAGAAAATTGAATCCTAAAAATTTTTTACTTGTAATCAATGCAAATTCCTTGATTTAAGATATTTGTCCTTGAATAAAGAAACTTTCAGCTGATAAAAAAAAATTGATTTCTGAAGCAAAGCCCTAAATTCCCTTGAATTTATAACACCTTGGCATAAAACAAAATTGCTAATCGGTCTTTCTGGCTAAATAAAAAAATTATATTTTCACAAAGGTTAGTTACTTATTTATTCCTTGCCTCATGCCATTCTCCCCATTATATAAATTATTTTTTTTAAATTTTGTTTTTAGAGAGAGATAGAAGTAACTAAATCTCGGGAGGATTCAACAGCTGATAGACTTCAAAAGCTAAATGATACCACTAATCAACTCAACAAATATTATATTAAATTAAAACAGCACGTGTCAAGCTCAGAAACTGAATGCAACCTCTTAAAGTGAGTACAAATGCAAATGTTTACCTTCCTAGCCTGCGCACATAGCGGTATTTTATACTGAAAGCTGGCCAAAATTATACCCACTAAACACAAAAACATTTTAATAACGTCAAAATAATATATAACTTAAAAACATAACGTTAGGTTGGATGTTAGTTCTAACGTCATATTCATAGTGAAAAAAAAGCTTAATAACCCGTTTTCTGTGTTTTTCGAACGTTAAAAAAAATATTGATTTTTAACAGTGAAAAAGAAATGTTTTTCTAACATTGAAAAATTAATGTTTTTTTAAAAATGAAAAAATATATATTTTGGAAACGCAGGGCAGCAACAGTTTGTTGAGGTTTTCGTGAACTCGACACTCAGTAAAGGCAATTCGGCTCGTAGCTTCTAAAAATAAAATTTAAAATTCTATGTAAACAATAAATTTGTGCCTCGCTACGAGGCCAAACAATTCATGCTCAAGTGAATACAAGGCAAACAATTTCAAGGCGCGTATTCACTTTAGCATGAATGCAAACGAAGCATTCGTTTGGTCCCGCTGCGAGGCTTGCGAAGTAGCAGTTTGCTAAACCTCGCCTATGTAACATTTATTTATCAATAAAGACGATTTATTATTATTATATAATTCTGCCTCAAATGGATACGCGGCTTAAGGTCCGGCGGCTAATCGTCCGCGGTGAATTGTCGCATTCACTGTCTGATTACCTATAATAGGTATGCGATACTTCATACAAAACCATTTTTTTTCTTTTGTTAACTTTTCTTACCTGATTTTGTGATGCTTCATTTAGATCACTTCACACACATTGTTGTTCTTCAACTATATCATCTTTCCCACACAACTGGAGTAATATTCCGATCCAAATATGTATTCACTATCAATATTAATAATTGTGCTTTAAATTTGCCATGTTTTTTTCTGCAAAATGCAAATATTTTAACCAAAATTACAAAAAGCTACCGACTCGTATCAACTCGCAGCGAAACGCAAGTAATGGCGATGTTCAGCTAATGGGACTGCTATACTATAGAGGGCGCAGCCATCGCGCCCTCTATAGTATATATTTTAATGTTTAAAAAACAAAACATTTATTAGCTTCATATATCTTAAATTCAACGTTAGAAGTGAGATCTAGGAAAAACAGTATAAAAATAACCATATATTGATGGTATTCTGCCGTGCAAAGCAAAAACCTAGTAACTCGACTTACTCGAACATGAGATTTTTATATCATTGAAATCGCTGTTAAAACCGGCTAGCCAGTTTTTTTAGAATGTGGCTATCTTGAAAAACAAGAAAGTTATGAAGTTAGTATGTTGTTAAATAAACTATAGTTAGTATGTAGTTAAATAAACTTCAAATTCTATGTCCCAAAACACTAGTTTTTGACTTACTAGGTTTCTTCTTTGCACGGCGGTATTATTTTTAATGTTAGTGAAATTATGGTTTTTTTAATGCTGGTTTCTTAAGAAATATTAAGAAATATATTTTTGGTAATGCTTTTACATGAAATTTTCGTTAGGATTTTCTACATGTTTTTTTAATGTCAAAAGTTCTGACACAAATTTGTGTTAGAAAAAAAAAATTTTTTTTCAACATTTATTTAACGTTTTTTACGACTTTGTGCTTAGTGGGTATTATGTTTAGCAAAAACTTATTTTTACATATATACGCTAATTAATAAGAAAAACAGAGTTATTAGGGGCATTGGAATAAAACTTGACTTTATTTTAGAGTCAGCTTTATTCTGAGAGATTTACAAAGGAAACTGACAGCTGACCTCTGAAAATTGACATACAAAAGTCAAATTTAAAAATAAAGTCGCTAAATCTCATTTAATAAAAGCAGACACTAATAAATCCGGTTCTTAAATCGCTGCTTTGCTTTGATAGTGGCACAACTAAAAAAAATGCGTTTTTGCGTTTGCTGTAAAAACTAACTTCTCATCGTATTGTCCTTTATTTTTCTACAAAATTTTCCTAGTTGTCTATTTCAAGCATGGGTAAGTTATTGATTGATTTAATTAAAGCAAAAAAATATATAAAAATATTTGCCTTTGCCATTATTTTCAACAAGCGTTTCCTCAAAATTATCATATTTGAGTTATGCCACTATCAAAGCAAGGCAGCGAAATACTGAAAGGTCGAATTTTGAAAGAAAACAGCTGCTTTTTATTTGTAAATCTGTCGCAATACTGCCGATTTTAAAATAGGGTGAGGTTTTATTCCAATAAGTGTCTATTGTCAAAATAGCTCATTTTACATTTTTAAAGCCAATTTCTGAAAATTTGCCTCCCACACATCCATAAGAAAAATTAAAATTATCATACTTTTTATTTTTAGCAATGAAGGCAAAGCTAAGTAAAGAAATAGTTCAGCTAAAAAAGAATAAAATTATCGAAATTCGGTGGCATCGTGTACCGGATTAAAAACGGACACGTTTTTTTTATTCTTCATACTTTTATCTATAAAAAAATTGTTTTGGTATACTAATATTTGATAATTGGAATTTTGGCAAGCTTTTATCATAAAATACCGTTATGTGCCGCACAGCGATGGCTACAGATGGTATTGTGTTCAACAAAAAAAAATTGAGATGAGGATGAAAATGTGTTATTTGAATTTTTTTAGACGTATCATAGCAATCTCGTCATGACGTTTGTCCGCGTGTCTGTGTGTGACGGCTGGACCAATTGAATCGGTCATTCAGCGGCGTAGCGTGGGGGGGGGGGGCGCGGGGGGTTCATCGCCCCCCCCGCTCCGAGGGTAGTGGCGCCCCATAGGTGGCCGAAGCGCCCTCGTCGGGTCGGTAACGGCCAATTGAGTGGGTGCCAAAGGAAAGTAACGACATGAAGACCTTTGTTTTTTTTTGTTTTGGTCGCAAGATTCGTGAGAGGCGCCCTTGTGACTTATCGGCCGCCCCCTCACACATGATGATTTTTTTTTGTTTTTTGGTCGCAAGATTCGTGAGAGGCGCCTTTGCGACTTATCGGCCGCCCCCTCACACATGATGACCTTTTTTTTTTGGTCGCAAGATTCGTGAGAGGCGCCCTTGCAACTTATCGGCCGCCCCCTCACACATGATGACCTTTTTTTTTTTTTTTGGTCGCAAGATTTGTGAGAGGCGCTTTTTTGACCTTTTTGTTTTTTTTTGTCACAAGATTTTTCATCAGTTTTCAGAGGCGCCCTTTTTAGCGGTCGCCCCCCGCCCTTTCGGGCACGCTACGCCGCTGCGGTCATTTCAAAAACAACACGAGTCACATTTCTCTAATTTTACAGGAGAGGGAAAAAACTACCTGGAAACCTGGACTAGTTTATTTTTGAACAGTCTTAAAAATTCGGTTATTGCATATATCAATAGATTAAGTGCGGACTGTTTTCGTTTTTGCTAAGAACGTGCATTTATTAGAAAAATTCGATTCCACTGAAAAAAGTGGACTCATGTCGTTTTTGAAATGACTGATTCAATTTTTATGAGATTTTCATGAAAAATGGTGTCCAAACCGACACCGTAAGGAGCCGATGCTGGTCAAAATCCATTAATGCTATTGACAGTTTTTTGACGGTTCATAAATTGGGAAGTTGCTATATTTTTAACTGATCATCGCATTAATCTGTGATTTCGCAATATAATAGAACAAATTTATCGGAAGCTGGTTGAATCCTTTTTTTAAATTCATTTTTATTACTTTTTATTACTTATTCAATTATAGGGAGCAAATTGAGGACTACAAACAGAGGCAAATACGGTTGAAAGGAGAAGTAACCAATAACGTTAAATATTACACTGGAATTCTCAAAAACATTGAGGCATCTACAGATGAAGAGTATGAACTGATCAAAAAACATCAACTTTTTCCAGGTAAATCAAGCGAGAACATGAATTTGGCCACTGTAATTTAATTAGAAGTATTTGTGGGTGTGTATTAGGGTGGAACTTAAAAACCAAGTCTCGAATATTGTTCTGTAATAGTGATTTTTTTTTCCTTTTTGATACAAACCGTGTGTCCGTAAAGTCTGGAATCACCCATTTTTTAAAAAAACTGCAAGCTTTTGAGAATAACTTTTGTTTATTTAGTTGTTAAATAGCTGACATATACAATGTGTCCCCGAGTTGACAAGAGGAAAAAATCCTTTTTTGCAATTCAGGGACTAAAAATGCATTTTAGTCCCTCATTTTAGGGACTAAAATAGTACTTTTTATCCCGGGGACTAAAATATTTTACTCCCGGGGACTAAAATATTTTAGTCCCTGGACCCGAATTCATGGTTTTTTCAAATTTTGTATTTTTGTATTTGGGAGCATCTAAAAATAGGCCTATACACTATCAAAATAAACTACCTAGCCTAATCTATACATTCCTACGTTATTTGACATTATTATTGTTTGTTATATTGATATTCAAAATAGCGCCGCTACAGCCAACTAAATGAATCAATGATCGTGGATCTGAATCGATTTCGCTTCGCTATTGGTTGAGGTTGATGTTTTGCAGTGGAGATGCGAAAATTGCTGGTTCGGTGTGATCAGTGCTGCTGTCTTCGTTGATTGTGGGTTCTGGAAAATTGCATACTGTTACGGTACGTGATTGGCCTTGGCTTTTATGACTCTTGACATCTGTCCTCAAGTTTTGACTGAATATTTTATCCGCCACATTTTTTTTGTTTTCGATTGATTACTCAACATACCCTTCAGCAACGGTAGCACTTTTCCAACCACCGTGTCTTTTGAGCTGGTCAATATTCGCTCCAGAATCTGCTAAAAGGGAAGCAGAGGTACGCCTGAAGCAGTGTCCTGTGTATGAAACGGCCTCTGGCAGGTTCAGGAAGGCAGCTATTTTTCGCGGGAAAAGCCCAAAAGTATTCTTTACAGGTTGTGATAAACATTTGCCGTCTTTATAGCCAATGAAATATCTCGATATTGTCAAATTTGTTGGTCTCAGAGCCATGTAGGATTTACAGATTTTCACTACGTCTGTAGCTTTGCTTTCTTTAGAGTTCTTCACTATGAAGCATCGGTCAGTTTGATTTTTCGTGTTTCGAACTGTGACAACAAGATGAAAATCTTGGACTTGAACATCTTCATTCTGTAGCTGGCACAGTTCAACACCCCTGCATGCACCGGCAACTCCCATTATCAACGCCACCTGGAAAAAAAAGATTTTTCAGTTACTAAGTGCCAATACAATTTTTTGTACAAACTACGTAACCTGATAGCAACAAATGATATTTCGAATCAGTGACGTTAACATGGTTCAAAATAATGTAAAAACAGTTCACTTTACCTTGATCATCAAATATTCTTGATTTGGTGCTTCCTGGAGGAACTACTGGATATGATCCATGTCCAGTATTCGACACTTCTTTGGGCGGTAGCCATCCCCATTTCTTTTCAAAAATGCCAATTTTGAATATTTTCCAATGTCCAAACTTTTTTCAACGATCAGTTTTGATTTAATCATTGAATAATGTGACCAAACCGTTGAAGCCTTCAAATTTTTCGCATGATGGAAGAAATATGCAAGAAGTACCTTCTCCTGTGTAACATCAGCAACATCCTTAGCTTGACACCAATCCAGGAAATGTTTGTATTGTTTTTCATATATTTTCTCCGATTTAGCGGGCAGCAGTGCCTTCACTGCCTCTGCGGCAGCTGTATCAATATCAATATCCATTTTTTTTACTTTTGGGAACGCACTAGCAAAACGGAGAAATCTCCACGGCGTTGTTTGTATTTTAACAGTTATTTTATGGTACCTTGACAACACCCTGACAACCAAGTATTATCCAAGGCTATCTAAGAAATATCAACTGACTTAACGTCAGAGAATGAATGGTACTTTATTGGTTGTCACATTTTATAGGCCAATCAATAGTGCAGTGGAGATGACTTCCTTTTCGAAAAATTTCATTAAAAATTTGAATGAAACTATGCCCAGAATTGCAAAAAATAGTATATATACCACATGACTAAAGTGTCTTTTTATCCCTCAGCGAATTGTAGCCCTCCCTGCGGTCGGGCTACAAATATTTCGCCTTGGGATAAAAAGTATCACTTTAGTCCCTGGGTATATAATGTACTATATTTTTGATTTTACGAAAAAAACTCACTCACTTTATAAAAAATTCTGCTTGTTGAAAAATTAAGATTACTATAATAAAAAAAACATGTAATAGTAAGAGGACAAAAATCTTTATTTTTAATTTCACGAAAAACATCACTCTTTATAATGTGACATTGAACGATTTCTTTTGTTGATTGTCATATTGATTTTTAAGTAATAGGTTTTACATTTTATTCCATATTATGTTATCTTGTTTTTTCTTCAAATGTTTAACTGTTAAAAATTAAAACCTGGATAGATTTTGTTTTCCTAGATTTTGTACTTCCATTTTAAGTTGTGATACAAACAATTTTGTTTACATAACATTTTGCTTTACTGAATAAATAAGGTCCTTTTGCTCTTGGATTATTTTATGTTTCTTAATTCGATAACAACCTGTACTTCTAATCAAAGATATTAACATCGTTATCTCAGTTTTTTGATAAGCAGAATGAAATTAAAAATAAAGATTTTTCTCCTCTTTTTAATTACATATTTCTTAATTTGAAAATACCCTGTACATCTTATCAAAGATTTTATTATGGTAGTCTTTTTTTCAATAAGCAAAATTTTTTATAAAGGGAGTTTTTTTCGTAAAATCAAAAATAAAGGATTTTTTCCTCTTATCAACTCCATCCGGGGACACGCTTTATATACTTGCAGTGCAATTATCGCGGTAATTTTGCTACTGTGCAATTACCGCTGTAATTTTGCGAAAATTGTACTTTTCTTATGGGAACTTTAACACATGAGCCAGAGTTTGCCAGAGCCTTGCAACATTGAGAAGCAGATGGCGCTGAAATAAATTCGTCTGGTACGCAATATTCAGGGACTGTTACGCAGCCCACGAGAAAGACCAGCCCGGGCGCGGAAATATCACGTGACCGTAGGAGGGTCACAAAAGAACGCCTCCCGGCCAGCTGTCATTATAAAACATGTGTGTTTTCAGTTTTGGTATGTTTGTTTACGTCGATTTTTTTTTAATTCGGGCATGAATTTTATGTGAATTTTATCAAAGTTATTAAAATAACGCAGCCCACGAAAAAGACAACAATGCCCCAAACGTGTAGTGTTGTTGGTTGTCGGTCCAACTATAAAACTGAAACCGAATATGTGTCAACTTTTAATTTGCCAGTGGATAAAAAAATGCATAAAATTTGGTTGCGAAAAATTCCTAATGATTTAAGTATCTTAAAACGGCCACAAGTTTGCATCAAACATTTTCCTAACCAGCAGGATATTTGGTTTGGTTAGTGTGTTGTAAATGGAGAGTGTTGAAAGTGTTCCGAAATACCTAAGTAGACAACTTGCATCCACTGTTCGATTAGCTGATGTCGTGAGGCAACAACTGGAAACTGCAATACAAGAAAGTCTTGAAACACTTTGAGCTCATAAGAAATCAAAAGTTTTATCAAATATTGAGGACATTTCAAAATTTTATTGTTCTAATACTAAAATAAACAAAAGTTGGATTTTTACCCAAGAACGTGACACATTCTGCCTGTGCCTGATGACATTTTTGAACAACAATCTATCATTGTTAGCATCTCTAATTGTTGAGGGAAATCTGTAATTTTTTGTAAATGTTAACAATGTGTCCATACCAAAAAACAAACTGCCAAAAAAAGTTGGAGTTTTATTTTTGGACAGCACCGATACACTTGAAGAGCTAATGCAGTTTATTGAAATGAAAGTTGCAAACGGGAAAGAACAGATAGTAATTTCTCCACTAGTGTGCAATATTTAAAAAGTAAGATACAGCTTTTAAAAGAACATGAGTTGGTAGTTAACTTACACATTGATGAAATATATATTAAACTTTGTGCTGGGTAATTTTTCAAAAAATTATTGATGACCAATACAACCATCTCACTTATTACAAAATCACTTGTGTCTTTTTAATAAATTATTGTGAAATGTTTTATATTAAAAAATTTTCTTAAGATAACTCTAGCGAGTGTTTTTGTGGAGAAAAACTATTGTCAAATCTTGAAAAAAATTAGTTTAAGGGCATATAAAGTTTTTTTTAATAATTTTATTAAAAAGCATAATGATTTAGTGTCTGCTAATAAATCTTTGAATAAGAACACAGACGAAGATGATGACACTCAAAGAAAAATTAAAAAACTTAAAGCTTAGGTTTAAGGCTTGTATAGATATGAAGTAACTCATGATATTATGTACCCAATATATCTGAAGGTGTTAGAGTGCAAATTTTATATAATTTTTTATTTTATAGATTCAATTATTCTATCTATAATAAACACATACATCAGCAAAATATTTTTTTCAATTTTTGCCTATATTACAACAAAAAATTTTTGTCAATTTATTTTAATTGTTTAAAAACAGATAATATATTAAGCAATACACTAAGAATCCTGGAACTCCTAAGATCACGTGACCGCCGACTTGCTTATAACGCGCCATGGCCGATCTTTATCGTTGGCTTCGGACTGTTAGTACGATTTTGTTGCATGTGCGAGTTCCGAGGTTCATGCCTAACATACAAATGCCATTAGATCATTGCAGTTGTCTCTGAATATTGCGTACTAGACGAATTTATTTCAGCGCCATCTGCCCATCAATGTTGCAAGGCTCGCCGGTTGCCACTCTATATGGGTCATATACTCATTGATATGAACGAGGGAAATATTCATGCAATTACCGCTATGGGATTTTCAGCACACGAGGGAAATATTCCCTTAATTTATAACATGGACTACAACACCTTTGGCCTTGAAATAAAAAGTGCACTGTAATCCCCTGGTGATAATTTTTTTTAGATGGTACCGAATTCTAAATACCGAAGCAATCAGACCAAGACGAACTCAGAGAAATTTCAAACAAAACGGTGGACACTAACTTATAAAATAAATATATGAATTTTACCTTGACAAAGTGGATTGTTTATCTTCTGTCTTAATAGTGTGTCCATTCATATATGCTCGAACGTTACCAGTTGGACCTAAAACAAAAAAAAATAATCACACACTTGGTTCAACAAGGCCAACACAAAAATACAGGCCTCGACTCTAAAAAAATCAGTTGTTCTTAGGGGGCTGACTTTTACATTGGATCTTATGGGAGGTCAGATGTTTTGTTATGATATTTTCAAAATGGAACTACAGGTTTCCGCGAAATTTCGGTGAAATATTCTCAGACACTATCCTCATATTCCACCGAATTTTTGTAAGGATGCAAGTTGACTAAAAGGTTAAAATTTTCAAGATTTAGCATTCCTTATTTTGAATTCAAATTACCCGGCATGTACCTCATGCCAACTGTTATATTTGACATGTATTTGACTGTGTTTGTCACATTCGCTTTTGTTTTTAATTTAATTTTAGTGTAAGCTAATGAAGCGGCTCTGAAAAATTAAGGATTACCATACATTAAAAAAATAATTATTCTGCAAGAATAAAGTAAAAACAATCTCAAAACCGGCGTTATTTTTAAAAAAATCAAATATTCATGAACCGTCATTCCAGGTTAAATATTTTAAAGACAATCAGCTATGTCGCGACGTGACTATGAACAAAAACACAGCCCCCGATATGACGTCAACAAAGTGAAGGACTTTGGTGGAGGATCGTGGCCCGTCTCTTTTGATAGCCCTGACTTGACGTGAGCTTCTCGCGTGTACAGGGTTTTCCCGTATGTTTTAACACCATATCTAAAACGTTTATTTAATAGATATCAAAATACAAAAGTTTTATAACTTTTTCCGAAGTTTAAGAATTTTAGAGTCAGAATTTCAAAGAAAATTCTAAATATCAAAATTTGACAGGTGGATAAATTTTTTAAACCGAACCGAACCGAACCCTACATATAATTTTAGATTTTTATAGATCTTTTCTTCCTGATTTCAAAAATATATATGTTGGGGTTATTTAGTTTATTAGTTTTAGAGATATATGCGTTAAAAAGTTTTTAAAATTTAAATTGATAGTTTTTAAAACATCAAGTCAGCCACGAAGAAGACAATCGGGTTGACACAAATTAGATATTTATTTTTTTCTAAAATAATTGTGTTATTTGTTGTTTTTACTGGCTTGCGGCGCCACACATTACTGCGCAGAATTACTACGAATTAGTAAATAATATACCTTACAAAAGCAACAGCATCACTTTTTGTGGTCAACTTTGAGAGGCACGATATAAAAGACAGCATTGAACTAAACTTGTGGTAAAACATCATATAGAGGCCAGGGAGTCAGTGATCTCGATTAAAGATATTTGACAGAGCGTTACTGCTTCTTTTTTTATGGCAACCTCTCAACCTCTAGAGGTGGTGGCTTATACTACGCTAGTAAGGTCACTGTGTTCTGAAGCCTGACGACGCAGATTTCGCGATTCAGTGACCCTATTCCATAACGACCCCTAGTGGTAACCGCTTACATCTAATAAAAATCTATAATTCTAATAAAAATGGCGGCCAACGTTGCGTCATTCCTAGTAGGTTGCGCAGTAGTCGAAAAGCTATCTAGTTATTTTTCTATATCTATGGCGGCTTCACGGTTTTTGTTTACTTTTAAGCGACCAATGAATTTTGCACTTGCCGAGGCACCCAAAAAACACTCAAAACTAAACGCGACAAAATTAATTTTTCCACAACTAATTAGCGGCAAATTATCCACCATATTCGAGTTCGATACGTCATGTCTAAAGCCATTTTTACGAGGGTGCTTCGCTAACTGCATATGAAGTTAGCGAAGCACAAAAAAAAATGGTCAAAAATAAGAGCGACAAAATTAATTTTTCCACAACTAATTAACGACTAATTAACGGCAAATTATCCACTATATTCGATTTCGGTACGTCATGTCTAAAGTCATTTTTACGAGGTGCTTCGCTAACTTCATATGACGTTAGCGAAGCACCCAAAAAAACGGTCAAAAATAAGAGCGACAATTTGATTTTTCCACAACTAATTCACGACTAATTAACGGCAAATTATCCACCTAGTCGCGATTCGATTTGCGATGGGTGCTTCGCTATTTCATGCTCATCCTGTATGAATGTTCGAAGGTATTTGGCCGAAACAAGCTATATATTCTTATAATAATATATTTGCTTAACTTCAAATGCATTCTCTATCTAGATATGTATGTATATTCTAAGTAAAGTAATTATTTACTTACTGCCCTACATTTCTTTTAACTAAAGCAAGATAAAATTTGCATTAAAACAAGAAGCGTGGACTATTTTAGAATTAACCTAACGGGTACTAAGTATGGAATTAAAATATTGTTTACATCAGCATTACACTAATTCTGGTTGCAGTTATGTTGGCTTCTAAAATAATCTCTAGAATAAAATTAGACAAATAAACAATTTGTGGGAGTCTGGGTTTTCGTTGAAATAATTTGAATGTACAGCGTGTCCCATTTTCGATGAGAATAAATGGGAAACTCGGTTATTATTAAAGACATCGATTTTCTAATTGCACCTTACCGTACTCTTTTTTTGAGCCCTTAAAAATAGTGTAATCCGATTTTTGCTATACCCGTAGTTTCGCTAATACAGGGAGTTTTTGAAAAAATTGCATTTTTATTAATCTCATTATATCTCGCTTATTTTAATATTTTTATTGTGTAAAAACCTTTTTGAGGCAACTTTTTTAAAAGAAAATAATGACATTATCGGTTTTTAAAAATATTATTTAGTTTTTGAGATATGGTATTTGTCATAAAAAAAATTAAATACGGACTTGGACTTTTTTTACTACTATTTTGATTGACTTCATACTATTATCTGTGTTATTATTATCACAAAATAATAAAAATTTAATATTTTTTTGTTTTAAGGTAAAAAAAAAATATTTAAAAAATTTAGTCCGAACCTGGAAATTTCAAAAAAAATATATAAATTAAAAACTGCTAGTTGAACGATTTTTAGTTCAACTGTTACTTAGGAAATTAAAATGGTTTTACGTTAATTTAAAAATTTATTTGAAAAATAATCTACAACAATTACCAAAAAAAAAAATAACGAATTACAAAAAGTACAAACTGTTTAAACTGATTGCCATTATGTGTAAAGGGGCCTACAGACACGCGAACATTTCCAGAGATTAGTACGCGCGTACAAGTTTGCGCATACTCTCTTCGTGTGTAGACAATATCCGCCTAAAATATCTCTCGAAGATTAGTTCGCGCGCACAATGTACGCGAGCAAATCTCTCGGTGTCTAGGCAAAACGCATTGATAATATCGTGTTTATGTTTAGAACGTTTAATTTTGTCTTCGTGTGTGTAGGCGATTCCCAGAGATTAGTTCGCGCACTAATCTCTAAAGATTAGTTCGCGTACTAATCTCAAGAAATGTTCGCGTGTCTGTAGGCCCCTTTAGACATTGTTGGTATTTTTAAGTAATTTTTCTTAACGCATTTTGTATAAAATTATTTCTGCCGTTTTGATATTGGGATTTTGTTGCTTGAATAAAGCAGTCAAACATATCACATTTTTCAAAATCTGGATATAGTCGATTTCTAGCCAATTTAGAATAATGTTAAGTGAACCATTCACAAAAATGACAAGTAAAATGATAATGCCAATTCCACGCTTTTGTTTTTCCGTGTTGAAGTAAATTTCATGAGTTGCTGTGGTACAGTCAGGGACTTAATAAATGGCCGCTACCGTTTTCAGAAGAGCTTGGATGAGAATTCCAATACCGGGCGAGGTTTATAAATGAATGAATTATTGAACATCGCGCGCTTTCATTCCCTCGACTCCACATCGATCGGCTGTCGCTGTGCACTTTTGTGCAGTGAAATTTTTGCTATTGAAATTAATAACTATTTGGAATATTGGCCGATAAATGGGTGAAGCCATACACGTATTTTGGATACACACATTTCTTTTTTTAGCTGATTTTTTGTTTTTTAGCATAGGATATGTGTATTCTGCCGGGATTAATACAGACTTTTTATTTAAGGACTAATCAAATCTTGTACAGATATTTTTATTTAATACCTGCTTTTTTAATTGTTTAACATAAAGGATGGCCCACCGGAAACGTAACGTATTACTTTTCGAAAAATCCAAAAACAACAGTTTGTTTGTCGGGGGCAAATTTTTGAGGATGGGACAATTCGCCGCGGCCAATTTGTTTGCGTATCAAAAATGGCGGATTTTCTCATTTACGAACCGATATGCATCAATATTCGGAACTTTGGGGTGTTTCAGTTCGCTGATTATGATTTCTAACTTTAACTTTAAAAAAAAGTCAAAATGGCGGATTCACAACCCAACTAACATTTATAGTAGCGGCTACATGTTCTAAAGGCTTTGCTACTTTCTTATAGTAGAAATGTGGTGATCCCAACCAAAATTTGTTACTTTTTAGTTCTAACAACTATTTAGTATCAGGAAATAGTAGATGTTTCGTAAAAACGACCCTCTAAACCACTTCATAGGATTGTTTCTTGATAGTCGATTCTGATAGTCTTCTCTACCACAATAGGACGTTGCTAAAGTTTTACTTTCTTTTTAGTCGTTATTTCGTAGTCGCCCTGACTTTTATATCCTACTTAATTACCACTAGAAAGTTAAGCTTCATTGGAGTCCCAAACAAGTGTATCCGACAACTACATTATAACTTTAATTTTTACCACAAAAGTTTGTGTCATCATAGTAACATCTGATGTAACAATGTAGACAAAATAACTTTTTGGATCAACTTTAAAGCCGCAACTACTTTCAAGTAACCTTTTCGACTATCAGGGAATATAGTTTGGGACGCCATGTTTTTATGTAAGAAAGAAAACTTAATATTTTTGTTGTCGTTTTATGAGTTCATATTAAAGAGCCATACTATTTTATAAACAAATTAGTTGAAGCTTACCAAAAATGCTCTTCTTAAGCACCATTTGTTGGAGTTAACTGTCGATTATGAAAACATAACCTCCAAAATCACAACACAAAAATTCCATCAGCTACCAGAAAACGGCTCAATTTTACGGGCGCACCGGTTTTTTGCAATATATATAATGCATGTTATACAAAAAACTTTGCGTCGCACTCGAATTTTAATCCTCTGCTCGTAAATTCTCACACTTTTGGATAACATAGTTCATATTATAACCATAACCAAACAAAAAAACTAAGCGAGTCTGTTTACTGTTGTGTCCACCATATTGTGTAACAATTCTACCAAAAAGAAACGATTATATTATTTGCAACTACATCGCAACTTTTATGCCATTACGGAAAAAAAACAGCCTCTACGACGTAGTAGATACCTGGCTACGACGTAGTAGTGTAGTTGTTACTACAGTGACTTTAAACACTTGGCCAAGTAGTTATAACCAGAAATTGGTTCCCCACTTAGGGAATTATAACGTCGCTGTATGGTATACTGAGACGTAGCGGGAGTACGTTGCGGTTACTTTTAAGAAATTCTTTCCAGTTGGGGTTTCGTCGTTACAACTTTAATTGTTTGTTGGGAATGGCGTACTTCAAACTTGGAACTTTGAGATCTTTCAGGTTGGTGATTATTATTTTAAACTTAAACTAAAAAAAAACGAAATGGCGGGTTTACAATGACGCACTTTCTTATTTATAAACCGGTTTGCCTGGAACTTAAAACATCGACATCGCGGCGCTTAAGGTAACTCAATATAATTTTTGACTCAAATTTAAAAACATGAAAATGGCGGATCCAAAATGGCGTGATGACATCACTAAAAGAAAACTGATATGGTACGGTTATGTTCAACAGATGAACGACGAAAGATTAACAAAGCAACTCCTAGAATGGCAACCAATAGGGTGCAGAAAAAAAGAGCGTCCTAAATTGGAATAACAACAGTCAATCTAAAGTTCAATGAGTCAAAAAAAGCCGACAGAGAGAGAGAGAGAGAGATGATTGTCAGGGTCGACGGACAGCGTAGAAAAATGTTCTTAAACGATATAGTAGTAGTAGTAAATTTCAATAGTAGTAACAACAAATAGCGTTTTTGTTTAAATATCGGTAGAAAGTACTTCTACCTTGGAAAATGTTTAATACCTATACCATAAATTTAGAAGGCTTGTTGAATTCTTATCACTAAAACAAAAACGGTGCGAGACAGCTATCTGAAAAACGCAACTAACATAAAAAACAGAGTGGTAAATGTAAAAATCTCAACTAACGCAACGTCAGGATTAAAAATGAAAAATTTTAATTTAAAAAAATACTGGTTATTCATATTTCCTTAGCATTTTCATATCTCCGCCATTCATTCAATTTCCGTCACCAAATGTTGAAGTCAAATTGTAATTCTACTAAGGCCACATAGACCGCACCTAAAAATCCTAAAAATTAACCAAAGTTTTAGTGCAAGTAATAAAAAATTATACGATGCTGAAAACTGGTTGTGCAGTTGTGAAAAACGAAATGCTTTTTTTGCTTTATTAGTCTTATTATAAACAATTCAAGAAGTGATCCTGCGTGGGTGGCAAAGGGAATGTGTGATACCAAGCACTTTAGTGAAAAGTTAATGACACAAAGTAAGTGCTACTTATTTAAATAACCACATAGAAATTTCTATGCTAGGCAAGATTGATATTAGGTGCCAATTGAATAGTACCTATAGGCAAAACATTACCGAAAATAATGAAAATGTTGCAAAAAATAGACATATACTTAGTAGGTTAATAGACTGATTAAAATTATGTGGGCTATTGGAGGTTGCTCTACATGGCCATAATTACTTTGAAACTGGTATAGTCTTTGCAATACCCCAAGTCCCTTTGCTATCCTTTTTTATTTTTCTGCTATAAAGAAGACAGAAAATAGCATCAAAAATCATTGTTGGCCCCAGATTGCAGTTGGCAGTTGCAAGCGTGTCTGTCTATAAAAGTTAAAATGAACAATGAAAGGAAACAAAAAAAAGTAGTCAAAATATTTTGTAAAGTAGATATTTTAAAAAATCAATATATTCTCAGAAAAATGGTCAAGAAAATTTACGACAGGGATAAAATGTTAGCAGCTTTGGTAACGGCAGAGCGGAATTTCAAGAAACACAGTAATAATGACAAAAATATGAAGACTCTCTTATGCGATTTAGAAAACTTACTTCAAAAAATTTGTAAAACCATTCTTCAAAAAGATAAAACAAATTAATTTTGGAAGACAGAAAATGAAACAGCTATTGATGTCGTTCCTCTCGTCATAACTGACTATAGCAGTTCATGAGATGAAGTTTTTTCGAAAATGAGAATATTTTGCGTAGTTTGTTTTTTTTTTAGTTTTTTTCGTTAGATTTTAGATTTATTTTATTTCATTAAACTAGGTTAGAGATATTACTATAAAAATGTTAGTGATTCGATTTGAACTTAATCCTATGAGCCGTTCAAGTTCTATTGCAACATTTTAAACTTAAAAATTAGTAATAGTCTCAATATAGGTCTTTATAGTTTATGATATATTGTTTCTATTTTTTTTTTATTCACTCAGAAAGAGCCTGTATGTCTTTTGTCCTCAATATAGTTTTTGTTGAGATTTCCAAAGCCTTTGCAGTTAAGTCAAAACTTCTTTACACTTTTTAAAAGATCTGTTCACCATAAAAAGTGTGGAATTTTAGTATCAACATATTTTTTATTAAAAAATATAATAAAATACTGTGTTTTATTTTACTTTAAACTAAAAATATAAATGCTCATATACTATTATTATAACAAAGAAATAAGTAAGTACCTTTAATATGAGTTGAGCTGAAGTTCAATTTTGGAAACTACAAATAATATTAATTTAACGGTTCTACTACGTTATACCTCGCTCGTCAAAACGCTCTATATAACGATTTTTTTGTATGAAAATGATTCTTTGGACTATTTTTAGTCGATTTGGATACGGGAAAATAAAAAAAAAAGTATGGTTTTTTTTTAAAATAATTTTTTAAAAAACGTTACATAGTGATTTTCTTTGACTTGTTTTGGTTGAAAAAAATCAATTTCTATCACTGCATCGTCAAATTTTCGACATAAATTTATGAATTAGCTTAGGATTAATAATTTAACAATTTTAAATTAATTACATACCTAGTTTTTCGTGTTTTTTCTCGGTTTTTTCACATAATTTTGAAAATTTGTACAGTTGACCTTCCCACAGATGTTTTGACACATTGATTGAGTTTTTGCTTGGCCGACACTTTCCAGGTCATTCGGCCATTTCAAATTTCCCAATTGGATTTGCTTACGCTGACTTACCCTCAGATGCACCGTAAGCACTGAAGCGCGATCATGGATTTAATCGCGATTAAGTCCTTGTTGCTCACATACAAAACAACAAAGATAGAGAATGGATCAGCAAAGCCTTGTTACGGTGCATCTGAGGGTAGGAAATTATTTAGTTAGAACTATTCAACAAGAATCGGCGCAGCCGATTCTTGCTGATTGTTTGTGCGGTACGGTTCGGTTCGGTTCGGTTCCGTTCAGTCCGGTTCGGTTCGGTTTGGTTCGGTTCCGTTCGTTTTGGTTTAGTTCGGTTCGGTTTGGTTCAATTTGATTCAGTTAAGTTCCGTTCGGTTTGGTTTTAGGTTAGGTTTGTTGGGTCTTAAAGTAATTCAGCAGGAGTCGGCGCAGCCGACTCCTGCTGAATTACTTTAAGACACAGCCAACCTAATCTAAGATCGACCCGAACCAAACCGAACTGCTGAATTTCTGTAAATCATCATTATCATAATTGTTTCTGCATCATTTTTTTCATTATAAATGCTCAATAGACGATTTTGGACGATTTTACGGAGTCAAAAATGCGCGACAAATTAAAAGAGCAAGATGTCAGGCCGAACATTAAATTTCAAAAATTTGGTGTAACCATTTTTCTATGCGTAAATACATTTCTTAAAAACTTTTTATCGCCTCTTGCTAGACAGTTGGTCACCTTATTTTTGGCTAAATTACTATTTATTTAAAGCTCCGTCGATTGTGAGCCGTCCCGCTCTTTCTCGAAATAACAAACGTCAAATAAATTATTTCTATAGCAATTTGTATGAGTTTTTACTAATTTTTTAATTTTGAAATTTCTAAAAAAAATGCGAAAAATCCGCATTTTTTTTTCTTGAAAACAGTATAAAACGACCTCAACTTATCATTAAAAAAAGAAACACCCATTTTCAAGCATCGAGGTATAACGTAGTAGACCCTAATTTAACTTTTATTAAGTCTTTACGCTTATGCATTAATAATAATTGAAACTTTCAATTTACGAAAAAAAAAAATTTTTGCCTAACCCTATATGAATTATAATTTTTAACAAAACAAATTGCGACGCTTAGATTAACTTAACAGCTCGAAATATGTAGATAATAACACTTTTTTTCAAATTAAATCATTAGTTTATGATTTGTTCATAGTTTCTGCCGGTCACATTGAAAATCTTCCAGTGTAGAAACTTTGTTGGCAGTGCACCCCAGTTGATTACTCAATACATGTCAGTAAAGCACATTCGCTGTACATACATTTTTCACTATTTAAAATCATTTTGGGAAGGAAACTTTTGTTAAAAAACTATTCCAAATAGCAATTTAAATAAAAAATAAGCGATAATCTTTTAAACACCTTTCAAAGTCAGAAATTTTGAAACGATTGACAGTTTAAACACCGATCCACCACCCTTATTATAGAGGGTGGTGACCGGTCGTGTTAATTTTAAGGTAACTGATAATTAGTATTGCAGCACCCATTATCAGTTACCTTAGGAATCTGTGGTTTAAAACTGAATTAAGAATACACGTGCATTTTGTTACCAGAATTACGGGGTGATTAAGCAAAAAGACTAGCCTTATTGCAATGACTATACTAATCCGAGCACTTTACGCAAGTAAAAGAAGGGCGAATGGACTTTATCTATAAACAAATAAACTAAAAACTACACCAAGTAGCTGCTTGTTTGTAAAATGCTAAAATAAAATTGTTTAGGGAAGTTCTTTTATCTCCTTTTCCCTGCAATATAAATATCTGTCCCCCCAATATATAATGTGATGACGCACTTTCTTATTTATAAACCGGTTTGCCTGGAACTTAAAACATCGACATCGCGGCGCTTAAGGTAACTCAATATAATTTTTGACTCAAATTTAAAAACATGAAAATGGCGGATCGAAAATGGCGTAATGACATCACTAAAAGAAAACTGATATGGTACGGTTATGTTCAACAGATGAACGACGAAAGATTTACAAAGCAGCTCCTAGAATGGCAACCAATAGGGCGCAGAAAAAAAGAGCGTCCTAAATTGGAATAACAACAGTCAATCTAAAGTTCAATGAGTCAAAAAAAACCGACAGAGAGAGAGAGAGAGAGAGAGAGAGAGATGATTGGTCAGGGTCGACGGACAGCGTAGAAAAACGTTCTTAACCGATATAGTAGTAGTAGTAAATTTCAATAGTAGTAACAACAAATAGCGTTTTTGTTTAAATATCGGTAGAAAGTACTTCTACCTTGGAAAATGTTTAATACCTATACCATAAATTTAGAAGGCTTGTTAAATTCTTATCATTAAAACAAAAACGGTGCGAGACAGCTATCTGAAAAACGCAACTAACACAAAAAACAGAGTGGTAAATGTAAAAATCTCAACTAACGCAACGTCAGGATTAAAAATGAAAAATTTTAATTAAAAAAAATACATGTTATTCATATTTCCTTAGCATTTTCATATCTCCGCCATTCTTTCAATTTCCGTCACCAAATGTTGAAGTCAAATTGTAATTCTACTAAGGCCACATAGACCGCACCTAAAAATCCTAAAAATTAACCAAAGTTTTAGTGCAAGTAATAAAAAATTATACGATGCTGAAAACTGGTTGTGCGGTTGTTAAAAACGAAATGCTTTTTTTGCTTTATTTGTCTTATTATAAAGCAAAAGGAATGTGTGATACCAAGCACTTTAGTGAAAAGTTAAAGACTCAATGTAAGTGCTACTTATTTAAATAACCGCTAGGCAAGACTGACATTAGGTGCCAATTGAATAGTACCTATAGGCAAAACATTATCGAACATAATGAAAATGTGGCAAAAAATAGACATATACTTAGTAGGTTAATAAACTGATTAAAATTCTGTGGGTTTTTGGAGGTTGCTCTACATGGCCATGATTAGTTTGAAACTGGTACTAATCCGAGCACTTTGCGCATGTAAAAGAAGGGCGAATGGACTTTATCTATAAACAAATAAACTAAAAACTACACCAAGTAGCTGCTTGTTTGTAAAATGCTAAAATAAAATTGTTTAGGGAAGTTTTTATCTCCTTTTCCCTGCAATATAAATATCTGCCCCCCCCAATATATAACGTCACCAGCCGCCACTGCTTACGTCACCTCATGGACAGTTAAAAATAGACGTCCTGCTTAATTTTGCTCTCATTTAAATTGTTATAAAACTGTTCATTTGCTTTTATTATTTACCAAGAGCGTGTAAACAATAAGGACCGTTACAAACTGTTACACTTTTACACGTATTTGAGCCAGTTTCAGTTAGCTTCGACCATAATATTGTATTCAAATGCTTGCACATCTAATTTAATTCTTTGAGAAACGCATGGGAATGCATTTTTAAAATTACTTATAAGTTGCAAACAAACAAAACGAAAATTCCAAAACTTTAGATACTTAATAGGTAATAACAGAAATAATATACCTATCATAAAAACATTTCAATTAAAAAAAGTCAAGTACGCGAATATGGTATTCCGTACAAGGAATTGAGATCAAAGTAAAGCCAATTTGGCTAATACAAATTTTAAAATGAAAGGTTCTTACTAGTTTGGAAATGTTTTTTTTAACTTTGCTATTGTTGGACAAACTATACAGATATGGTATTAGAGGTACTTTCCATAAATTCATTAAATCGTACCTCAGCCTTCGCACCCAACGCGTTGAATTTAAAAATAGCTTGTCAGAGATAGGGACGTTAGGGAGTGGGGTGCCACAGGGATCTGTGCTGGGCCCCATCCTCTTCGTCATCTACGTCAATGATTTATTCTCCTTTTTATCTCCGAATAAATGCAGGTCATACGCCGATGATAGCTCAATCTCAAACAAACATAAAAACTTGGAAATGTTGCAAAATCAAAGCAAAGAGGTTATGGATAACGCCGAGGTATGGTTTACTCAAAACTGTCTTAAGCTCAATAGAGACAAAACTCAAACACTTACCTTTTCAACTAAACGGGAGGTAGAACTCCAAACGGCTAAGTTGCTGGGAATAACTATAGACAACACCCTCAACTGGTTGCCACATATTGTAACACTTAAGAGCAAACTATCATCGGTTGTATTTTTAATTCGTAAATTGATAGATGTCATAGATAAAAAATCTCTAATGAATTCATACTATGCGCTATTTCACGCGCATATTTCTTATTGCCCTATGGGGAAACTGTGCGCACGCAGTTGATATATTTAGACTGCAAAAAAAAGTAGTTAGAATAATTTGTGATATGGGTTACAGAGACCATTGCAAACCTTATTTTATTAAACTGAATATATTAACTGTTCCTTCGCTTTTTATTTTATATCAACTGGTAGAAATCCATAAAAACAAAAACTGTTTCGCAGTCAACTCGAATATCCACGAATATAGCACAAGATCGGCAAACCTTATAAGACCGACTTTTTACCGACTAGATAGGTCAATAAAAAATTCGCCAAGGGTAGATCTTTATAATGTTTTGCCTGATCGAGTAAAAAACGATTCTAACAATAAATTTAAATTTGAAGTAAAACAATTTTTATCTAATAATGCATTTTATGACGTTTCCGAATTTCTTGCAAAAGTACGATATTTTTAAGATTATTGTAAAAATAAAATTGGCGCCTCTTGTAACTGTTTTTCTGTGTTTATTTTATTTTAATATTTTGTTACTCACTTAATGTTTTTTTTTATATCTTTTTTTTAGAGATACACTATAGTATTTTTTATATAATTTTTTAGGTTAGTAAAAGACTTAGTTTTTTTTTTATTAGACTGGCTACAATTGTATTTTTACAAAATGTGGTCAATAAAGCTATTCTATTCTATTCTATTCTATTCTATTCTATTCTATTCTATTCTATTCTATTCTATTCTATTGCAGCCAAACTTCTTTATGTTCAATTTAGCACTATGCCTAAGAGCACACTACCCTCGACCCTGAGGTCTTCGGTAGAAGGCTTCGAGAAAAATCGGTAGATTTCGGTAGATTTTTTAATCATCTCAGCAAGCAGTGCTGGAGAACTATCGATAGTTTGGATTGATTTAGTAGATAAATTGTATTTTTACGATTTGTTTTTACTGACAAAATACCAAAATTAAGAATTAAATAAAAAAATTAGATACATACTGGGGACCTATTGCAATAAAGCCAGGCACACATTCTGCCAGGCGCTATATTGACAGTTTCGCATTAAAAACTGACAGTTGTTCTTTCAAAATTGATATACCAAAGTCGAATTTTGAAATCCAGTCGTTTATTTTCCATTAATTGTGACGTCACTATTAATTCCGGCTCTATAATACACAATGGCCTTATTTTGAAAGAAGACAACTGTTCTTATAATGTGAAACTGTCAATATAGTGCCCGGCACAATTTGTACCTGGCTTTACTACAATAGGTCCCTATTAGGTAGATAATATTATAAAAAAAACCTCGGGGTTTATAATAGCGTGATCTTTAATGCCGCTTGCGGCTGCCGGCTAAGTATATCACAAAATCCAAGAGATGGCGCCATAAATACATTTTTAAAAACAATGGCTTGAAATAAAATTTTTATTCTACAAAGGATCTTACATAAAAAGAATATTTTATTTATGGTGTTTTTTTTTAATCGCGATTACGAGGCGTGTCAAAAAAAAACAAGTTTATATTGAAAAAAAAATCGGTAGAAAACTATGGTAATTCGGTATATCGTAAAGTAAAGGGCTAAATCGGTAGATCTACCGAAAAATCGGTAGAGGTGGCAACGCTGCCTAAGAGTCAGTTGCAGCCGTAATAGCCAAGTTTAGAAAAACATTTCCCAACTAGTAAGAACGTTTCATTTTGAAATTTGTATTAAATAACTTGGCTTTACTTTTATCTCAATTCTTTTTACGGAATACCATTTTCGCATACTTGGCTTTTTTTCACATGAAATGTTTTTGTTTTTTTATGATTGCACTCTTTTTTTAAAGGATCTGGATAATATTTAAGTTTTAAAGTAGTAAAAATATATTGTTTAAAGATTGACGTTTTTTAATTTTTTTCTATGGTTTTTTCCCTCTAGCGTTCCTGTAAGTAGACAATGATACTTTTTACATAACATAACATTTATGGGGGACGACAGTAAATTTCCATCGGTCTGTAAAAGTAGTTCCCATCGGTCTTTAAAAGTTCAGCTCTCTAGCGTTTCTGGAAGTGGGCAATGCTACTTTCACATAATTCTACATTTATAGGGGAGGGAAACAAATTAGGATTTTGGGGTTTTTTAATTTTTTCCTATAGTTTTATCATATTTCTTATTACTCTGCCAAAGCTCAGCTCTCTCGCGCTTCTGGAAGTGGCCAATGTTACTTTTATATAGCTTTACATGTAGATATAGGGGAGGGGAATAATTTAGAATTTTGGGGTTTTTTGATGTTTGTTCAAGGGTTTGGTTATAATTTCTATCAGTCTGCTAAATTTTAGCTTTTTAGCGTGTCTGGAAGTACAATAGAATTTGTGGCAATTTCGACGTTGTTTGAAATTTTGTAACTACTGTACTACTTTATGGAAATTCATGAAACTTGGAGGGGTTGTTAACTCTATGAAAGTCTATGACTGCGCAAAGTTTCGTAGCTCATTCCGAAGTAGAGTTTTAGAGAGGTCAAATATGGGCTGAAATGTTTCAAGAAAAGATAGTACAGCAGCTTACGTCGCGAACTTGGAAGGGCACTGCCGTGTCCTCAGATTATACACCAAGGGACTTGTGTAATTTGTGTAATTTTTCATCCCGAGGCGAAAAGTTTTTTGTCGAGGGATAAAAAGACACTTTAGTCCAGAAGTTTTATACAGCGGCGTAGCGTGGAGGGGGGGGGGTTCTTCGCAGTACCCATGAATTTAAAAATCAAACAAGTATTCGTGGTTTATCGGGTAAAAAGAAGTTTTTGTTTCTCTCATATTTTTCCCTGGGTAGCTCGAAAGCTTAACCTCATGGGGGTCCAAGATCTAATGGACACCTATTAGTGTTGACAGTAGTTAACTGTTTCGTCCTTATGGGATTCCTCAGAATACTGCTTGGTCAATATGACACCCTTGAAGTTAATTTATAATATCCTCCTTAAGGTTAATAATCTAACATTGTACCAAAATTCGTCAAATTTGGATGAGCTTCTAAAGTACAGAAATACTTTGAAATTTGCTAATTACACTTACGTTTAAGAAGTGTAGGTACTAACAGCAAAACTGCAGGATCCAACCCATCTTTTCACCGCTACAAAGATGAAGAAGAACAGAAGAACAAGCAAAGCGTATCGGCTGATTGCTGGTCATTAATAAACCCAACGGGTTGTCTCAATCAAACACACACTCCGTACAATTTGCATCTATATTACCATCATTTGTTCCGTGATTCAATTGATTTAGCGGCCTAATGGGCCTTAGTGGTCGTGTGCGTACGGTTAATAACTGTTGTTTGAATAATTTATTAATTAAATTAAGAGACAATGTTTTTTTTATTATTATTAATAATAATAATAATAATAATAAATGTTTATTTCAGTACTCCAAAAATACAATAGGTATGTAATATTGAGGATATAAATACCCGTAAAAAAACAAACTTATCTCGACAAAAGTTTCCTCGCTCGTGGGTTTATCAGTTCCTGCACAAATACTTCTAACTAATCGTTTTAATGTTTTTTTCCACATTTATTGTTAATTTTTTTCTGATAAAAAAAATCTGAAAACTTTTAAAAATCAATTTCCGCCTTTGTTTTAATTTCTAGCCAGCAATCTCCCACGTAAACTACGCCCACATTATCTGCAAATGCAAGGAAGTCACCATCTCTTTAAATATCAAAGATGCAATTTATATATACTGTAAAAAGTAGAGGGCCTAGAACTGTGCCCTGAGGAACACCACATATCACTTTTTCAAAGTCAGCTAAGTAGCCATCTACTTCCACGTAGTGCTCTCTGTCACTGAAATAGCTTTCCATAAGTTTTAAAGGCATTTCTTTAAATCCCAAGTTTTTTCGTATTTCCATCAGTTCGGTGCGATTCACCGCATCAAATGATTTGGCAATATCAACGCAGATACACATAACTTGTTTACTTTTATTGATTTCCTCAAACAAGCCAGCATCCTGCGTTGATCTTCCCTCTTGAAAGCCATATTGTTTATTACTTATTATATCATATCTGTTAAAATATGAAACAATGCGTTTTTTGAATATTTTTAATTACTGTCTCCTGATTTAAAGAGTGGCTTTATTTTTGCTATTTTTAATGCTAGGGGATGGCATAAAAAGTCTATATATATTTTAAAAAATTCCGATTGAATTTCATCTAGACCTGGGGAATTATTTAATTTTAATTTTAATTCTTTTATTGTTTGCATTACCTCACCTCTCGTTGTTAATGAAAATTGAAATGTGTCATTTACAATTTTATTATGTATTTTAGTATCTGTCGGTTTTATTTTTGACGCTAGATTTTTACCTTGCGTAAAAAATGTATTAAAGCTTTCTGCCATTTGTTTTTTGGTAGATTGTGTGGATTCAGTTTTTATTGAAGAACTTATATATTTATACTTCACTCGAAACGAAAGTGTATAACAAATGTATCCTTCCTCATCATCAAACATGGATAAGGTAACAAAAAGATCAATGGAAAGACAAATGTCACATCAATTATTAATAAATCTAACAGATAGAAAAACGAATAAATGGACAACAAATAAAACAAAAGTAAGCGATGTCAGAGAGAGGTAGCCAAATTAAGAAGGAAATTTTCTGGTCGTGATATCATAGACAAAAAGACAATGGATGGAAAAAATATATTGTAAGCTGGAGACCTTAGGTTTTTTGCAATAAATTGCATTTACTGAAGCCAACCAGCTCTCATTATATGAGATAGGGCAGAGCAAGGCGCGACTAAAGCTTCCTAAAAAATACTTGCCCCACTAGCAGGGTAAGTTCACGAGCCTATTGGGGCAACATGACGAATAAGCGTATCGTGTCACAAAAAAACGTCCCCTTCGTTTTATATGAGGTGCACGTCTAATGTCACCAATCCTTGCACCCTACACATTTAATCCAGTCCTCCATTGGAGGTTCAATGCTTGGTTACTGGCACCCTGGAAAGATAATATTCAGATCATTTTTATTTTCATACACATGCTCTTAAAAGATGAATTTTAACAAAGCCCAACTACTTGTTAAAGGAGAAGAACTACTTACCATGTTTTTATAAAATCTGTTTGAGTTGTTTTTGAGTTATAAAACTTAGTTACAGATAGAATTTGAACTTGAATTTGAAATTGCCTGATAAATAATCTTGCCTCCGCCAACTTGCCCCAGGGTACATTTTTTGGTAAAAAATAGAAAATAAAAACCCCGAGCAAACCGAGCTTTTACGAAAAGCGTACAAGAAAAACTGAAAAGAAAAAATGCACCCCCCAACCATGACAATACATTGTCTATCTGGACACGTCAACACCAACTGTGTTTATTTGTCCGGGTCGTTAGCGGAGATAAAATCTTATAGCAATGCCACTAATTCTAAATTTATTAGTGCATAATTAGCATTACATTCGTATAATACCTTATAATTCACCTGCTTGCAAGTTCATTGCATTTGCAGTGTGCAAAAACAACAATTCTATTTCCCGCATGTTTGCTCCAGATTCCGTGCAGTTTATATCAGGCTCGAGTTTCTTTATTAAATATAACAGAATATTATTTATTAAGTATGCACATACCGACATACCCGGCGTGTAGGTAACCTCTTAGTTGTTTTATTTTATATTTTGTGTCAGTACCAGTGGCGCAACGCACATAGGCGTTCAAGCACAAGACGCTAGCCCTACCAAGTCCACTTCCAATCCCTGACTTCGCATGCGTAGATCTACCAATATTATTTACCTCATGTATTAGAATAGATGTACAGGGTGATTTTCACTTGAATGATTCTAACCACATGAAAATAGAAAGTTTTAAAAACCTAACCTAACGAAACCTAATCAGATCTAACCGAACCGAACCAAAGCAAACTAAACCAATATTTTTTTTCAAAAAAAAAAACATTCCTGACTTCCTACCCGGGATCCTAGAGGATGTGAATCCAAACCGGACCGTACCGAACCGAACCTATCCAAACCTAACCCTACCCAACTAAACCTAATTAGCAGTACGTGTTGTAGTTTAGTTTGGTTAGGTTAGGTTTGCTTCAGTTTAGTTAGGTTCGGTTTGGTTCGGTTCGGATTCACATCCTCTAGGATCCCGGGCAGGAAGTCAGGTAAGTTTTTTTTTTTTTTTTAATTATTGGTTCAGTTTCCTTTGGTTCGGTTCGGTTAGATTTGATTAGGTTTTGTTAGGTTAGGTTTTTGAAACTTTCTATTTTCATGTGGTAAGAATCATTCAAGTGAAAATCACCCTGTATTCATCTATTCTAATACATGAGGTAAATAATATTGGTAGATCTGCGCATGCGAAGTCAGGGATTGAAAGTGGACTTGGTAGGGCTAGCGTCTTGTCGTTCAAGCGGCCTTGGTAAATACGACTCCTTGAAGAGTGACGTCACCAATGAGCCTTTTGTACGTCATCGTTTTTTTAATTACCACACTTTCGAGGAAGGGGATTGAGTTTTCTAACCTCACAATCATTTATTTTGTTTGTTTTTGCGTTAATTTTTGCAATGAGTGGAATTCATCGTGTGTGCTTCATTTATGAGGGAAAATTGTACAAAGAGATGGCCTCCTCTATATTGTCTTGCCAAATTTTTTTTCCGTTTCATCAACCCTTGGCTTCCTCTAATTTTTTTCAATGTAGACTTTGATACACGAAATATCATTTAAAAAAACCAGTATCATTGTACCTACTCCTCTAACCACTGTTTATTATATATAAGTTTTTTTTTTCCAAATTATGCCCATTTTGAATCAAATACGCCAGTATTTGAGAGTCGTTCGAGAAGAAATCAAATTCAAGAATGGCAAGAAGATTATTATTCATCTTTTAAAAAGCGCACTAAAACCAACTAAACTTATTTAAAAAATTGCAAAGGCCACAACAAATAATAACCGATTATATAAAAAAAGCTATTCAAGCGGTGTTTCTGCGGTATTAGGCTAAGGAATCGTAGATTTCTCCAGGGTGAAGTAGAATCATAATGAAAGAGATTGAAGGGAAAGTCCAAAATACTTCACAATCTTTTTTATTTCTCAAAACACACTACGCGTTTCGATATGAAAATATCATTATCAAGTGTGATCTGCAGGCAAAATAAATCCGGATCTTAGTTTATAAAAAAGAAAAGTATCAAAAAAATTACTACAAAATAAAAATCCCTCTTTTAAGAACAAAATCTGGAACACAAGTAAAAAAAAAATAAATAAATAAAACCACACAATTATTATCTATTGTTTGTTTAATTGTGTGGTTTTATTTATTTTTTTTTACTTGTGTTCCAGATTTTGTCCTTAAAAGAGGGATTTTTATTTTCTGTAAGTAATTTTTTTGATACTTTTCTTTTTTATAAACTAAGATCCGGTTTTATTTTGCTTGCAGATCACACTTGATAATGATATTTATATATCGAAACGCGTAGTGTGTTTTGAGAAATAAAAAAGATTGTGAAGTATTTTGGACTTTCCCTTCAATCCTTTTCATTATTAGGCTAAGGGCCTAAACAGCTGATTTTAAATGTCAACCAAGGGATCACAAGAGGTAATTACTAGATATTCGCTTGAAAACGGCTCTTATCTTTGTTCGCTTTTAAGGGCCGGTTTATCAATAGAGGGTTAGCCCTGACCCGAGAGTTAAAAAAAGATATGACTGACATATTTACCACATGCAAAAAAAAGACAGCTATCAAAGATAACCCACGGGTTAGGGCTAATCATCTATTGATAAACCGAGCCTAAACGATTTTATTTAACTTCACAGAGCCTGGTCTGTCTGTCTTTCTGGCTATCTATCAAATGATTTGTTCTGATGGCGTTATAATTTTATGAAAAAAAAACTAGGGTAGGGGAAGGCGAGGGGTGCAAAGTAAGGTCACTGTATAACGAAGCCTTCGTTAATGAACCTTAGTGTAAATGGGGTAAATTCATAACTTTGGAATCAACAGATACGAACATGCAGTTTTCAGATTTATGATTTGATCTTATGACAATACAATTTTATGAACAAAAAACCAGAAGTAAGGGGTGGGTAAGGAGTTAAAGGGGGTAAATTCATAAGTTTGAAATCCAAACAGATACGAACATGGTTTTTAGATTTGAAATAAAAAAAGGTCAAACATGCAGTGAGATTATAATTTTATGAAAAAACAACAGGGGTAGGGGCTAGCGCAGATTTAAGGGAGGTAACGTGGTAATTACCTAGTTTTAGTTAATAAATAAAGGGCTTAACAGGTAATTCCCCGCCCCCTAGAAAAAATATAAATGCACAAAAAACTTTTTCTTCGACAAAAACCACACCCTTTAAGATTCGGAAAAACGTCGTTTAGCGAATTTTAGGGTAGGGAATCCCATGAGACCAAATTTCATATTTCAAAAACTATACAGTTTATCAACAAAAGCACCAAGTTGTAATATTGTGGGGCGATAGATGCAAAAAAACTACAGCCTGAGTTAAGATGCGGAAAAAAGTCATTTCGTGAATTTTAGGGAAGGGAAAAATGGGCAAACTTTGTGTTAAATTCATATTTTAAATATTATACAATTTTTTAACAAAAGCACCGAATTGTAATACGGTAGGGCCACAAAGATGCGGAAAAATCACACCTTAGGATAAGATTTTGAAAAACGTCATTTAGCGAATTTTATGGTAGGGAATCCCCTAAGAGCAAAATGGCGAAGCTTTCAAAATTCATATTTTAAAATCTATACAGATTATCAACAAAAGCACCAAGTTGCAGTATTTTGCGGCCATAGAAATCCGAAAAAACCACACCCTGAGTTAAGATTTGGAAAAACGTCAGGTAGCGAACTTTGGGGTAAGAAATCCCATAGGACCAAAATGGCCAAATTTCGAAAATTCGTATTTCAAAAACTATACGGCTTATTAACAAAAGCACCGAGTGACACATCATAAGTTAAGATTCGGAGAAACGTCATTTAGCGAATTTTAGGGTAGGGAATCAAAAAAATAAAGTTTAGAAAAACATTTCCAAACTATAGTAAGAACCTTTCATTTTGAAATTTGTATTGGAGAACTTGGCTTTACTTTTATCTCAATTCTTTTTACGGAATACCATTATTACTTGGATTTTTTTTACATGAAATGTTTTTGTTATTTATTCACTTCTTTTTTAAAGAAATTGGATAATATTTAATTTTTAAAGTAGTAAAATATGCGGAATATTGTTCAAAACTGTTGCAATGCCCGATTTAAAATTTTAAGGTTTTTTAATTTTTTCCCATGGTTTTATCATAGTTCATCAGGCTTCCAAAGCTCAGCTCTCTAGCGTTTCTGGAAGTGGACAATGTTACTTTTACATAACTTTACATGTATAGGGGAAGGAAATAAATTAAAATTTTCCCTATAGTTTTATCATAGTTCCTATCAGTATTTCAAGGATCAGCTCACTAGCGTTTCTGCAATAGAGGACAGAAGTAACTTAGAATTTTGTGGTGTTTTAAAGTTTTATCATAGTTTCTATCGGTCTTCCAAAGCTCAGTTCTCTAGCGTTTCTGGAAATGGGCATTGTTACTTTTATATTATTTTACATTTATAGAGGAGGGGAGTAAATTATAATTTTGTGGTTCTTAAATTTTTTCATATAGTTTTATCATAGTTCCTATCAGTCTGTCAAAGCTCAGCTCTCCAGCGTATCTGGCAGTGGGCAATGTTATTTTTACATATATTTACATATATAGCGGAAGTGGGTAAATTAGAATTATGGGTTTTTTTATTTTTTCCAAGGGTTTGGTCACAATTTCTATGAGTCTGCCAAATTTCAGCTTTGTAGCATGTCTGGAAGTACAGTAGAATTTTGATGATTTATACATGAGTGAGTGAGTGGCAATTTCGACGTTTTTTCAAATTCCGTAACTATTTTACTACTTTATGGAAGACCATGAAACTTGGAGTGGTTGTTAACTCTATGAAGGTCTACGATCGTGCAAAGTTTGAGATTCGTAGCTCATTCCGAAGTAGAGTTTTAGATATGGGTGAAATAATGTTTCAAGAAAGGATGATGCAGCAGTTGCGCGAACTTGGCGAGGCACTGCTGTACCCTCAAATAGACAGTAACATCAATATTTGAATGGTGATAAAATCACTTATTACAACTCATGCAGTAACAAAAACACTAAGACAAATTGATGATAACACAGCGGTACTTTTAATCACATTTGGTTAATAAAGCAATTAGTTTGGTGAAGTTAAGGAAATCAACATCAAGAAAATGATCAAGATAGTTGATCTTTTAATTATTAATATAATTAATAGGTAACTATAAACGTACTTAAATAACAAAAAGAGAACTGCTGTTAGCTAGTGGTGCAAAAGTTAGACACCTAAAATCCCGTTAAAAAATGAGACATTTAAATACAAAGTACTAATAATTGAATTCCGATAGATTTTCTGTTATAAACTGATAGCTGTGAATTTATTTTTTTTTTATCAAAAATAGGTTCATAATAAAAATTACAATATCCAAAACTTTATTTGTGATATAAAAGTTTTAAAAATATTACCGAAACTTTGGTCGTCTGAGTTCGTACATCGGTTTTCCTATAAATAAATATTTTTGCACATATTTGCTGTATTTAATTTAAAAAAACACAAAAACATATATCCATTTTACCCTTATAAGTCTTATTTTTGATTTAGACGGCGATTCGACTGTTGAAATAGGTAAATTTTATCACTGTCTCATATTTCGCCTGACCTGTTTCATATTTCGCCTGACCTGTCTCATTTTTCATGGTAAAATATAAGACTTTTCTAATACTACAGTCAAACGTTAGCAATATTTTTCTGATTATCGTTTATATCCTAAAAAAAAATTGAGTCCTACAGAGGAGTCTAAAATCTTAAAAATATAAAAGTTTTAAAAAATATCTAATTTTAGGAGCTAGGAGTCGAATTTATGCCATTTAGGTCATAAATTAATAAATCGGTTTGGTTCAAAATATCAAATTTTAGCAAGCTTTAAAGTCGATAGACAAATATTTGCAAAAAATAGGAACATAACAAGAACATTTCATGTAAAAAAAACTAAGTACGTAAAAATGTTATTCCGTAAAAATAATTGGGATTAAAGGAAAGCAAATCTATTAATCTATTTAGCCCTCTTCATTCCATCTTTGGACCTAGGCCTCCCCCAATATCTTACACTCTTCAATGTCTGTCGCCGTTTTTATCCATCTAGTCCCCGTATACTTCTTCAAATCGGCCTGTTAGCTTTACATGCAACATATTTCTTTACGTTGATCTTTGGGCTTTTGTTACCTTATTCATGTTTGATTTTGTAAGTGTCCAGGTCTGGGATCCATATGTAAATACAGTAAGGAAACATATGATGTAGCTTAATTTACCGAAAACTGCCCAGGCCAATCTTACTCATCTCTTGATTTGAGCCGTTTGGTTTACTTTTCTTAGTTTAAGAATTTGTCCCAGATATATATATGATATATATTCCTCTACTTTTTCTTGGCTTATTCTGATCGTCGGACCACCGTGCGTAGCGTCGTTCTTACATATCTACGTGTTTTAAAGTAAGTAAAGCTCAGCTATCCATATCGGCAAGATGCATTTAATGAAAATATTAGGTGCTTATTAATTACATGACGTTGTGTTCATTAGCAGTGATTTATAGTGCGTAGAATGAGGAAGAAAGCTGCAGGTATAGTGTGCGAGGCTAGCGTCCAAAAACCCGATAAGGCACCTTTATATTAGTGCAGGCGAAGGTGGTAGAGTTTGACAGTGGATTCTAGCTGACAATAGGTTACAGATTAACAATCTGGATGTTGCCAAGCCAGGTTTTGGTACAATTTTTTTTATCCCCCCTCCTCGTAAAGTTCGAATATCTGAAAATTTAACGAAATTGACTGAAGCTACAATGACAGAAAAAGGAATCAAAAATGTGTAAGATCTAACCTAAAAATAAAATTATAAGTAATAGTTTTTAAATTTTAGCTGCAAAAACCCCCAAAAACACCTGTGATAACCCAAAACGTGAGATTTTTAGGTTTTCTTAAAATTTTCTCAAAAACTAAGCTTCTCAGGGAAAATAGGTAATTACCTTTACTATAGACAATAAAAGTTCCTTTTTAACAATGTATAAGTCAGTGGGGTACGACCAATGACAAACTCTCAAGCGCAGTGGCGGCTCGTGAAGTATAAGAATGGGTGTGCGCTAAAATAAGTGAGTCGAAATAAATTTAAAATAAATCAAGTTAAAAAAATTTGCATATTTATTTGTAGCCAAATAAAAGAACTTATGGTGCCCACTAGGTAATAAGATTGTCAAAGTAAAAAAAACAGGTCTCCAATAAATAAAAATATGCCTACACAAAAAAAAATTACCTACGGTTCATACATATTAGTTTTTAGCCAACGATGGAAAACATTAATTCAATGTACAAAACTGTTTTATCTTAGCTTTTGATTCAAATACCATTTCATATTGTAATGTTCGTATACGATGATTCAAAAATTCATGCTTTTTAATATGCGGCTCCAGCTGTTATCCATGCTTGCATTGAAAAATAATAAGCATGGAAAACAAAATAACGAGTTTGTAACATCACATTCACAAATCCAGTTGTTTTTTTGGTAAATATATTTTCTAAAATATCTTTTAAAATTCCTACCTTCTTTTCTTTTAGAGCAAGTTTGCGATAATTCTAGTTCTGGAGTCGGTCTTCCTAATCTCTTAAAAAGCTTGCTATAATATTTTGTACACAATTAAGTCTTGAATTACTTCCAGGATTACCCGAACCCGAACTTATAACTGCCTCAGACATATTCGACACTTGTAGATAATAATTAACCCAAAAATTACAAACAAGAAGCCGAAAGCAGCATAAAATTCACTTAAAAACTGCGTAAATAAATTTTAATTACGCCCAATACACGCATACTAACGATAATATAAACAGCAATCAGCTGAGAACTATAAAAAAACGATGCAAGTGTGTATTGATTTAGCGCACCACCTCGCCCTTTTCTCGGCCGATATCCCGAGCATTTCCGATCCAATTGCGTGGCAAAAATTGGATTAAAGAGGAACGCCGAATCCACGCGCACCTCCAGATTCAAGCCCGCCCTCTCATATCTCTAGATTCAAGCGAGGCGAGGCGATCGAAGGCCACCGTATGCGGCAGCAAGCGTCAAGTCGAAAAGATTTTAATTACTTCCGGTAATGGCCGATAGATGCTACTAGCGGGATCGGGATCATTAAAAAATAAATAAAAAACAACAGTAATTATGTAATAATAGTTTGTATTTATTTTTTTTCTTGTTTTTGCTGGGGGTGCGCGCGCACCAGCGCTCCTATGGACGAGCCGCCCCTGCTCAAGCGACGTCCGTTTATTGAGGTAATGTACAGAAATGAAAAAAAGAAACATGTTACAAGGCAAGATTACTTTTATTTATAATAATTTAGGGGTGTCGGTAAATTACATCAATTTAAAAAAATTACTAAACTTACCAATTTTTTTACAAGATTTATCCAATTTTCTCAAAAAAATAAGCTTTTTAGGAAAAAAATTATCATATTGTTGAAAAGGAAATTTTATTGTCTACAATGAAGGTAAGGGTTTCCCTAGGAAGCTTAGTTTTTAAGAAAATTTGAAGAAAACCTAAAAGTTTTACGTTTTGGGGGGCCTGCAGGGTTTTTGGGGGTTTGTGAAGCTAAAATTTAAATAGCTTACTTTTTGGGAAGATTTTACTTATTTTCGATGCTTTTCTGTGGTTTTGGGGAGTCAATTTAGTTAAATTTTCAGAAATTTGAACACGTCCTCTTATTTTGCATACTCAACTACCTCCTGCGCCTGAACTATATGAAGTCAAGTAAACTTTGGAACATATTTTTAACAACTCTTCCGTTTCTACCCCTTTCTTCTAAAAAGAAATTGAACGGGTTGGCGTACATAAACTTTTGGCAATTGGGCTAAAGACATTCTTAAAAGCATGCGCCGCATTTTGGATTTAACCAAAACTAGTAATTTAAGATACAGTAAATATGTAGGGCAAGGCCCTAAGGTAGGGCCCCTAACTTTCTGCAAAGTTAGGGCCTAGTTACGGTGATTATCGGAAAAACTGAATAGTTTTGATAGATCCATAGTAGAACAAAAACAACAGTTTATTTGACCTACCCCTACGTTACTAAATCAACACCTAATTCGTTAACATACAACATTATTAAACAGGGAGGTACCCAGGAAAAAATTTCGGGAGGGGGGATTAAAAAATTTCATAAAAAAATTGCGTTTTGTGCAATACGTGTTGCAGGGAAATCTATTTTAACACATTAAATATTTCGGAGGGCGATTGATCCCCTTTGATGCCCTCCTTGGGCACGGCCTTGTTATTAAATCTTAACCAATTTTTTCAGTTGATATGTTTTTGTGCACAGCATAGACGTGGCTTTTTGGCCAATGTTTAAAATAAACTACAGTGGCGCAGTGGCGGATTTAGGGGGGGGAGGGGTTCCAGAAAAAAAAACCAATGCATAGGACGCAAATTTTTACCAAATATAAAATTTTTATAATTTTTTGCTAAAATGTCATTTTTTTAAATTTTGAAACAAAATCTAAAGCTAATTTTTATGAAATACTACAAAAAAAATTATTTAGTTTTTTTTCCTTCTTGGCCCCTCCCCTCCAGACATCCTGGGGCCGCCACTGCAGTAGCACATAAAAAAAATTGCCGAAGGGTCTAAAAAATAGCTAACTTTTAAAATCAATGATTTTACAGAAATGGTAATTGTGACAAAAAAGTAAAGTTTATTTTGACAGCAATCGATGCTAATTCGGAAGCGCGTACTTACATGCCGGCGCGGATCTACGGGAAAAAGGGGAAACCCCCCCCCCAATCACAAACTATATTTAGTTTTCACACAGAATACACCTGGTCACTGTCTATAGTTTTATGCAATATTTATTATGATATTTCCAGTGGCGCACCCAGGAATGTGTCTTGGGGGGGGCCCGACAGCTACAAAGCGCGCCCTCAAAAATCTTGCGACCAAAAAAAAAAAAAAAGGTCATTATGTGTGGAGGGGCCCGACACCTACAAAGCGCGCCCTCAAAAAACTTGCGACCAAAAACAAAAAACAAAAAAGGTCATCATGTCTTTTCGCAACTACGCCACTGCTTGGGGTTGGGGGGGGCCCGAAGCCTCCTGATGTCAAATTTTAAGGTATTTGTCATGTTTTATCATCAAATATGTAGAAAATATATTAAAAAATCTAAGGCTTACTGTTTAATAATACCTAATAATTAAAGTTAATATGCAGACCCACGCGTCGATGACCATCAAGTAATTTAATAAAAACAATATGACTAATTAAATAATAAAAGCAAAATATCACTTGCATTTGCATGACAGTAGTGTAGTAGTGGAGGTTCTATATATATTGGTAACATGCCATCCAGTTCTGTCTGTCTGTATGTCTGTCTGTCTGTTGCTGAAGAAGTGAACTTGGTATGACCTTGGGACTAAAAGAAGTGTGTAAGAAGTTGTGAGCAATGACGTAACAACCAGAGGCTGTTGAAAGGCCCTATTGGTCAATGAGTTAGGTGCCAATGCGCGAGTAGGTAAAATGGTGTGTTTTTTTAGTTTGAGCTTCACTAGGTTAGCCTGGTCTAGGTAAGTCTTAATGTGAAAAAGGCCTTAGGTAATTGTTGGTTAAAAAATAAAATAATTTCTAAAAATATTTGTTAAAATTAATCGGGATTGTCTGTGTATCTCTTATCATTGTTTATGCAGTTATAGTATAACCTTATGACCCACACACGTTCCTGTTTTATCTAATACAGCTGGTTACTTATGCTGTACAGGATGTCTCAAAGTAAATAATGCTAAAATAAAAAACTCAAAGTATGTTTTAATTATATATTTTTATTCATATATATCATATAAACCACACTCATCTCGACCATCAAATTTAAAAATAATTGATTGAAGATGTTTTTTCGCGTTATAGTTTGGATAAATTTTCGTATATTCCAGCGCTGCCTCTGTTAATTTACGTTTCCATATTGTAGGTAATAATGGGTATAATGTTGGTAGTTTTTCCTCAATGATGTATCTGCACGACTCAAACCCAAAATATATCCATTCTGCTAACCATTTATAAAAATTTTCATAACTTTTCTCTTCTAAAAGTTCTTCTAGTTCAAAGTCAATTTTAGTTGACCAATAATTATATTGAAAGTCCATCTTACTGTGTTCTAAATTTTAATTTACCACGTCTCGTTGTTGTATTTCGGAAAATATTTCCTTGGTTTTTTCCTGGACTTGTATTTCTACAAATATCACACAAATATGAAGAAATTTTGTTGCCTGTGCTTATTTTAACTATGTCTACTCTTCCACATTTATCACAGCGAAAATTATGATAAATTGATGGTGGTTGAGAACATTTTCTCATTTCACACGCACAACCTATCGCTACGACAGACACAGAAAAACTGATTTATCTAAAACTGTAGATGTAGATAAAGGATTATTTCATCTATGCTAAAACGATTGAACTTACTGCGTTGGTTATTTTATAGTCAACCGTTGAACAGTGTAGATCAGCAAAACTTGGTGTTTTTTGAAGTCAACCAAATACAATGTTACCAACCTATGAGTGGATTAAACCAATAATAAAAAAACCCCGTTGCATCTATTGTACCAAAGGAAATCCACATCGACCTGCTGATTGGATTGTAACAAAACACAGTTCTTGTGAACAGAAGAAAAACGAAGAAGTTAAGAAATATATTCAACAAGGCTATCGTGGTTAAAAAGAAGTATCAAAGGTCAAAGGTTACTTTTACTTCAACCTATAAATAGGGGGATTTATAAGTTGAAACTCTTACTTTCAGAAAGAACGCTTTTAAAGATGGTTGAAAATAATAGTATTAATAAAGTGTGGGATGAGATCTCTGCGTCACCAGTTATTACAGAGGACTTTATTGGATGGTTTTGTGACCATGTGAACTGGGAAGTAATTTGTCGCAAACAAAGATTATCTGATATGTTTATGGCGACCTATATTAATAAGATGCATTGGCCCAATGTGTCTAGATATCAAAATTTAAGCGAAGCTTTTATGCATATGTTTAAAAGCGAACTCTATTGGCCTTTTCTTTGTCGTTATCAACGGATGTCTGAAAATTTTATAAGAGAAAATGAATGGCGCATCGACTGGGAATACTTATTAAAGTATCAAACACATCTCTCTCCAGAGTTTTTTGAAGAGATGCGTCAAAAACATATTAAACCCGAAGAGGGGAGAATTTATGAAGAGGAGCAAATGGAAGAGTCAACTAATATTCGAAATGGGAAGAAACAGTTAAATGGTACTTCAAAGCTGTATAACAACCCATCAAATTTTAGAATATCATCAATGGGTGGCTCATTTTAGTTATTTAGTAACTGCTATAATTAGAGGATGGTTGTTCCCATTAAATATTTATTCTAAATGTAATTATATTTTAAGAAAATTAGTAAATAAAATACACCAATAAGTTTTATATGTTTTTCTTTATTTAGTACTAAGCAACATTACTTTTATCTATCCAGCTATTATGTTTATTATCAAATCCTAACCACTTTACAAACACCTTATTTTTGGCACGTTTCAAAACTTTTTCTACTAAATATATATCAGAATATTTTACTTTTTGCAGCTGAAGTTCATAGAATCCTCCCTTAATTTCATTTTTACTAGCATCCTCCAATAGGAATGTTACTGGGTTGGTGAGCTGAATTTTCTTAACAGTAAAAATTTCAGTAGACCAATTTGGCATGTATTTCTTATCAAACACACCTCGTAGTTTTGAAATGCGAACATGGTCACCAACCTTGTATTTTGGTTTAAATGTCATCTTTATATGGTTATAAACCGTTTTGAGCAGTAGTTTTTCATGTCTTTTTCGCACCTCTGAGGGTTTCATCCCTATAGTTCGATGTTTCCGATTGTTATAAATTCGAACAATTTTCGGAAGTATATCATACCATTTGTAAGATCCTTGATAGTTAAATTCCTTCCACATTAGGTTTTTAAGGGTTCGGTTTACCCTCTCAACAATTTGAGCCTTTTTTTCACTAAATGAACTATAGTGTTTGACATTGTATCTTTTCAACAGTTTTGTCATAGTCGAATTGTAAAACTCTTTCCCATGATCGGTTTGAAGATGAAGTGGCACCTGTTCCTTAAACACTTTTTCTATAGCTTTCGACACTTCTTCTCCAGTTTTTGTTTTTAATGGATAGGCCCAAACATATTTCGAGAAACAGTTAATAACCACTAAAATGTATTTAAAACCTTTGTTTTCGTTTGCGTACGGTATCATCTCCACAAGATCTGCTTGAAATAGATCATTTAGTGATTTCACAATCACTCTGCGCCTTAAAAAATTAATTCTAGCCGGTTTGTGTATTTCACTAACTACTTCTCGTTTAACATCTGTAATAAAATTATTAACCATCTCTCTTCTCAATAATATTAGCTTCTTGAAGCTCCTCAACTATAGCATAGATTTCGTTTGTGTGACCTGTGTTGCCAGCTGTCTGAGATGCTAATAATAAACGTAACCGTTCTACAAGTTCATTGGGATTATCCCAGTACACGTACTCTATAGGACTATCGGAGTACTCCATCTCCTCCTCTAGATTTCCACCTTTATATATGTCACTAAACAGTTTCTTAAATTTGGTTGAGTAGCTATCAGTGATCACATCTCCAGAGGCCTTATGATGTTTTCTGTTTGCATAGGTGTGTTCAATGATGTCTCTAAAAGCGTCTGCATCATCTTGGGTATACTTTGTAGGCATATTTTTTCGAAAGAGTAATTTGTACAAACCGTGTGTACCTTTATAGCGTTTACCTTTTATAATTAAATCAGCTCCATCAAAATCAATTTTCGAATCACCAATATAAAAATTGTCAATATCATCTCGCCTTACACGAAACTTGGAAAAATAATTTTGTGGGTCAGAAGGCACGGTGGATGGATCATCTAAAAATTCTTTAATATAGCTTGCAAGTGAAGGATGAAACTGACTGTAGTAGTCATTCTCAGATTTATTCATCAAGTCTCTAAGTCGTCCGTTTTCAAACTCTTCTTGCTTTTTGGCCTCATTCTGTGTAAAGTTCTCTGCTGCATCTTTTAATACTGCTTTTCTCAAAAAGTAACCACTTGTGGTGGGCTTATTTAGTTTTTTAGCACTTAAAGAAAAATTTAATTTTCGTTTAGCTCTCTTCTCGGTTGTCGGTGTTGTAGGATTTGGGTTTCGAGGAGTTGACTGGAATAAGTCTTGCATGTAAACACTTGGTTCATGCATATGTTTTTCATCTTCTTCTGCACTGTTATTATCAAAATTCTTATGAAAAAGCGATGAAGTTTGCAGATCTTCAAGTTCTTCCTGTTTTTCTTGTTGTTGTTTTTCGTTTTCTTGCTTGATTTTTTGAGGAGTGGGTGATAATGAAGGTATATTGACCAGTTTCGGAGGCTTTTTATCGGTTAAACTAGATTCAATATTTTCCAAGTGTTTTGTAATGGGTTGAAATAGGTTAGCCTGTGAAATCTGACCCTGTTTTAACAAATTTAATTTCTCACGTATTATTTTTCTTTTAGAAATTAATTGTTTCTTTAAGTTCTTTTCACCACTAACAATTTTTATGTTTTCTTCTGACATTTTTATCTATGTTATCTCTGCAAGTGTGTTAAAACTATTAACACTAAGCAGTATTTGAATCTAAAGATATATAAAGTTATCAAAACGATACCTATATCTTCCCTTATCAATATCACAATCTTTAAAAATTGTCAAAAAATCATACGGTTTTTTCCAGCAAAATGCACACATCTTTTGAAATTCATCAAATGTCATATCAGTGCCAATATGGTTGGTGTATATATGTTTTACATTTAGTAAATCTTGTTTGAATAAAATTAAAACGTTGGCATTGTCTCTTATTAAATGTTTAGGTATTTTTGCATATGTTTGAGAGAGATAGAAACTGTCAATATTATTATGTCGACCCATACTAAAGTAGTCACGCATCACATCTTGTTTATCGCAGGCTACGTCATCAAATATGAAAATGGAAAACGGATTTGCTTCTGATGGAGGAATTATATTTTCGCCACTGTTGTAAGCATAGTACCCTATTTTTTTAATGGGTTTTAATAGATTCTCTAAATATAAATACTTTGGCTGGTATAGACTTTTTGAATACACATACACATTTTTAAACTTTAAACCGTTTGAATGTTCCAAAAGGCTCAATATAAGGTTGGTTTTTCCACAGTTTGATGGGCCCACGATAAGACATCTAATAGATGATGGAAACAGGAAACCATGTCTTGATGTAGTACTTGCATTAATATCATGGTTTTTAACTTCTAAACGCACTTTTTGTTTAACAATCTTTTTCATTTTCTATAGAAATATTATGTCAACTTAACACTGTTGAACTGGTAATGTATAAAAAAAGTAAAGACCCTGGTTTTTATTTAGTCTTAAGTGAAACGCTATGAAGTACTATGTTAGTTCAAACGTTAAAGGGCAAGGGTTGTTAAACAGTGCTATAAATAATCTGCCCTTCGAAATGCATATCCCAGGGTTTTCTTATTGTGGACCTGGGACCAAGCTAGAGAAACGTTTAGCTAGAGGGGATAAAGGTATTAACCAGCTTGATAGAGCATGCAAAGATCATGACATTTCCTATTCAACTAATATGGAGTTGACCGACCGTCATGAGGCAGATAAAGTTTTAATGAGAAAAGCTTTAGAACGGATGCGAGCAACGGATTCAGGCTTGTATGAAAAACTGGCTGCTTCTGGTGTGGCTGCTGCTATGGGTACCAAGCTAAAACTAGGGATGGGTATGGTAAATAATGTATCAAAAACTGATCAAGTGCCACGTTTAAAGGCAGTGCGTCAGTGCCTAAATATGATTCAACGTGGGATAAAGATGACAAAAAATTATTTAGGCTCTCTTGAAACTCTAGAGGGTCAAATTAAAAATCCATCACAAACAACGAGAAAATCATCATCATCTAAACCAAGAAAACCACGGTTAAAAAAAGTAAAAAAAGATGAACCTGAAACAGAAGCTATGGAAATTAATTCACCCCCTTTACATAAAGAACCAATATTGTTAAGAGTCAAAAGAAAGAGAAAGTTAAGCGACTCGGTGGATATTCCTTTTAAATTACCAAAATTTTTAAAAGTCAAACGAAAGAGAAAGTTAAGCGATTCGGTTGATGTTCCCTTTAAATTACCAAAAACCGACACAGCTGCTGTTTTGAGTGAAGGACCATTGGAGCAGAAGTCACTAAAGCGGAGACTAAGCATTGATGGTGAAGAAAATGACAATATGCATAGCAACATTAAAAAACCAAAAGTTATATAAATCTTAAACACCTTCAAACACACATATCAGTTGCTTTCATTCTTGTGTAAACTTTCAAGGTAGTAACATCATTCTTAAAAAATGAGTAAAACGAGAAAATCAAGAAAACCCATAAAAAGTAGAAAAACATCAACTTTTAAAAGAAAGAGGGCACGAATTGTAAAGAAAAAAATCAAAACATTGAGTTTCAGTCAAGCAACAAAAAAGATAAAAGATAGATTAAAACAACGAAAACCACAAGACATTGAAACTGCAGTCAAAGTTGCTCTCAAGACAGCAGAAAAAAACAAAGGAAAAGTACGACCTGCACGAATAATAAAACTACCAAAAAAGGGTGGTTTTTTGCCTCTAATACCAATCATGGCGACCCTCTCTGCCCTTGGTGCTTTAGGGAGTGGCACAGCGGGAATAGTGAAAGCCATTAATGCTGCTAAATCTGCAAATCAACAATTGCAAGAGGCTCAACGACATAACCAAAGTATGGAGTCCATTGCTATGGGTAAAGGATTATTTCTCAAACCATATAAACTAGGAATGGGTCTTTTTTTACACAAAGGTGGATGTCAAAAAACAAAAACCTAAAGTTTTTCAAGAAAACTTTACCGATTTCACTACCACAGCGAGCTCTTACAAATATTGACCTGAAAAAGTATACAAAGCTGTTAAAAATTAAACATTTTAGAGGTGTGTTTATGAGAGATGAACTACCCTCAAAGATACATAAATTTGAGTCGGGGATAATTAATTTAGATAGTAGCAGAGGATCAGGAAGTCATTGGACTTGTTATAAGAAAATTAAAAATAATGTACACTATTTTGATAGTTTTGGTAATTTACGACCTCCTATAGAATCTGTAAGATACTTTAGTTCTAATGGTGACTCAAAAGTACTGTATAATTATAACCCCTACCAGACTTATGATTCTGTAAATTGTGGACACTTGTGTTTAAGTTTTTTGTATTACTTTAAGGGTTAATAAAAAACGTCTACTAAACTATATGGTTTTTCATTTATCAGTGAACCGCTATATAGTAAACATGTCCTACACCTTTACCTTATCCGGAAAATCATCACTCCTTTCAGCAAACATCTATCCACCTATAGTGCTAAACGAGCTTGAGCAATATGATTTGGGGCTCATTAATTTCGAAAGTTACAACTCAATACCGAATGTGGATAGTTCAAATAATTTATTTTGTTTTAATGATGATAAAATTATAAAAATACCTGAGGGGTCATACGAAATTAAGGACTTGAACGATTTCCTAAATAAATACTCAAAGCAAACTTTAAAGGAGGAACAATTTGAAATAAGTATAACAGCTAACCATAATACCTTACAGTGTGAGGTTATATGCAATAAAAAGATTAATTTTGAAAAGGAAAATTCCATTGGAAGTTTACTAGGATTTGCAGGAAAAACTCTAGAGGCCGATAAAAAACATATATCTGAAAATCCGGTTGATATATTAAAAGTGAATGCTATATGTGTTGAGTGCAACTTGGTTATAAACTCTTATAATAACGGAAAAGCAGTGCACATGTTACACATGTTTTACCCCTCTTCTCCTCCAGGTTATAAAATTATAGAAAGACCCTCAAATGTGATATATCTACCAATCAGCACTCATTATATTGATGATATTTTACTTAAAATAACTGACCAAGATGGAAAACCCATCAATTTTCGTGGAGAAGTGGTCACGATTAGACTGCATCTAAAAAAATCCGTTTAAAAATGGTGTTTTTGTATAATTATAATACTTTTGGTATTCCTTATGAAGAAATTACCGCCTTAGAGGAAAGTAATAAAATTTATAAGAAGAAGATTGATAGTGTACAACCATTTAGTAATAAACAGCTAGTCAAAGAGCTAACACCTGAAAATAGAGCTTTTTTAGTATATTTAGGATTTAAACTAAAAGGACAATAACTACCATCATAGGCAAAAGACTTAGGAAATTTTGGTATAATTTAAAAGTACGTGTCAGTTGTGGTATAAGAAGAATATTTTTTTCAATGTGGTGTAGTTTAAAGTGTTTTGAAAAAAATATTCTTCTTATACCACAACTGACACGTACTTTTAAATTATACCAAAATTTCCTAAGTCTTTTGCCTATGATGGTAGTTATTGTCCTTTTAGTTTAAATCCTAAATATACTAAAAAAGCTCTATTTTCAGGTGTTAGCTCTTTGACTAGCTGTTTATTACTAAATGGTTGTACACTATCAATCTTCTTCTTATAAATTTTATTACTTTCCTCTAAGGCGGTAATTTCTTCATAAGGAATACCAAAAGTATTATAATTATACAAAAACACCATTTTTAAACGGATTTTTTTAGATGCAGTCTAATCGTGACCACTTCTCCACGAAAATTGATGGGTTTTCCATCTTGGTCAGTTATTTTAAGTAAAATATCATCAATATAATGAGTGCTGATTGGTAGATATATCACATTTGAGGGTCTTTCTATAATTTTATAACCTGGAGGAGAAGAGGGGTAAAACATGTGTAACATGTGCACTGCTTTTCCGTTATTATAAGAGTTTATAACCAAGTTGCACTCAACACATATAGCATTCACTTTTAATATATCAACCGGATTTTCAGATATATGTTTTTTATCGGCCTCTAGAGTTTTTCCTGCAAATCCTAGTAAACTTCCAATGGAATTTTCCTTTTCAAAATTAATCTTTTTATTGCATATAACCTCACACTGTAAGGTATTATGGTTAGCTGTTATACTTATTTCAAATTGTTCCTCCTTTAAAGTTTGCTTTGAGTATTTATTTAGGAAATCGTTCAAGTCCTTAATTTCGTATGACCCCTCAGGTATTTTTATAATTTTATCATCATTAAAACAAAATAAATTATTTGAACTATCCACATTCGGTATTGAGTTGTAACTTTCGAAATTAATGAGCCCCAAATCATATTGCTCAAGCTCGTTTAGCACTATAGGTGGATAGATGTTTGCTGAAAGGAGTGATGATTTTCCGGATAAGGTAAAGGTGTAGGACATGTTTACTATATAGCGGTTCACTGATAAATGAAAAACCATATAGTTTAGTAGACGTTTTTTATTAACCCTTAAAGTAATACAAAAAACTTAAACACAAGTGTCCACAATTTACAGAATCATAAGTCTGGTAGGGGTTATAATTATACAGTACTTTTGAGTCACCATTAGAACTAAAGTATCTTACAGATTCTATAGGAGGTCGTAAATTACCAAAACTATCAAAATAGTGTACATTATTTTTAATTTTCTTATAACAAGTCCAATGACTTCCTGATCCTCTGCTACTATCTAAATTAATTATCCCCGACTCAAATTTATGTATCTTTGAGGGTAGTTCATCTCTCATAAACACACCTCTAAAATGTTTAATTTTTAACAGCTTTGTATACTTTTTCAGGTCAATATTTGTAAGAGCTCGCTGTGGTAGTGAAATCGGTAAAGTTTTCTTGAAAAACTTTAGGTTTTTGTTTTTTGACATCCACCTTTGTGTAAAAAAAGACCCATTCCTAGTTTATATGGTTTGAGAAATAATCCTTTACCCATAGCAATGGACTCCATACTTTGGTTATGTCGTTGAGCCTCTTGCAATTGTTGATTTGCAGATTTAGCAGCATTAATGGCTTTCACTATTCCCGCTGTGCCACTCCCTAAAGCACCAAGGGCAGAGAGGGTCGCCATGATTGGTATTAGAGGCAAAAAACCACCCTTTTTTGGTAGTTTTATTATTCGTGCAGGTCGTACTTTTCCTTTGTTTTTTTCTGCTGTCTTGAGAGCAACTTTGACTGCAGTTTCAATGTCTTGTGGTTTTCGTTGTTTTAATCTATCTTTTATCTTTTTTGTTGCTTGACTGAAACTCAATGTTTTGATTTTTTTCTTTACAATTCGTGCCCTCTTTCTTTTAAAAGTTGATGTTTTTCTACTTTTTATGGGTTTTCTTGATTTTCTCGTTTTACTCATTTTTTAAGAATGATGTTACTACCTTGAAAGTTTACACAAGAATGAAAGCAACTGATATGTGTGTTTGAAGGTGTTTAAGATTTATATAACTTTTGGTTTTTTAATGTTGCTATGCATATTGTCATTTTCTTCACCATCAATGCTTAGTCTCCGCTTTAGTGACTTCTGCTCCAATGGTCCTTCACTCAAAACAGCAGCTGTGTCGGTTTTTGGTAATTTAAAGGGAACATCAACCGAATCGCTTAACTTTCTCTTTCGTTTGACTTTTAAAAATTTTGGTAATTTAAAAGGAATATCCACCGAGTCGCTTAACTTTCTCTTTCTTTTGACTCTTAACAATATTGGTTCTTTATGTAAAGGGGGTGAATTAGTTTCCATAGCTTCTGTTTCAGGTTCATCTTTTTTTACTTTTTTTAACCGTGGTTTTCTTGGTTTAGATGATGATGATTTTCTCGTTGTTTGTGATGGATTTTTAATTTGACCCTCTAGAGTTTCAAGAGAGCCTAAATAATTTTTTGTCATCTTTATCCCACGTTGAATCATATTTAGGCACTGACGCACTGCCTTTAAACGTGGCACTTGATCAGTTTTTGATACATTATTTACCATACCCATCCCTAGTTTTAGCTTGGTACCCATAGCAGCAGCCACACCAGAAGCAGCCAGTTTTTCATACAAGCCTGAATCCGTTGCTCGCATCCGTTCTAAAGCTTTTCTCATTAAAACTTTATCTGCCTCATGACGGTCGGTCAACTCCATATTAGTTGAATAGGAAATGTCATGATCTTTGCATGCTCTATCAAGCTGGTTAATACCTTTATCCCCTCTAGCTAAACGTTTCTCTAGCTTGGTCCCAGGTCCACAATAAGAAAACCCTGGGATATGCATTTCGAAGGGCAGATTATTTATAGCACTGTTTAACAACCCTTGCCCTTTAACGTTTGAACTAACATAGTACTTCATAGCGTTTCACTTAAGACTAAATAAAAACCAGGGTCTTTACTTTTTTTATACATTACCAGTTCAACAGTGTTAAGTTGACATAATATTTCTATAGAAAATGAAAAAGATTGTTAAACAAAAAGTGCGTTTAGAAGTTAAAAACCATGATATTAATGCAAGTACTACATCAAGACATGGTTTCCTGTTTCCATCATCTATTAGATGTCTTATCGTGGGCCCATCAAACTGTGGAAAAACCAACCTTATATTGAGCCTTTTGGAACATTCAAACGGTTTAAAGTTTAAAAATGTGTATGTGTATTCAAAAAGTCTATACCAGCCAAAGTATTTATATTTAGAGAATCTATTAAAACCCATTAAAAAAATAGGGTACTATGCTTACAACAGTGGCGAAAATATAATTCCTCCATCAGAAGCAAATCCGTTTTCCATTTTCATATTTGATGACGTAGCCTGCGATAAACAAGATGTGATGCGTGACTACTTTAGTATGGGTCGACATAATAATATTGACAGTTTCTATCTCTCTCAAACATATGCAAAAATACCTAAACATTTAATAAGAGACAATGCCAACGTTTTAATTTTATTCAAACAAGATTTACTAAATGTAAAACATATATACACCAACCATATTGGCACTGATATGACATTTGATGAATTTCAAAAGATGTGTGCATTTTGCTGGAAAAAACCGTATGATTTTTTGACAATTTTTAAAGATTGTGATATTGATAAGGGAAGATATAGGTATCGTTTTGATAACTTTATATATCTTTAGATTCAAATACTGCTTAGTGTTAATAGTTTTAACACACTTGTAGAGATAACATAGATAAAAATGTCAGAAGAAAACATAAAAATTGTTAGTGGTGAAAAGAACTTAAAGAAACAATTAATTTCTAAAAGAAAAATAATACGTGAGAAATTAAATTTGTTAAAACAGGGTCAGATTTCACAGGCTAACCTATTTCAACCCATTACAAAACACTTGGAAAATATTGAATCTAGTTTAACCGATAAAAAGCCTCCGAAACTGGTCAATATACCTTCATTATCACCCACTCCTCAAAAAATCAAGCAAGAAAACGAAAAACAACAACAAGAAAAACAGGAAGAACTTGAAGATCTGCAAACTTCATCGCTTTTTCATAAGAATTTTGATAATAACAGTGCAGAAGAAGATGAAAAACATATGCATGAACCAAGTGTTTACATGCAAGACTTATTCCAGTCAACTCCTCGAAACCCAAATCCTACAACACCGACAACCGAGAAGAGAGCTAAACGAAAATTAAATTTTTCTTTAAGTGCTAAAAAACTAAATAAGCCCACCACAAGTGGTTACTTTTTGAGAAAAGCAGTATTAAAAGATGCAGCAGAGAACTTTACACAGAATGAGGCCAAAAAGCAAGAAGAGTTTGAAAACGGACGACTTAGAGACTTGATGAATAAATCTGAGAATGACTACTACAGTCAGTTTCATCCTTCACTTGCAAGCTATATTAAAGAATTTTTAGATGATCCATCCACCGTGCCTTCTGACCCACAAAATTATTTTTCCAAGTTTCGTGTAAGGCGAGATGATATTGACAATTTTTATATTGGTGATTCGAAAATTGATTTTGATGGAGCTGATTTAATTATAAAAGGTAAACGCTATAAAGGTACACACGGTTTGTACAAATTACTCTTTCGAAAAAATATGCCTACAAAGTATACCCAAGATGATGCAGACGCTTTTAGAGACATCATTGAACACACCTATGCAAACAGAAAACATCATAAGGCCTCTGGAGATGTGATCACTGATAGCTACTCAACCAAATTTAAGAAACTGTTTAGTGACATATATAAAGGTGGAAATCTAGAGGAGGAGATGGAGTACTCCGATAGTCCTATAGAGTACGTGTACTGGGATAATCCCAATGAACTTGTAGAACGGTTACGTTTATTATTAGCATCTCAGACAGCTGGCAACACAGGTCACACAAACGAAATCTATGCTATAGTTGAGGAGCTTCAAGAAGCTAATATTATTGAGAAGAGAGATGGTTAATAATTTTATTACAGATGTTAAACGAGAAGTAGTTAGTGAAATACACAAACCGGCTAGAATTAATTTTTTAAGGCGCAGAGTGATTGTGAAATCACTAAATGATCTATTTCAAGCAGATCTTGTGGAGATGATACCGTACGCAAACGAAAACAAAGGTTTTAAATACATTTTAGTGGTTATTAACTGTTTCTCGAAATATGTTTGGGCCTATCCATTAAAAACAAAAACTGGAGAAGAAGTGTCGAAAGCTATAGAAAAAGTGTTTAAGGAACAGGTGCCACTTCATCTTCAAACCGATCATGGGAAAGAGTTTTACAATTCGACTATGACAAAACTGTTGAAAAGATACAATGTCAAACACTATAGTTCATTTAGTGAAAAAAAGGCTCAAATTGTTGAGAGGGTAAACCGAACCCTTAAAAACCTAATGTGGAAGGAATTTAACTATCAAGGATCTTACAAATGGTATGATATACTTCCGAAAATTGTTCGAATTTATAACAATCGGAAACATCGAACTATAGGGATGAAACCCTCAGAGGTGCGAAAAAGACATGAAAAACTACTGCTCAAAACGGTTTATAACCATATAAAGATGACATTTAAACCAAAATACAAGGTTGGTGACCATGTTCGCATTTCAAAACTACGAGGTGTGTTTGATAAGAAATACATGCCAAATTGGTCTACTGAAATTTTTACTGTTAAGAAAATTCAGCTCACCAACCCAGTAACATACCTATTGGAGGATGCTAGTAAAAATGAAATTAAGGGAGGATTCTATGAACTTCAGCTGCAAAAAGTAAAATATTCTGATATATATTTAGTAGAAAAAGTTTTGAAACGTGCCAAAAATAAGGTGTTTGTAAAGTGGTTAGGATTTGATAATAAACATAATAGCTGGATAGATAAAAGTAATGTTGCTTAGTACTAAATAAAGAAAAACATATAAAACTTATTGGTGTATTTTATTTACTAATTTTCTTAAAATATAATTACATTTAGAATAAATATTTAATGGGAACAACCATCCTCTAATTATAGCAGTTACTAAATAACTAAAATGAGCCACCCATTGATGATATTCTAAAATTTGATGGGTTGTTATACAGCTTTGAAGTACCATTTAACTGTTTCTTCCCATTTCGAATATTAGTTGACTCTTCCATTTGCTCCTCTTCATAAATTCTCCCCTCTTCGGGTTTAATATGTTTTTGACGCATCTCTTCAAAAAACTCTGGAGAGAGATGTGTTTGATACTTTAATAAGTATTCCCAGTCGATGCGCCATTCATTTTCTCTTATAAAATTTTCAGACATCCGTTGATAACGACAAAGAAAAGGCCAATAGAGTTCGCTTTTAAACATATGCATAAAAGCTTCGCTTAAATTTTGATATCTAGACACATTGGGCCAATGCATCTTATTAATATAGGTCGCCATAAACATATCAGATAATCTTTGTTTGCGACAAATTACTTCCCAGTTCACATGGTCACAAAACCATCCAATAAAGTCCTCTGTAATAACTGGTGACGCAGAGATCTCATCCCACACTTTATTAATACTATTATTTTCAACCATCTTTAAAAGCGTTCTTTCTGAAAGTAAGAGTTTCAACTTATAAATCCCCCTATTTATAGGTTGAAGTAAAAGTAACCTTTGACCTTTGATACTTCTTTTTAACCACGATAGCCTTGTTGAATATATTTCTTAACTTCTTCGTTTTTCTTCTGTTCACAAGAACTGTGTTTTGTTACAATCCAATCAGCAGGTCGATGTGGATTTCCTTTGGTACAATAGATGCAACGGGGTTTTTTTATTCTTGGTTTAATCCACTCATAGGTTGGTAACATTGTATTTGGTTGACTTCAAAAAACACCAAGTTTTGCTGATCTACACTGTTCAACGGTTGACTATAAAATAACCAACGCAGTAAGTTCAATCGTTTTAGCATAGATGAAATAATCCTTTATCTACATCTACAGTTTTAGATAAATCAGTTTTTCTGTGTCTGTCGTAGCGATAGGTTGTGCGTGTGAAATGAGAAAATGTTCTCAACCACCATCAATTTATCATAATTTTCGCTGTGATAAATGTGGAAGAGTAGACATAGTTAAAATAAGCACAGGCAACAAAATTTCTTCATATTTGTGTGATATTTGTAGAAATACAAGTCCAGGAAAAAACCAAGGAAATATTTTCCGAAATACAACAACGAGACGTGGTAAATTAAAATTTAGAACACAGTAAGATGGACTTTCAATATAATTATTGGTCAACTAAAATTGACTTTGAACTAGAAGAACTTTTAGAAGAGAAAAGTTATGAAAATTTTTATAAATGGTTAGCAGAATGGATATATTTTGGGTTTGAGTCGTGCAGATACATCATTGAGGAAAAACTACCAACATTATACCCATTATTACCTACAATATGGAAACGTAAATTAACAGAGGCAGCGCTGGAATATACGAAAATTTATCCAAACTATAACGCGAAAAAACATCTTCAATCAATTATTTTTAAATTTGATGGTCGAGATGAGTGTGGTTTATATGATATATATGAATAAAAATATATAATTAAAACATACTTTGAGTTTTTTATTTTAGCATTATTTACTTTGAGACATCCTGTACAGCATAAGTAACCAGCTGTATTAGATAAAACAGGAACGTGTGTGGGTCATAAGGTTATACTATAACTGCATAAACAATGATAAGAGATACACAGACAATCCCGATTAATTTTAACAAATATTTTTAGAAATTATTTTATTTTTTAACCAACAATTACCTAAGGCCTTTTTCACATTAAGACTTACCTAGACCAGGCTAACCTAGTGAAGCTCAAACTAAAAAAACACACCATTTTACCTACTCGCGCATTGGCACCTAACTCATTGACCAATAGGGCCTTTCAACAGCCTCTGGTTGTTACGTCATTGCTCACAACTTCTTACACACTTCTTTTAGTCCCAAGGTCATACCAAGTTCACTTCTTCAGCAACAGACAGACAGACATACAGACAGACAGAACTGGATGGCATGTTACCAATATATATAGAACCTCCACTACTACACTACTCATGACGACCTTGACACTGAATTCTAATACCAGCAACTATTTTCTGGTTATATAATTACCTATGTTGCGCTACAAGTCAGTGGCAAATTTAGAAAAAAGTTTTAGGGGGGGGGGGGCGAGACCCCTTGAGGCCGTATTTTATGATATTTCATGTTTGTATTCATGAAATATGTAGAAAATATTTTTAAAAAATCTTAGTTTCGGGTGGGGGGGGGCTCGGTCCCCCCTTTTATATACACCACTGCTACAAGTCATAACAAAATTATTTGGTATCATTGTTAATTTAATTCCTAGAAGGTAAAAAGTTATACAATAGTTTGACGAGTATAGACGAACAAGATGTTGACAATTATATAGAATTTATTAGCTCCTCGATCATGGACGTACGCAACGAGGGGCTATTAAAAATCGCATAGAAAAACTTATCGAACCAGTTCACACACAGTTGGACCACAAAGTGGCGAATAAAATTAAATGAAACCAAATCAATTCATGTTGATTTTACAAACAAAAATATAAATCACATACAAATAACAATTAACAATATTCCCGTACAATATTCACATCAGGCAAAATACATCGGTATAACACTTGATGCCAAATTGCGCTGGAAAGCACATGTTAAGAAAAAAAAGAGAAGAACTTGAAATAAGGTATAGAAAAATTAACTGGCTAATTGGAAGGAAGTCTAATTTAACAATTCATAATAAGTTACTGCTTTATAGACAAATAATGAAACCAGTATGGACATATGGTATTCAACTATGGGGTTGTGCTAAAGAGAGTAACATTCTAGTTTTACAGAGATTTTAAAATAAAGTATTAAGACACATTGTAAATGCACCTTGGTACGTTCGAAATAGTGACCTTCATCGAGATCTAAAAATCGAAACTGTAGCAGAGACTATAAAAAAGTACGCAAAAAGCCATGAAGATAGACTCCATCGGCATGTGAATGTGGAAGAAATTTAGCTTCTAGACAATACTATGCTAGTTCGAAGACTAAAAAGAGTGAAGCCGTTTGAGCTAGTAAACTAAGTGAATTACATAAAACAAAATAATGCTATAAACACAACACAATTGTGAGTTACAGACTAAACAAAGCGGGGAGAACTGTCGAGTGAACCCTAAGTTTAAATCTGACTTTTCTAGTAAATTAAGTTAAAACAAAATTGCTAATTAGTCTTACTGACTAGACTGTAATACAATAAACACAGTGTGTTTGACAAATAAAAATACTCTGCCAATCTATGGGCACCTAAGCTCACACTAGGTACTATAGTTATAGTGTGAGCTAATATAATCAAAAACTGAAATATATTTTATTCAACTCCAGACTCAATAACCTTTCGTTTGATACCACACAAGCCATGTTTTGACTTAAACTCAAATTTTTTCAATCTACCCCCACCCTTTAAAAAAAAACTAAAATGTATTTTGTTTAACTCCAGACTCAATTACCTTTCGTTTGATATCACACACGCCATATTTTCACTTAAACTCTAATTTTTGACATCTACCCCCACCCTTTTTTTTAAAATAAACTAAAATTCATTTTTTTTAACTCCAGACTTAATTACCTTTCGTTTGATATCACACACGCCATATTTTCACATAAACTCTAATTTTTGGAATCTACCCCCACCCTTTTATTTGGCTTGCGTTCGGTGGATTTTGTTCATTTTTAAATGGGACCATCACGGCCCAAGACCCAACTTAGGTACCAAATTTCATTAAAATCGGACAAGCGGTTTTTGAGTTATGCGGGTTGGTCGTTACAGACAGACATACAGACAGACATACAGACAGACAGACAGACAGACAGAGAGACAGACAGACAGCAAAACAAAAAAGTTTCAAAATCATCTGAAACGCAAAGATATATAAAAAATTTTGAAATCGGAGCAACTTTTTTTTTCTCGAAAAAATTACGATCACCATAGCTCACACTACTTATAGTAGTAGTGTGAGCTAAAAAAATTGAAAAAAATAAATTTCCTGAGCACCATAAAGTTAATCCTATCTTGTCCGGCCAGAATAAAATGAGGCACAAAAGAGATGGCTTCAATTAGCACTATCTTTCTCTGTCCAGTGGCGTGCTATAATTTTTTAATTTATCTGCCTCAAGCCTAAGATTTTGGAAAGATATTTTTAACATATTTTATGAATAATGAATGGATTCCTGACGGATCTAATATCTTCCTAGCTAGCCTACTAGCACACTTCAAGTGAAGCCATGATATATCAGCATTGAGAACAGTTTTTTGTAAATATCTCAGAAACTAAAGCTTCCACGAAGTTTTTGGTTAGACAAATTATTGAGCAAAATGTAGTCTATTATATTCCGAAACCGGATATTGATACGATATTCCGTTAAAAAGTTAGCTTTTTTAAAATGTTTTAATTGTAAAAAAACTGTCAATAGCCTGAATGGATGTTGACCACAATCTAACTAGCTCGTTAGATTGTCGAACACTCTTTTATCTGAAAATTTTATTGAAAATCGGTTCAGCGGTTTAGGAGCTATCGTTATACGGACAGACACACACAGACAGGTATCATAAAAATATTGCTAGAATAGGTCAAAACACACACATTTTCCGCATTTTCAAAAAAAAAAAAAAATTCACCCAAAATAATACCTTCTCTTGCCATTGCTGCGCGGGCTAGGAAGGTAAAAAAATTAAATAGCATAAACAGACTCGCCTCGTTCCCCCCCCCCCCCAAGACATATTCCTGGGCATGCCACTGTTTAAATGAATATCTCTTAAGGTGCCCGTCTCATCCCTATTTCTGAGATAAATTACACAATAGCATTAGAGGAATTTTTGTTTTTTCTAGTAAATTCTTCATCGAATTTGGGGGTGCTGACTTTTCTTTTTTTTTTTTTCAAATTTGCCTTATTTTGGGTTTTATCAAACATTTTAGAAATTAATTTTTTTGAAATTTGGCAACGATGCGTGTTTGTACTCCCCTATTTTCTCCTCCACAGCTTTATTCTAAAATATGCACATTTTTCTATGGGTTTTTCGCATTTTGCCATTGTTTTAGACCATATTTTCAAAATCGGAAAAAAGTCAGCACCCCGAAATTCTTTTGTTTATCTAACACAACAAAAAAATAAGTTATAATTGGTTTCTATCATATGGCTTGATCGCCCAAATTTTGAAATTGCATGGGTTTTTTTGTAAATTTATTTTGATCACGTGATCGTCGATTCACGAACTGCAAAAAAGGAAGATGAAAGAGAGAGACGTGGTCTGTCGTGCAAAGCAGAAACCTAGTGAGTCAAAAACTAGTGTTTTGGGAAATAGAGTTTGAAGTTTATTTAACTACATACTAACCATAGTTTATTTAACTACATAGTAACTACATTCAACTTCGTTGTTTTCTAAGATAGCCACATTCTAGAAAAACTCTCTGGTGCCGTTTTTTACGGTTATTTCAATGATATAAAAATCTCATTTTCGAGTAAGTCGAGTTACTAGGTTTTTGCTTTGCACGCCAGCGGTACTTTCTGATAGAAATCTGTAATTTTTTCTTAATTCTTAATTTAGTTTTGACATCAATTACACAGCGGCGCTGTTACACAAGACAGCTGTTTTTGACTTTTCCAGTAAAAACAAATATTTCTAACCCAAGAAAAATAAAACACTAAATAAAAATTGATTTAAACATTTAAACGAAAAGTACAGGCTGCTTTCTTTTTTACAAACGCAAATACTGGTACCTGTGAATAAAAAATTCTACGAACCACAATATAGCTGGCAAAACGCGGTTTTCAAATTTAGATTGAGAAAGTACATTCCGGAAGTAGTATCAAAGTTTGTCACAATTTTTGAGAAAATAACATAGTACATATACCTCAAAAGCGACAGCAGCTAGTTGTTTTCACAAATAAATTGAAAATTTCATTTTCAACAAAAATAAATTTACCTCAACACCCAGAATGACTAGGTCTTTTCCTATGGATAGCTGTACATGCCTCCTGGCGAAAATTTGTTTTTTAAATAAGACAATTTGTAGTATTACCAGAGACAATATAAGAAAGAAAATAAAAAAGTCAGGGTGCAAGCATAATAGAGATGTGGGGACATGCATTTTTGTAAACGATAAGGTAAAGTTTTGACCAATTGTATGTTTACTGCCTTCAATAAGAATCTTCTTTTTTATGCTATTATTGGAGACAACATATAAGAAACAAAATAAAAAAAACTATAACTTAAAACATGTATAAAAAAAACCTACTTTACCCAGTGACTCCTATCCCTCGATATAAACAATGCCCCCATATAATAAACAAAGATACCAGGAAATGATGTAACTCTATATTTATAAAAATGCTACTATACCTATTAGGGACATTTTGAAACACTTTGACAATTGTTATCGTTATAGTTGTTGTCTAGGTATCACAACTTAGGTTGAATTACTTTATTTGCCTGACTATTTTTGCACTTACCTTTAGTAGAATCTTCTTTAATTAAAGAATAATACTTTTAAACTAATTTTTCTTTAAAAAAATACCAAAATGCACAAACGTGACTGTGGTTAATAAGCACTTCATTATAATTATTGGGATTTTTATTGTTACTTAGTAGTTATTTACTTTTTCATCACATTTATGTCTAACAACTGACCTCAAAGTGTGTAAAGTTTGGTAGTTTTTTTAATAAAAATAAGCTTAAAAGTATTATTTTTTAATTGAGGAGGATTCTACCAATAGTAAGTGTAAAAATGGCCAGGAAAACAAAGCCAAATTAGTCAGGTTGTGAAACCTTAAAAATAACTATAACAATAACAGTTGTCAAAATTTTTAGAGTTTTAAAATGTCCTTATTATCTCTGTCTTTCCAACTAAAAATATAATGGGTAGATGTAAACTCCAGTTCAAAAATATTGAGACAAAATTTACTGACAGTTTGATGAGTCAGACATTTAAATGTTAATTGTAATGTTACATTTGTCAATAAAAAGTGTCTCAATTATTTTGCATTGGAGTTTTATGTACCTATGAGAACTTTCTTGGTGTGTTCATTGAACATTTTTTAAAACAACCTGTTCTACATTTATAGATCGTTTTTGACAAAGCATGTTAAAAGTTATCAGGTAGGATATTTCAGTTCAAACCACATTTTAGGTTAATTTAGATCAAGTTTGGATCAGGGTGTTTATTCTTGATTGTCTGTACCGTGAGGTGAGTGCTCACCTTGTGGATTCACATCCCCGTGTAATAAGGTGGTGAAATCATTTCAAGTTCACCTGTGAAAGTGAACTTTTTACTCACCTCACCTCACAGAAAGTAGAGAATAACCATCCCGATCTGATAAAACTCACCCTTCAATTTGTTTTTTTTTAAACAAGGCAAAAACAGATTTTATTGTTTGCAGAGGAGTTTTGTGTTTCTCTCAGAACAGTATCAACAACCAATAAAAACATTTTTATTAAAAAAAGAAAACCCGAGAGATAACCATATTCTTACCTACTGCATATTTATGTTTTCTTGGAACATAGATTTGTTCAAAAATATTATCTTTTAACAAAAACACTTTCTAAAAGAAAAACAGGAAGCTAATATTTTTTTAAGAAAATGTCAAATTTGTTTTTAATTAAAAAAAGTTTTTAAACAATTTCTAATTGAAGAAAATATTTTGGGACAATTTCCTTCCCCTCCTTCAAACAAATTTTAGAAACTTTATAGTAGTACATAATTTGACATAGGTGCAGAGGTGCACTATAAATGAAGCTCAGAAAAATTACTTTTACATTTATTTATTGTTTAAAAATATTTATTATTCTATTGCTACAAATAACAAATATATTGCTGCCGATTTATTGTTTTTTTTTTTTTAATAAATTACAGCATAGTAATAAAAATAGAAAACTTCTTAACAGGAGCTTGAAAAAAAATTATTAGAAAATATCTGAAAATACACTCTACTACAGTTTTAAAAAACAACCAATTATTTTTTATTTAGCAAAACTATTTTCTAACATTTAAATTTACAGCCTACTCAGTTATTATTATTATAAATTTACATTCTATATTCTTATAAATAAACTCTAAAATAGTTCTATAATCAAATTCAAAATAATTGAGACACTTTTTATTGACTGTTTGACAGATGTGGCATTATTAATAATCTTTAAATGTCAGACTCGTCAAACTGTTAGTAAATGTTGTCTCAATTTTTTTGAATTGGAGTATATAGAGCATACACGCACAAACAGTTAGGTTAGGTTAAATTTTCTATATTATAAAAAACAAATGTTTTCTGAAAAAAAAACCTATTCTTTATAGAAAACTAATTTTCAATAATATAAGTACCATTCAAAACAAATTTTCTTACAAAAGGTTCAAACATAATAATATAATATATGGTCGTTGGTTTACTGAAAACTGATTTGTGTTCAAAATAAAATTTTACTGAAAAGACAAAAAAAGTCTATGATGCCATTTATAAGCTGTCTGGATCCTTTTTTTATCCTTGCTTCAATTAACGTTATTATTAAATTTTTTTGCAAATAATTTTATATAGGATATCCATTATGACTAGGGCTAATTGATTATGCAAAAAACTTATTTTTGAAACAAATGTCACATATCAGGTTTCATCGAACCAACGACGATGTACTAGTAGCTCCTGTAATTTGTTGTGGAAATTTTAAACTGTTGATTTTGAGTACCTAATTTCTTATGGAGTGTGAACTTGTATTGCACTTAGTACATCCTAATAGTCAACCACAATCATTATTTCTGAAAAAAGAAATTTATCATGAAAATAAAAAGCACATTATACACGAAATTATAAAACTGGCACTTTTTGCAAAGCAATTCATCAAATTCTAGAGAAAAAAATCCCCAAGATAATAATAATAATACAGATGTATTTCACTGTTTTTTATTTATAATCTATATTTCGATATATGTTTAGCAATTTCGGTTAGTACAGTAATTTGCTTAAAGCAATAAAAAATACTCTGCCAATATATGGGCCCCTAAGCTCACACTAGGTACTATAGTTATAGTGTACGTGTGAGCTAATATAACTAAAAACTGAAATATATTTTATTCAACTCCAGACTAAATTACCTTTTCTTTGATACTACACAAGCCATGTTTTGACTTAAACTCAAATTTTTGGAATCTACCCCCACCCTTAAGAAAAACAAAAAACTAAAATGTATTTTGTTAAACTCCGGACTCAATTACCTTTTGTTTGATATCACACATGCCATATTTTCACTTAAACTCTAATTTTTAAAATATACCCCCACCCTTTTTTTTAAATAAATTAAAATGTATTTTGTTTAACTGCAGACTCAATTACCTTTCGTTTGATATCACACACGCCATATTTTCACATAAACTCTAATTTTTGAAATCTACCCCCACCCTTTTATTTGGTTTGTGTTCGGTGGATTTTGTTCATTTTTAAATGGGACCATCTCGACGCAAGACCCAGCCTAGGTACCAAATTTCATTAAAATCCAGCCAAGCGGTTTTTGAGTTATGCGCGTTGGTCGTTACAGACGGACAGACAGACATACAGACAGACAGACAGACAGACGGCGCAACAAAAAAGTTTCAAAATCATCTGAAACGCAAAGATATATAAAAATTTTTGAAATCGGATCAACTTTTTTTTTCTCCAAAAAATTAGGATCACCATAGCTCACACTACTATAGTATAGTATATGTGTGAGCTAAAAATAATATTAAATGTATCTTTTAATATACAGGCCGTTTCAACAAAAACTTAATAGAGGCATTTTGGGGCACTTCAAAAATCCACGAACATGTGGATTTTGTTTGCAAGGGGACCCGTTTTGGTTTTGGCTATCATGCATTCCCTCCGAGGGGTATGCTTTACTAATATATTTTGGATATGAAAAGTGGGTCTAATGATACCTTGTTTTGGTTTGAATATCTCTACAACCATGTAAAAATTTTGAAAAGATTTTTATTTTATATTTTTTGGATTTAATATGAATAAATATGAAAATTTGAAGGCAAATATGTCAAAAACTAATCAATAGATTTTAAAATTTTTACATTGTTGTAAAGATATTTAAGAAACCTTCAAAATAAGGTATCACTAGGAGAAAAGCAGACCCCGTAAAGGACATGCATGCTACAAAAATTTCAAGATAGCTAAAAAGTGTCCCCTTTGGAAACAATATCGACGGTTCCAAGGGTTTTTTCAAATTCTATCAAGAAATATCTGAAAAGGTCTTTTTGTTGAAACACCCTGTATATGGTTACATGGAGGGTTAACCAAAAGCAGATATTCCTTTCTAATGGGGAGGATTTTGACTTTGCAGAGCTAGGTGTAATAGTATGTCAACTCGATTTTTTGCAAGAAGAACTAAGTTTGTTAGGGTTTAATAATGTCAAAAATATAATTTAGATAAAATTTATAAATGTTCTAAAAACTCACACAAGCATAGATGACAAAGCAAAATTATCATTCCAGCTTCCCTTATTTTTGTCTACTCTCTTTGTTCCTTCAGTATAAAGATGAAAATCCAATGTAACATAGCAATGTTCATCCCCAACTGGATTTTTCCTAAAATAAGAAAACATAATAATTTTACTACATTTTTATGCAACTTATATGGTTTCTAGTTTTTAGTTTGATAGCTATTGTTTTAATTTAAAGGTTTTTTTTATTCTTAATAGCTTTAAATATATTTTTGTTTCTAAAACTTATTAAAAGGTCACATCAAAAGACCTGTATGCTTTGGATTTATAAATAACAGGTCATTTCATACCAAATTAACCAGCCTCCAGTATTGATCAACTCCGATTTTAATGATTTTTGGTACAGTTATACTAACCATTAATAAACTGAAAAATCAAAAATTTCAGATTTTTTTGACAAGTAGTTCTTTTAAATATTTTTTTAAATTGCAAGTTTGACCTGACAAAAAAAATATCTTAAATAAAAAATAGAAGTCAGGGTGCAAGCATAACAGAGATGTGGGGGAAATGCATTTTTTAAAATATGTGATAAGGTAAAGTTTTGACCAATTGTACGTTTATTGCATATAACAAGAATCTTCCTTTTTTATGCTATTATTGGAGACAACATAAGAAATAAAAGAAAAAAATCATAACTCAAAACCTTTATAAAAAAAATCTACTTTACCCAGTGACTCCTATCCCTCAGCCAGCTTTTAGATTAATAAACAATGCCACAATATAATAAACAAAGAAATAATTCTACTATACCTATTAGGGACATTTTGAAACTGTAACAGGGGCCTGTGTATGACAGTGGTACTGTCACCTCAAGTGGCCAAGGCTTAAATGTAAGCTACCAACTTAGGCTACAATTTATATAAATTATAAAAAGATTAAATGTTACTATATGTTTCCTAGCTTAATGTCTATATGAGAGCACATATTTTCTGAAACATTCCTCAATATTTCAGAATGTTTCTTCAATTTTAACGGATCACAACACCTGGTCGCAAATATTTTATATTTTGGTGTGTTCTTGCGAGAATTTCTTGCAGGAATTTTCCTGTATCAAACAGGCACAGATGGTCTGGTCTGATTGGCTGGGAATCACTCACCAATGAAAAAGTAGAAATGACAGGAATAAACAAGTTTGCACACTGACTGACGTGGGGAGGGGGAGGGATGAAAAAAAGGAGGTATTTTTATTTTAGCTTTAATTTAACTACACCGAATTAATATTCAAAATATAACTTTTACCTACAGCACATACACATATTATGTATGTATGCATGATAATACAAATTTCAAACAATTTTGTTCAGATTTTTTGTTACTTTTATTTGGTTTTTATTTTTTTTAACCATGAAGCCATAATTTCTCCATTTTAAAATTTGGCACATATTTTTCTAAAGCCTTGATAAAAAAATACTTTTTTTTGAAAAAAATCAAAAATAACTTTTTTGAAAAAAATAAAAAAATGTTTTTTTCATAATTTCAAAAAAAAAACAGATGGAAATATAGTAGGTTATGTGACAAATAGTTGGAAAGGTATTTAAATTGTCTTTACAAAGAGCTATATCTTATTAATCTGCGGTAAGTGGTCCTCAAGATATTTTAATTTTTGTGAAGCTGTGTTAGACCAAAATGGGTTAATTTTTTGATTTTTGAAAATTAATTTTAAAAAAACTACCAATCAGAAAAAAAAAATATATTTTGGAATTTTGATCTCACCCATATAGAGAATATGTGTACCAAATTTTATCAAAATCGGTGAAATGGTCTGCCAAACCTCTGGTTAATTTGATATGAAATTACCCTATTTTCTCACATATCTCAAAAAATACCCCAAAAAAAGAAACAAAATTTACACAAAAACAAAATTTTCATAAATAAAAAAGTTATAGACCCCCTCCCAAAATGCAGACTTATGGCTTACTATATTAAAATATTGTTTTCACCTTTCAGCTTCGCTTGAATTTTGAGCATCGTAAAGGTGGAACAGTTTTTTTCTATCCCCCCTAGAAATACCCTAAACCCCCCAAAAACATCGAATTTGGGACACCCTGTACAGGGTGTTTCATTATATTTCTACCATCCAATTTTTCCAGAATTTTTGTCCTAAAGGAAAAAATTAAAAAGAGATCTGCAAATGTTTTCCTTTTTGTTTGTATTTTGGCAGTTTCCATATACAAGTGGCAGGTAAAAGTTACTTTTTTTTAAAGGAAACACCCTATATATTTTTACATTCATATTATGAATAGGGCTTAAAATTTTCTTTCTAAAATAATAACATACTTTATAGCTGTCAACAATAGTTTATGAGATATAAGCACTTCTTTTTTAATAATAAAAAAAAGTACCACTCGGCACCCCTGGTATATACCACTCTTTTAAGTTATATGTGACAGGTTGTGAGAAAATCAAAACAATTTTGATGGTCAAATGTCATTTTTAGATGTTATAGACATTATATATGCCCATTGAAATCAGTAAAAGTTGAAATTATACTAGGAGTGCTACCAAATTTTTTTAATAATTGTAAAAATTTTAAATGGTTATGTCTTGTATAAAGTATGTTATAGTTTTATAAAGAAGATTTTAGGCCTTATTCATACCTGTAAAAATATATATGGTGTTTCCTTTAAAAACATCACTTTTATCTCCCCCCCGCATATGGTAAATTTTAAAATAAATGTCATACTGTAACCAAAAAGGAAAACATTTTCTAAACACTTTTTAATTTGACTAGTAGATTTAGCACTTACTCGTTTTGTAACTTCTGTTATAACGTTCCAAACTCCTAAACTTCTTTGTACCCCAATTTTGTGGACACTCACGGGTCATTTTGCTCCCAGGTTCAAGTTTACGGCACACAAATCAAAACGGTGACTTATAAAGTTCACCAAAAACACTATTTCTCACAAATATTTATCGAAATTTTCAAAAATGTTTTATCTATCTATCTATTGTTGGGTTTTTGGCTTTACCTTATATTATAATATTATTTTAGTCTACATATTATTTTGGTGTGTTTTAATCTAGTATTGTTATTTTCTTAGACTAATATTAAATTGTATTTTTGTTTTTAGATTTTAAGTAAATAGTTATTAGTATCATGTTTGGAATTATTATGTTTTATTAACATTAACATTTAAATGTATTTTTTTATAATAATGTTTGTATTATGAAATAGCATAAATTTGCTAATAAAGATTTATTCAATTCAATACCCTGTCTTTGGGTAATTAGCCAGCTCTTGGTGGTTGAGATTGGGGTAGTCTGGCTCTCTAGGCCACCCAAACTCAGTTTCTTTTTTTTTTGCTCTTTGACTCTTCTAATCAGCTTCAAATCCTCTCTTTTAGTTTTGTAGCTGTTTCTCTTCCCATTTGATAACTTTGTGGTTATGTTGTGTTTCTTCTTAATGCTTTTCAGTGTTTCTTGCTTGTTTTGTATATGTGTATATCTATTTCACTGCAAATTTTTAAACTGGGATTGGTAGTGGGTTTCAAAAATGTTAAAAAAACAATCAAAACTGTTTAAAAAGATCAAAATTTTTTTTAAAATTGACATAACCTGTCTAATCAAACAAGGCCAACAAAAAAATAATCAAAGGCTAAATAGTAACGGCGCCCGTATTATTTTTTTTTCGTTGGCCACAGTATGAGTCGAAATTTTGTCTCTAGATGGCGCCCATCGAACAAAACGGATAAAATTGATGGGGGAATATTTGAGAGAGACAAATATTAAAGTCGGTAAAGGACAAAAACTATTATAGGCAACCAAGCCAGGGGAATCTCTTTATCCCTCCGTTAATTTTTTGGCTGTTCCAAAATTTCCGTAGATTGTGACGCTGGCCTTAAAGAATTCTGGTAAAATATTGCTGGGATTGTTGCTAAATTGTTTAAGAACCTTAAGTTCTTAGGTTGGAAGCTGTAGTAGTTTCTGAGATAAACACGGATGCGATCCTTAATGAGAAACCCTGTATAAAAAAATAGCAAAACTTCGCGACAACGCGATACCTATAACACTTGGCTTCAGTATAACCACGGATCATCAACCAAAGGTAATCCGTGGTATAACGCCGGAATGCCACAAAGTGCACCTGCAGAGCCGCCGGCGCTCCGCGAAGCGGTTGTTTGATTATTGCACATGCGCGTTCAATTCGGGTTATATCGCTAATAGTCATTTTATAATAAAAAAAAATATATATTTTTTTTTAAAAAGAATTCTTACTTGAATAAACGGTAGTGAAAAACTCATACACCTTATCAAAAATAATACCTCGTCTCTCAAACATGTTCGTCACAACTGAGTTAGTATATGGGAAGCGCATGCACCTACCTACTAAAAAAAATTAAATTTATTCTACAATTACAATTTGAACGATAATTTGTATAATTCGACGTATAAATAGACTCAAGGCAAGTTGTAGAACTGTTGACATTGAAGAACATTAATAAATAATTAATATTTTTGTTGTAATGTTCTTTAATAAAAATATGGAGCGATTCGTGGGATGTAAATATTTATGCTACAAATTACGGCCAACCGTGCAGTGTTCAAAAACGTCTACTATTTACTTAAATCCAAGAAAGGTTACCATGCTTGCATTAAATTCAGGAGCGGATCTACGACAAGGAAAAGGGGAAATTTCCCCCCCAAATCCCAAAATATATTTTTTTTTGACACACAGAATACACCTCCTGGTGAGGCTCTAGTACAATTCATCCCAGCCTAACTGTAAAATACGATATTGGCTCATTTGGATCAAAATCAGTTAAAAATTGAAAACGTTTTTTTATAATTTTAAACGTGCTGATTTCATTAGCCTGTACAATGTTTTAATCCATTGTGAATTGGGATTTTTTACTTAAATACGATGCCCAAGTAACATTTCTTTATTTATAGCAGAAGCTAAAAGGTTGCCAGCGCCCTTCCTTAAAACCATTAGTTTCAATGTTTGGTCGCTAACACGTTCCCATTACCCTTATATACCCCTTAGACCTCCCAAATGGGACTCCCCAATTGGTGGTGGCAACCTATGTATTAAACTCACTATAAAACCAGAAGAAATATACTCCAGCTTCGCCCTCTAGCGGTTCCACCAGTATAGAACCTTTTAGAGCCTAAATGTATTATGCCAGGTTCTAAAAGCAACTCAGAAACGTCCTCTATCCTATTATAAAACTAGATTTGGTAATTTGGTATCCTGGCGATTCTGTTGAATACCATACCTTTAGAGTAAAGAAGTTTTCCTATAAAAGCTATGGCGATATTTTAGATTCACAATGGCTATATAAAATAATTTAGGTCACAAAATTGCCAAAAATGTCAGAGTCACAAAATTATTTTATCACATAAAAATATACCGAGTTTGTCGTTTTGTTGATGATCAAATTGCTGATGAACTGCTGGTGTAGTGATAATAGTTTGCCTCTGAATTACTTAAAATGTGATAGTATCGTTTACTCTGAAATAGTTCCTATCGGCCTTCCAAAGCTTAGCTCTCTAATGTTTCTGGAAGTGGGCAATGTTAAGCAAATTAAAATTTTGAAGTTTTTAAATTTTTCCTATAATTGTTACTTTTACATAACTTTACATTTATGGGGGAGGGGAGTGAATTCGAATTTTGGGGTTTTTTCATTTTTTCCAAGAGTTTGGTCACAATTCTATCAGTGTGCCAAATTTCAGCTTTGTATCATGTCTGGAAGTACAGTAGAATTTTGATTATCTATACATGAGTGAGTAGATAAGTGAGTGAGTGAGTGGCAATTTCGACGTTTTTTTGAAATTTCGTAACTACTTTACTACTTTATGGAAGTCCGTGACACTTGGTGAGATTGTTAACTCTATATAGATGTTCGACTGTGCAAAGTTTGAGTTTCGTAGCTCATTCCGAAGTAGAGTTTTAGATAGGTCAAAATATGAGCTGAAATGTTTCAAGAAAAGATGGTACAACAGTTTCCGCGCAAATATGCCGGGGCACTGCCGTGCCCCCAGATTACTAAAAAGTTCTTCGACACACAAAATGCAATTTAGTTTTAATCTTTACCCAGAGTCTTCGGTGCCTTTCAAATGACGAAGTTATCGTGGTTTGTACGCAATGCAGTATTTCACAAAACAATTCTTAGAAGACGCAGTTGCTTAACTTTTGCAAAATAGACTCTCAAACACTTTTCGCATAAATCGCGAGATACCGGGAGACGGACGGTCAAATAAACAAACAACCAACTGACAAGACAATTTTGTGCCATTCAGTCTTACAAATGTTTAAATTATGCTAAAATAATGCTGGACGTAACTCGTGGTTGTTAAGATAACGCTGCTAGAATAAACTACATACACTTTAAACTTACGGAAGACTAAGAGCAACATAAAAGCCGTATTTATTAAATTATCACTTTATTTTTAAGAATCCCTCGTGACGCACAATCAAGTTAAAAAAAATTAAGTAACAAGCTTTTATAAAATGCACTAAAAATTAAAAAATAATTTTCTAATATTCTAATATTATCATAATGATAAAAGCGATGTTGTTTTTTTGAAGTTAATCTAAATTTGTGATCTAAACACGTAAAGAATATTCAACATAGCAGGTCATCAAAAATATGTTTGATGTGCCGCAATGTTATGCCATTGCCATACCTATGTCAGAGAAATGCTGGGGTATCTTGGGTGGGGTTGGGTGGGTTTGGTACCTCTGCATTTTTCTGCTAGATTGATTCTTGTAAATAGTGATATTTAATTGATACGGATATCTTATCATGCTAACATCGTCAAAATTTCCATCAGTCGGCCATCGCTTTTATTATTATGATAATATTAGAATGTTAGAAAATTATTTTTTAATTTTTAGTGCATTTTATAAAAGCTTGTGACTTAAAAATTTTTTTTGCAATTTATTTTAATGTTGTATTGTCATCGGACCACTATGTGAAATCCAAATTGGATAATGGAAAGTGTGTCAAAAACTTATTTTTCTATGAACGGGGGTGGGAGTAGGGGTGGGAGGATATATTTTTCTTAATATTGTATTGTCATCGGATCACTATATGTATACCAAATTTCATCCAAATCGGATAACGGGAAGTATGTCAAAAACAAATTTTTGTATGGAAGAGGGTAGGGGTAGGGGTGGTAGGATATTTTTTTCTTATTGTTGTATTATCATCGGACCACTATGTGTATACTAAATTTTATCCAAATCGGATAACAGGAAGTGTGTCAAAAACACATTTTTCTATAGAAGAGGTGGGGGTAGGGGTGGGAGGATATTTTTTTCTTAATGTTATATTGTCTTGGGACCACTATGTGTGTACCAAATTTCATCCAAATCGAATAAAGGGAAGTGTGTCAAAAACGCTTCACAAGATTTGATAGATAGTTAGATAGTTAGATAGATAGTTAGATAGTTAGATAGTTAGATAGTTAGATAGTTAGCCAGAACATCTGAAGCTAAATAAAAGCTTGTAAAAAATGATATTCGCGTGTACGCTTTTTAGGATTTTGTAAACGGCAATGAGATAAGAATTGTCTAAACCATAAAAATTTTCAACACTTTTTATTTGAATTTATTTTGTATCGGAATTTTTGCGAGGCAATTTGTTTTTTGACCTCTATTCAGTATAAGAGTTGAGAGAGATTTTCATTAAGTATAAAACCAAGGAGTTTTTTAAGCAAAAGATCAAAAATAAGTGTTTTATTATGGAGGGGCGAAATATAATTAAGAATTTTTAAAAAAAGTACAAAAAATATTTTTTTAATTTTTTTATATAATACTGTTTGTATTAATAAAAAAAATTAAATAAAAAAACACCCATTTGCTAAATTTACTTGTAACTATTATTCGCAGTTACAAAATTGATAGATACCTATTATGTACGACATGCTTCCACTTTTAGATTTGATTCCCAAAGCGCAATTACGAAATTATACAGTTTTGTATTTTTATGAATTAGATTATTGGGTAATTTTGTACCCAACTGCGACTAGTAGTTATAAGTAAATTTAGCAGTTGGGTGTTTTTTTGTTTAAAAATTTTTTTATTTCCAATTTTTAGGTTTAATTCTTATCCAGCCTTATAAAAAGCACTATGCATTTACCATTCAATTAGCTTTACCCAAAAAGTTTGTGTAGATTTTCTACGGACGCGAAAAATGTTACCTTTCAACTTCGAACTAGTAAAATGGTGTTGCAAAAAAAATCTGAAAGAATTTTTCAAATCGCCCTATATCTGATACAATTATGCGAATATGGTTTTTGAATAGGGTGGGGGGAATGACAGGAGGGGAGATGGGTGAGAGCAGGAGGGACTACAAAGTAACTACAGCAAATTAGAGAGCATTGGCAATGGATGATCAAAGGAATTTTATTAAAATCGCCTGAAATTTAGATAATTTGTATGCCTTAAAGCCTACATTATGTGGTAAAATGGAGTCTAAAGGCCGCCATGTTAATTCCTGTTTAAAAAAATATAGCCTGTAGCACCTCCAAGATCAGTAGCAATTCAACGACACCTTTTTTTTCAAAATCGGTTGAGCTGTTTAGCCTCTAGCGTGACACAAACATACATATTTACTTAAATACATATCCCAATCGAAAAACACTACCCTTCCTTTCGCCGTGATGCAGTTGGGTAAAGAAATATATTTTTTAGGTGAACAGGAGATGCTTAAAAACATTAATGCGTTTTATTTGGAGGAGACCCCAATCAATCAATCTAGAAGAAGAATTTTAATAGCTCCAGTACCGGATCCAGGGAGAAGGTAGGAGGGTTTGCCCTTCTCTTCGACACAAAGCTTATATTTTTTAATAAAAAAAGCTGGATAAACCGCAATTTCTTATAAAATTATTATTTTTTTAAATTTTCACAAAACTTACTTTATTTTCCAAAAATTTTCACGTGAGGCGCATTTTATTTTTATGTATTGCTTGACTTCAGAATTCACATTTATGAAAAACAGCAAAAAAAAATTGTTTTGGTTTTTGCTGCCTCCTTGAATTATGACACCATTATAAATATATTTTTAAAACATGTACCGCTATTTTTGCTAATTTTTTAACTTGAGTTTTATTTTGACCTAAAACAGAGCTGGCAACCTTGGGGGTACTTTAATTTATAGGCTTATTTGCACCATTGCGTTCGTCATTTAAAATTAAGTCATGAACGCACCCAGGGTGGTCTTCAGAGCCCACAAGCCTAAGGAAATTTAGATAGTTTTCACATATTTCGTGATAAAAAATAAAATAGCATAAAATCCGATATTATGGGATCTCCAAGATATATTCCTGGGTGCGCTAAAAAACATAAAGTAAAAATCAAAATGTTAAAACTTAAAAAAATATATACCTATCTTCAAAAAATTGACGGGCTAATTTTACTATAAACGGAGCGCAACATCACATTTCAAGCAAAAATCAAATCAAGCTTACTAATTATGAGTTCTTGTGCAATTACGTTTTACTCCTGTACCCCATTTTGCTCCCCTTTCCCCTATAGGTACTTTTTTTTCTATGAATTATTGACGTTATCTAGTAAGTAAAATATACATTTTATTTCAATTAAAATAGTATTCCGGTATAATATTTTGTTTCCGGTAAATTGCGCATCCATCAAAAAGAAGAAGTAACGTTATGTAATGCTTCAACTAGTCCGACTGGTGTGTCAGTCATACTTTTTACGATGGCAAATAATAAATATAAAATGCTATCATCGTTTTACGCAATGTTAGGTTGTTTTCATTTTTTTTTATTAAACCTTGCAATTTCTTTTATACCTATATGTTAAAACAATTAAATTGGCTTAATGTAAAAAATCTTATTTTCTATAATGTTTGTATATTTAAATACAAAATTCAAAACAATCTACTACCAGAACAACTAAAAGATTTTGTTCTCTAAATTTCAAATTTCCATTCACATTATACAAGATACAAATACATTTAAATAATTCCTAAAAATGAAGTCCAAAAATCAATTTTTTGTAGAGTTTTGTCAAAATTCAATAAATTAAAAAACTCAATAAAAAATTTAAATAAATTAAACACATTTAAAAAAAGTTTTAAAAAATATTTATTTTCAATGCATTTTGTTTAATTTATAGTATTATTCATTTAGATATAGGTAGAATAAATTATTGTTTTACAGTTGAAAATATTTATATAGCTAACAATTAAATATTAGTTTAATTTCCCACATAGCACAAAAATCACATTAACGTTAAATTAACGTGAAAAAAAATAACAAAGTTTTTTTTTACTTGAAGAAGATAACTTAAAAACAAGGAGAAATCAAGCTATAAAAATGTACTTTTTACTGAAGTTTTTGGTGCTGTGTATATAACGTGTTTTTTACCCTCGTTATTTTCATGTACCAAATTCACACTTGAAAAGTCCTCCACAACATGTTCTAATACGCCACTAGATTAAGACTTCTCAAACCTACTAACTTTCTGCATCTTTTTTGGTCACGTTTTTTTAATAACATTTTTTTAACTAAAAAGAGACGCGAAAGGAAGTTATAAAAGTTCACTAGTTTAATACTACAACACTTCAAGATCATTTTAAAGATGGCGCTCAAGGCAAGACAAAATATCAAGCTAAACAAGATTTTTTAATATTAAACACTTTCACAGAATATTAATGTGTCTTTATCAGGTTAATAACAGATGCGTCGTGATCGTGAAGGTTCAGGAATCAGTTCCTTAAAAGGTTTTTGGAGTTTAGAGGCCAATTAATCACTATCTGATAAATTTCGTCAAAGTGAAAAATCCCGACAATAGGTGGCGCTGCCGCTAGTAAAATCTCAAAAATATTCAGCAGAAAAACCAGGCATGTCGCGTTTTAAAATTCGTGTAGAAAAGGCGTGAATCTAATGTGACTTTAACGTAAAAATCACTTGAAACTAACGTAAAAACATTGCTGTTTCAATTTTATAATGGCGTTATTACAACGCAGTTTTTAGCAATGTTATTTTTTATAACGTTAATGAATGACCTATTAAGCTTGTTTTCATATATGAAATAAACGTTTTTTTCTAGCAGCTTTTAAAATCAACGTTTTTTTTTCTCACGCCTTTTTTACGTGTTAAACACGTGATTGTGCTATGTGGTTACTTTACTACTGTTAAAATTGTAGCGTATTCTTGCTAAATAAAGTTTTAAAGTTAAAAGTTAAAGTTATAGGTACCTACTTTTAATTTTTATTAGAGATCATTAATATTTTTTTGAGACTTATCGAATAGTATTTACTTCCTAGGCCTTCTAAGAAACATCTCATTTATACGTTATTCATCATTATTTATTTTCTGTATTTACGCATTTTCTTTAAAATTAGTATTTTCTCAGTTAAAAGACACTAATTGAAAAACATTGTGCATACTCCAAAATAGCGGCGAAGTATTTGGCATTCTAAAACCGCAGATAACATTTTTGTAGGAAATTTTATTGTCTTTATGTTTTGTTACCTAAGGCACTGCAGTGCCACGTCAAGTTCGCGTAAACTGCTGTACCATCTTTTCTTGAAACAGTTCAGCCCATATTTGACCTATCTAAAACTCTACTTCGGAATGAGCTACGAAACTCAAATTTTGCAGTCGTAGATTCAATTCAATTCAATTCAACTAAGCTTTATTGTCCAAATTTTTACAAAAGATCATTGACAAAGCAACCTATAAACAGTTTAGAAAGAAAACAAGATAAAAAACTATTAAATCCAAATTGCAGGATTTCACAAACCCTAACACAATTTTTAACATAATAAAAATAAAAGAGAAAATAGTAAAAAATCAAATAAAAACGTCTAAAAGTTTTAAAATTTTTAAACACAAACAGTTTTCGTTGTTGAAAAATCTACATTTATACAATGTTAATTTAAAAAATAATAAATTCAATAAAACTTGTGCATTTAAGTCAAAACCTATACCTATAATATAGCCGATCAATACATAAAGAGCTCATTAGTACGGAGACATAGTTTGAAATAAAATAAAAGTTAAAATAAAATAAATTAAAATACAAAATAAAATTAAATGTCACTACAAATCCCTTAAGCTGACATGAACCAAAATTAAACATAAAATCAAAAAATCTAAAACGTCGCCGGCGCCGTCTTTTTAGACCCATCTTATATAATAATAGTCAGTTATGCATAAAATAGTAACGTACACAACATGTTCGTAAAGTAAAATAAAACAATACAAAATAAAAAATTTAAAGTTGCTATATGACAAAAATAACAAAGTTGTTTTTTTTTATTATTTAAATGTGCATATAACAATATGATAGTTACTTTCTAAATAATGACGAAGAAGAGAACAAATATTACACATATGTATAAAAAAATAAACAAGTCATAAAGCGCTTCACATACAAAACAGAGAGAAACAAAGTAAGTAAACAAATAAATAAAAAGAACCACGGCATTATTTATAAAACTCCTGCAAACTATAAAAGGCCCTGTCAATTAAAAATATTTTAAGAGCTTGACGAAATTTTTTTATAGTCCTCTATTATTTTTAGCTCCTACGGAAGTTTATTAAAAAATTTTACACTTTCATATATTACAGACTTTTTTGTTAAGGTTGATCTTGGGATAGGCACTGGCAAGTTGTTATGCCTTAAGTTGTAAGTCGTATTATTAGTCTCAGAAGTCCCAAATTTTTTGTGAATAAGGCAGGATGTTTCCAAGATAAAGATACCAGGCACAGTAAGGATCTGCTCCTGTTTAAAAAGATTTTTGCAACTCTATCTACACCCTGACACATATACCTAAGAGCTCTTTTTTGAAGAACAAAGACAGATTGAACTGCATTTTGTGTGGAGAATCCCCAGAACGCTATGCCATACCGAATATGAGATTCCAATAATGCATAATCAGTAGTTTTTGCTACGTCCTTACCAAGCTCATGTGCAATGCTTTTCCCGATATAGCATCCTTTTGATAATTTTTTGTTTAATAAGTCGGTTTTCATAGAGTTAAAACCCGTCCAAGTTTTATGGACGTCCATAAAGTAGTTACGAAATTTATTCAATGATTAAATTATTGTTGATTAACTTTTAAGCTACCTTTGAAATAGTTTTGCCGCTGACAATTTGGAAGTTAACGAAACTAAAATATTTAAATGTACAAAAAATGTTACTAATCATGCGGAACATTTGGGTCAAATCTAGTGTCAGTCGGTCAATCAATAGAAAAGCAAGGCGTAAAATTTAATAACCTAAAATTTTTATACGGCTCTTCACGGTGCCATGCCGTGGATAAAAGTATAATTTTAGTTATTTAGAGTAGTTAATTTAATTTAAAATCGGATTTATCAAAGATACCAGATTCTTAGTCTCCACTAAATACAGAAAAACAAATAATAACAAAAATATTTCATGTAAAAAAAAGCCAAGTACGCGAAAATGGTATTACGTAAAAGAATTGAGATAAAAGTAAAGACTTTAGAAGTTCTCGAATAAACATTTCAAAATTGTTTTTTTAAACTTTGCTATTATAGCCAAACTTCTTTATGTTGAATTTAGTACTGTGCCTAAGAGTAATTTGCAGCCGCCATAGCCAAGTTTAGAAAAACATTTCTAAACTACTAAGAATCTTTCATTTTGAAATTGGTATTCGCGAACTTGGCTTTACTTTTATTTCAATTCTTTTTACATAATACCATTTTCGCATACTTGGCTTTTTTATACATGAAATGTTTTTGTTATGATTTCACTTCTTTTCTAAAGGAATTAGATATTATTTAATTTTTAAAGTAGTAAAATATGCGGAATATTGTTCAAAACTTTTGCAAAGCCTTTTAAAAATTTTGAAGTTTTTTAATTTTTCCCCATGGTTTTATAATAGTTCCTATCAGTCTTTCAAAGCTTAGCTCTCTAGCGTCTCTGGAAGTGAGTAATGTTACTTTTAAATTATTCTACATTTATGGGGCAGAGAAATAAATTATGATTTTAGGGTTTTTAAATTTTTCCTATAGTTTTATCATAGTTCCTATCAATCTGCCAAGCACAGCTCTCTAGCGTTTCGGGAAGTGGTTAATGTTACTTTTACATAACTTTACATATATATTATTTCAGATAGCGGGAGTAAATTAGAATTTTGGGTTTTTTTTTTGGATTTTTTCCATGGGAATGGGCATAATTTCTCAGCTTGCCAAATTTCAGCTTTGTAGCATGTCTGGAAGTACAGTAGAGTTTTGATGATCTATACATGAGTGAGTGAGTGAGTGGCAATTTTGACGTTTTTTATAATTTGGTAACTACTTACTGCTTTGTGGATGTCCATGAAACTTGAACCGAACCGAACCGAACGACGTGCAATTTTTGAGCGCGAACATGGCGAAGCACTGCCGTGCCCTCAGATTTGACTTTTTTCTTAGACATAAAATCGCTTTAAACCTCTAGGATAAAATAAAATAAAAATCAGCTTATTAATTTAATGTTAATTTTGTATGTCTCCCTTCTGCTCCGTATCAAAATAAAAAGATAGACATATAACATTAAAACCAAATTTGTGTCTAAAAGATGGGTAAATATGACAACGGCGAAAACATACAATGCGAATTTTTTATATCATTTTGCCTACAAAAGAGGGGAATCATATAGACTGAAAATTTAAAATTTGTACATTTTTAAATTAGAATTTTTTTAAAAAATATATTTTAATTTTTTTCTAAATTTTAAAAAGCGAAAACTTTATAAGTTATCCGAATATTTAAAACTTTTAAATTGGAAGAATTTTTAAACATTTTATAAAATTTTATGTATTTTTTAAACATTTGAAAATTTTTGGAATTTTTCAAATTATAAATAAATCTTGTCAAGGACGTCCAACCCGCAACGCCGCCGTGACATCAAGAGGACCAAACTTTGTTTTGAAAAAATATATGTTACCTATATCCACCGGGTGATTGACCATACTTCCCTCAAGAGCCATCTCCGTATAATATTGTCAGGAATGCAAATAACCCCTGACTGTGCCACTGTACAAAACCATCTTGGAAAAGCGACAAACACAATTATGGTTCTGTTAAGATGAGAAAGTGGTTCCGCCTCCCTCCAAAATAGTAAACATTTGGTTGCCGCCTACCACACAGCAGATGGTTATGGCGAGAAAAACTATTGAAAAGTCTAGAGTGGGAGTCGTAATGGTTGAGCGTGGGGATACAGCAAGTAGCGAGAGGGTTTTCCCTTTAAAGTGATTGGACATGGAAAAACTGTGAGATAAAAAGATGTTGTCTATAAAATGTATTTTATCTCTGTTTTTGTTTAGCTTATCTTGTTTAGCTCATTAGCTAGAATGTAAAGTAAATTTTAGGATTATCAGCAACGCCACTGACTTGGTTCCTCCAAGCTCTTCAAAGAGGGGATAATGGATTATTTAGGTCCAACCAACCCTTTATAAAAACCCAAACTTTGAGAAGACAAGTCGGTAGTTACATTCTAAGTTTTGTTGAATTTAACTAAAACCTCTAAAATTAATTGTCAGTAAAGAAACATAAGATTTTTATATTTAAAGAATATTTTGAAGTTTGTTGGTAAGTTAAAGTTTTATTTTAATATTTTGGGTCTTGTTTGTTTTATAGGTCATAAGAAAAGTCTTGTAACAATTTCCAAATTGCAACAGAGTTTTATTTTGTATTCAATAAAGTTTGTAACGTTTTTAAAACTGATTCATATTTATTTTATTCACATAAGAGATCTACTACGGTACCCTCGTTTAAGGGTTCGATTTAAAATAAAATCCTACCCGACAAGTTGGTGGAGGTGATAGTAACGTGTATATTGGAGGATTTTCCGGATTTTTTTTTATAATCGGTAGAGCCACTTTATCTCATGCAATGCGACTAGTACTTACACGTAAATTTAGCAATTGAGTGTTTTTTTATTTAATTTTTTCCTATGGTTTTATCATAGTTCCTATCAGCCTTCGAAACCTCAGCTCTCTAGCGTTCCTGGAAGGGGGCAATGTTACTTTTACATGACTTTATATTTTATAGATGACGAAAGTAAATTAAAATTTCGGTAATTTTTTTCTGTAGTTTTATTATAGTTCCTATCGGTCTTCCACAGCTCAGCTCTCTTGCGTTTCTGGAAGTTGGCATGTTACTTTTCCATAAGTTTACATTTATAGGGGAGGGAAGCAAACTAAAACTTTGGGGTTTTTACATTTTTTCCTGTAGTTTTACTTTTACATAACTTTACATGTATAGGGGAGGGGAATAAATTAGACTTTTGGAGTTTTTTCCAAGATTTTGATGATTAACTATTAATGATTTTTTCCTCGATCGATATATCGCACCCCCGCTAAAAAATAGTCACAACTCAAAAAACATTGTTTTGAGAAAATCGCTGTTAAAGAATTTAGTTCATTAGAGAGATTTATTTTTCACTTACATGACAAATTACGAGCTAACATGTTATTTTATATCAACAGGAACCTATTAACTCAATGTTGGTTCAATTGGTGCAGTACGTTTCTCAGAAAAAAAGATTTTTGTCGTTTTTAGTTAAAAAAAAGACAAAACCCCGATATTGTGACACTTTTTTAGAACAAGGTATCATGACGTTGTAAATCAGGATGTCACGCAGGATGGTAAATAATATAAAAAAAGAAAACAAATAAAGAAGAAACTTTGTATTTATTTTTACAACTAGTTATAAAATGCTGAATAACAACTGGGAATGTGATTATTCTCTAATAAATTTAAAAGCTTGTTTTCTTATTCTCCTTAATTCTAAATACACTGAACAATTCGAAAAAACAGGCACAACACAAAAAAGAACAGTATTTTACTTGTTATATGGGTCAGATTTAACCAATAGTTCACACGAAAACCTTCACAACTCGAAATGTGACTTTTTTCAGTATGAAACTCCACGTTCACGCTGTTATAAAGTCAAAAGTGACACTGTAAAAGAACGCATCCTCAGCTAAACTGGACAAAATAAAAGAGTCACATCGCCATTTCGCGGTGAATTGTCGAAACATAAATGTGACGCTTTTATGGAAGAAAGTACAAGTTATTTCCATGATGGCGGCAGGTTTATCTCAATAAGGGCGATTTTTAAGTTGTGACTCTTTTTCAGCGGGTAAACTCTTGTTGTAGTTTCTCTCGTATTTTGGTAGATGGCGCTTCTAGCGAAATGGACGCTTGGTCTTCTCACTATAAACGTTTTTTTCTCACCCGATTAGCCATGAAAACTTTTTAAATTCAAGGGTACTAAAATTTACGATTGATTTTTTGCTGTTGATAATAAGTAAGCCTATGATTCTTCCGAGTAGGTCTGTAACTATTTATAGTAGATAAATTTTCCACGCAAATATCTTAAGTCATCTTAAAATATTTGTAAATACTTAACTGAACAAGCGAAAGTCCATGTTCGACACGAGAGTGCAAGCGGTTTACCGTTTATGGATTAGGAGGCTTGTCAAATGTAAAGAGCAGCCGACATGACCTGTTTAACATTTAAATTAAGTACCTACCTACTTAAATAAATGCCTTTATTGCAACTTTAGCAATATTACACAAAGTAGGCTAAAAGTAATTCCAATCGACAGGCTGGTTTGTTTTCTTTAAGATTTAAAATGCAATGATTCTAAATCTAAATCAATCAAAGTAACGAAAGTAACTTTTTCAGGATGGCCACCCTTCTATGGCTACATAATACATCTGAGAAAAGCAAGGCCGTATCTAGAAGTGAACAAAGGGAAACAATCCCTTCCAAAATAGTTGATAAAGTGTGTTAAAAAAAATTTTAAATTTAAAAAACACCCAACTGCTAAATTTACTTGTAAGTACTAGTCGCAGTTGAGTACAAAATTGATGAGCATACCTATACTGCCGTCCTTAGTAAGACCCACCTATCTACATTTTCACTTATTTTGGAAAAGCGAGTTTAAAGTTTAAATGCTTGCCAAGAGTTACATAGTAATAAATTTTTTTTGTTGGTAAATGTTGATGGGTTTCTAGTAGCAATATCTAAGTAATAAAACAAAAAAAAAGTTACACATTATTACCTATTTAAAGCCATTTTCGGTCCTAACTCATTTTTTATTTGTTTGCAGATAGATGGGTCTTACTTAGGACGGCAGTATAATGTTAGGAATGCTTCAACTTTTAGTTTTGATGCCCAAAGCGCACTTACGAAATTATTTAGTTTTGTATTTTTATGAAGAAGGTTATTGGGTAATTATGTACCCAATAAAGAAATTCAAGGATAATATAATAATAATATATAATATATATATTATATATATATATATATATATATATATATATATATATATATATATATATATATATATATATATATATATTATATAAAGAAAAGGTTTTTTTAACTTTCGTGATCAAAACATTTAACTTAAATTTATTTGGACTAAAAGCAAGAGTTATTTTTATACCGAAAACATTTGTAGTGAGAACAATAATTAATAGTTAAAAGTGCAGTTTAGTCATCTGATTTTAATAACTTTTTAAATACCACCTAGGAAGACAAAACTAATAAACTATTTATGAACTCTAACCTCACACCAAAGAAATTTAATTAAACTTACTTTTAGTTGAATGTTTTTCACACTTAAATGGAGTCCCGTTTTTTCAGAAAACCGAAAACCAAATCAATATTTTAAACTGCGCATTCGCTACCGTACTTTTTCTTCTCACATAAAATTATCTCCCTCTCAGCTGTGGTCGAGCATGTGTGAAGTAAGTAACAGGAAGATAATTTTATGTGATAAGAAAGAGAGAGGTGCGCATGTGCAGTTAAAAAAATGGTTTGCATTACAGGATATAGCCGCTAGTTATTTTGTGTGCCTGCAAAAAACAAGCTCAAGTTGGTTGACTGCACAAAAATTGCAATTTTATGCTAATCGTTGTACGTTCTATAAAAATCGACAATCAACAATCTTCGAAAAAAACCAACTTTAGCTGATTATTTCTAATTTATACTTTCCTTTTAATTCAAAATAGGTAAGAATTTAAACCGCCACGTAAATCTATATAAACAGGGACTTAAAAAGCAAATGTTTTATGATTTTTATTAAGTTTAGGTACCTATGTAAACAAAAATTTACCGATTGATTATTGGATAACATATTCTAACTTAAAAAAAACTTTTTTTCAAACATTTATATACATATGTGCATATAGGCACACAGACAGACATGCATACATACATATCTAGAGGTTATACTAACAACCTAGAATCAAATTGTATAGAAAAACATTATTAATGATAAGATCTCAAAAAAAAAAAATCAATGAAAACAACACCTTTTCTCACATAGGATGGTAAACATATTCTATTACAGGTACTTGTATAGCAATCCAAAACGTAAGCCGAACTCAAAAACAAAATATTCTTTTGATTTTTATTAGTTACCATTTTACTTATGTACCTACTTCAAAATTACAAGTTATAAAAGTACTGGCAACATTGTTGCGAATTTGAAAGAAACCCCCAGTATAATGCTTTTTGTGTGTGATGAAGTTTAGGATTTCTATACGGGGTCTACCTTTAGTTGAATGTTTTTGGTACCCAACTTCGACTAGTAGTAAAGTAAATTTCGCAGTTGGGTGTTTTTTCATTAAAAATTATTTTTATTTCCAACTTTTAGGTTTAATTCTTATTGGGCCGTATAAAAAGCACTATGCTTTTACAATTCATTTAGCTTTACCCAAAAAGTACGTGTAGATTTTCTACGGACACGAACAGTGTTACCTTCCATTGAGTGAAGGTGGGGGAGGAGAGAGAGAGTAGGGAATTAGTAAAATGGTGTCGAAAAAAATCTTAAAGCGTGTGCCGAAAGAATTTTTGAAATCGCTTTAAATTTGTGAAAGTACAACTATTACTAATAAGGAGGGTGGGGAGAAGAGAGGGAGAGGAAGGGGGAAACTAGTAAAATGATATTGGAGAAAAAGTCTTAAAGCATGTGCAGAAAGAATTTTTGAAATCGCTCTATATTTGTGAAAGGTAGAAAGGTATAGCTACAACTATTACTAATAAGGAGGGAGGTGAAAAGAGAGGAAGGGGGAAACGAGTAAAAGGAGGGAATTAATAAAATGGTGTCGAAAGAAATCTTAAAGCGTGTGCCGAAAGAATTTTTGAAATCGCTTTAAATTTGTGAAAGTTAGAGCTATAACTATTACTAATAAGGATGGCGTGGAGGAAATAGGGTGAGGCGGGGGGGGACTAGTAAAATGATGTTGAAAAAAAAATCTGAAAGCGTATGCAGAAAGAATTTTTGAAATCGCTCTATATTTGTTAAAATTATGCGAAAATGGTTTTTGAATAGGGTGGGAGAATGACATGAGGGGGAATGGGTAGGAGCAAGGAGGCCTACAAAGTAACTACAGCAAATTAGAGGATATTTGCAATGAGTGAAAGGAATTTCAGTAAAATCGCCTAAAATTTAGAAAAGTTGTATGCCTTAAAGCCTACATCATGTGACAAAATGGCGTCTGAAGACCGCCATGTTGATTCCTGTTTAGAAAAATATAGTCTATAGCGCCTTCGGGATCAGTAGCAATTCAACGACACCTTTTTTGTCAAAATCGGTTTAGCTTTAGATAGGTCACTTGTGTCAACCTGCAACAAAAAAGAATTTATTTCTTATTGCCCCATTACGATGTAATAAGAAACAATTCCATTCTGAACTGAACTTGTTTATGACAGGCAAAATTCAAAGCAATGTAAAGAAAGTCTTGCATTTGAGAACAAACTTATTAAAACTTAAATCAGACAAAAAAAATATTTCCTTCAGACAAAAAAAAAATTATCTGAAATTTTAAAAAAGAGCACAAAATTGTTAAAAGTTTATTAATATTGTAGCAGAAGAATTTCAAAGGTTTTTTTCAAATATTTCAAATAACAAAAGACAAAATGCAAGAGTAGCTTATTCCCCCATCTCCCCCTATGTGAAATAAACGGATTCCGCTCAACAGTGCAGTGACCTGTGCCAGCGCCAGCAAATGGCGCGGAATACAGTAGAAGCCCGGCAAAACATACGTCAAAATTCCTATGTTAATCGCCCGTGAGTTTGCGGCGTTCCGCGGACGCCGTTAACTACATGTGACGTTGAAATGTCAATAGTGTCAAATAGCGTTAGTCGTCGGCCATTTTTGATATGACCAAAAACTAACTAAATCTATTTATTGAAAAATCATTGTTTTTATGTCATATGTTTACATGGTGGTTTCATGTGCATATATTCAAATATGTATAGACAATCCTGCTAATGTTCAGTCTACTATTATTAAAGAACAATTTTTCCTAGCGTAACAAAAAACTAAAATGACACGCAATAAACTACTATATAAGTAGCAAATAACTGTGTAATTGTCTTTTTGTGAAAAAGAATGCGGGAAATATCTTTTTGAATGCTTCACTGGCCTTTTGGCAAATGCTCACGTGTCTGCAATTTCATCTCTGCAGAAAAACATCATTCTTTTAAAATTGTTATTGACGTTATGGCTTGTTAATAGGTTCGTTTTTAAAAGAAAATCATTATAAATGTGAATTATTGGGAGTGAGAATGTTCATAATTAATTATGCCAAATATTAAAACATATACCCAGTTTGCAGCTTTTTGTTACAAATTTACTAGATGGCTATAAATCTGCCCTCCTTAGTTAAAAAGTCCTAACTCAATTTTTTTTTCGTTTTCGCCTTATCTGCAAATACCAGTAAACCTATACCATATCCATCTATTCTTCTAAGCAGTGGCGGCTGCTAAAGGGACTATAGGCACCATTCAATTGGCACCTAATATCAGTCTTGCCTAGCATAGAAAATCCTATGCAAAATGTGGTTATTTAAATAAGTAGCACTTACATTGTGTCTTTAACTTTTCACTAAAACGCTTGATATCACACATTCCTTTTGCCACCCACGCAGGGTCACTTCGTGGATTATTCATAATAAGACAAATAAAGCAAAAAAAAAGCATTTCGTTTTTCACAACCGCACAACCAGTTTTCAGCAAACTTTAAATTTTTTATTACTTGCACTAAAATTTTGGTTAATTTTTAGGGTTTTTAGGTCCGGTTTATGTGGCCATAAACATTTTATTTGTAATCAAAGTTCATGTGTCAACGTATTTGAATTTGCACAATTAATTATGTAATCGAAGGAATTTATTTCCATTTTATAAACAAACGATAACAAAAACAATGACACGCGACTGGTAATGCTTTTTACCACTGAAATACCCCAAATCAAAACAAACTCATACGTCTTCACTAAGGATAGAACCGGCAACGTGTAGAAGGGCAACGGACGTTTACGCACGATACTGATGGCCGACTTCAACTAAAACAAACATTCCTCCCGCCCCCGCTCGAGAATATCCACCCATATCCCGCTGAAAAACGGATGAAATTGAAACCTTGCCCCGCACGGCGCTGCCGGCTTGTAATTATATACGCTAAAAAAGTTCACACCAAGATATAACTTTTTTTTAAATAAATCAATTAAAAGTACTGTTTGTTGTCCTAGTTTTGGGAAGGCACTACCCCGTTGCCCTCCCTGTACCAACCGCCACTGCCTGGCAGGTGGAAAAAGACAAAAAGTTTGGAAAATTTGGCGTACATCAAGAACTTGGTCATGTCGTTCTAAGGGCCGGTTTATCAATGGAGGGTTACCCCTCGAGTTAGAGATAGCCCTGGGTTAAAGTTGTCAAAAGTGTTTATCCATCCAAGGTTAAATGCAAACTCGAGGGTTAACCCTAGCCTAACTTGACCCGCGCTCGAACGGCAGGGTAGCGTATTTAGCTCTGGGTTAACGTCAATATTTCCAATTATTTCGAAGTGTTTTGTTTTTTTTTTGGTTGATTTTTCTCAAAAGCATAACATTCAACTTGTGTACCGCAATTTTAGTGTTAAATAGGATGCTCCGAAAATTTTAAAACACCAGCGGTGATACTTTTTATGGTGTGAGGCTGAGATGACGGAATTCTCCACAGACATCGAGATTTTTGCCATGGGAGCAGTCTAACAAGCAAGCCAAAAATAAATATTCTTTTTTCTATGAGCAAGATCATGTTTAATAGAAAAGCACCCAATAAATATCCCACCTGCCAACTAGAGCTATACCTAATATGTGTAGGTACCGAGTCACAATATAGACCCACTGGCGGTCGCAGCGGAAGGGCTGCAAGGCCCACTCACATATGTCTTCCTCAATATGTGTACCAGTTTTATTATAATTACTAATTTATGTATATAATTTTAAAACTTTTAATATATATTTAAAAATGCAAAATAAAAAGTGAATGTATATTTTACACACTGAGTTTTTTAAATTTTTATTTGGCGGCCCCTGAAAAATGACTAGTTATACAACAGCATTTTAGGAATCAGAAATAATCAACAATTAAGTTTATATATATAGTACGTAACATCAAAATAAAATTCTTAAATTATTGCAACATGCTAGAGCACTTTTATATTTCAAAAAATATGCTACAGAATAAAGAATATATCACATCAAGGTTTTTAAACACTTTTTGGTCACCCAGGAAGCCTCTGCTTGCTCTGCACAGGGGGGTGTCAGTCATTCCGGGATAACATGTTGATGTGTCAGAAACTAGTACCATTATTTCTTGTTGATGTGCCTTATTGATATTTCTTTATTAAAATGTAGAAGTTTGTTTGGTTTCCTTGTAAAGACATGACCTGTAACAAAAATAAAATAGGTGTATTAGTTTAAAAATAAACTTAAAAAATGCAGAATTATGAAAGAAATTAATCCATTTGCTTTTAACTTATTTTATCTCTTAAATTATCTAGCTTTAATAGGTAGATAGGTACCTATAGATGCATTTTTATTTTAGACTATAGTTAGTAGTTAAGTACAACAGAAATAATTTACAAAGTTGGAACTACATGCTAATTTTAATGTAGCTAAATTATTTTCATCATACATATAGTAGATACTTACTGGCTAGAGAACAATAACTGAAGAAAAGTTTTTTCCAAATAATATTTTTTAACAAAACACCCGAAACCAACAATACAAAAAAACATATGATTATAACCACAAAATGTCAAAAATTCCACAGACTATTAATCAAGAAGGGAAAACTTAGATGGTCGATTGTCACCAGCATTGCGAGTTTCGGAGCTCTGGGTTAAAATCGCGTGGATAAATACTTTTCTCTTTAACTCGAGGGTAACCTCAAGGTCAGAGTTGGCCCAGGGCTAGCTAACACGAAGAGATACCCCGCCATTGATAAACCGGCCCTAAGAAGCTTTTAGTAAAGCTCACAATGAATAAAGAGGGATGGAAACGCAAGATCATTAGTACCTAGTAAGCCTTGCAAATCTAAAATGCTTTTCTCTCACATGCATGCGCATAAAAGTGTCAACGCTAAAATGCCAAGCGGCATTGGCAGTTATAAAAATCCGGTGAACATTTTACGGCAGTCTGTAGATGCCGCTCCGCTCTCTGAAATATTATGATGACCACATATTCTATGATGTCGTTCGACAAGGAAATGGCATTAACTTTGTCGGTACGGTACTGTCTGACCACGTTTTTAAATAAAAGTACTTCTGCAGAGCAGGGGCGTGCGATCTATGGGCGGACGCAGCATTAAATTTAGAAGGAGGCAAAAGCAAAAAGGAAAAAATAAGTAAGTATTTATTGCAATAAAGAACAAAATAACGAAAAAACGAACATACATATAGTTCTTGCAATACCCCAAGTCCCTTTGCTATCCTTTTTTATTTTTCTGCTATAAAGAAGACAGAAAATAGCATCGAAAATCATTGTTGGCCCCAGATTGCAGTTGGCAGTTGCAAGCCTGTCTGTCTATCAGAGTTTAAATTGACAATGAAAGTAAACTTTCAAAACAAAAAATTTAGTAGTAAAAATATTTTGAAAAATAAATATTTTGAAGTATTAACATAGTCTCAGAAAAATAGTCGCGCTTGCACGCTTTTTTCGATCTTCAGTCCCATCCGTAATAACTACACAGCAAAATTCAAGAAACACAGTAATTGGTAATTACAAAAAGTATGAAGACTTTCGGATGCCCTTCAAAACAACGTTTAAAAAACTAATTCAAAAAGTTTGTAAAACTATTGTTTAAAAAGATAAAACGCATTGTTAGAATTAATGATCCATTGCGACAAACTAATTTTGGAAGACTAATAAAATGAAACAGATACTTGATGTCGTTCCTCTCGTCATATCTGACGATGGCAATTCATGAGATGTTCTTTTTTGGATCGTTTTTTAGTTAGATTTGAGATTTTCGGTTATTTGGTTAGTTTTATTTTATTTTAAGAAAATAGGTTTACAAAACCATACAAATAAAGCTTAATATAAGTATTTTTATGTTTTGATTTGAACTTAATTCCTATGAGCTGTTCAACTGCAACATTTTAAATTTACTAATTAGTAATAGCCTCAATATAGCTATTTTTAAAAGAAAGAGTCTGTATCTATGTCTCAATACTGTTTTTATTGAAATTCCCAAAGTCTTTGCAGTTAAATCAGTTTGGAACTTTTTTATACTTTTTAAAAGATCCATGTGTCAATCACAAAAAATATGAGATTTTCGTATGAACACCTTTTTTATAAAAAATCATAGTAAAAGTCTGTTTTAATTTACCCTAAATAAAAAATATAAATGCTTCTTAAATACTTATTATAACAAAGAAAAAAGGAAAGGACTCTGTACTACATTAACATGAGTCGAGCTAAAGGTTATTTGTGGAAACTACAAATAATATTAATTTAAATTTTATTAAGTCTTTATGCTTAGGTAATCATATTAAAAACTATAATATAAATAGGGCCTAATCCTATTGAATCATAATTTTTACCAAAACAAATTGAAAAGCTTGGCATAACTCCAGCTCGACATACATTGTAGAAAATAACATTTGTGAAAAAATAAAATAATTAATTTATCGTTTGTTCATGGTTTGTAGCTCTACGGTCAGTCGCACTGAAAATCTTCCAGAAACTTTGGCGGCAGGGAACCCAAATTGTTCATAAATTTTTCACTACATAAAATCATATTGGGATAGAAACTTTTTTCAAAAAATTATTCCAAATCAGAATCAGAATTTAAATAAAAAATAAGGGATAATCTTTCAAAGTCAAAAATTTCAAAAGAATTGATAGTTTAAACACCTATCCACCACCCTTATTATAAAGGGTGGTGACCGATTATATTAACCTTAAGGTAACTAATAATACGTTTTAAAGCATCCATTATCAGTTACCTTAGGAACCTGTGGTTTAAAACTGAATTAAGAATACACGTGCGTTTTGTTACCAGAATTACGGGGTGATTGAACAAAAGGACTAGCCTTATTGCAAATACAGATAATTTCCATTAACCGATCCCAGTAAGACGAAAATGTCTGAGATTCTCAGCAAATCTACTTAAAACCTCTTCTTCTACTTATTAATTAATACTGTAATATAGAACCATTGTGGATCTTAACCAAGAGAATGGCGTACTCAAAGATCGTTTTACTGTACTTGTTGTACAACATGGCAATTAATGGTAGCAAAATATGTAGAGCAGTTTTTATTGATTAAAAAAAAAAATCCGCTTGCTTTACAACTTCTGCTACTTTCAAACTTTTTAATTCCTCCTTTGTTATTGTTTTTGTTTCTTCACAAGTTGTTCTTAAATTCACTGATTGACAAGTCCAGCATAACAAACGGATGTAGTGCCAATAGTTCAAAAGTTGATAGGTTTTTATCGAAAAAGCGATGCTCCAAAGGCATTATCAGAGAGTCCAAATAGGATATTAATAAACATCTTTTTCATTAGTTTGCTGAGTTATTTGCTGTAACGTTCATACGATTTTGCTGTCGCCCAACTACCCTTGGCACCTGTAAATCTATTCCAAGGTTTTCGGCATATGTGCTGGCTTCAGCTAAGATTGTGATCATGACCAAAGAAGATATATCAACTCATGACTTCGTCCCCAGATTCGCAATGATGTTTAATTAGATCAAATACTCTTTTAGTTTGATTTCCACATTGCAATAAATTTAAACTTTTACATTGCAAGATATTGGCCAAAGGTTCCAAAAGCAGAGAAATAATAAATACCGGCTTTGTTGAAGCACTCTAAAGCTGAAATAACATATTTCTAGTTGCAGAATTGCCGTCTTCTGATAGTTTTTAAGGCCTTCAAAGATGCCCAAAAAGTTGTCTTTAAATACTGCAATACTTTTGTTTCCCACAAAGAAGAGGAATATTTGGAACATACGAGAGAGTATTTTGTATTTCTGGAACGGCAAATGCCACTCCCTGTCCCTCGCTGCGTACGCCCATGGTGTGATCCATGTAAGCAGTTGGAGCATTCATTGATTTTGATACTGCAGATAACAGTATTTTATGATAAAATCTGGCCAAAATTTCAAATATTAGCGTATAAAAACAATTTTTTTTTGGTTTATAGATAAAAAATGTAAAATAAAAGACGTGTCCATTTTTTTGCATCTATCACAAGAATCGGGTACACTATTCCACTGAATTTCGATGATTTTGTAGCAGACTTATTGCTATACTTAGCATTGCAGACTTTGCTAAAAATGAAAAGTTTCTAAGATTTTTGATTCAAGTGATAATTTTTATTTTTCTTATAAATGTGTCAGAGGCAAGTATGTGTAATATAATCAATTTATAAAAAGTACCCTCAGATACTTAACAACTTGGTAACATTTAACAAATTGTTTAAATAAATATACATAAGTTACCTTTTTTCAATTATAAGTACAAAAAATAATTAAAGTTTTGTTGTACTTCAGGGTTCATCCGAACTCAACTTCTTATTTGTTTTCAGAAAGATGCAAAATTATAATGGTACGTTTTTTTTTTAATTTCCTACTTAGGATCGTACTGCTTTTGACTTAAAAATATACTAATTTTTTAATTATTTTTATTAAAAGATACCGTTTGCGATGTATATCTTGTTAACAAAAAATTATCTTCTTTACATAATTTCAAAACTGGGTTTTGAGAGTGTAAAATGTGCTATTTTGACTCTCTGTTTTTACTGTCTGATAACAGTCAACAAAGTCGACCTGGAACGCAAACTGGATTTTTCGTACGGTTTTATGGCTGTCGAGCGGGTTGATGGAACGAAGCTAGTAAAACTAAAAACGCTTTCTTCGCATCTTACAATATTCGTACATTCGTACCCACCGCAGCCAACGAGAAAGACCGGCCAAGGCGCGTTATAAGCAAGTCGGCGGTCACGTGATCTTAGGAGTCCCTGGATTCTTATTGTATTGCTTAATATATTATATGTTTTTACACAATTTAAATAAATTAACAAAAAATTTTTGTTCTTTTATAGGCAAAAGTTGAAAAAAATATTTTGCTGATATATGTGTTTATTATGGATAAAAGAACTGAATCTATAAAATAAAAAAATTATACAAAATTTGCACTATCTTCAGGTACATACATTAGGTACATAATATCGTTAGTAACTTCAAATCTATACAAGTCTTTCAAAATTAGACATATCAAACCTAAGCATTTAGTTTTTTAATTTTTCTTTGAGTGGCATCATCTTTGTCTGAGTTCTTATTCAAAGATTTATTAGTAGACACTAAATCATTGTGCTTTTTAATAAAATTATTTTAAAAAACTTTACATGCCCTTAAACTAATTCTTTCAAGCTTGACAATAGTTTTTCTCCACAAAAACACTCGCTAGAGTTATCTGAAGAAAAATTTTCAATATAAAACATTTCACAATAATTTATTAAAAAGAAACAAGTGATTTTGTGAATAAGTGAGATGGTTTTCACATTCAATGAACTGATTGTAGTGGTCGTTAATAATTTTTTGAAAAATATCCCTGCACAAAGTTTAATATATATTTCATTAAAGTGTAAGTTAACTACCAACTCATGTTCTTTTAAAAGCTGTATCTTACTTTTTAAATATTTCACACTACCAGAGAGATTACTATCACGGATCACCTTTTGTTAAGGTGATCCGTGTTACTATCTGTTAACAATATTTCACAAATCAGTTTTTCAATATTGCGAGGGTGCGGAAGACATATTACCTTAGAATTGTAAATTGACGTGTATGTACTGGATGACTGGATAAACAAAGATGAAGCCAACATTAAAGTGTAACCACAATATCTTCGATTCTCAGGTTACCTTTTCAAGAGACCTAATTGTTCAATAAGAAATGACAAATGAACACATTTTTCACTTTCACTATCGAAAATGTCACTAAGGATGTCTATTACTTGATCAATCTTATCGAAGTCTTATCTTTTACCACTTCTTTCCCGTTTGCACCATATTAGGTTTCAGTTTTATAGTTGGACCGACAAGGAACAACACTAATTACACGTTCGCAGCATTGTTTATCTTATAGGTATGTTCTTTATAATTTACTCATTAGCCATTAATTATTTTAACGCAGCCCACTACAGTCTTTTTCGTGGGCTGCGTTATTTTAATAACTTTGATAAAATTCACATAAAATTCGTGCCCGAATTAAAAAAAAATCGACGTAAACAAACATACCAAATTTGAAAACACACATGTTTTATAACGACAGCGGGCCGTGAGGCGTTTTTTTGTGAGCCTCCTACGGTCACGTGTATTTCCGAGCCCGGGCCGGTCTTTCTCGTGGGCTGCGGTACCCACACAGAAATATGAGAAATGTTTTGGCCGGGCCTTCAATCGTGTTGCATAAGGCACTAACGGCCAATAAATGGGAAAATAACTAAAGTTTATATCGGTTTGTGTCAAAACTAGAAAGTTAGCACTGTTTTAAAACAAAATATGTGACTTTAACGGCAACTTATAACTTTTACATTTGTTTTATCTCCTGCCCATAACAAAATATGCAAAGCCGATACGTTCGAATTCGGTTTGGTTGTTCCATTAACTTAACTTGTGTGTCAAAATTATTTAGGTAGGGGAGGGTGGGGCAAGAATGGTCCCTAAGCTTTTAGTAGGAGTGATGATAAACTGTAAGGGCCCTGCAACACACTAAAATTTGAGTTAAATTTTGACGAGGAATCAGTTCCAAAAAGGAAACCGTAGTATGTACACACATGTATTTCTTGGAGCGAAATTTCGTTTTTCTATTGTGTTTTGATGTAAGAAATAAGGTGAGTTCTGATATTTTTTTATTAGTCATTATTACCGTTTTTTATTGCCACACACAGGCTAGATCATTTGAGCTATACAGGGTTTATTTGTGTATTTTTTTAAATATTGTTTTTGTTTCTAAATAAAAGGAAAAAAGAAATATAGTATAACAATCTCTCTTGTATGACCAACGTGTTTATTTTAAGAATTTCCTGGAGGAGTCTTTAGAAGACCGTTGAAGATTTTTATTTATTTATTTCGTGTACAGGGTGTCCCAAATTTGGCACTTTTAGGGGATTTAAGGTACTTCCAGGGGAGACAGAGAAAAACTGACCACGCATTGCGAGGCTCAAATTTCAAGAGAAGACTTACAGTGAAAACCGCATTTTGAAATATCGTCTCGTCTTTGAGCTACGGAGGCTTTTTGAAAAGTCTGCATTTTGGAAGGGGGTCTATAACTTCGTTATTAGTGGAAATTTTGATTTAGAGTAAATTGCAGTTTTATAGACTTTGACACGAGGAATTCACCCGCTAAATTAAAATTTAACTGTCACTTTTATTTTTTGAGATATGACATAAAGTTGTATTTTTTCTTATGGAATGGCCTACATTTTATTTAATTTTCGAATTCGTCATTGAATTCTTATCAAAATGATGTATCATATGTCGTAGTTTCATTGAGCGGTTTCGGAGATAATTAAAGCTTTTTATTTTTGTCTACATGCGTTGAATGACGTCATGCGCCATTGACATGAAAGCCTTGCGGTCAAATCCTACTGTTAACTACTCCTATAGTTTTGTTGTGTGATACTATGTAAATCAAGTTGGCCTTGCGTCTCGGCGTTTTGTCAGTTCTTTCAATTTTTTAAACAATTTGACATTACGCTTTGATATGAAATTATTTTGCAGCTGAATTATAATTTTCCAAACTAGGCTTACTATATTTTTGACTGTGTAAAATAATAAAAACACTGGAATGCCTTGACCTGCCTCAGCAAGAAATCATAGCGCACTAGAAATAAGTAAAAAAGCTGAATATCTCCTAAACTGCTCAATCAAACTATGACATATCATACATCATTTTGAAAAGAATTCAATGGCAAATTCAAAAATTAATTAAAATATAGCCCATTCCATAAGAAAAAATGCAACTTTATGTCATATCTCAAAAACTAAAAGTGACAGTTAAAATTTAATTTAGAGGGTGAATTCGTCGTGACAAAGTCTATAAAATTGCTATTTACTCTAAATCAAAATTTCCACTAATAACGAAGTTATAGACCCCCTTCCAAAATGCAGACTTTTCAAGAAGCCCCCGTAGCTCAAAGACGAGACGATATTTCAAAATGCGGTTTTCACAATAAGTCTTCTCTTGAAATTTGAGCCTCGCAATGCGTGGTCAGTTTTTCTCTGTCTCCCCTAGAAGTACCTTATACCCCCTAAAAGTGCCCAATTTGGGACACCCTGTACAATGGCGTTGTTATAGTGTTCTTATGTCCCGCCAAGGGTTTGGTGCCGCCACCTTTCAATCCCGTGGACTCTAGAGGTCTATTCTAAAGGTTAATAGGGAGTCTATTCTTTGCTTGATCAATAATCTGAATAATGCAGTTCAGCATAGAATTCACAGATAGCGCCACGTCTCCCATTTGCGGCGAGCGACAAAAGCCATGGCAAAGAGCGCAAATAGACAGCGAAGCGCAGAACCGAATGCAGAAATCACGATCCTCATAAAACCCATCACACACAAAAATGCATAAGCGCATAGCATGGCACATAGTGGTGCAAAGCCAATCAGCGATCGAATAGCAGCGGCCATATTGGATTTGGGTAAGAAAAGTCCATAAGGTTGAACTTCTATGCGCCATGCTAAAGCCGATCACACACAAAAAAACATAACGCGTAAGAAGTTCAACCTTATGGACTTTTCTTACGTAAATCCAATATGGCTGCTATTCGATCGCTGATTGGTTGAAAGCCCGCTATGCGCCATGCTACGGATTACGTAAATTGTGTGTGTGAAGGCCTTAAGCGCTATGCATTTTTGTGTGTGATCGGCATTAGTGAGAGAGATCCGGATCCATGAGCCGGTTTATTGAGTCGGCTCTTTGTACTAACTCGGATCCGTTAAGCCGGATCACAAAAAAGACCCGGATGGCCCATCACTACTAACAGTGGTCAATTGATCGCAAACATATCCTAAGAAGTGACCACCACCGAAAAAAAATGATTTTTCAAAAAACTACTTCATAAAAAAAAAATTACCATTTTTTTATATTTTTTTAAAAAGTAAATTTTCTGAAAACTAATTTATAAAAAAAAACTTACGATTTATTCTTTAGTTTTTGAAAAAACTGCTTTTTAAAAGTTTTTTTTTATAAATTAGTTTTCAGGAAAATTACTTTTTAAAAATAATTTTTGTAATTTTTTATTATAAATTAGTTTGTTTTTCCAAAAACAGTTTTTTTATAACAAAAATTTTTTCGAAAATTTTAAATTTTTTTTTAAATTTATTTACTACACATGAAGCATTAAAATAAAAATTAAACAAAAATTTTCGCGGCAAATTATGCCTTGCCGAACCTGCCGCTGAGGATTATAACGCTGCGAATCGGCCGCGGCGAACTGTCCCATTCCCATGTGGACACAGAAAACCTAGTTTACGTTATTATGCTAGGTTTTCTGTGGGGTGGGGCAAGTTGGGCACAAGCTAAAGATTCCTAATTTATATAAAAATCACAAATATGATTTACTTCATTGTCTTTCTCATCCTTTCTAGCACAAGAACAAAGCAACCCATTTTTGGCATTTAATACATTATAAAACTATGTGGTTTTCACTTTCTCCCACGTCGATTACAAGGGTATCATCCTTGCTTGAAACAGTAATCCATGCTAATCCACGACCGGTTTCGCCCTTCTTGAGCCATCCTCAGGTAAATGCAGGCTATAGGTTCGTGGAAAGCATGAGATGTGTGCAACCAACAGAAACAAACTACTCTGAGGGAAAATACCCCTACCAGCATTGAATTATACTGATGGTTAGATGCTTTCTTTGGGAACTTGTTAAAACTATGTGGTTTTCACTTTCTTCAATGTCGATTAGAAGAATTTAAAGCAGCCTTGTTTGGAACACCTCCTGACTAATCGAGGTTGGCAAAAGTGAACTATGATTTAAGGAAAAATAAGTTAGGTTAGATTAATATAAAAATTAAACAAAAATTCTCACGGCAAATTGTCTCCGCGGCGAATGAACCGGCGGCGAATTGTCCCAGCGGCGAATTGTCCCCTACCGAAGTTGAAAGGAGAATCAAAATCTCAAGCAAGAAAGCATTTTCCAGATATTAGCCAATGTGATTTTTTGTAAATGAAACCAAAAATTATCTCCGATTGAATTTGCATTAATTTGATATAAAAGAATGCTATGTGGCTGAGAGGTGCGACGTTTTGTGATCTTTGGATTTGCTCGGGTACTAAAACCATATACGGGTACTGGGTTTGTTTCATCTAAATACTAGTTACGATATAGTTATTAAGACCAAACTGCGTTACACGCCCACACACAGTCGTAACATTTATCATAATACAATCTACACCTTACGTTTAGCAACAAACAACACATACATAATAATATTTTATTCCTACTTTCTCTCTAATATACACTTATGTTTTGTTGGTGAGCGACTATGTGTTCCGATTGTTTATGGTATACCAGGGGCCCCGGTCATTTAATTTTAGAGTTAGCGGGATATATTTTCATTATATTTGTAAATGTTGACATTATCCCAAAAATTCGCAAAATGAAAACATCGTGCAACACGGGAGACTTGGTTTTGGGCATGTTTTCAGAATTGCTATATTTTAATAAAAGTTTTATTCGGTTAATATGTCCTTTGAGCTACTAACATCTAATAATTTATATTCTGTAACTGGAAACAATTTTGCTAAACTATTTTCAATTTTTAAAAAACACACTGTGTAATTTTAAGTTCTAACGATTTCCACGCATCTTTGGATTACGCTGGTATTTTCTCTCTTTGTTTGGAACGTTTAAAGCACAGTCCATCTCTTTCTCGCCAAAGCGAGAAAGCTTAGATTTCAGACCAATCAGCCACAAGCTAAGAATGCCTAGAGAGCATGGTGGCTTTGGCTGAGACAAGAAAATCGTTAGAGAAAACACTCTTTAGTTGGTTTTCATTTGCTTCACTTCTTTTGGTATAAGGGGGGTTTTTTTCAACTGTGAAAATGTTAAATTTATCAATTTTTTAAACTTTGTATAAAGCTATTAGCTTTGTTATTCATAACTATTTTGGTCTTTTCTTTTACACCAGTATTTACTAAGACCTTAAGACTTAGCATTGTAGACCGGGTTTAAGTATCAAGTCTATAGACTTGATACCGACCGGTTTAAGTGTATTTTTTTAATACTCACAGGTCAAATAACTGCAAAGATTTGGTTCACCCTAATGTGCAATATGACAGTAAGCATTTCTCAGTGAGTTTCATCTCATATAAATTCAAATTAACTTTAGAAATAAAGAAAAACCACATAAAAATTTTGTAACCAAATGTCATTTTTTGGAAACTTAGTCCGTGCAGTCGTAGGATTCCCATTAAAAATAGTCTCAAATTGTAGTACTGCCCCTGAGGGGTGGTTTAAAGTTCGCAAAACAATAGAAATAATCCTTGATTGACAAAAAAACTTACATACAAAAATATTCAAAACTAAATAATACATAAATAACTTAAAACTATATCTGTAGATGCATTACCGTTTTAAATACGTATCAATATTTAAATACTGTAAAAAGCACAAGATATATTAGAATCCCTTTTCAATTACTCATTCCCTAAAACAATCGACCATCGGTTTAATCGTCGCTAACTTGTCTAAAAAATTAACACGTAAAATATAGCGGACAGCTGACACTGACTTACACCGTTTTTATTCGACCACCACGTCGACATTTTCTAGTGACATTTGGAGGTTTAAATATGGCTGCCATTGTTAAACCAAAATATTTGATTATTTTTATTTATTTATTACCCTTGTGTGGAAATAATGTCTTTGTAACAACAAAAAAAGATGACCCATATTGCAAGGTATTTATGAAAAATGTATATAAATATTAAAAACTATTGCATTTACTGGAAAAATAAGTTAAATCTTCAACCAAAATGTAGACTTTTAAACCTAGGATTCTTCGGACACCACCTTTTTTCTTAAAGGCGAAAAAGCTGGACTTTGAATGGAATGATAAATATTTTAAATTTTAAATTTTAAAAAAATGGATAAAAGGGTCCATTATTTTGTCATAATTGTGGCACCGTGTTGTTAAAATAAAGTCTCGTTAAAGTTATCATTTTCTTGCCATTTAAAGCCTATTTAATAGAAACTGGAGGAGCTTTTTTTTAAGCTAAAATTTTAAAAAAATTATTATTAAAAACACTTATAACATATTCTTCCTCCTAGAACCGCCAAATTCCCTTTCGAGAACAAATAAGTAATAAATTTAATAACTTATTATAAAAACTACATTATAAACTTTGAAATAAAGCTTATCTTTGATCAGTTAAATTCGACGATTTTAATCCAAATGTTTTTATAAAAAATGGAATTGTTTTTAAACGTCGCACACAGTATTCGCTTTCACTACTTTGTCATTTAGATACAACTGATATAAGCCCAAAAGATCCCAAAAAACTCCCGTAGCAACCATATATACCGGGGGTTCCAAAGTGATGTTTAAAAGCTGTACCCCACCATTAATACATAATATTGGATACAGAGCCCCGTTCCGTTCCGCCCCCAACAGTAAAGCAAGCAAATGGGCACGATGTCTGGCGCGGAGTATTTTAAAGGCGACGCGCGACGATGCAAGCCATCTCCGATTTTGGCGACTTTTGGTAGCGATAATAGAGGCCAATTTAAAAGGCGGGATCACAAAAAAATAGAAAAGTCAGGATATCTTTGTTTGATACTTCCATATTTTCGATTTCTTTTTCGCACTGCAATAGGAGAAGCTTTTAAGAATTACTTTGAGACAGGGAGTATGTCATAATCGCTCAAGAAAAACATCAAGCCTTAAAAAAACTAACAAACTAATTATAGGTCAATATGAAATAGGGAAAAAGGCGGTAGCTAGCAAAAAGTCCAAAATGTTTTTTTTGGCAGAAATTAATCTTCAATTATTTTATATTTTGTACCCAAATTCAAAATGAAAAATCAAAGTTTCTATTTTATTTTTTGTAAACATTTGATAACACATATACTGATTTCTGTAAAAACTCAAAGTTTTCTAGTGAAAAACGATTTTTTACATATTTGCTAGGTTGCAGTTACCACCTGGTTTCTGCTTAAGAGCACAACCGAAGGAAGGCCCAGAATCTATATACTGTAAAATTCTATATCGTACTCTCTTTCTATATTTCGTAATTAGAATTCGACGTATCTACGGTGCATAGAATTTGGTATCAGTAAAGCACCATCCACCGCATCCGGGTTTGAACACGAATAAAAACCCATACATAACGGGTTTTAATTACTTGATGGTATTCAAGTATTTAGTGAATTCCTTTGGGGGTTTACTGATACTTTATGATAAAATTTTTAATTAAAGAATGATCAAATTTTAACATTTCTTTAAGTAGAACAGTTACTCGGTTGCCCTAACCTAAAACGCAGTAACTGATTAAAACCTAATTCCGAGAAAAACGCAAAAAACTTCAAAAAAAAACTATTTAGGTTGAAAGGAGCCTTTCCCTTTTCAACCTCCAATATCTTAAAACTAAGTAATTTACATAAAAACTCGATGCTGAAATATAATAAACAATATCACTTTGGGCATAAAAATATCGAAAACTCAATTTTGAGCAAAATTTTGGATACTGTGTTTTACGTTTGCGCAGCCTCCCTGTCTATTAGGATAATTGTCACAAGAGGTTAAATTGACATTAAATCAATGCAGGTTGCAGTCGACGCGGATGATATTGGTGTTCATAGTAGAAACTAGAAGCCCTCGATACATTTGACAATTGTCAAATGTATCGAGGGCCTCTAGTAGAATCAAAAGATGTATGACCAAATACTGATATAAGTTGCAAGAACTCCTCTGACATTTTTATTTTGGTTAGAGTTTTCTACCATTCATAGCCGCTTTCGTTAAGTTTTTGTTAAGTAGACGAAGAAAATGTTTTTGTATCTAATATTTTCATTTCAATTTAATGTACAAAATTTTTCCCTTCTGATTTCTTAATTTTTTTTTCTTAACCAGTCTCAGCAAATGATTTCTAACAATTAAAAATTTGGGTTTTAGTTTTTTAGTTGTAGGTATCGAATTAATTATTATCCA